>JAWMRA010000113.1:32471286-32564194 GCA_035584735.1 Pseudotriccus pelzelni
TTCTATTCTATTCTATTCTATTCTATTCTATTCTATTCTATTCTATTCTATTCTATTCTATTCTATTCTATTCTGTTCTGTTCAGCATTCCAAGTCAACTTCATGTAAAGTCAGTCAGATAGTTTAAATCACCTTCTGAGGTGGTAAATCCACAAAAGTTTGTCTTTCCGTGCCCTTGAGAGCAAACAGATTTATTGTCCTAATTAGCTGCAGCTGTACGCAAGAACGCATAAATACAACCTTGGTTTTTCTTATCAGGAATGTCTGGAGACAAGAGATCTCTGGCAGACTGATAACAAGAGCTATGTGAACAAGAAGTTGTGTTCACTTCATCTTTCCTAGTTTAAGGACTTCTGTTGTAGCTGGACTGAATTTTATGATTTTATAGCCTTCTTTAATTATCTCATAGAAATAATATATCAAATTTATCATAGTTGATGATAAATATGTGGCAAATAATATGCTAAGCATTTCTGATTTAACTTGTAAAGGAATGCTTTGAATAAGTTTGAGTTGAAAAATTAATAAAAATCCATGCATAAATTCAATAAACATCAAGGTTTTTTCTTATCAGATAAACTAGCTAAAAAAGATTAAATTATTTTCTCATTTTGGGAGGGTTTGTACTATCATGACTCCAGCTATATGCTGCTTATAATTTGTCAAGAAAGAATAGGGCAAATTCAGTGATGTTACTGCAGAGTTTTAGACAGCTATTTTTCCAGTCTCTTCAGAAAAGCATCAAAATACTTAAGGAATTAATATTAGTTACGCAGAAAGGAGATATAAACTACAGACATAATTCTACAAGAAAAAAAAGAGGCAACTTTCCTCATCCCTAGCTTAAAGTAGAAATTTCCAGCTAAATCAGAAAATTGGCAACTATTATTTGAGCTCAAAATGAATCAACCCCCGAGAAGAGAACTCTACGGCAGCAAGAATTTTAAACAGGCAAGTTTACTTTAATTCTGAAAGGAGTAAAATATTCCTAATAACTATGGCATCCAAATTCCCAAACTTAGGTATACTATGCCCTTTTGTATCAACCTGTAGTTGCTCACATTTCCATCCAAATGGCAGTACAAGAACAGAAGGTTATATTTTGGTTTATATATGTAAAGGACCTCAGTTTTCACCTGGTTGATATATGGTTTGGGGTTTTTTTTTAGCAAGCATATACACTGACCTGTGAACATATTAAACAAAAACTTCATATTAAGTTCAATTAATAATGAATATTGTCTTTCTCATAGTGGAAACACAAAGTAAGAGACACATCAAAGGAAACTGAAATTCACCTGAGTTCAAGTGCAAAATTGACACTCTAGCCCGAGCTTTGTTAAAAAGAATGTTTCTGCCTCAAACATGAGCTTTATCTGGGGCCCCCTGTCTACCACCCCAGGAATGAGAAGAGCAGCAAGGTGCCAGTGCCGTTATTAAATGGCCAGGCAAAGGAGGGGTCTCCCACCTGAACTGGACTTTTTAAGAGTCTGAAAGGACAGGATAAGAAGCACAGAGTGTGAACATCAGTTACTATACAGGCTCATTTTGGCATTTATGATTCTTATGCATACAACCACTGGCTTTTGCCCCTAGCAGAATTTCTTTGGATATGAACAGAACAGAGCAATATTGATTGTGTTACTTTTTCAGAGGACAACTGTACTTCAGTGCACTTAGTCTTCATTGTAAGACAAGATTCACTACATTACAATATAAGTCATGTTCCTAAAGAGATCTGCATTTACACTGACGTTTTGATTAAACTGGAACCCAACACCCTTTTTTAACCTCTTAATAGCCTGAGGAAATTTTCACATGAATATTCATATCTCTTTAAAGACCATAATTTGTGATTTTCTAAGGTATTACTTGTCTACCTTTTTGTAATAATTCTTCAGATAAGGCATGGATTTACCTGCACATATAACTATAATATTAATTTGAGAAAATAATAAATCAGTTCCAATGCGTGAGTTTGAAATTAATTATTTTTAAGTCTAATGTGCCAGTTAGGTTTTTGGGGGGTTTAACTCTGATATTCTAAATGTAGAATTCTACCAGGTCGTACAGCAATTTAGATTATTATAGGGAAGCTATGTAGTGGTATTCCTTTAAAACCAAAACATTTTTTTGAATGGTGTAGAAGGAAGACACAGTAGAGCACACTAGCAACCCACACATTCTGTTACAAAAACTTCAGGTTTTATGATCTCTACAATTGTCTGTTTCCTGAGCGTTAATGTGCAAAAGCTGAAAGCCAAGGGGACTATCTCATTTAAATATTTAAGACAATTTATTTTTGCTCTGATAACCTACTACATGCTACTACTACTGTCAAAAATTCACAGTGCCGTTTGAAATGGAAATACAGACTCAGTTGTCAATTTTTTTTTTCATCAAAAACCACAATTCAATCACTTTAATAGAGATTTTGTCATATATTTTAAAATGAGTTAATTTTTAAGGTCTTTAATGTCCTAACGATGCAATAACATTAATTTGAAACTAGCACTTCTTAAAGAAGTTGCATCATTGTGACTGTGAGCAAAAAAATGTAAATATCTTTTTCTCATTTTAGAGGTAGGACATCTCATACCACTGCTACATAGTGTAAGCAAAAGTTTTGCTTCAGTGGGTTTGATCACAAGCCTTCCTAGTTAAACAAGAGGAAATACAGATGAAAGAATCAACATGGAAGAAAGTAAAAGGACAATAAAAAATAGGTATTACAAGCAAAGAGATAGTATTAATTTGCAGAATAACAAAGTGAGGAATGAGAGCAGTGCTTAGCTCAGATCAGAATTCGGTAGCATAGTAGATGTGAACATGAATTTGATGTGAAATGTTAATCGAGACTAGTGATAAGAAAATGACACTGAAATGATGATGAATTCATTTATGCTTTGAAAGAAGTATAGGAAATGAAATAGAACTGAGGGAGATAAATTTTCCCCATGCACACACCTAATATATAATAGACAATGAAAATGAAACAATGAAAGAGTAACAAAATATGTAGTGTTTGTCACAAAACTGATGAGAACAGACATCCACCATAATACCTTTCCTAAGTATCTACATTAGTTGAATATGTTTTTAGAATATAAGTTTTCAGCAATAGCGAACTTTTCTCTATTAATTCTATAGACATACAGTGTGAAGTTTTCTTAAACACCTCACATTCTCCTTTATACAATATACAATTTTATAAGTTGTATTATAACTTTTTAACACATCTCTCTTCAACACTCTTCAAGTAAAATAAGATATTTACAATTTGTATTTAATTGTCCCAGTTTATTAGCTCTACATTTTCATCATCTTTTGTCAGTCAATAGCCTATACAATATCTGAATACTCCGCACATGTTGAGTACTGACCTAAAATTATACAACAGAAATAACTGACAATTATGATCTAGTTAATCTGCATTGCTCTGCTTTTCTTCACGGACTTTCATGTTGTTCAGAAGGTGTATTCATCTATGTGAGCTAGGTCAGGATATCCATGGCTACATAACATCAGATGATTGTGGAAAAATACAAAGCCATTTTTTTCTAACACATGCTACAGATACCCCAACAAGCAAGAAGTTCATACTTGTGCAGGATGACTCTTCCTATTATTTAAATGTACTTTTTACGCTGTACCTTTGTGTTTTTCATGGTAAAATCTGCCCCAAATTTTCATACTAAAAGATTCCCTATTGTTCCTACATTTCTTTTAAAAATAAAAAATACACTTAACTCTATGCCATTTTTTAACCTGAAATGAAAAAAAAATCAGAATTGATAATAAAAAGTAGTTGTAGAAATTATGCAGTATCTGAGCCTCAAAGCAGAACGGTCACAGTATATGACTACTAGAAATGAAAACATCAAACACACATTGATTTTTATCTTGTCAATGCCATTTGTTTTGTCACTTGCCAGAGAACTCTGCAATATTTGGGTAAAAGGAAGAAGGCTGATAACTAATGGACAGAGAACAAGCCATCCATTAATTGGGATAGGGTTCAGAAATCACCTTCGAGGTAGATAGAGAAAATTCATCAGTGCTATGTTTGTGGCACTGAACAAAACTTTCTGACAAAACAAGAAGATGGACTTTTAAAGACAGATGTTTCTGCTTGTAGCTTAAAGTGAAACAACTCCTGGTATTCTAGATGGCAACCTGGCGTACCTTGAAAAAGACTATCCTGCCTGAAACACAGTATAACAAGATGTCTTGGCTGCATTATCTACTTACTTTCTAAAAAGTTTCCATCTTTAAGAGGAGAGAGATCTGCTTAACTGAAGGAGGAGCAATTTGGTTTTGGCCTACATGTCAATCTACCAACACCCAAAGCTTACAACATCACTTGTGTCCTCTGGGGTCCACAGTAATGTGAATTGTCTTTACCCAACTACCTAGCACATCATTGTCACATAGCTGCAGTCGACCTTTCTTTTCAATCTATGCACTTTTCAGGAGTTATAAATCAGTTAACTTTCAAGCTCAATGAGATGGCATATGCCCTGGTTTGAAGAACAGATGGAAGCTTGGGGGAAAATTGTTTCTGCAGTCTTGCTACAAGCAGCACTGCTCCATAAAAGTGAACCATTCGCACTAATTTCTCACATAAATTATACAGGCAGGGAGTACCAGCCCATTCAGCAGAAAATCTTTCATCTAGCTTTCAGAGGTCATTTAGCAAATTTAAATTAAAGTTATTTCTGATACATGGCTGGGTTTTCATTCCATACGCTTTCAAGAGATGGCAATTTACATCAAATAAAGGAATGACTTTAATTGTGTATTCAGAGAAAAAGTATCAGTAAATTAACTGCCACAATATTACTGTTTTCTAGAATCCTGGGTTAAGTTGTAACTATTAATTAGCCACAGAGGAATTAATGAATGAAATATGGCTGCTCTGTACTACAGGAATCAGGTTAACTTTGGAAGGCTATTTCAGACTCCATCTCAGCTGTAGTCCCCAGATTCAGCATTGATGTTGTTACAAGAAAGGAGATCTCAGACATTTGTAGGAACACATTTTTTACTTTTTAAGGGAAACATTCAGCTGTTAAGCAAACGTATGCGTCATATTTTAAAAAAATATAGTATGTTTTCTGAGCATGGAGAAAAGAGACATTTCATTAAATTCTTAAAATTATAAATATGAAATAAATAGTAATTACATGAAATTACACAAAAATGTAATTTTTTTGTGAGCCATAAGTGGAAAGAAAGAAGAGATTGCCCTGAGAAACCTCTAACACATAATGTGACATAACTCAGTGTTTCACCAGAAATATTAAACGCAGAAACTAAAAAAAAAAAACAAACACAGAATGTTTATAAGTTCTGAAATGGTTACACTGATTTTTATGGGATTTCATAAAAACATAGTGGTTTGCTTCAGTGTTTTGCAGTAGCATTTTGATAAGATCCTTTTAAAATCTCTAACATCTCACATTTCTTCTAAGACCTGCAAAGACATTTCCTCTTCAGATGTGAAAAGGAACTTCCCTTTATGACAGTAAAGTCATAAATGATTTGTAGATTAGTATTACAAAGTAGTGAGCCAACAAAAACTGCATATTTCAGGGCCATAAATAAATAGAATAAATTCATTTGGAATTAGTGTTACTTAGTGGTGGGATCAAATCAACGCAGAAATTTCAAATTTGAGGAACCTATTGTTTCAATATTTTCTGTGACCATATGTATCACAGAATGGAAACTGGAAGCACCCACAGAAACTCAACAAATTAAAAAATGTTGCCTTAATTGAAGGGCACTAGTGTGGTACCCTATTTCAGTTACAAATGAAAGATGGTTAAAATATATAAACAGTGACTTTGGAAAAAAAAAAGAAAAAAACACAACAAAAAGACCAAACCCTATTGAATATAAATAGAAATTTTTCACATTGTTAAATATAAATGTCATTAGATCCAAACTAACACTTCCTTAAATGTAAGAGAGAAATTTAAATCAGTAGTTATTAAAAGGATGATCGTAAGTTCTAGAACCTTCATAACTTGGGATATTATCATAGAATTATATAATGGTTTGGGTTGTAAGGGATCTTAAAGATCATCTAGTTCCAAACTGCCTGCCATGGGCAGAGACACCTTCAAAGCCCCATCCAGCCTGGCCTTGAACAATTTCAGGGATGGGGCATCCACAACTTCCCTGGGCAACCAGTTCCAGTGCCTCATCACCCACAGAGTAAAGAATTTTTCTTAATATCCAGTCTAAACCTACTCTCTTTTAGTTTAAACCCATTCTCCCTTGTCCTGAAAGGCCTTGAAAGGTTGGACCAGATGATCCTTGAGGCCCCTTCCAACCTAGAATTCTATGATTCCATGATTCTATGATGCTATGATTCTATGACAGCTGATCCAAAATGGATTCCTGTAAGCACTATCAACTAAAAACCTAATAGATTGTAGGGAAATTTGAAATATCATAAGGAGAAAAAGGACAAGATAATGGATAACATTTACATCTGGCAATAAGGATTCCACTCTACTGCAGTCAATAGGAATTTTGCTGTTTTATTTGCTAGAGAACATATTGCATTTATTTTCTCTTTGTATGACCTAAGGTCATAGAGTGGGTCTAAGTGTAGTACCTACACAACATTGCTTAAGAGATTTAAAGGAGTTTTCATGTGAATGAAAACCAGGCCATAATCATTAAGATGTGCCTATTTTTTAGTATTATGCAGTTAAAAACCTGAAGCTAGAACCAACTTGTGATTTTTAAAAATCTCTAAGAAATAAAGGCACTTGCACGTCAGTGAAGACACTTTTCATAGTGATTAGTTGGGCACTGGTATCACAGTCACATGATGAATGACATTTGTCTATACAAAACTGCTTATAAACAGTATTTGTTTGTAGTTGCTTCAGGAAGCCATAGAATACAGATTATTATTGATTTCTGATTTAAAATTATGCAACTGAGATACATTTTTAGATTAAAACCGAATATCTCTTTCTTGCTACCATGTCACACAGTTTTGCTTTATTATTGTCTCTGCAGAAAATGGAGGCTTTTACTGTCCTTTAAAAAAATAAATTATTATTTTCCAAACTATTTCTTTACATGATATCTGTTAGTATACTGTGGTCTTTTTTTTTTTTTCCCACAGGCAGCATTTAGAATTTGTTTCTCCAAGACTTTATTTCTTTACCCCAGCTCATATTTCTAGTTTCTCAAATTATGTATAATTTCTGGCTTAAGAAATTCTTGCTTTCAGTTGCCTTCTCTTGAATCCACACTACAATCTTCTGTTATACCAACACACTTTTTATTGGAGACAGGCTTATAAAGGATCACCAAAACGATTTTTAAAAAGGAATCCTTTGGGAAAGATAAACAGAGGTCAATCACAGAAGAAAACTGAATTATTTCTAAAAACACTAACGAAGACATTAAATAAAATATAAACCAACACCACTCAGTGCTGTAGCCACTGTGCCTAAGCATGATACATGACTGCTCCTCTTTCTATGTAATATTTCAAAAAGCTTTCATTCTGCATGACAACACTTCGGGGGGATTTACAAGTTTTTTTACAGTGTTGTCTCAACATCTTTTGTTTAGAAGATATTAAATATAATTTAACAAAGAATGGAAGCAGAAAAAATAGGTCTATACCTGAAAATGTATTTCAAAAAAGTAATATTTTGCATAGGTAGATTCTCCTCTTTGCTTTCAGGTATCTGAGGCTGCAATTCCATGGGCAGCTAAACTAAACTAGCAGTTCATTGCTGTTGAAAGAAAAAAATCCTTCACTAACACACAGCATTAGCACTCATGGACAGTCTTGTAATTAAACGTTCTCAGGACTATGAACATGTTGCTAATCAAGAAAAAACATGCCTACTTTCTTTTCCTGAGTTAGTACGATAAATTCAGTCACAGAGGACTCTGATAAGCATCAGTGCCAGAGTCAAGGATGCTTTAGAAATAGAGAGCAGAAGAGGTGAAGGAAAGTTGGACCTTCCCGTTATGATGGCAATAAGCTATTAAAACCCCTCAACTTCTTGAATTACATCTTGAATTACATGAATTGCAAGACAGCAGTGTAATAATGGGGTCATTCTGCGGGGTAAATGAGCTCCCTCCAGTTAGTTTTAATTTGTTTGGGGATTTGAACTTTGGGAAGTGTTACCTAAGTTTACTGGATACTGCATAGCGAATGTGACAGCGTTTATTTATGTGGTTTAATGCCAAGACAATGTCACAAAAATGAAAAATATGAAGACATTACTTGAAAGCTCTGCAACGGAAAACTTATTCTCCCCTCCAACTACATTGGTTGATACAAAAAAAATTTTTCTCTCACTTAAAACTTAACTCTCAAGCAAGAAAAAAGACTGCACTTCCAGGAAAAGAAAACAAAATTTAAAATTCAGTTATTTTATAGAGAAAACCCCAAAACAATGTCCAACACCCAAACCAACCAACCAAAGCAAAACCAAAAAACACCACCAAAACAAACAAACAAACAAAAATATTTTTCTTGGTATATAGGTAAAAGCTTACTCATAGCAGTTCAGAATTCTATATAAACTAGTGTACAGCACACTGACAAAACCAAGTGAAGAAAATAAGAGATGCTAATAAAAACCATGTATTCCAATTATTTGTAGTCCCTACTACTAAAAGCAACCTTCAAGAGTCTGCATAAGGAAAAAGTGCACGCACGTTCGGTATTAACGATGTTAAAGGCAAATTACTTTTATCCCCCACTGCATTTATTTACTATCAGCAAGAAGTAATTTTGGTACTATAGCTTATACTGACTCCTGAAAAACAAACAAACAAACAAACAAACAAACAAAAACTCCAAACAACAACAACAACAACACAACTGTGTAGGAAAGAGGAGATGAAGAGAGATTAAAATGGTAGAAGTCACATCCTTAGTGAACACAGCTATTCTGGAAAAAAAAAACATAAACCCCAAAAGATGGAAATCATGTTCACGCTGATATTTTGCTTAAAAAGTTTGCATTTCTGGATTTAGTTTTCATTCCTCTGGAATTGCTAAAATTCTTTTGAAGAATGGAAGCTTTTTTTACCTCTGCATAGTGATTCTCATAATTAACTCCACTCTCAAAAAAATAATTTTTCAAACATTCTGATGACTTTCTAGAGAGACTGCATTTCAAACACATTCTTAATAATTCAGAAATACTTTCTTGGTTTTATCAACTTCCTTAGTCAAAGGTTTAATTGCATTCTGACCTTTTTTAATTCAGTATCGTATATTTAAAAATGGAAGTACTTTTCAGACCTGAACTATGAGCTCTTATTATTCATAGCTTGGTATGAGATTGTGCAAAAGAATGTATTACTACGTTTTGAAAGAAAACTGTGACATACATAAGCTGAAAAAAAACTGTGAGAAAGTAGTCAAAGAGCTTATAAATATTTTAAGACATTCTTTTCCTAAAAAGATCACTTTCTAATGTTATCTAACTCTAAATTAACAACAATTTATGTTTTAAACTTTTATGTTTGACACACATTTTCAAGCCATACCATTATTATTCATTCTCTGCTAGTGGACAAAACCAAATGCTTCATATTTGGAAAGACGCTCATACATTTGTCAAATAACCAAAGGAATTGTTTATTTCTAGATCTCAAAAACTACTGTTTTATCAAAAAACATAAGCATTATATATTTGCAGTAATTTTAAAGCACAGATATTTAGAGACCTCTATGTGTGATCACAGAGGAAGGATAAAAACAAAGGCTTCAAATTTGGTATTAAAACATTACAGAGTGCATGCCATTTAGCAAAGAATTCCCTGACTGCTAGTACATCCCCTGAATGGGGTTGAAAAGTCTTGGATTAATTTTGTAATTATTTTTTCACTTTAATGGCAATCAAAACCAGAAAGTTGTGTACTGAATTAGAAAAAAGGTGGGTTTGTTTTCAAAGACATAATTAACAAGTCATTCTCTATATTCACCTTTTGAAAACGACAAAAGGACCATTTTTTTCCAGTTTTGAAAACAAACATTAGGAACACCAAGACAATCGTGTCTTCCTCTTTTAGAAATAAATGTGATTCTAGCCTCTAGTACCACACAATTTTAGTTTGGTATTATCAGAGTTTTTCAAATCCTCTTTCTTTTCCTCTAGATGGTGTTCCTTAAAACCAGGTTTGATTTCCCATTCCTGTATAGAATATATTGTAAACATATATTTTCATATATTTTCTTCCATTAGGTTGAAACAGGTGTATTTGAACTTGTAACAATAGTAAAAGTTACCAGCCAGAATTACAGAAATATTCAAAGAGATGCCTGTCCAAACTTAAGGACTAAGTTTGAGAATTCACACAGAACACACATGTTGCTATAATGGTCTCATAGTGACAACCAATTTGCTTTAGTCCCTTTTTTTTTTTGAGAAAAGGCACCAAAGTAAACACCATAGTTTATCTGCACAATTTAATCTTGTCTATGCTCAGGATTAAATTGGAGTAAGAATGCCCCTTTATAAATTTAGAAATTATTTTGGAAATAATTAAGCTAAACAACAACAAAGCGCTATTATTTCATAATTAAATATTCAACACATGCAATTATTCAGAAAGAGTTCTGTGTTGTTCCTGAAGTTCAAGTTTATATTTTATTTAGGTCTACAACCATAGTTATATGTAGCCAGCTCTTACAGGAAAGTAATCATGGGCCTAAAATTAGGGATATGCAGCACTGTCACAATATCAAGGGTCATTTGTGCATATTTTTTGGTACATATTAACACAATTCATGGATATTAAACCATTTTAGATTCTCCTGTTGTAGCTTAAAACTGACTGTATTCTGTCTGCAGAATTACAATATAGTGAACAAGAATTCAAAGTGTTTTCAAACAAACAATTTAATGTCTGACAGTAACGGTTTTGTTTCAGTAATTATAAAAAACAAGGAAGCAAATAAAAAACAGCAGTGTATTTTGCAGGAAAGAATAAAATCCTGTAGTATTTTCTTTTGCCAGAAAAAATCAGGTTTCTGAGACCCTCCTGAATTTTCTCTCATGTACCACTTGGTAGACAAACTAACAAGAGTGAAATGAAGCATGATATACATTACAACTAAATGGAGTAAAAAAAAAAACAACCCTCTCAAAATAAAGTACTGATATTGTGCAATTATAACAGGATTAAAATATCACTGTTACCATTGATTTCATCTGCAAATAAGTACAGTTCAGCCAACCTTTTATAGGACATTTTGCCTAGACACATTTCATTAGCAAAATATCTTTTCAATATCATGAATTTAAGCAGCACTGAGTAAAATATATTTGCAAAAAATTTACTTATTTAATCAGATTTACAATTAAATATGATGAACTGATCAAAACTAGCCATTAGATATCTGTTAGATATGTATGTCCTTATAACAAGTAAAAAATACAGACCTTAATTTATCTGCACCTTTAAATATTAGCTAGTGATGAACAACATTCTCATTCTTTTGCAGCACTGTAAGACTTCAGAAGATATCTAATGTAATCTTTGAACTAGAAAACTCCCATTTGCCTGCTTCATCTACTTAAGCTGCACAACAATCTATGATGGTTGCATGTCAAACTAAAGAAAAGCCTCAAGTAACTCTATTACCTTAGTAGTGTTTTCTTGAGTATCTGCCACAGAACTCAGTCTGGATTGACTTTTGACTAAACCAAGTGGCACAGAGTAAGGGAAATGAGGTTTGACCTGGCTGTGCTAATGTACGAATGGAATACTCTGCTACTGTGCTGCCTTCTTGAATTCATGCTGAAGTCCAATAACTTGTTTCAAAAAAAAGGAAATAGCAAAAAAACCCTGCTGCATGACATCTCAGTCCCACATTGCACTAGATAAATGCCAGTGTTTTACTGTGGTAGGTGTACATTAGATCTATAAGATTGCAAACCGTGTTAAGAAAAAATACACGCTGTATCTTTGACTAGGGACTCTGCCGTTGTGACTGTTTAAGGTACTATGTTTTCAAACAACTCCAACAGTCAGATAAAGCAATATAACACTTACTCTAGATGTTCCTCTATGATTGGAAGACTTGTAGATAACAAATTAGCAAGCTGGAAGTGACCTGTAAGGATTATTGAATCCAACTCCTTGGTCCTCACAGAACTACCTAAATCATATGACTAAGACCTTTGTCCAGAAATTGATAGGCTTGGTACTGTGACCATTTCCCTGGGGAATCTGTCCCAGTGACACCCTGTCAGCGAAAAACCTTTTCCTAATGTCCCATCTGAACTTCTTACATAGCTTCATTCCATTTCCTTATGTCCTAAGTCGACTAAGCAGTCACTAGCATCATCTAGTGGAATGCCGGTCCTTAAGAGGGAAATACATTTATTGCAACGTAATTAAAATGAGGTAATTCTTCTCTACCTCTCAGTTGGATTTTGAGAAATTAGAAATTATAAAGCCTCAAGAGAAAAACTAAATTGTGCAGATTTTTTTGCAGTTGCTTGCAGATCACCTTTGGGTGATCACCGGGTAATAATGAAAGATCAGAGTGCAGACCTGTGTTGCAAGCCTGTGAGTTTTAATCCTGTAAGGGAATTTCTAGTGTTGCCTAAAGCCCAATTGCACTGGAATCTCATTTTGATCTTAGGTAAAGTCTTGTTGGACAGAGATTCCCACTGGTGCAAGAACTATGAATTGTTACTTGTGCTGATTCAACACTGCTATACAGGCAGCAAAATGGTAGCACAAATCTCTCTTGTCTACTTCAGTAAGTGAAAAAGCTACCTTAAAAATCTAGTTAATATCAAATATAGTACCACTTAGCACACTATAGAACTAATCCTGTTGGCTTTATTACAGGTAGACTCCGCTATAAGACTGCAAAATCCCTCCTTTTAGTGTTGACTTAACATAGCTTCACATTTAAAATTGGTATCATGTTCTTGACATGAACAATTTATAACATTCTACAAATTTGACATACTTTGTTTATGCATATCGTGTTCATTTTCTGTAACTATCACTGCTTCTAGCAAAATCTTATTCTAGTCCAATAAATAAGACAAAAAAATAAAGCAATTCATGATAACCAAAATAATTAAATAGTAGGAGCAGGTTAAAGATCAGCATTCATTTTTTAAATTAAATTTAAAAGTCCGCGGTAGTTACTTAGAAGATTGGCAAGTTTTACAAATAACATCACTAAGCCTTTTAGAGAGAAACACAGCTGCATTAGAATGGAGTCATTAGGCGATACATTTATTTTGAAGCCAATTAACCTTTTGTCAGAGAAATGTCGGAGCTGTAATGGTTTCAGCAGTGGAGGTCAGCCTGTAACAGAGGCACGTATGACAGCGATTACGCTGTCTGACATATGCTGTAGACCGAGTAGGGCCGCGGAATGAGAATCTGCCTTCGTTTGTATTCTGCTCTGCATTTTCAGGGAGCAGGCAATCTTGACCTATCCATTTAGGTAATTAAAGCTTCTATTTGGAAGTGTCCTGCAGGAAGGTGAAATTTGTGGGAGATAAATGGCTGCTGCTCACTGTATCCAGCCACTTCCATCATTTGATGGACTGCCTGAAACAGGCTGCATTGCCAGGTCCTCATAAAAATAGAGATGAATTGGGCAGGAGACAATTCTCTAAGGCAAAGCAACTCTGTCATCTTCCTTTTTTGCAGCATATAATTTAATTGTTAGCCAAGGCAGACAGCTGACTCAGGGGCCTTTCTCTAATGACTTTCTCACCATCTTCCATTTGCTAAGAAATTATTTCAGTGTATTTACTTGCAAGCTAACTTTGTTTGACAATGAGAGATGTCACTTCAATAAGCTCAGCTGGCTGTCACTGCTGTGCCAAGACTTACCTTCCAGGCGATTTTGTTTGCTATCGTATCATGCTCAACTGCAATTGGAAAGTCTCCTCTGTCATAAAACTTGCGAAATGCTGTGGGCTTTGCTGGTCTTTCTTTTTGAGATCCTGCAAGTGGGGGCCCTCTTACCTTAAAAAAAATCAACACAAATAAAACAAGAAAAAACACCATAGTTTAGTGGTAATACATTTTTAGAAAAAGCCTAATTTACATGGCTTAATTAGAAACAGATATGAAAGAATAACACTGATCTCCCAAATTATAGTCTGCTTTCTTCTTTACATGTTAGACTTCACAAGTTTTGTTAACTGGTTTTTTTGTCGATGGTCCCATAAGAACTGATTATATTTCAAATCAGATCTCTTCATTACCACCGCACTTTTAAGCAGGCTTAAAAAGTATTGACATCACACAGTAGAAGCTGTTGGAAAATTAAGTATTTCTC
Organism: Pseudotriccus pelzelni; assembly: GCA_035584735.1. NCBI lineage: Eukaryota > Metazoa > Chordata > Aves > Passeriformes > Tyrannidae > Pseudotriccus > Pseudotriccus pelzelni. The sequence continues at coordinate 32,485,616 of JAWMRA010000113.1, forward strand.
CTTTTCATGTTTTCTTCTTTCTAGAAGTAATTTGATTTGATTTCCACCTAATATTACTGTCCACACCTTCCATTGTCTTTCCCTAGTCATTGGGTAATGAGATCAGGTAATCTCCTTTAGCAAATCCCTTCCTCAAATGCTATGGACTTGGCTTTCATATGACTCCCAGTCCTTCAGTATTTATGGCTGAAGCGCTGGAAAGAATGAAGGTCTTCTCTGAGACCTCTCCCCTCCGCCTGTAAGGAAATTTGATTTAGCTCCACTTAGTTCCTTATCTGAATTACTGCTGGTTTAGCATATTGCATAGGTTGAATGACAGTCTAATTCCAAAATGCTCACACTGGAACCTTTTCCTCAAATATGGTAGCAACAGCAAGTAACAATTGGCACTTAGGTAACAGAATTTCAAGTACTTATAAGAAATCTATTGTTTAAGATAATTAACAAAGCTAACCTCAAATGCTAAAAGAATCTAAGAAAGTCGAAGAGTTAAACGAATCTCAAATGTCCTGGACAAGTGATTCTTCCCTGAGAAATTCTATAGCTGTACATCTGGAATAAGGACTTTCAACAGTTCTCCGCATATCTCTTTTGTCAAAAATGCTTTTATAACTTGCTACCTTTTGTAACACAGAATGTGTAATTTTCAAAAAAAGGTGAGAGCTTCAAGGATCATAAATCAGATCTTCAAGGATCATAAATCAGATCTAGTATTTTGCATAGTTCTATTTGTGTCTCTGTCTTCAGTGGCCCTTATATTAGTTTCTAGCAGTACAGACATTCAGGTTTCCAGTGAACAGAATGAAAACATATAACATTCTTTGTTCCATTTCTGCTATTCTGGGATTTAACTCAGCTAACTACAGATATAAATTTGACTTGGCACTTTTTTTCTCTTAAGTATTTTAACATCATTTTCCACTGGCTGAGGTAGAGGGGTCCACTAGTGATAAGACTATACTGTACTTTCCTAAAAATGGCTTACATTAAAGCTACTAAACTGTGACCTATTGTTGCATATTGCTGTCCCTCACAGACCATGTCCAGTGAAAACAGATTTGATATGCACAGCCTTAACTTCGCTTACTAAACGCATCCTGCAGCAGTTGAGAGTAATACTCCAAGAAAAGCATTTCTATTCAATGTAAATAAAACTTACTCTTCTGCAGAGGAACAATTTGTTCTATGCCACTAGTATAAGTACTTTCACTTGGTTTTTCTGTTTGTTTGTTTGTTTGTTTGTTTTTTCCTTTCAGGGGAGCCTATGAGTCACTGAGCATTTGAGGCCACTAGAAAAGCACTTCTGTTCTTTTTGTGTATTTTTCACAAACAGGTCCTTCACACATCTTTTAAAACTCTATTTTCTGTACAGTATTAGAAGTCAATGTTATATTAAATTTTAACTTACATCATTGATAAAGAATATGTTGTCTTGACTATTTGAGATACAATCTGAATTATTTCTCCCAGGCTATCATCATTAGAGATAGCTAATGCAATCCCAAATTGCATCTTATCTGATATCAGATGTTTTATTCTTCCAACTCATGTTAGTAAATTTACTATGACCCTTTTCCTAATGCAACTTTATGACTTTTCTAGAAAATATGTTTATGTCATTTCAACTTCTTCCAATTCTTTATTCAGGAATAAAGGACTAAAACCACCTTGGTTATCAAACCCATTCTGTTGTGCATTGCCCTTACAAGAATGGTTAGAAAACCCATCTTAAGTAGTATGCTTACTCTGATCTGCCTTCAATTAGCAAAAAAAATTATCTCAAAAAAAGATATGGTAGAATTAGAACAGGTTCAGAGAAGCATCATGACTGAGAGTATGGAATTGCTTTTACAAAAATAGGGAAAATGATTACTAAGGAGGAATACAATAAAGAACTACGCAATCAAGACATTATGGAGAAAATGAATAAGGACAGATTTTCCACTATTTTCTTCATTAAAAGCACGGGACACTAAAAAAAATCTAGTCAGAAAGAAGTTTGCAACAAACAAAAGTAGTTACGTATTCATGCAGCAAATAGTGGATTTCTGGAACTCTTTGCCAAAAGTCAGTGTGGGAAATACTAAAAGTTTCTGTACATTCAAGCTGTGACTGGAAAAGTTGATGAAAAAGAAATCTATTCAGGTTGACTAAATCCTTATTGTCAGTGATCAGAAATACAATTTCTGTTATCTAGTATTGTCTTTTTATACGATACAGTCTGTCTGGTAGATCTGCTACCCTTATATTTAGTCTCTCATGGCCACAGCACACTGGCATCTCATTGGTTACATGATATACATTGATTAACTGCTCCAGCAACTATCTTTTCCAGTTGATGAGCTCTATGTTAATAACATAATTTCTTGTCATTAATTTTAAGTGCATTATATTGTACTTTGTATTAATATAAGTTCTCAAGGGCTTCCACTTCTATCTGTGTGACACCATGATCTTCATCTGTTTTTAATATCAACTCCAAACAGTATGTCAACTCTAAATTTCATTATACAATCATGATTTTTTTCAATGAAAATATTAAATAAGCTTAGTCCTAAAACCACTCATTACAAGTTCCATTAATAACTTTTATCTATTACAATTTCTCTAATTTCAATATGACATGTAATTATTGTCTCCATTTTATGGACTTTCTTACCCATCTAACACTTCTGGTACTAAATGACTACTGAAGCAGTGTGTATAGCTAGAGAAGCAGCAGCATAACATACTTGAAAATAGTCTCAAGAGAGAGATGTTGTTTTTCCCTTTGTCTTAAAGATGCTTTTCTTGTCAGATTGGTCTGCAATAGGCATAGAGACCTTTAAATACCAGGAAGAGCAACTGACTTCAAAGCAATGAAATTATCTACAGCGGAATGAGACAACATCTGTCTAGAAAAAAGAAATATCAGCGATCAGGAAGACAGTGGCGCTGTCCCTGCATTGAAGATACGGTATCTTGAATGACTGAAAAGAACTGTTGCTCTGCTTTAAGTTTATTCCATGGAGACAACTTGTTCCTTTTATTGGCATCTGATAACTGTAGATTATGAGACATTCACTGGAGTGGCTGCATTGAGCTAGTACTGTTTACCTTTTGTAAACAGTTTCTTTTTCATCCTATCTTCATTACTAAGGAGACCACCACTATCATATTTGGTATTCTGAGCACTGTTCTCTAATGCAGACATCTCTTTGGGTCATTCTAGTCATGCACAGTCTGACTGAGGAAAAGTTTATGTGTACAATTTTCTCCCTTTTTTTTTTTTAATTCCTGATCCTGATGTATTTTGTTTTATGTATTTATTTTCCTATACTTAGATTTTAAGTAGCCCATTTTGAGACCAGACTTGTTTTTGTTTTCTATTTGCAGCCTATCACAATACAGGAATGCCAGTCATGAATTCAAATTAATTGCTATTAAAAAGTAATAAAAAAGTAGCAGTTAGATTCTGAAACAAAGTATCCAAAGTGAGATGGTATCTCAAAAGCCCTAGGCCAGTAACGTTCTCCAGAAAACAAAGTAAATTTTACTTACTTTTTTTTCGTTTCATACAAAAGATATATTTCTCAGAGTAGAAAACTGTTGAACAGTCTTTTCTAACAGCTGAATGATCGTTCTTAAAAGGTCTTTTCTTCATGCAGATTTATTAATTCTCCATGTACAACTCATTAGGACCTTCCTAGCTGTAATGTGACAGTTTCTGAAGACAAATCTGGTTCCTAGTTTCCAAATGGAGAAGCCAGAGGGATAATATCCACTGATCTGGTGAGAGCTGAAGCAATCTTATGTACCAAGCTGCTTACATAAAATGTGATATTCAAAATCTTAAAGAATTGTTACAGTTTGAACTCTTAGGGCAAGACTAAGTATGCTTTCACTGGCTCATGGGCTACCAGTTCTCATGGGAAGCACTAAACTTGAGCTAGCAGTCTTTGCAGCAATGAATGCAGAATGAGCCCTGGATTCTATCAATAAGGGTATAGCCAATGGATCAGGACACACCTGGAATACTGTGTCCAGTTCTGGTCCTACCAGTCCGTGTCTAGCAGAGGACCATGAGGAACGTTAGGGGTCTGGAGATCTTGACAAAAGGTTGAAGAAATTGGATGTGTTGAGCCCAGAGAAGAGAAGGCTCGGGGGAGGATCTAACCACAGTCTTCTAATACCCAGGAGATATAGAGAAGATGGACGTATATTGTCTTCAGAAGGATGCACAGAGCAAGTGCAAATGACTTCAAGAGAAATTATGTCTGGATACAAGAAAAGAACTATCAGAAAAAAAGAAAACACACCAATAGGTTGCTCAGAGAAGTGGTGGAATCTCCCTGAAAACATTTGATTTGGCCTGGCAAGGATCTGAAAAAGACAAATCAATGACCCAGCTTTTAACAGAGGCCTGGACCCGATGATTTCTATAAATTTCTCTCAGCTGAAGCTCCTCTGTGATTTTATGTTGACAAGTGAAATACACAAAAAGTAATCACACAATACTTTCCTTTGTGATAATGAGCTTTGCCTTCTTACATTTTATATAATTACTGACAAAAAGGTCATTCTCAAAGTATTCAATTTATTGGAAAAACAGTAACAAGTACTATCTTCTTCAACCTAACAAAAATATTTTGTTGCAAAATAACTAGATAGATTAAGATTAGCGTTCCAGTTAATTAAAGGCTAATATTCATGATGGCAAAGTGTATGAAGCAATAAACAACTCCTGAGGTTCGTTAAATGCCAAAAAGAAGTTGAAGAGTTTGATAATTGCAAAAATAATTTATTGCAATTCTATGCCATCGAACTATGTGACAAGATAAAAGATACAAGACATTACACAAAAAAAAAAAAAACACAGAGAAAGACCATATTCTTTCATTGACTCAAAGGCATTTAAAATCATTGTATCAGGTTGCATTCTTAGATTTTTCAGTGATGGCACATTAGGAAACTAAGAGAAATTATTTGAAGCCATGTTTAAACAATTATTGTTTGAAGACTGAATATCTACATTCTCTAACTGAGTGTCGAACTCTATGCATACTCAGGGACCTAAACACTTGCCTGCGTAAGACAACTGGTGATCTCCATGAAAAGTAACACTAACATAAGCAGTTTAAGACAGACAAAAATTCATGTAAAAAAAAAGTGACATTGTAATCAAATTTAATGGTTAAAGACACATCTTTAATCGATTAACCCAGGTTAATGCATTTAGGTGACAACTGGGAAGAAAGAAATAAGTTCTGGTTTTTTGTTTCCTGAGATCTGTACAGGAAGACTGGAAAATAACGTTTTAGATTTTTTCCTCACAAAAAATATTTCATTAGATTTACTTGTGAAGCTATAGGGATCAAATGTTATATGACCACTCAGCTGTCTTACCTAAAAAATGCAGTCTTCCTTGAAAATATAATGCCATATTATCACCTTGAAGAATGAAATTTTGAGAAATAAAATCACAAATCATCATTCTTTGTATTCAAACTGAAAAATGTATGTGTATAAAACTGCACTGTATCCACAGAATGGAGTCTATGAATGCATGCTACTTTCTCAGGGAGATGTAAAGGTTATGGCATCAAGGAACTATTTGTGTAACCACTGACATGGTCTTGGTCTCATCCTTGTCTTGTAATGGTGCTGAACTTGGTTAATGCAGCATAGTCCAACTGGCAATCCACTTATTTCCTCACACCTCCTGGTGTACAGGAGCCAGAAGCTGCTGCCAAATCCTACCGTAAACCTCAAGCAAAATGCAAGATTTATTAAATAAGTCAAATAAATTACACCATGCAATGAAGAAATACTCCAGATAGCAGGAATAATGGCCAAATAATACAACTAGCACATGTTGACACACAAAGCTTTACTAGAACCATCAGCCACAGGGTCCTCATCCACACAGTGTGATAGAGCTCTTAACCTGGGGGGAACAGGCATCGGCACAGCACGGCCTTGTTACAGCTCATGCCCAGAGAGCAAAAGTCCAGGTGCAAAAGCCGTGATCCACAGTTTGTGGTTCTGGAGTTAGCACACACATAAATACCTTATGTCTTTCTATACTTGTAACACAGACAAGCCCATCATCAAGACAATTAATCATGCATGAAAAAACATCAAGATTTTGGCAGTTACCTACAAACACAACAGAACAGTGGCACAATAATAGTGTTTGATGACACATTCACAGATTTTCAAATCGACATAGTAGTAGTAATAGTAGTAAAGAATTGGAAACACAAATCTTAGCAAGTGTTAACACTCAGAATCTGAACCAGGCATCCCCAAGAGTGTCTACTCCGACTGGCAATAAGCAACAAAAACTGTACTGCTTAATTGACTGATCCTAATTTGATTACACTAACTTAGGTGATTAATACATTCTCCAACCATGTTTTTCTACGCAGACAAACCGAAAATTGAATGAGAAACTTGAAATGACAGGAGAGGCACAGTAAGATGTCCCAATAGGTACTCCTGAGTTCCACATTAATTCCTTTTATTTAGTATCAGTATTACAAGCATTCAATATCAAAAGAACAAGATCCATCAACATGTATCAGACAAAAGCTTTTTATGTTCAAAAAGAAACAGGGAGATATTTCTTCACATGTGCCACTCTTGATATGCTTTAAACGGTGCCACATTTAATGCTTAAAAGCCGCTTCTGGAGCTACTGCACAAATCTGGACAACAGATCAAAGCCCATCTCATAGCTTCAACAGTCAGAATTAGAGAAATCAATTTTTAGACCCCCCAAATTAAACTACTGATAGATCAGCAAACATTACAAATGCTTCTAAAGCACTAGAACTTGAAAGAAAAATCAGACACGTGATTCTGTGCAAAGATACTGTGTCTTGTTATTGCCTTGAGACACTACTGAAAGTAAGTCATAAGCTGCATGCAGAATTACTCTATTTCATCACCTCAGAAATGTTATTTTTGATTGGGAAAAAGATAAGCTACTTCGATAAGACTGATGTGCCTATGTTACAAACTGCTCTACAGCACTTTGTTCTTGGAAGGTCCTTCATCTCTTATTCTCTGCTGGAATATAGTGTAACTATTTCATATAATTTAGATTTCTCTCCTGATGCTTGCCAAGCAATTTCCTTTGATGCAAAGGGAGCAGAGTGACAACTACTAACATATTTCTCTGCTAATATATTTCTTTCCTTCTTCCAGTGCAGATGAATACAGTGTTGCTTTGTTAGTTTCACAAAGCTTTCCAGGGCATCAATTGCACTAAATGTGGAAGCCTTCTAAATTTTTCCTGATTGTGGAAATCTTTCCATCTGCAGTCTCATGTTTTGAAAAATATAAATTCACCATGAGTTCATTTGTATTCATTTTTCAGTTGGGATCACAAGTGTGCTTCTGAAGTGACACGCAAATACAGTTCACATCATGAAGCAGTTTCTAAGTGAATAAACTAATCTCCTTTCAGTCTGAATACGGAAAAGTGAATCCCTGAAATGCGTAAAACATCATATCCTCAGCATGAGCTTTTTTCATTTGGTGATCCTCTCCTGTTGGCCTGCACCGCTCCCTGATGTATGCTTTATGGCTGCATATGCATTTTTTGATGCCAAATCTACACGCTGCAAGTAGATTAGAATTTAGGACATGATGCAGTAGGTATTCCATTGATGGCACTTTTTTTTTTTTACTTTCTCTTGATGTTAATGTTGGTTAATAAAGGTATTTATTAGCCTGCTAAGATACTTGTCCTCTTTTCAGGGACAAGTGACCAATGGATTTATTTGATGTTAAACTCAAATCATTCCCTCACAAGAAGGAACACTAGAAGAAAACAAGTTATTTAATTCAACTTGCATGCAGCTGAAAAAGTTTGAACAATCTCTGTTTGTCTGCTTTGCATAGCAGTAAACAAAATCTCCCAAGGAGAGCTAAAATTTTCCTTGGTGAAAAACAGTCAAGTTTGTCTCCTATCAGAAGTCAAAATTGTAGGAAGCAAGTGAAAAGGAGCTCTCACAGAGTAGGTCTTCACAGATACTGACAGCTGCTAGGTTGTAACTGTGGAGGGACAGATGTACCTTACATAGGTCATAATCTATTACTTTCATAATTTTGTTACTTGAAATGCTTTTCATATTTGCAAATGCAGGATTAATTACTTTCTGTAGTAACTGATATTCTCCAATTTTTTTTTCAATCTCCATAACTGCCTAGACTGTTTGTTTGCCTACTTTTTCTTTGAAATATAATTTTTCATGTCCAAAAAGGTGGAGATAAAACTTTATTATGTTGATGTTAATAATTTCAGCACAGCTGGAAGATATACTGTCTGTTATTGAAGTCTACAAATATGCATGGAAATATATTCATCTTGACCGGAATATATGAAATATTTAAGCAAAAAATTTTGTACTCTCTGGGTTCCAATTACCATTTGTATTTATTGAATATAGCTATTCCTGATACTGGAGCTCTTAGGCAGCATCTTTAATCCAGACAGCATTGTTACTGTGGGCTAAATTAATCTCCCCTATATTTAGGGCAGTGAGAATTCTGCAGTCTCTTTGAGGTCTGGAAGATATGGGGAACCCACTTGTTAACTTCAAAAAGAATTCTTAATGTGAAGTTATCTTCTTCATATTTGTTAGTTTGGCAATCACATGTTGATATTTGTTAATCTTCAGTGACAAGTTTAAGATCTATCCAGTATCAAGGCCTATGCTTTTCTTTAAGAATTGCTCCATTTCGGTGTGCTAAGACTTAAGAAATGGCTTTAAGTCAATTTAATCGCTCTTTGCCATAAGACCTTTCCTGAAGGCTCCTTTTTTTTTTTTTCTTTTCCTGAAACTGCTAAATTTTCTTCAGAAGTATCAGGAAGTAATGTAATTCTACCACCATTCTTAACAAGATTATTTGGTAAGGAGTTGATAATGACTGTTTGGACATCAGATTATCTCAGGTGTGTAGTGAAGTACAGCTAAATTAACTTTTCTTACTGAATGTTTAAGTCTCCCCCCTTTTCTTTAGTCTTATTACTGTTTTTTGTGATCCATTATTTCTGTCATGTTACTAAAAATGTCTTAAAATATTACAAATCTCTCTCTTTTCAGTAAGCTGATTAGTTTCAGACGGGAGTGCTGACAGTGTTTTGGGGGCTTTTTTTGCCATATTGAAAAGAAGTCTAAGACCCAGATTCTTTTTAGAATTGTCACAATTCTCTGACACAGGCTTCGTAATTTTTTGTAATTTCCTCAGTTTCTTTCCATGTAAGATAATCAGACCTTAAAATATCACTTCAGCAATTTGCTAGCCTTCCTGTCCTATATACGTATGTGATTATAGATTCAGCTAGGCATCATTTTTTCATTATTGCATACAACTTTTATTCCATCTAGACTTGAAATAACACAGAAGATTGACCTAAGTTTTCCTCTGGTTCACAGGATTCTTCTCAGGGATGTATTTTTGCACAGGAAGACATATTTTATCTAGCCAGCCAAAACATGGTTTTTGAAAAGTTTTAGAGATCTTTTCATTCTTTGCAATCCAAGCGTCTCCACAGCAGATGTAGAGCTTTTTTCGTTACCTTCCACCAAATACTACCAACTATGTATTTTCTTTTCCTCAACATGATTACTTCCTCTTCTTATACTCCTCATCACCTCAGGAGCCGATCTGCTAGAGTGATGACAGGAACAGAATCTAACTTTCCCCAGTTTTGAGTCTACCAGGAAGCATGAAGGTACTTATGGGTGGAAGTCAAAGCAGAGAAACAGGTTGCCTTCATATAAATTACTAGCAAAGTAGCCTTAACTACCTACATAGGGAACATATAAAACTTCATGACAATTTTCATTTCTTCATGATTTGAAGATTCTCAAAAATTAATAAGGATCTTTCTTACTTCGGAGAAACTGAAAGTCATGCGCAATGTGCAGAATATAAGTGGTTCATTTACATGTTATACTGTTTCTTAGTCAAATTATGTCTAATTCACCCCATTTTCTTGTGTTGTAACATACACATTTATACGCTATTCAGTTCAGACTGACATCTCCAAGGTACAACTCCTTACATAATAGTCTGATTCTGCCAGAAAAGAGAATGCCCTGTCCATGGGACTACATGGTATTGGAGTGCTTCCCCAGCATCTTCTGATGTAGTTTTAAATAGTACATATGGTATTCTGAGCAGGGACTAGAATGAAGGTACTTCCAACATGAAGTGCCTAATCTAGTTATTTTAATCTTCTTTCTTGTATGTGCTTCTAGAACCCTTGACAATGTGTTTTTGATTAAATAAGAATTATATCATACCTCAAATGCATCTGTTCCAGTGCTATAACTCTAAAAAAATCTAAGATTTCTGTATCGCAGATGAGTGTTTTGACCTCCAGGGTACCACCACAGGACAGTATTTATTGAAAAATGTATTCCTGAGATTTACCAAATAATTTAAAAAATAAACTAAGGTAGAACTATGACAAAACTGCTCCATACAGCATCCAGAAAAGAGTATCAGTATAAAAACTATTCTAAAAACTCCCAAATGCAAAACTGTGCCAATATCGCACAGATACATCAAAATGAAATATTACTGTCTTTATACATTAGTAAAAAGTAATTGTCCTAAAAACCCCACAACTATGCACATTAAGAGTTGAAAAGTATACATTATACACTAGGGTGATAAATAGGTTGCTTACTAATGTTGATAATTAGTAATCGGAAACTTTCAGTAGGCATTTTTTATTTATTGAGTCCTAGCTCCTCAATACAGATACCAAGAGACCAGAGGGCATCAGAAAGTCAAGTGCCATAAGCAAGATACTGCTACAATTCCATAGAACAATGCAATACCAAAAAAAAATGTTTTGAGTTTCACCAAACTTTTCAGAAAGTAGGCAAAGTTTCAGGGAATCATGTTATTTATACACTTAATATAATTATTTCCACTCTAATTATAAAATCATTATCACCACTTTATAAGAACAATAAACAATAAAAGAAATTGTAAATCAATAGATTCCACACCCCCCTCCAATCAGAAAAGTACAAGTATCATCATCATCAATATATGCAAAAATTAGAATTTCTAGCAAATTTGGATATAATGCAGAAATGCAGACCAAGGAAGAAAAAGTCAGCTGTATTAGCCAATGCAAAAATGCAATGCCAAACAGACCCAAGGGGACCCCCCTTGTTACTGGGAAGAAATAATCAACAAAAACATTACATTCCTCCTATCAAAAAGCTGTGATGCCGATCACTTTGCATAACCCTTTTTTTCAAGAAGAAATAGCACCATTGACTTCCGAACCCAGACAACCAGTACAAGGGTGAGCACAACATCATCTTCCAGTATAGGTATTAGAAAACTCGTGTGTATAATTTTTAATAGTTTCATTGTCGGCCATAAGCAGCAATAAGTATCTTCTCACCTAGACCAATAAATTTGTCATCAGACTGCTAGGACTTTAATGAAATGAAACACAAATGTATGTTTCAGTAGCTCACAGAAACAGCATAGGCTGCTTAGCATGGTAACCCTGCCCTTGAAGCTTTGCTATTAAATCTCAGTGCAGCAGCTGATGGAAAATGCAGGTGACCTAGGCTGTAATTCAGATGCAACAGCATGTATTTACCATGCTACTACACACAATCCTTGTTCATTAAGCTTTTCCTAAGAGCTTTAAGTGCTTTATTATTCAACTTTACATTTTTTCAGAAAATTCAGACTCTTATTTCCTAAGACAAATTTGGACTACCAATTGCTTCACTTATTTGTTAGGGCCTTCATTTCCTAACACAGGTACTTACATCTACTATAATTTTGTATGTCCTTGCAGCCTCTCAGACCAGTATCTCCTAGTGAAGAGAATTAATTTTCAAACTACCAGTTTGAACTTCAAGACAGAAAGATCATACTTTGAAGACCATGCCAATCAAAGTAATGACATTTCTATTGGTTTAGTCATAAACCAGAATATTTTAAAATAAATCAACCAATACTTAAGGGAAACAAAATTCCAGTAATTTGCCAATTTTCAGTATCACAAAGCATATTTCTGTTGGGACCTGGCAGACTCTTTAAGTAAGATAGAAAAGACAAGAAATACAGTTACTATGGTCTACTGTAACAGGAAAGGAGCTACTGTTTTAAGTGCCAAAATACAGAAACAGGAATAATTTTCCTCAACGCAAGTTGCAAGAGAATCAATAAAAAAATATATGAAGAAGAACTATGGCTCTGAGACATGGAAGATTTGAAAATGCAAAAAAAAAAAAAGCTTTCATGATTATGAAAAGTATTTTCAAATACGAAGAAATGAAGGACTGTTTGAAGAAACACTGGAAACAGAGTTCCAATGGATGTGATGTTCTCTCTCAGTGCAGAATCTTTATGACTTTTTTTTCAACATTCACAGCAATTTTGTTGGTGGTCATTTTAACAGATCATCTTTCAATGTCCATCTTGCTGCTGGATATAAAAACAGATGCTACAATGAAGACTGCAAGGCATTTGGCTACTCTGAACAACATTGTATAGTTTGCTGAGCTAAGGTTACATATGCCAATTTTTCTGTCAGAGTTTTCAGTAAGCTAACACGGATACTGAAAGGAAAATGGCAATCTGAGCAAGATTCTCCACATTGCAAAATAAATTTTAATTTTCAGAATTGTTTTCTTCACCTTTACATGTAGGAGAAAAACTGTTTCCTGTAAACAGTAAAAAGTACAGTTGATAACACAGCAGAGTGGCAGCTGGAAACTAGCTGTTAAATGTTAAGCTTCATTCACCTTTTCTTCTTCAACTCACTCAGCCTACCGTGAGGTAAGTACAAGGGTGAATTCTTTGCTGAAGTGAGGATCAATAAAAAAAGACCAAAGAAATGGAAGATTCTGCATTAAAAATCATTGTAAAGACACTTAGATTTCTAGTAAAAGACTTGGTTCCCAACCTATTACAATTACTTTTTTATCAGCTCTCTTTTCTTTGACAAATGCAATTACCATATATAAGGATTTGAGAGGTACACAGCATCTAGCAGTAAGATTTACAGTTAGGGTGAATAAGACGAATTGGTGTAACTGGCAAAATCAAGCCAGCAGCTCTCTTTCAGCTCTGTAACAGAAACTGCAGTTTCAAAGTTAAACAGAAATTGAGAAAAATTTCTGACAATTTAGTTTGATATATATCAGTTACACCATCTAGGAGAGAAAAGATGGTTGGGTAGTTGTGAAGTAAAGGTGTGAAAGGCGTGTTGGCAGTAACTATTATTTACTTATCAGACCTACTAGCCTTGTAAGAGGAATAAATTTTGAATAATATAGTATTTGACAGTTCAGCCATCAACTGAAAGCAACTAATAATACTACTGATGGACATAAGACTAAAGTGCTACAGCTAATCATAGAATATAAACACAGAATTATTTAGGCTGGAAAAGATCTCTAAGATCATTGAGTCCAACCCTTAGCCCAGCATTTCCAAGTCCTCCACTAAACCATGAACTTAAGTGTCTCATCTATGCATTTTTTAAATATCTCCATATATGCTGACTCAACCACTTCCCTGGGCAGCCTGTTCCAGCACTTGACAATTCTTTCAGTGCCTAATATCCAATCTAAACCTCTACTGGCACAACATGAGGCTACTTCCTCTTGTCCTACCACTTATTACTTGACAGAAAAGAGTGACCTCCACCTCACTACCACCTCCTTTCAGGTTGTCGTAGAGACCAGTAGGGTCTTCCTTAAGTCTCCTTGTCTCCAGGCTAAACAACCCCAGCTCCGGCTGCTGATTTTTAATTTTAATGATTACAAACATTTAGCTCCATTTTTCTATCCTTTTTTCATATATTCTTGAAACTTGCAGGGAGATACTTTCTAATAAGAAGGTGTATGAACAAAATTTACATTTCTGGGACACTTCCTTTTGAAAAAATATTTCCTAACCATCTGACCAACGAGCACTCTTGGTGAATTTATGTGATTATTGTAAACAGTGAAAATATCCAGCTGATCATATGAGACATTTTGCATTTTATATGCTCAAGTACTTGCACTCTCACGTTTTATTTTCCAGTAAGAAATAGCCACAGTTTTAAGCTACTCTTTGAAGTCTTGAGTATAGTGTTTCTACCCTGAATTGTTGTTTTTTTTCACAAGAAAAGATGGTCTTCCAACAGATGACTTAGATGGACTGAAGAGACTACTTAGAAGGTTCACCTTATTGAAACCGTGTATTATTATAAACCAAATATTCACATTAAAAATTCACTGCCAAATTGCTGAAAATACTGACACAACAAATCAGTACAATAAGATTGAGGGAATTCAGATAGTCTTATAAAAAATTTTGGAACATTAGAAGGTAAACTCATTTAAACTTATTCAGCAAAATACTAGCTATGAATTATTTCCTTTTTTCCTGAAAAAAAATGAGGCTCTGAAGTTTCCAATTTATGTAATCAGTCACCTTTAGCTTTATATTTATCAGTAAAGAATACTTTCAGCTAGTAATAACACAAGGAAGAAACTAATCATATGGTTACTGTTAAGATCACAACTTCAAAAAATCTCAGCCAAATTGCATAGGATTAGACAGTGTTGCCACAAAAAGAAACTGCAAAGATGCACAGGTAGAGCAGGCATTCAGAAAAAAAAAATTTCCCCAAATTAAGCCAGATTGTAACTGGCATAATAAAAACGTTGATGTTAGACACTGGAGTTTGCAATAATAAAGAGACTTAGAGAGGATTAAAGAGGCTATTAGAGATTATCAAACTAATCACAGCTGATATTGGAACAAATCAGATATCAGATGACATATATTAAAATCTTTAGATATGTCTTCTTTAGAATTATGAAATCCTAATATCTCAAAAAATAAATACAAAGAAGTATAAACATAATAAAAAAGAGTATTTTGAAAAACCAGCAATTTCAATAATTGCTCCTCTATGCAATATGTGAACATAAATACCAAATGTCCCCAAATATTTATTTTAATCTTTCACATACAGCAATTAATTTTCAACATTGCTATAGGAATGGGAAAATCATTCAAACTAAGAAACTTTCTTAGCATCTTATATACACTAGAGCAAATTATCCATTACTTTTCAAAGGGTAAAATTTTAAAAGACATCTTTAGTGCAACACGGACAAGACAACAGTACAGGAACTGAACATAAGATGACACAGTTTTCAGAAAACTTCCACAGAATCCTGACTCAACTCTTAACTTATTGCCTAGCAGTAAGTAATGCCACACTCTACTATCAATAATCTGCAATGATGTAAAAAATCTCTCAATCTCAAAATGGAAAAAAACACCTGAAATTAAAGAAAAAAAAAGTTTCTCACCTTTCCTCTGTGACCAAACCAGAACAGAGAGACTGTCAATCAATATATGTAAATCAGTTAACAGATTGAAAAACTCATAAGGATTCTGTTTGTTTGAATAGTTCTTTGAGTATTTCTGAAAGTAGGCAGGCAGAGCTGACAATTTTTCTAAATATGTTTTGTAAATCCTATGGATACCTCATAGGACAAAAGGTACAGTTAGCCAATAGGTTTGTAAAAAGCCAATGCCAAGAAAGTATGTTTCTATGAACAATTTTTTGTTGACTTTGCCAGTTTCAACAGTTAAGAAGAAGAGGGAATGCACTCATAAAGCTATAGGATCTGTGAAGATCAAAATCATGTTGAATAACTGCGTAGCGAACTCTGAAAAACCAAAATTAGATGAATTACAGAGTTAGATGACAGATAAGGCTTGTTTTCAAAACTACTGAAACTGTTGATATCCAAAATCTTTACTATAACTGAGTACAAGAGACAAAACAACTTTTGGTCAAATGAAGTTCAGTTTTCTTAAAAGTGATGCACAAAGAAATTACTCCTCAGCAACTTTAATTATGCATTTGCATATTTTTCCCACTTGTTTTCTCTTTTAGCCCTGAAAGAGGAGTGTTATTATCTGTGATGTCAATCTATAAACTGGATTAGACATAATAAAACTGCAGACAAATGGAATGAGAGTAAAATAGTCTCGCATCAGGACAAAGACTAAATGCCATTTTCACTGATGCCATTTACACTTAGATGTATGAATGAATCTCATCAGAACAGCTGATGAACTGCATAATCTTTTCATGCATGATCTTATTTTGGCTGATAATACAGAATTTAGTTTTCACAACTATTCAAAGTACTGTTTGACATTTCTTATTTTAGTCTTTCTTAAGAATTGCCTTATCTTAAAAACTTAAAACATTTAATCAAAATCAAAATATAATCTCTTACCAACTATCACTGTGGTAAATAAATTTCCATAACATTTCTGTAGTTTTCGGAGAATATTCTTCCAGAATATTCCTCTTTGCTCTGTAGTCTTCTGCTTCAGAGAAGTAATTATCTTCAAATCAATAAATACCAATAGATAGAAACATCAGTATTTCTATCGTGCATAAGATACCTACAAGATTTTTAAAGGTACATATACAATAACCTTCAGCTTCTCATTTTGAATTGTGTTATACAATGCCATCAGCAGATCCTGTACTTTTACTATGGCTTCTAGTGATAGTGTGATATGAATTTGCAATAACACCATTAAGAATAGGGGAGTAACAAATATTTACCAAAGATTCAGAAACTATACAGATAAGGCAGTCTGAGAAAACGAAGAAGTCACCCTTTCCCCGGCTTTCTTTGTTTTTGCTTACAGGAAGAAACTGATCCAGAAGAGAAGTATTAGTAAAGTCTTGTGCTGCATAACATCTTAGCATTTCTGTATGCTAAGGAATAAACTTAGGAACTTGACTGTAAAGAATATCTGATGCCAAAATACAAATTATTGTGGCCATCAAACACCTGACCAAATCTTTGCTCCAATGCGAATGCAGTAGAAAGTTGCAACAAATTTGAAGAAAATCTTCCTCTAACACTGCAAAAGATATTATTGTTTTGGAATCAGCAATGTTGCAGTAATTATTATTGATGGCATACGAATGAGGTGTTCTGATACACACACAGGATTCAAGAATTGTGGTATGATTAGTTTGTGCCTTGTCTTCTCCTCATACATCTTCACTGATTCATTAGTTTTATGGGGCTTGCTGCAGCCAAAGGAGGAAGGGAGCATGGAATATCACATGAGTACTGCACTATAAACCTGGAAGTTTACTAAAACAGCTTAAAGACATCTTAATGCATGAATAATAAATTGCATTTTTACAAGAAAAATACAAGAACTAGAAATTTTCACTGCAATTTTTTTTGAAAACTGCTCAGAAAAAGAACAGTACTATTATGCTAGTCCCAAAAATCCAATCACGACTGGGAGATAAAAGCAAAAACTAACAAAATAAACAGATTAAAAGTCTTCTGATAAAAATATTTCTAAAGAAAATATGATAGTCTTAAGTAATACGATAGCAATATTATACAAAATACTAAGAATGTTAACCTATTGAGAAAATGATTATTTGCTAACAGTAGAAAAAGCTAAAACAAGTTTTAAGTATCCACAAAATGGTAATTATGGGAAATACAAAATAGATTAAATTCACATCAATGTAATAATTTTCCCACTTTTAGTTAATGGTATTAGAAATATTGCAAGGTGTCCAACTCATTTATGTACCTGTTAGGAAAGGAAAAATTAAAAACCCTTTACTTAAATAATGAAAAAACCTGAGAATAAAGAGAGTACAGATACATTATATACCCAACAGATTACACTGTAAACTATATCACAAAAGAACTATGATGAATGTAGAATTTCATGCGAAAAAGGAGAGTGCATACACACACAGCTTGAACATTTTTGTCCAATACAGCTGAATAAAACACACAGTAAAAACTGAATGTATTACAAAGAAGAAAAAAGAATTAAAAATCCTCTAGAGCATAAAGCAAGAATTCATTCTAAATATAATGGATTTAATAAAGAATTAATCCGAATAGAGTTTTTTTTTTAATTTTTAGATGTGATTATAGAAAAGCCTACAATTTGGAGCCTTAGCTCCATTGCCCAAAGTAGAAAATCATGTCTGCCACTGTTTCTTTGAGGTACCGCTGTGAAGGGCAAGCTTCAACAGCAGCTTTGGTACCACAGCATTTCTACACAACAAGCTGATCTAACATTTCACTGCTGCTTAAAGGTAGAGTTTCCTTTTTCTCCACTTCCTGCTACGCAACATATACTCCCAACATCTGACTTTTACTGGGTGACGTGCTGGTAAGAGTTTTCTGAGTTGATTCATCTGAATAATTTGGCAGAAAACTAACCAACAAAAGAAAAGTTCATAGTTTTTTGCTGGTTTAGCAAGCCAGATCAATTTACACTAATGCCGGATAAAGATGAGAGATGACACAAGAAGACAGGCTGCAAAATGAGGACTAGGGGAGAAAAAATTGAGAAACAGTGAGGACTTCTAGGCAGCAGCAAAGTGTTACATGAGCTCACCTACTCATGGAACCATACGTGCAGAAACTGCTGCTTTTGAAAGAAGCTGGTGAAAATGCTTGCTGCAATGCACACACACGTTAATGAGTAGAGGGATGTCCCTTCACTCCCTTCACAAGACAACTACAAAGAAATTCAATCTATGTAAAACTTTGTAGAGCTCGATAAATCATCTGAATGCCCCATTAAATCCTATTCACAATTGCTAATTGCCCGAACTCCATCTACTCCAGTAAATATTAAAAGCTGGCTCAGTAGTTCTAAAAGAAATTTCATTGAAGCAAGGGGAATTAAATCCAGTGGGATCTGGACCAAGTCTGCAGGGTACATCATTAACACTCATCTAGAGCTGGAAATTTTCCAAACTATTTAATATGCACTAATTAGTCTAGAACAATTGTTCTTTCACCTCAAGTCCATATGGAAACATGCTTCGGAGCGGAGCATGTACATAGATACAATCATTCTAGAATAATGATACTTCAGAAAAATCTAAAATGCACACAGAAAAGTGGTAAATATTCTCCCTACATATGTCTTTCAGTATAATGGAATTACATGTAATACAAGAAATTATCTTCATGGCCTATCCCCAACCACTGATAATATATGTGAACAAAATAATTTATATACGATCTCTGTAAACTTTGTGTTCATATTAGTCCATTATATACAAGACCACAGCCCACGGCTGCTCACTTTTTATTACTTTCATGATAGTTAGAGGTAATTTTTTTAATCCCTGCTTTTCAGCACATAGACCCTACTCTGCAATTTGGCCTCCATTTCCTGCTTGCAGATTGTGTAACCTTCCACTGAGCTGTAAAAAACCACATTTTTTTGAACACTTGTAACAGCTCAAACAAGCCAGGTACGGAAGCCTTGGGAAATCACACAGCTATGCAACTTAATCACCAGGAAATAGCCTATACCTTGGTGAAAATTAGAAAATTTGCTTTATAGGAATAATTAAGTTTTGGATATTTCAAGGTAAATGTTATTTTTTTCGTTTTTAAATTCTTTGAAATTAGAATCTATAAGAACTATAATATTCACTCTGAGATTTTTCCCTCAAACAATCATTAGAAGAATAATACATATTTTTCAAAATTTCCATTATTTTAAAAATTCATCAAATTCAACTTTTTTGACTAAAGGTGCGATTTCTTACATTAATTCCAAAAGAGTTCTACATTTAATCTACTACATTCAATCTCCACAAAGAAGAAAAAAAAAACCACAAAAAATCAACAACCAACCAACAAGAAAACCTACCTAAAAACACTCTGTCTCTTAGTAGCTCTCAGCGAAACTCAAGTTAAAGGCTATCTGTGGTAGATGACCTTCTTTCATCATCACACTCATTACTTCAACGAATGGCTAACAATGTAGGTCTGTCTCCTTCTAGCTAAATTCAGGAGCAGGTACAAGGCTCCTTTCACTTTTTAGAGCAGCTGTTCCAAGAAAGCAATTAACCTGAATATATGCATATTGTACATAAGCCTATATGACAATTGTTGCAATGCCCTTATGAAGATCGATGCAATTATATATTATAAGAAGAATCTTGCCAGAGTGTAAAGGCTAAAAGGGTTTTCTGTAGTTCATTTAAATTAGAAACGTCCTTAGGTTTTTGATACATAAAATAAAATAAATCAGCTAATATATCACTACCTTAAGGAAACAAGGAAATGCTAAGTGAAAACACAGACTATAACAGCAAACCCAGACTAAGTGAACAAAACAGATTTTGAGCCAGTTGGCTGAAATTGCAATTATTTTGTGCCTTTATAAATGATTCCATATGAAGATCTCCTGAGACTTAGAAATATAATGAAAGGTATTTCGACTTCGAAAATTTGATTACTGTCATTTATCTTACCTGAAGTCTCCAGACAAAAGCAACCTAGCTACACAGATCAGAGCACAGATTAATGATTTTAAAATGCTTACCAGTAGAAGTTAAACTAAACCAAAATGCAGACAAGATCTTAGAGCCCTTCTGGAATTCCCAGGCCTATAAGTTTGATGAAACGCAAATAACTTACATGCAGACTGGACAAATTCTTGAAATACTAAATGCACATGAAAAATATGAAACCAATAGTATATTTATTCCTAAGGAATTTTTAAAGTTATTAGGCAATCCTATTCCCAGTAGTTCTCTGGAATTAAGAGTTATGTACTAAGCTGCTAACACTTCAACTAGCAATAAAAGAAAAAAAAAAAAAGACAGGAAAACTAAGGTATGATCAAATAGGAAACTGTACTGAAGAGTAAAAACTGCTTTGATACTAGAAATCCATAATCTTATTTGTCCATCAGCCTTGGTGGACATTACAGTAAAATAATCAGTGTTTTGTTCCTACTATTTTAGAATATCCAATTTGATATTTAATTCCATTAAGGCCATCAAGTAAAAAAATCATAGAATCATCCGGGTTGGAAAGGACCTCCAAGATCATCGAGTCCAACCCTTAATCCGCTACCACTGTGGTTACTAGACCATGGCACTGAGTGCCACAGCCAGTATAATCTTAAAAATGTAATATGCTTTTCTTTTTTACTGCCTATTCAGTACAGCCTTAAACTTTTCACTTTCAAGAACTGAAACTTCCTTAAGTAAACTTCCTTAAGTCTACAGATCCCCTTTACACAGGAAACTTTAGCATTTTATTCCAAATTACAAAAGGAGATGAAGCTTAAACCTAATGATAAGAAAAACATGGCTTGTTATTGTAGAGTTTTTTTCATCAGGACAAAAAGACAGTACTTTTTCCCAAAAACTGACAGACCGGTTGTCTAAAATTACCCACTTACAAAAATCTCTTCAACTCCTATAAAGAGTAATGTAATAGACCATCTGACTAATCCAAATAACAACATAATAGAAGTAGAATTACAGTGACTGAAGTTCAATTGATGCAAACTCTTAACTTTCTGAAAGAAATAGACACAGATGAGTATTAAAATTCACTGTAATTTTAATCAGTAATATGCAAATAAGGCTGTGACTTTCTGATAGGAAATAGTCCTTGACTTTCATAATTCTTAAGCACTTTCTTTTATCATTTTGCTGATGTATGTTATATTTTAAAATCAGAAGGATAATGGATGTGCTTCTTAAACTGTAAATTGGGTTTTATATCAGACACCTGTCAGCATGACAGCTTGACCTGACAGTGGTCTTGCATTTGCAGCTCTCCTTCATGACTGCTTTTCAAGGTGATAGGTCAGTCTTTAGAAAAGTGCAGATTTCTTGATCCCTCAGGAAACATCTTAGAGTCATAACATTCACTGCCTCATAACAGACTAAAAGCAGAGCTACCATTTGCTGTCACAGATATTGTTATTATAAAGGGCATTTATATTTTGGGTAGATAATATAAATTAAAAACACATTTGATTTTTCTACTGCCTCTAGGACAAAAAGAAAACTTCAGGAAAATGGTTTACTTGTCGATGTTACTGATAACTGCAAAAAAAAAAAAAAAGAAACCACATTTATTTATAGTGAATTACACCTTTGATTTCACCCATTTTTAAATGAGGAATCTGCTTAGACAGTAACTTAGAATAAACATTAAGTTTAGGATTTTCCTTTTATTTAGGACGTGTAGTTTCAATAAAATAATGAAAATAAAAGTATGGAAGATAAATGGTTAATGGCAATGTCAGTTCCAACAAAGTACTGGAACAGCCTGAACTCCCATCTTTGTTCAACAAGTCCTGCTCAGCCAAAGTACCTCACCATACGTATTTGTTAATTCACTTCCTATGTTAATTACTCCAAGACTAACAGATAAAAACAAAATGATGTTTTTTTAAATCTACTCAGACTGTAGAAAGACTGTTTTGTAGGTATTAATAAATGTAATATGACTGATCAGAACCTTGAAGGCTACTGGTATCAGCACTGCTCTATAGTACAACATGGATGAAAGGGAGAAAAGTACTCAAAAAAGAGATAGCTAATTATTACAGACTCTGCTTTCTACTCTGTTTTGCAGATTTCCTTGTTTGGTTTATACAGCTGGTAACAGTTAGAATATACTTTATATAGGGTATGCTATTTGGGTCGTTATGGTTGTCACATTAAAAAAAAAAACAAATGCAGGATTATTATTCTTTTAGCCTCACATCTGCAAGTTTCTACTGCAATAACTTTTTAAAAGTACTTTCAAATATCTACTTGAAATTCAAAAATGATGTGGCAAACACAGTACAGAAATCACTGCTGACTTCTGATGTAACACGACCCTACAACAAAGCTCTAGAAGGATATATAACATTTCTGTTTGCAATCAATAGAAAACACTATTGTATTTTATTTTAAAACCTGGTAAAATAAGTATTTACAAGTAATTAAATATTACAATAAACTACATAGGTGTAAAAACTATTTATCAGTATATTTTCAAGCTAAAAACAATAGAAATGTAGGCTGTATTTAAATTATATTTTGATTTTTTTTCTTGCACTGTGAAAGCATCTAACAAAGTAAGCATGATAAAATACTGTTCTTTGGGGCTGAAAATACCATAGTAAACCTGTTATAACAATTTGGTCTTCTTGTTCAACCCACTACTGTAAGTTTGCATTTCACTGAATGGGAAATGAATGCTAATACTGCTTTGAGATGAAAAAAAAGAACCTTACTGTGAAATCAGCCCAAGTAACATGGTAAGTAAATTCACTAGCACTCATTCCAGAATGTCGCTGCTTCTCTAAATAAAATGTATTTTAATATGTTCAAAGCTGCAGGGCTACAACAGCCTTATTCTTGGTGCAATGTTTTCTTTTCCTCTCTTGCCTTACATTTGTCTAAGGTAAGCTGTTTTCCTGCATTAAGTAATCAGAAAATTATATTCATATTCAGGGGAAAGAGAGATTACGTTTCTGCCAATTTATCATGCTAAAATAGCTCGTCTCAAATGTAAAAGCTGAAATCTTTTAACTGTTTCTACTTTCCCATTTGACATGAAAGCAATACAAAATGTTAAGGATATATATGTACACATGGAGGCTCTTGTGAGAAGTGAATCTGAGTTTATACTGCCTAAGAGAATCAAATGTAGACCTTTCACATGTTAGCCAAAAACCTCTAAATGCTAGTTTACTATACAGAGAATGGCAGCTCTAACAGGGGCATAGGAGCAAGCCCTGACTTCATTTGTTCAAAAAATGCCAATAACTGGTTATTCTCTGAAAAACTCTTAGATCTTTTAACTTCAAGTGAATGAGGGTGCCTCCCTGCACTCTAAGCCAGAGATGATGAATATAAGTTGATGTGAAAGCGTATGACACCATATGTTTCACATTTCCTATTGCATAGACACAAGAGGCACCTATGCAGAAGTTTCACAGACTACCTTTTTATGGCACTTTATCCTCAAGATGCTATATAGGGAGCTTAGTGACTAAGCTGTGGATTCCATGTGCCTCCTTGGGGACCAAGGGCCTAAAATTCAGGATTGCATTCTATACCCATTATTGGGATTTGCAAAGCCTCTTGAAGATTCAATGCCTAATCAAACAGCTGTTACCTGGCTCAAGAGGCAATGCAAAACCACAGGGGTTTTGAAAGTGAAATGTTATACAATCATCATCGCAGGGTAAACCAGGATCATGACAAGGACTTAATTGTTGGAAACGTGCCAATCAGTTATATTTCTCTTGTGACTGGATGAGGAAGAATAAATCCCAGTAACATATGATTACAATGACATTTTATATGTGAGAATAAGTCATCTTATGCCACAGCAAATTAACAGGAAATGTTTTAGTGAACTGTGTACTCTATGGCAGCTACCCAAATACAAAAATCTATAGAAATCAGCATTAATCTTTTATAGGTTTGCATAAATCTCTACCAGGGTTATTACAGTTATGCTAATCATAGAACGTTAACTAGAACAGTAACCGCATTAGGAACAAAAAATCCTTCTCAATTTTCTTTTTCATGCTTTCCTAGCTCCACTAAACTTCATAATTATATCCTGATTTACAATTTTTTCATTGACGTAACATGCATCTCAGTATAGGATACGTAATTAGCCTTCAAGAAGCTTTCAAGAACAGATTTGTCTGGATGCCTACTATTTGAAGAATTGCTATAAAATAGCAAGTTGAAATTAGATCTACAGAGTAACTAAAGTTCACTGGTTCTCATAGGCAGCTAAGTGCATAGCTACATTGAGATATCAGAAGTAGCAAAATTCAGAATGAAGGGAATAATCCTTTTTTTTTCTGAGTCACACCTAAAAATATTATATCAAAGGAAAAAGCCATTCGACAGGCAATTGTTTAGCACTCTCAAAATAGCAAGTGTACATAAAAGTGAAAAATATTAATTTAAGGATGGTTGCAAGTAGATTTCTTCTGAATCATTTAGAGACAGTAGAACAGCAGAAAAATGTTTGAGGGTTTTTTTAATATAGAGATGTGCATGCTTGCCTTCTCCTGGCAAAATCAGGTATACACACTTCTAGTTTTACTATAAAAATATCAACTAGAATAAAAAAGAAATATAAATATATATTCAGCTGAGTTGTGTTTCTTTAGGACAGCAAATTATATGGTAACATCTTAATTCAAAGGAATGAGGGTGAAAATTTAAAAAATACAGCTTCTTTCCAGGTACATATGAACAAGTTTATTGCTCTTTCCCACAATAGCTTGTTCTGAAACCTTCCAGTCCTTTGGAGTTCTAGACAAGGAAAAAGTATAGCATTGGGGTTCTTGTGGGCATTTCCTTATTATCAGAATAATCCTTCTTAAACTCACACACATGCACACACACATGTATATATCTAAATTATAAGCTATTCAGTGCTATTAACTAATTTTAGGACAGTAGCTCAAGACACCAACAATTTTTTTTAAATTCAAACATTCCAGTGTGTCTGATGAGGTGAAAAATAAAACTTGAGGCTAGAATTCTCAAAATAATTTGATCCAAAATTGAAACAGTCTGCATTTGGAAGATAAAGATATAACTAATGAAAGATCAGTCAGGGTTCAGTTTTTCAAAAAGTAAGATAGTTTTTCTAAGAAGAAATGTTATTGCTTATGTTCCGTTTCATTTGTCTCTATTTAGGATTAATATTTTCATCGAAAATTTATTTAATCATTTAGTTAGCAATTCAGCCAATCAACATTTAATGTAAGAATTCTTCATAACTATTTTTAAGACCACATGAATTCTCAGCATATAGACCGCATATGAGATTTTTTAAAATGAGCATTTACAAAGCCTACATAATTTAATTTTGTAAGTGAAGATTTCAGCAAATGCTTTTTCTCACTCAAGCTGTAATATAAATATACATCAAATAGTTTTCCATTTACAGAGAAGCAAAAGAAGAAAAAAACCTGTTGATTGTAACAATAATTACTTATTGCCTCTTGATAGCTAGAGAAGGAGTAAACATCCACACAGCATCCTGTGTGTATTATTTATGGGTACAGCTTCAAAAAACACATGCATTTTAAAACGCTTTGGACTTAACAAATTTTACGAGAAATCTTATCACTCCGTATTTTAACCACAGAAAAAGCATCAGTACCCCAGTTTTTCTGTTTAGTTAGCCCCTTAGAATGTTAGAGAGGCCTCTAAGGGCAAGTTCAAACACTTTTACAGTGGCAATATAGAACAAATTGTTCTAAGAACAAGAAGAATTCCTAACTGGAGTTTCCTAATGTTTTGTATTCTCCTCCATAGTAGCCAACACCACAATTATATCAGCTCCTTTAACATTTCTCATGACCTTGCCGTGCTTACAGTTTCTTCAGCTTCATCTCTTCCCCTTTAGAAACTAGGTTTAAAAACAAAGAAAACATTTTTGTTGAAAGAAAGGTAGAATAACAAAAAAATAATTTGGAAGCATTTTAGAGACCATAAGCAAGGAAGCGTGTTATGTTCTTTAAATATGTGCTGAAGGTAGTCCCTTTGCAGACAGACAAACAGTAAGATGGAAGTCAAACATCCAGCAAATTGAACAGGCAGAAGGAAAATGCTACAAGATTAAAAACTGTCAGAAGGGCTTGAGTCATAAGAAAGGACAGGTAATTCACAGAAGTTTTTCTCTTACTTCTCAGCTTGCCTCTTTAGATCTACTGAACAAAAATATAACATGATCTGTGAACAGGATTAGCCAAGAGAATTTGCAGTGCAAATAGCATGAATCACAAAGAGAATTAGAAAAAAATGAAAGAATTTGTATGCTATGAAGAAGTCTGGAAGCCTCAATGGAATAAATGTGCAAAACTGATAACTATTATAATCTGATAAGTATAACCTGCAAACAGTAAAGGATGCAAATGTACGGGTAGTCATCACCACAATGAATTTGAACAACTCACTCCGGTCCCTTTTTTCCCTTTACTTCTCATTGTTTTTCTTGGAATATTAAGATTCCTTCATGTTCATGTGGTGCTTGTGTCACAGGCAGAGAAGGAAGAAAAAAATAAGGGCAACTGTATGCCAGAATTAAATGCTGTGGACAGGGGGAAACACACTGGGAATGGGAACAAAGCTCTATGTCTTCTGCAGACAGTTTTGTCGGGGTAGGATAAACCCGAGTTCTGAAGTTGGGACAGCTTCTTTTTTTTTCAGATCCAGTCCCACCACTTCCAGCAGCTCAGAGAGCTCTCAAGCATTTACTTTGGCTGAAGGGCCTGTCTGACTCCAAATTTTGATGCAGTATTATTCTGTTAATTGGTCACAGTTCTTGTACAAGTAAGAAAGGAAATCTCAACAGTCAAGTTTATATATCAGCAAAAGCTGAAAAGAATTTCATGTTACAAAATACACACTAATAGCCTGAAGGTCTTATTTGTACCAAATTAACGAACTGCTGCAAACACTGTAAATGTGACAACTTCTCAGAGAAAAGAAAGGAAGAATTTTTTTAAATGAAAAAGGTTAAGTACTAGGGTTGCTAGCAACACCCCTATTAGCTACCAAGGTATGCTACGAAGACTGTAGGGGAAGGGAGCGTAAGAAATACAGCCATTATGAACTCTCACTTTCAAAAGCTGCTAACTGGGAAAAAGCAAACTTTGGGCTAAATTTTCTCATACAAATTCTATGATAAAAGGTTAAGCTCTTTAGAAATACTTACTAATGATCTCTGCACATCCATGTGACATCTTTAGTTATGTCCGCATGGTAACAAGTAACGATAAATTGGCTTTAATGTTGCATACACATTTTCTTATGCATGTATATGAATATATATTAGACTTTTTAAAAGTTATGACATATCCAAATGGTATGAAAACAGAATCTGAGTTATCAAAGTAACTTAACTGTGAATATATCTATCTCTTAGTGAAAAGACAAGAACACAAAGTTATTCATATTTGTACAGGTACCTGTATAAACGACAGGTATTTGCAATTCAGTAATACAGATACATAATATTAAACACAACTAAACACCTTAAAAATCTGATTGATCTCTGTTGTGACCATCCTCCACTGCAAGCAGAACGGTTATCACAGCACACTCTGTACCAGCTTTCCCTGAGCTGACACTTACATGGAACTATCAGTAGCTCTGTAGTTTCTTGCAGAAAGCGTCCATCCAGATTCCCCAGTACTAACCTCAGCAGCTTCCCTGTACTGAGCTTAACGCCACACCAGCACAAAGTTTTGTATTCCTGCTCATGCTGAAACCATACATATACCAGGTTTACCAATAAATCCTAAATATCCTAAACAATTTTTAATTTATACCAGAATCATTGATGATCTCTGTTCAAATGAACACCTCATCTGGCTTCTACACAGAAAATAAAATTGTGCATGGGCTTAGCAGTCTACATGTCTACAAGTTCATGGGGCTAGGTGGGATTCACCCAAAAGTACTAAGGGATCTGGCAGAAAAGCTCGCCAAGCCCTCACCATCATTTATCACCAGTCCTGGCTAACTGGGAAGGTCCCAGATGACTGAAGGTTGGCCAATGTTACCCATCCACAAGAAGGCCTGGAAGAAAGATCCAGGAAACTACAGACCTGTAAGACTGACCTTAGTGTGATGACATGGCACATACAGGACAATCAAGGGATCAGGCCCAGTTAGCATGGATTTAGGAAAGGCAGGTCCTGCCCAACCAACTTAGTCTCCTTTTATGACCAGGTGACCCATGTAGATGGCCTGGCCCAGAGCGTGGTGGTGAATGGAGTGAAATCCATCTAGCAGCTGGACACTAGTGTCCTCCAAGGCTCAGTATCGGGCCTAGTTCTGTTTTATATACTTATTGATCATCTGGATGAGGGGATAGATTTTGCCCTCAGTAAGTTGGTGGATGACACAAAGTTGGGCAGGAGTGTCGGTGTGCTGGAATATAGGAATGAATGCCCTGCAGAAGAGTCTGGACAGGTTGGATTGATGGGCAAAGGGCAGTTGCATGAGGTTCAATAAGGAGAAGTTCCAGGTCCAGCCTTTGGGTCACAATAACCTTATGCAGTGCTACAGGCTGAGGAAAGAGTGGCTGGAAAGCTGCCTGGCGAAAAAGGATCTGGGCGTGCTGGTTGACAGCAGCTGAATATGAGCCAGCAGAGTGTCCACGTGGCCAAGAAGGCCAAGGACATCCTGGCCTGTATCAAAAATAGTGTGGCCAGCAGGACTAGAGAAGTGATTGTCCCTTTGTACGCAGCACCGGGGAGGCCACACCTCGAGTGCTGTGTCCAGTTTTAGGTCCCCACTGCAAAAAGAACACTGAGGTACTGGAGTGAGTCCAGAGAAGGGCAACGGAGGTGGTGAAGGGTCTAGAGAGTAAGTCCCATGAGGAGCAGCTGAAGGAGCTGGGATTGTTTAGCCCAGAGAGAAGGAGGCTCAGGGGAGACCTTATCACTCTCTGCAATTACCTAACAGGAGGTTGGAGCCAGAAGAGGGGTGTCAGCCTCTTCTCCCAAGCAACTAGGGACAGGATAAGAGGACAAGGCCTCAAGCTGTGCCAGGGAAGCTTCAGGTTGGACATCAGGAAGAATTTCTTCACTGCAAGGGTGGTCAGGCATTGGAATGGGCTGCTCAGAGAGGTGGTGGAGTCACCCTAGAAGTGTTCAAGAAATGACTGGATGTGGCAGTTAGTGCTATGGTTGAGGTGACATGGCAGTGATCAGTCAAAGGTTGCACTCAGTATTATCTTGAAGGTCTTTTCCAACCCTAATGATTCTATGATTCTATGATATCTGTACCCCAATACAAAAAGATATCTACTAAAATATCTTAAAGTATAAAAGCATTCTGAGAAATGTAGATAGCTTTGTGCAAAATAATACAATTAAGTTAATGAATTTATTTTAGTTAAATAATGAATTTATTTCATTAATGAATTAAAAAAGTACAGGAAAATATCAGGTTCTATTAATTTTCTTACTTTCTTTTTTCATAACATACTGGCATAAAGCCTTACAAGTGCAAACGCTGATGGAACTCTATACCCACCACTTAAATCCTGTAAAAGCATAGTCAATGATCACACAAATGTTACTGAAAGACCATTATAGTAAATATTTTACTTATTCATAGGCTACACTGAGTGTAATTAAAACGTACATTCTGATGAAGAGAATACATTTTTATTTAACATGTTAATTTAAAAAAAAATCTTAAAGCAAAATAGGATTTTTATGATTTGCAGAAGAGGCCTCATTCCTTGGCAACATTTGAAGAAAATACAGAGAGAAGCTCTGACATCCTAATCTTTTGTAACAGAATATTATTTTTTCACCCTTAGTTACATTTTACCTTATTCACAGCAGTGAGAGAAAGTTGTTTATATATAATTTATATGTAATTGCTCTTTGCTGAGTTAGGTTGGTGGCTCTATTTAGTTCTGAGCTACCACACGAGCCATCATTACAGGTGACCATATGGAATTATTATTAACAGACAAGCTAAAAACTGAACAAGGTAGCAAAAATAATTTCCATATTTACCCAAATGGGATTCTTTCCAGATGCCTGATTAAATGTGTTGGTAGAGTACAATGAATTTCAAACACAAGTAAAATACTTAAGTTCAGTTAATCTACAATCCTTGAAAACTTTTTATTTTCTTTAAATGCTTTCAGGTTTTTAGAGGTAATTCTTAAAAATTAACCTATGGAACAGTGCAATGTATCACTAGCTATATACCTGGTTAAATGCAACAATATTTTATCATTGAGACTGCTAATTACAGTTTTTAACCATTAATATTTTACTGCCTGGGAGATAAGTTTCAAATTGCATTACAAATTTGAGCATCCCAATATATCTTTTAATAAAAACTAGTGTTTTGGAGAAATGGCGAAACTGAAAAATCACCATTGGCCTTTCACATTACTGAAAAACTTTTTAGCAACCAACCAACTCCAGAAATCTGTAAGATGTGACCCATTAAACACATCCAGAAAAGTTTCTTGATGATTTCATTTTTCTTCTACTATTTCAAATTAGATTAAAATACGAGTTTCCCCTAAATTCTGCCTGATTCAACCACATACACATCTACGTTGTGCAGTGTGATCTGATTACTGGAGATAAAGTAGTCAGTATGAAAATTGTTATTCAGTATTTTATAGAACACACTCACTCTGCAAGAACTGAATAAGAGAAAAACATCTTCAGGATGCTACTCATTACGAGGTAATAACTCAGAGAATTAGTAACACTTGACTTCTGCCATGTAGCTCTAGGGATGCTCTGTTTAATTCACATTCACTGTAATTTGTTGCTCAATTATACCCCTGATCACTAGTAACTGCAGTCCTTTTGGTCCAAAGCAAGCCAAATGTCTAACTGTCTGCAGACTAAGCTACAGAAGATAGAGAGGTTAGTTTTGACAACTGTACACTATCATCATCATCTTACTATAATGGCTGAAATATTAATGAAAATGGGCTAATATGATTACAAAGTGGCTATGTGCTATGCAGAAGACTGTTACCCTTTAGACCTCATCAAAAGAGACTATTAGAGAACACAACTATAACTAAATGTCGGACTGTTATGAGAGAAAAAAGTAAAGAATGAGTAAGTAAGTCTTAGGCTAGTTACAGAATAAATACTGGTTACCAACCTTTTCAACATGTTTTCTCTAGTTATGTTCCTATCCCTGAAAAATTTTATAAAATACTAATGAAATCATATTCAAAAAGATGACAAAACCAAAATGGACAACTTCCAAACAAATAAACAGAAGCCAGGATATGCAACAGTACATGAAGCCTCAACAGTTACATATATAAAGCCTTGCTTTCATTAAGAAGAATTAACTTCCTAGAGTTATCTTCCTTCCATAGGGTTTTTTAATAAAGTTGGTCTGGTTTACTTGATGTCTAAAAATTGAATCTCCCAAAGATTTTGGTTAATTTATTCATCTAGCTTTGCTCTAACTTACCAATACAACTGTATATTCAGCCCACATTTATTCTCATCACCATCAAATATAATTACAACAATATATCTAAGTAGAATCTAGTCATATTTCCTTCTCCTCACAGAAAATCCAGTCATTAACAAACTTTTTCCAACTAAGATCCTGAGGTCCTAAGTGAAAAATAGCTAGTATTCAAACAGTACTAACCTCAGGAGGCATGCAAAACACTGCATTGTAATATCTATTAGTGCCATTAGTATGCTGAAATTCTACTTGTATTACATAATCAGAAATCTACACATCCTAGAAATGAATAGTAAAATTTCTGAGGCCTTGTTAGCACTAACTACATTGTCATTCCTTCTCGCATCATACAAACATCATTATATATATTTTTTAATTTTTTATACAGTCAATACAGCAAGGCCTGCAGACTATCAAGGGGAATGATAGATATCAGATACACTGATTATATGGTGGTAATAGCGATATAAAAAAATCTGATTTACAGTCTTTGTATTTGTCACACTGGGATAAGATATGCAATTAATCCCTTCAAGAAATGGTGGAGAATTAAATTTTAAAATTATAGTGTATAAAAGAATTATGCCATTCAATTGTCATTCTTAAGGATAGGAGAGTTGAGGTAGAAATGACCCATGATCTTAATGAGAGGGAGACATTCATCTAATGCCATTCAGCAGTCTATATCCAATGCACTTAAGTGAGTTCCATGAGGAAGTGACCATGATGGTGGAAAATGGTGGGCTGTTGGGTCCAAGGCATAGCACCTACAGGAAGTATTATTGGGCTCAATGCAGAGCTATTTAACATCTCATTAATAAGTTGGACTATGGGACTGAATGTACCCTGAGAGACTTAGTGAATGGTATCAAATTTGGAGGAAAGCATTCAGAAATATCTTGACAGGCTGGCAAAATGGGTTGACAGGAATTTCACACAGTTGAGCAATAGTAAACAGTAAATTCTGAGTTCTGCACTGAAACAGTTCATGCAAGGCATTGACTGGCTAGAAGATGGCTTTGAAGGAAAGATCTTTGGGATATCCGAGAACAAGTGGAACATTTGTGTACCCTTGTGGCAAAGATGAGGTAACTGCATTCTGGGCTACACCAAGAATGTTGAGGGAATTCAACACTCCCCTTTATTTGATGTTTGTGAGACTGTATTTAGAGCATAAGGTCACAGTTCAGACTCTCCAGTACAAGAAAGACATTGATATATTGGAGCAAGGCTGGTGGAGGGCCATGAATAAGAAGGGAGGACTGGCGTACATGACATATGAGGAGACGGTAAGAGAAACAGTTTGTTCGGCCTTAAGAACAGGAAGCTTAACAGGGATCTCATTGCTGCCTTTAGTTACCATCATGAGAGCAAAGCTCACTGCAGTGATGCACAACAAAAAACCAAAAGGCAATGGTCACAAATTGTAATGAAAGAAATTTTGACTTTACCATAGAAAAACCTTTTTCACAATGAAGGTGCTCATTGGGACAGGTTATTCAAAAATTATGTATAATTTTCATCCTTGAAGGCAATCAAAACCCAGCTGGGCAAAGTCCTAAGCACCCCAATGCAATCTGAATGCAATCTGAATATAAATCACAGTTTTTAAACCAACATGAAAAATGAAGTATAAAAGCCCAGGCTAAAAAGTCCTTTTAGCCTGAATATTCTGTCCAGCTACTACAGCTTTTTTCTTGAAAAAAATGATCATAAAAGTAACTGAAAAACCCAACCAAACAACATACTCTCCTACAGAATTTGACTTCTCTGCCAAGAAGCTAAATCGGGGCAGTCAGGCTTTCAAAGTTGGTAACAGCTTTCAGAGTGCATTAGTCTTGCTTGCGAACTATTTTGTCTCTGGCACAGCTCAGAGGAAGATATCCATGCTTACTTCATTAAACCTATCAGCAGTGTTTGACACTGTAGATCACCATGTGCTGCTGACTTGCCTGGGAGACTGGCAGAAATGACTCAGTCACCCTGAACTGGATAGGTCAACTCCTATCAGTCAGCTTCAAGACAATTCTGATGGGTGGTTTCTTTCCAGCCCTGAAAGCCTTAATTGTGTGATGCTATGAGGATTGGTTCTACTTCTTGTTATGTTTAACACAAAACTTTATGAGAGATCTTGAGACAATACACTTTGTCAGTAGCAACAGAAGCTAGCAGATTCCTTATTTTATTTCATTTCTGCAAACATAGATGGACTAAAGACCTAAGGCTCTTGTGAAAAAACCAAAAACTAAAAAAACAGATGTACTGTTAAAAAACTGTCTGGAATGAAAGAAATAAAGGTGTAGCACTGTGCAAAAAAGAAAAAAAAAAACAACTGAAGACCAAAAACTGCGGAGAGATTTGATGAGGTATATGTATACCTTACTTATGGCTATGCAAGAAAGGAGATGGTTTGTCAGGAAGACTAGTACACTCTAAATGCCATATGCAAGTCTGAAGAGCTGGCCAAAACTAAGTTACTTAGGCCCTCCTGATTCGTCACTAAGCACCAATCCACAAACGGTGCCATCCGCTGCCCTTACATACACACCACTACCATCTTTGCTTTCCTGTTTTTCAGTTGTACATTGATGTTATTATCTATGTGGTCACTTTCCATGTGTAATACTACAAACATTGTAGCTGAGAATGACATGAATGACTTAAAAAAATCACTTAGGTTTATATTCTCAAGCTTTTTATATCATACTTCAAAAATTTGGAGTTTAAAGAATAAGCATATATATTTTAGTTTTAGACAACTAAAGAGAAGTTCTGCTTAGCAGGATTATTTATATCTTACAAAAGAACCCCTCACTTAAGTGAAAATGGGAAGATTTTGTCTTTTTTAGTAATTCATTAAGGTTTTTGTATACAAATTCTGAAAATATCAAATCTGCACCTACTTAAGTCTAGCAAAAGCGTGATTTTTTCCCTTTAGGTTACATTTGTATAGCTGAATTTTGGTTGCAGCACATGTACAGTAAATCATATTGTCTTGAGAAAACGAAACAGTATGAATATAGGGCTCATAATAATAAAAAAAAAAAGCTTATTGATACTTGTTCCATATTCTCTACTCTTCACAGTACAAGTCCTCAGCTTTCAGTTTCTTTTCAATTTTTGGTAGTTCACAGAAAACATATCTAGTAATTAAAAAGCAACATTCTAATGTAGGTTGTGAATCTATTTACAGAACTAAATAAAAATACTTATTTACTCTGAGAAAATAAATCAGGTGTCCAATACATAAGTACCAGTCTATTAACTGAACTCACTGATCACTAAATAAATGTTTGGGGTTTTTTTAAAATGCAAAATGGATTTATATCAGTGTGTTAGGAATTTATTATCCCATGATAGCATCTAACCTCTACAATTCATGCCATTTTATTTCTAAAACAAAGTAAGTTTTCTAACAGTAATTTTCCATAAAATGCCTATCCCTGGAAGAATTCCTTTTATTATCCCTCCCAAGACCCAATATTGCAAATAAGAGGTGGGAAAGGAAGTGGTATTTCCATGTTATAAATTGTCTTTTACTTACATAAGTAGCAAATCCAGTTAAATCTCACATGTTTACTCCCATTAAACATAAATTACAAACCTGTATTTTATATTAATGAACATTGATAAAATTGCTTTTGTATTTTTTCTCACACATGAACACAGATATTTGGCTTATACCAAGCAATTGTTGCCTTTTATCTGCCACTTAATTCTATTTTATTTATAAGAACTTAATGTTGCAAGGTTGTTTTTCATTAATACTACACACATTTTTTTATATAATAATATCTTCAATATACATTACACTGCTTAGTCTTACTGATGGCTGTGCAGTTGCAGTCTTTGCAAACTAAAAGTGCTACCATGATTACTACCTTCCTGTATTTAAATTGTATAACAGAAAGAATTTAGTAAAGTTTAACAAATTGTTTTTTAAATGTCATACCTTTTCATTCAGTTCATATTTCTAGAACATTAAAATCAGGAAGTTAAACAATAGGACCAAATAAACAACAACATACTTACTGGTTAATTGTGAAACTTAGTAACAGATTCTTTAACCTTCAGTCATGTGAAATAACACCTACAGGCTAAACATGGGAGCCAGAAAGGAAGTCAGAGGTTTCTCCTCTGTCACTATGGGAAAATAACTTCTACTTTCTAATCGAGTTCAAAAAGGATCTGCTTCAGGAAATTCTCCATTGTGCTCCTGATAGCCTCTGCCATCAACTCTGTTGATACCAGTTACTTCACTGGAAAAACCACTGAAGCTGCTAATGTCCTTGCAGTTCCAAAACTGAAGTCTAGGCTCTGAGACTGTCCATTTTCACAATAAAACTATGTAACTCAGTTATGAGGTGTTCACCTTTAAGCAATGCTTTCTGATTGAAAGGAACTCAATCTTTTCCTTGATTGCCTGATGAATG
The DNA here is from genome assembly GCA_035584735.1 of Pseudotriccus pelzelni. NCBI lineage: Eukaryota > Metazoa > Chordata > Aves > Passeriformes > Tyrannidae > Pseudotriccus > Pseudotriccus pelzelni. The sequence continues at coordinate 32,521,910 of JAWMRA010000113.1, forward strand.
CATATGTGTACCCTTGTCTGAAACACCATAAGGAAACACGGCTTATACATCCATGCCGTGTATACACTTGCCTGCCTTCATTCCTAAAGAATGTGCATCTGTTGGTCATTTTCAACTGAATTTTAGAAAAAGGCAAATTTCAAGCATAAACAGCTGCCTTCATGTTTTATGGACGTAACAGAGAACAGAGCAGGTGCTGCAATCAAGAGGCTTGTCTCTCATACCAGACACTAAATATGTTATTAAATAGCAGCAGGAAAAAGTTTGATTTTTATACCAATCAACCAGAAAACAAACAAAAACCCCTGCAGGGTAACAGTCTTTGTTAGTTTGGATACTTGGTACATAGTGCAACGTTTTTTTCCATTTTCACTTTGTGGGTTTTGTCATGTAATAGCATAATCTTACAGTGGTTAGGCTGAAAATTTCATAAAGCTTTAGAGAGTCCTTTAGAAAACACAAGAACCATGACAGTAATTATGAAGATCTCCCTTAAAAACACATCTTACTTCCTTTCCTGGAAAAACATGATCCAAAATGATAATTGTAATCAGACAGCTTGTAACTTGCAAGAAAGGAAGACACCATAATAGCTCCTTCTATGGTTACCTTGTGAACTACTCTGTCTCTGAGACTGGGACTCTGAAGTAAAGCTAATATACATCTAAAGAAGTAAATTAGACAAGGATTGAGAAAACAGGGAAATAGATCAGAAAAAGAAACCTAAAAATACACGCTAAAGGAGACAGTACTAGATACTACAGAGGATTACAAAATCCCCTCGTACAGTGAGCATTCTTTTTTAGAAAAAAGGAAATTTTTTTTCATCTTCTGCTAGGTAATAACCAATATTTATATTAGAGCATTTTTTAGATGCCTAATGAAATGTTGCTGTCCCATTGAGTTATCCATGGCACAAACCCAGTGTAAAAAATAGTCTGACAGTTGAACACCAGCCACCAACATCAGGGTAATTCGAAGAGCCTCAATTAGGCTTTAAAGCCAGGCTCCTTCCACATTGGTGAAGAAAATGAGACACTCCAGCGATTCAAAAAGTTTAAGTTCTGGAAGACAGGCTGAACACCTACAGAATATGGAATACAGCGATGTATGTGTATTTCCATTCCTCTCTGGAGTTCAGATGCTTAAATCAAGACTACAAAAGTTATATATCAGACTGCTGAAAATGCAGACCAGGAAACTATTTTCTGAAGACTAAAACCTGCTTTCAGGAAGGTCCTCTTAAATAATATTGCCATCTTTTGCATATGTATTTAGGTGTTAGAATACAAGCTAAAGAGATGACTTTCTAAATTTCTTTTTCCAGTACACAAAATTTCAAGTCTACAACTTTCACTTTCCAGAAGTACATCCTGATAATCCAATTGCAAAGCTACCTTTGCCCAGCAGGCCACACAAGTTAAGAACACAGTTAAGGCTTGAGAAGAACTTCTGACATAAGGTAGCCTTCCTCCAGTCTTAGAGGGAAGAGTCTTCAGTTAGGAGTCAGCTGTTTTGTATTTAGCCTCTCCAGAGTATGAACCCTACTGTGTGACTTAAAGCAGAAAAGATCATATGCACATCTCAGCTAAAGCTGCTTTCAGAGGAACTGTTCTGGTAAGCAAAACAAATATTTTTGGTCAGAAATGCCTAGTCCTGTCGTTGGCTAAACATTGGTGCTAAACACACCACCAAGCAAGCTTCTTTGTTATCAGTGTTAAACGAATATTAACTTACATCTAATAAAACTGAAGAATATTTAATATTATAAAAGAGCAAGAGCTCATAGTGTTCCACTTGCCAGAAGCAAAAGAGCAAATACAATAAAACATGGCAAAATAATCACCCAATTCCTACCAAAGGATGACCTCATAAAGAATAAGTTAAGGAATATCAAATGGGGAAAAAAAATCTAGACTTAACTGATTTGTTAATGGCAATTTATTGATTATGTCTGCAAATGTATTTTCATATTTCCAACCAATATAAATTTTGTTATTGCTGCCTAATGGGACATTGCACAACAGAGGCAAAATTTTTCTATTGCTACTAAAGGATCATTTTTTTTTCTCACTTAAGCTGAAAAATATTTCATTTCTGTCTGGTGACAGGGAAAAATTAAAAATGACAATCTATACAGAAGCAAGCCTGTTAAAATCCAGCAATTCCCTCAAGAAAATTTACACCCAAAGGCCTGAATGTTGTATACTATTGACGGTATTGTCAACGGGCAACACACAGTTGACGTTTCTGTTATAAAGATTCCTTTGTCAGATAACACTAGACAGAAGAGTTTGGGAAATCTCATGCAATCTTAAACATGTAACTCACTGATTTCTTACGATACAATGGAACTTATTTTACTTTTTTTAAATTAAAGTGATTGATGTTATACGATTTTAGTGCACTGTCTGAATTTTTCATAGCGGATGAACAACTGAATGACCAAAAGCCTTCAGAAGCTATCAAATAAAATATTAAAACTTGATTGTTGTCTTGAATAATAATATTGTAATATATCTTAAATATGCCTAAAGGCATACTAGAATCTCATAAAATAATCATGACTTAAACAGGTTTTAAGTAGAAGGCTGAAGCATGCTAAAACTTCACTTTTGTGGATATTAAAGATAGTATCTCTCTATAGGTAGCTGTGTCACTCTAAAATATTTACACACTGAAATTTGAGTATATTGTGATGATTTTATATACATTTGGACTGCAAATTTTTAATAGTATTGAAGTGGTTAATTTAAGCATTGCTATAATTTAGAGATAAAATGGACTCTCTGACACCACCATTACCTTTGGGTTTTATTATTTGCTAAAAAAACATATCTTCTAGCTCAAGCAGAAGTTACACATTTCATGCAGAAATCACTTTCTGAATTTGACGGAATATATTACACAGGAGATTAAATCAACTTGTAATTGTTCCTCTGACCTTTACCTATTAATCTGAAACCTAGTAAGTTAAATGAAGGACACACAAATTAGGCCATGAGATGAGTTAGTAAAACACAGTATAAAAATATATAAAAAAATACGTGTCCACTTCCTGTGAAAAATATTTTCCAATCATACCTTACAAAGCTGCAATTTAAAAGTATAATGAGCTCATTCCTTTGAGAGTTTTTTAACAGTAAAAATTATTATACAGGATATTCTAATAATGTCTGCATGTAAGCTTTATAAGTACATTCTCTAACAAGTTTCTTGCCATGTGCAACTGCCCTCCCCCCAAAAACCCACCTGGTGAATATCACTGTAAAAGAAATCCACTGATATGAAAAAACAGTACATATGGAGAAGTAAATAAAGTCAGAGAAGAAGTGAGCATGAGCAGTAGAGAGGAGTGCAGAAAGAGAGATATTAATAGACATGCTTCTGGAATTAAGAATGTATGTTTTCAATTTCTACGGGAAAAATAAAGGTTTATCAAATTCTGGCTACATTATCAATAAAAGTATGCATGCACCTTTCCCTAAATAGTTTTAGCTGAGAAGATATAAACACAAAACACTAATGTCACATTAAAATATCAGCAATAGGACAGTAAAAAAAGCCAGGGCATAACTTATTTTTTCTAAAGTTTTAAATCTAGACCAGCACTCTTTTCTAATTAAGTATACAATGATTAGCCTTGAAGCAGAAAACTTGAATTATAGAATGTGTCCCCTAATTTTATGCAACAAGACTTATAAGGAAAGGAAAGTAAAGGTTTTGATTTTTTAGAACACTTCTAAAATATCATTATAAAAAAGGGGCTGCAGTGGCCACACTCAGTGGAGCATATGGAAGTGTGCCTGGAGCCACACACCAGTCTCATATGCACAACCTTGCACAATTCCAGACTAGCACAGAGCCTTGCACCCTAACTCTTTAGCAGGGACGCTCCTTGTACAAGCCCTTGCACACTCACTCCCTTGCAGGAAATTTTCATTGCATGGGGTTTTCTCACTCTTTCCCTTAAATTAAAAAAAAAAAAAAAGAAAAAAGGAAATAATATTTCATTCCCTAAAACTTGGGTTTAATAATACAGCTGTCATTAAGACAAATCTTACATGGAAATAACAGGAAAGAAATTCTATCTGAACAATTATTGAAAAAAACGAAAGATCTGCTAAACTTAGAAGGGCTAATACCTACAGATGATTTCCAGAACACCTGGGTATGTCCAAATAACTTATGCAGAAGTAGTTCTTTCTTCCATATTATAATGAGATGCAGAGCGAGGCAAAATTTTAAAAAATGTTCATGTGATAATGGCAAAACCAATGGATGTCTTAAGCACATAAGACAGGCAAGAAAATATTGTACCCTTTGATTTAGTTTTACACTGGTTTTTGTGCAGAATACTAAGTATTGCCAACCAGACAAAATCCTCAGTAATATGCTTATGACCAATGAAATAGGTATCAAAATCTAACTTTAAAGACATACTCTTCCACCAAATGGTGATTACACAGGAATTTGACAGTATGCCACGCTTGCTTCGAGGCATTCAAGAGTTTTCATTGCACAATCATTTCTATGGTGTATTTTATGTTTTAACATTATCACACATTGTGCAGAACTGTTGTACTTTCTGAAGTACACACTTGTTTAAAAACCCTATATCACACAAAAAATCACCACATAAAGCTAGTCTGGATCCTAATCAGGCTAATGACATTAGCTTTTGATTAAGATACAACATACTTCTATTATCCTTTCTTTATACGCATCTCCTCAACTTACACCCATCAGAGACCAAAAGTTGCAACTATAATAAGCATTTTATTTGTAATGTATCCACAGAATCAGAGTGTAACTCTTTAACACAAGACTTCCATAATACAGCCTTCAGCACATTGTGACTTTATACAGAATTTTTAACTTCATCTTATCTGACATGCATTTTATCCAAGAAACAAAGTTACCAGAGCAGTAAATTTTCCAGAAAAATTATTTAATCATGTTATGAAAATGAAAAGCTATGCCAAACTGCTTATATGAATGTCAAGTATACAGAAGAATTAACTACGGCTAGGAAGAACCATTCAGTCTATTGCAGGAGTTTTTCTACGACATTGTCTAGAAACTTTTTCACCGCACCAACAGTATTGTTTGCTATGACTTTTTCGGCTTTGCAGTAATTGTTATTTCAAAATGATTAAGAAAACTTCATGAAAGAAACACAATCCGTCTGTCCTCTTCAAAGCCCTACCAGATAATTTCAGCTAAACAAAGACTAAGTGTCTATATTAAACTGGAAATATCAGTTACGGAAAGAAGGAAAACTTCTCTTTTCTTGGTATGGACTTCAGCACTCTCTGCCTGCAGTAAGGCAACAATTGTCTTTAGCACACTGGTACATAAGGTTGGGGAGAACAGCCATAGGAAAAATCATACTGGGTTAGTGATCAGCCAGGTCCACACTTCAGGGAGTCACATTCAGTTCCCTTTCTGTTTCTGCACTCCTTTTTGTAGTGCAAATGCCACTGTGCTACATCTCTTGTCTCTCACCCACTTAAAGCTTCCAATGTCATTTAAGTTATAGCAGTGACGACACCATGAGACAAGGGACAGCATCCAGAGGTTGACAGCTACAGACACGGCCAGCTGCTTCAATTCCTTGAAGCATTCATTGCATATTTGGCAGCAGCACTCACTGCATGCTTGCAGCAGACCATATAACAAGAATTAGCTGCAGCTAACCCCAGCTAATAAGCACGTGTTGCTGCTACCCAAGCCCTGATGCAGGCTTACTCAATAGCATTTATAAAGTCAACATTTTATGATGTAGTTCACTAATATAACCAGAACTATAAGGTGTTATATAGTTTTTTTGAGGGTCAGAAGGGAGTTGCAGTATTTATTATCCCCTTACACCCTCAGAAAAACAGCAAATCTATTAAAGCAAAATTCCTCAAATGCTTTTTTCTTTGCCCAAACAGAGAGTAAATTAGTCATCGCTAATTTGTCTGACCTTAGTAGTAGCAAAGCCTTGGAGTAACCACAAACCACCATATTATGGAAGAAGAAGTAGAATCATGGGAAAACTCAGGTTGGAAATGACCTCAGGAAGACTCCAATTCAACCTCCTACTCCAGGCAAGATTATCTCAGAGCAGGTTGCTCAGGGCTTTTTCCATTTGGGTCTTGAAAACCTACAAGGAGACCGCACAACATCAGGGAAACCTGATGCGGTGCTTAACTATCTTCATTGGGAAAAAGCTTTTCACCATCCTAAACACCTTACTTTCAGCACACATCTCCTGTTCTCCCATCACTAGAGAGAACAGACTGGCTTTATCTTCCTGACAGCTTTCTCACAGCTATTGGGTCACTAAGTCTGTTAGGACCTAATACCATGAGGTATCCTGGTAGCTTTCTCTTCTCCATGCTGAAATACAGTTCCCCTCAGCCTCTCCTCCTGGAACATGTGCTCCAGAACTCTGCCTTGATGGCTCTTCACTGAACTTACTCCAGGTTTCCTGCAGCATTCTCAGTCACCTAATGGGCAGAATACGCAGAAGAAAGCTGCAGCCTACGTAGAGGATAGCTGCACGTGGGAAATGCTGACTTCAGATAATTCCATACTCAGCAAGCTGACAGCTCAAAATCTTGTTCAGACATAACTGTTATCAACTACTGTCTAATAATTTGTTCAGAATTCCTATATTTGCAGTAAAAAAAATAACCTCAAAAAAGGCCCAAAAAAGGCCCTCTTCATTCAGAGAAACAGCAGATGAAGATACCCATACATTCAGAGCACTGCAGCATTTTAACCTGAAAGAAAACTGTAAACAGTGTGCAAAGTTTAAAATAGTTTCATTCCAATGGAAAAATGGAAATAATTAGACAACTATTTTACTATATAGAATATTTTATTTTACTGTATAGAATATTTTATTAATTAGTTCATAAAAAAGTGATTAGGAGTCTTGAAACAGCATAGTCATAATGTTTTAAAATCAATTTACATTTACCTTCCCGAGTTATGAAACTCAAAACCTTCCAAGGTCTTTTTCTGCATAAAATATCATTAATCAAATTAACTGATTTAAGACAAGAATTGTCAATCAAAAACCTGAAACAGCATCTAACCAACAATTTACTTATTATGCATTTTAAGTCATGTGACTGAATTATAAAAGAGAAGATTTCCTGAAGATTCAAACGTGTAACAGATTTTCATAGATAAAACAGCGTGATTTCTTCATGGTTAGGATATATATAGGCAGATCATAGCACTGCAACTATGAGCAATACCAATCTTTTACCACATTGGCAAAAATAAATAAAGGCTGATTTTAAAGTATTTAAAAAAACAAGAGTAGTATGATTAAGCCATGTAAGTTATAGCTGGAAAACATAATATGAAATAGAAGCTTTTTGAAGACATTATGGTCTTAAGCATTAGTAGTTTTGCTCTATATTCCACTTTTTCATTATACTCTCAAAGCGGTCATTACAGTACACACAAGCACAGAATTGGAAAAGAACATAGCTTTATGAGGGGAAATAAAAACCTCCTTGCATTGAAGCTTTTTGTTTGAGTCTAATGCAAATCAAGCGCCTCATCAATTCAGTTGCCAGAATTGTATTGGCACAAAGGAGGAGCTGCAGATATGAAGCAGAAGCAGGCAGGGCTGTAGCAGCAACAACTTTTGTGAGCTTACACTGTTACCGAACTGTATGTCAAGTGTGCACTGCTATGTAAAAAAAAAAAAAGGTGCTGAGCTGCTTTTAATCTAGGTTTAACCAGGGTCCCAGTCTAATTCACTGCAAGGCCATGCAAAAGCTCATACTGCACAAAGAATAAATGTCCAGGGATGAAACCCACACCTTTCAATTGTGGTACAATTTTATGCTGCTTTAAATGCTTGTGGAATTACTCTGCTACAACTCAATTTAATAATTGGTTTTAAATTAATTAAGACCACGATGTTGCCAAGGTACATTCCCGCCCACACAGCTTGTGCGGACAACATCTTCCTGCTTCCCTTCTCCTTGCATATATTAACTTGAGAGCTGTTAGAGCTGAGCCAACCTTCTCTGCATTTGCAGAAAAAAACAGTGCCACTGAAAAAGGGGAGATGGAAGCATGCAGTCAGGACAGAGAGAAGGGCAAAACAGATGAGCTTCGTGGAAGCAGAAGCTTTGCTTGGCTAAATCCCAAAGACCGCAGTTCAACGCAGTTTGCTTCAACAGGCTGGAGTATTTTTCCGCAGGATCAGTTCCCTTATTGGCCAACATTGTGCAAATGTGGACACAATAAGGGGCAGCAGTACTAAACAGCCTGAAAGAGGAAGATAGAACTGCTTTCCAGAGCACTGACAGTTTAGATTGTCTCACGGTGTTCACTGAAGTATATTTGTAGATTGTATGCAATTGCTATTGTTAAACTGGAGCAATTCCTCCAAGATGGACATGCTAACTTCTCAATAAACATTTATCAAAACGTTCCTTTAACTTGATACCTACTTGTGCCAAAACACATTGCCTTCTCCAATAAATTAGCAATTATAACTAAAAGATACAACTTCTTTCTTGTAAACAATTCTTTCCTATAGCCTCAAAATCAGATTAGAAACTTTTACTGCTACAAGGTAAATAATAAAAGCACATGTGGGGCTGAATATAAATAGAATGTCCAATTAAAAGTTTCAGAATGTAAACAAATCACATTATCTCTATGGTTAAAATTAAACTCTTGCTATGAGTTGTTATCAAATCGTAAAGTGTAAAAAAGCCCTTCACAATACACATTACTGATCATGGCTTGAAAGAGGAGTTTAAACAACAAAGACTAAGAACTAATCCCAATACATACAGACCATAGACTCTTAGATGAGGAACAGGAAAATGAAAATCCAGAAGAGCAATCCAAATAACAATTTTTCTGCTTATGAGCAGTTATACTTCTCTCAGGAGATGAAAGATGGGCTTCTGCCCATAGCTAAGACTCTCACAGGTTGGATGTGAATGGCTGCTTTGGTTTTAGAAACACATAATTCTTAGCATTACTTACTTTCTAAGTAGACAATTTCACTCTATCTAGTAGACAATTTCAGTCTACCCCTGTGGTCTACTCCTAGAGGCAGTTTCTGACTGATTTCACAGAATGCAGGTGAATGTCTTAGTAGTATTTTTTTATATAAAATCTGCTGGTTTATACTCTAAGATGGGAAGAAAATACAAACTCAGTACTCCGGCCAGAGGAGTTCAAATTCACATGCTACAGAAGGATACTTCAACTTGAAAGGTAAAAGTGTTATTAGGGGAGGACCTGGAGAGGAAAGACAAACTCCATCTTTCCTGCTGAAGTTGTGCTGTTTTGCAGTAGGGAATTCAAGGTTCAGGTAAAAAAAGAAAACAAAGTAAAAAAAAAGAAAATAAAAAAGAACAATCGTTCATAGCTTTATGGTTTACTATGGGCTCAGCTTTCAGGAGGGATGTCTTAAGTTCCAATTCCACTCCATGTCATCAGGTCCATTCTACTAAGCAATGATGGACACAGAATTCCAAAGAACAAAGCTTTCAGAACTCCTGCATGAATTATATATTCACTAAAATATGTTGTCTAGTGAGTTTCTGACCTTGCCACTTTCTAGCCCTATGAATCATAACCCTCCACAACACAGTAAAACCACTTTGAAAAGACATGTAGATTTTTCCTCTGCGATCTTTTCCACCTCAGTAATCTTACAAATTCTTGGTTAAGAATCTTTTAAAAAGTGGCAGATAGACTGGAATTCCCTTTCTACAGTTTTCTTCGAGTAATAGAACAAATCCTGTCCTTGAAAAAGTGCTTTTATCGCTACTGCATTACAGAAAATGGGGACACTGACACTTTATTCTCTCATGTACATTTGCAAAAAATAGGAAAAATATCATCTGGAGAGAATCAGAAGGGATAAGAAATATCTCCCTGCTGCCCACATTCACGTTCAGACATTTTTCTACTTGCTAGTCTGTATATTAATTTTTAATTTTATTCCTAATTCTACATGCAGTACCTGTGAGCTATCAGTACATAACCTGGCATTCTTGATTCTACTTAGAGGACAGAACAATTAAAATGTAAATGTTACAATATCTAGCTTGTTAGTAGAAGACCTTTATTGAATCTTGTTACTGTAGAGGACCCTTATTGAATCTTGTTCTTAACCTAAACCACTATATAAATTTACAGTTTTTGAATAACTTAAACACTTTCTTCAGGAGTATTTTTTTGGTGAATATTTATTAAGTATTGTTTTTCAATACGAACATTTTAGACTTAGTGAGAACAGAGAGAAGTCTTCAGTATTGTACGTACTTAATTTCTGCATTTACTACTGGCTGTGAAAGCAGGAACTTTCATGAAAAACAGCTTAATAAAACACTATGCACAAGCAACACCAAAGAGTTCTGGAACCTTTACCACAACATTTACAGTCATATACTAATAATGGTAATCTCTTAAGACTCCACACTAAGAGTTTAAGACTAACTGCATGCTTGCACCAAAACCTATTAATCAGTACCTCGTTGTTTGACCTGGAAACGCCAAACACGTTTGCTGACAACCCTATGCCTTTTCATGCTGCTAACAAAAAGAATTACCATGTCCTAACTATATTTTCCTGCTGTGTTTTCAACCCTCCAGTCAACTGCTAAGCCTTCCATGAGAACTTTATCAATTATGTCAACCTGTGACACTTGAGTACTTAATAAATCTTTAGCTCCATTTAACCAGCTGTTGGAAAAGAGGGACACAGACTTTTGCACAGACAGAGTGGCAGTGAGACAGATATTCCTTACTCAATACTGATTTTTTTGCACATTGACTGGAAATGATTCCAATGGCTACCTGTCCTCACTTGGAGCTTGTGCAAAACATAGGGGTCCTGGAAGATTTATAGTGCCAGGGCTAACAGTTTCGCTGCTTCCTACCCAGTTATCAGCAGAGCCTGTGCAGCAGGTCAGAACACTGTAAACCTGCCCTCTGACAGGGCCAAGGGGGCAGGCAGGGGGGGCAGGTGGGCAAGCCAGAGGTTGCCCAGAGAGGTCAGGGAACCTCTGAAGTTGGCAGGTTTCACAGCTTAGTGAGGAAAACCTGTGATAGACCTGATCTAGTGCTAGTGACAGGCCACTTCAAATGGGAAGTTGGGTTAGATGATCCACAGAGGTCCTTGCCAAAGAAAGTAACTTTTGTGATTCAACAAGTAGCTCCAAAGGCAGCAGATTTACCCGTGATTTAACCTTCTGCTCATGTTTAGGAAGTTAGAAATGCAGCCATAAAAGTTAATAATCTATAAATATTTAAAAGGAAACCTACATTCTAATTAAATTCATAGCTAGTTATGTTCACAAGTCACAGGTCCTTTTAAAAATTAAATATATATTTCTCAACTCCATTGAAACTGCTGATTCTTCTAGACAAAATTAAGTGTCTGTTATACATCAAGGTGAAAATAAATATGTGCAAATATCCATTACTTAAATTTTGTTCAGAGAAGAGGAAACATCTTTTAAAAATCAATTCTTAAGGCTGCCGAAGTATAATGGTCTATTCCATTATTCTCTAGAAAAAAAACCAAACAATCTTTAAAACAAAGGGTTTTTTTGGTTGTGTTTGCCTTGTGTTTTTCCAACTAAGGTGAAATATATTTTAGTTTCACTAATGAGGACAAAGTTCTTTAAATACACAATTTTTACTGTACTTAAAATATGTTTAAAGATGGACTTGTTTGGGTTTCTAAGAGGACGCTCTTACAGGTAACAAGACCAGAGAGACTGCTTCAAGACCGCTTCAGCAAAAGGGAAATAATGTATTTTATAATTCCTGTAGGAATAGTATATAGATTCCAAAAAAACCCCTGAGAACTCAAGACTTTGCTAACACCTTGAACAGTGCCCAAATAAAGAAAATACAATTCAAGAGTCTAAGCACAGTTGTATGTGAATATTAACCCACCTGCTTACATGCTGAACATCTGCATTGTGTATTAGTTGAAGTTTTTTTTATTCCTAAATTCTGACAAAGGTAGACAAATAACACAACACAAAGCAATTTTATACAAATTTTTAAACTCACAAACCTCTAAATTTGTTAGAAAATGTGACTTAAAATGAAACTCACTGGATCAACTCCTCTTTGCCTTTGAACTGCTGAGTTGGAGAACTAATGTTTGTTTCCAGTTTAGTATTGTCTTAGACAGAGTGGAAGCTTCTTATAATTTTTCAAGCCTATTTTAAAAACTAGTGTATTTTCCAGATCTTTGCCATCCTATGTGACATTCACATCAAATTTTTACCACATTGTACCAGTGTATGGAAACACTTTTGAGTATTACTGCAGTACTACTTGACAGCATTTTGCTAAATGCAAGGCAGCGAGTCTTGCACACAAGTCCATAGGCTAGCAGTTTTAATAGGACGGTACCAAAGCAATACACTCGGTAGTCGAAGCATCACAATTACCAGAGGCACAGAGTTATCTTGCGATAATGCTTCTGTAAATTCTGAAGGTAATTTCAGCAACCAGCATAATCCAGGCGACGTATTCGGTCACCTTCGGACATGCTTTTGCTCAGCTCTAACTTGCTATGCTTCTTGGCCATGTTAAGGTACGCTAATTAATGTCACCTCTATGCTATCAGCAAACGTACCACGCTGTTTTTCATCATGGCTCTAATAGTGAATCCGTCGCAGGCCTGCTGCTTGTTCTTCTTCTCCCGCTGCCGGGGGCACCTGTCACCTGCGGGCTTCGAGGGGCCCGAGCCCTCCTTGTCCGCTACCATCTCCCCACCGGCGCCCGCGACGGACCAGAGGAGAAATACGGACTGGAAAAAACAAGGGAACATCAGCGCCCCGTGCCCAGAGGGTTAGAAGGCGGCAGCAGCCCTAACTCCGCTCTCTCCAGCACCAGCGATACCCCCACACGCCCCTCCCGCGCCTTCCTTGCCCCACTCCGGGATCCCTTCTGCACCATCCCAGCTCGTCCCCACCCCCACCCCCCCGTACTCCAGCGTGTCCAGCCCTTCATCCCCACCTGCTGTTCTTGTCCCCCGGGGGCTTCTCCCCCACCCCCTGGCCCGCCGCGGTGCCCCCGCCGCCCTGCCGGCCCTCCCGCCCTCGTGCGGTCCGTTGGGCACGCGCCGCCGCGGGCGGTCCCCCGGAGGCGGGGCCGTTGCCAGGCAACGCGTCAACAACCCGCCGGGGAAGCGCGAAGGGAAGCGCAGAGAGAGCCCCGGCAGCACCGCCCGGCGGCCCCGCGCTCCTGTGCCCGCCCTCGGTGCGCTGGACACCGGGGCGACGGACGGCAATTAGCGAGAAAGTCATTAGCGAAGGTGGGGGCTGCAGGAGCGGGAGGGGAGGGGGGGGGGATGAGGAGATCACGTGGGCAGGGTAGGGACGGGCGTGAAGTGGCGAAGAACTACGTTACCCAGAGGGCGCCGCGCGCGCTTCATTGAGGGGCGCACGCGCATTCCGCGCCGCCACGCCCGGCCCGCTGTCTCGCGGCTCCTCCGGGCGGTTGCCAGGGAAGCGCTCGAGCTGGAGGGCGCGGCCGGCACGTGCGCGCGCGTGCCTGCGCTCCCCCTTCTCCACCCCCGCCGCCATGATCGGTGAGTGAGCGCGTCAGAGAGCGAGCCCGGATGCGGGTCCGCCCTTTCCTGCCCGCCCCTTCTCTGCCGCCGCTGCCGCTCTCTCTGCGGCCTCGGGGGGCAGCGGGGGCCGGCTCGTCTCCCTTCGATCCGCCTCCGCCGGTGCCGGGACGAGGCGGGGGCGCGCCCCGGGACGAGCCGGCGCTGCCCTCGGTGCTGCGCGCGCCGGTCGCAGCGCGTGTTGCGGCCGTCGGGGCCGCGCGGGGTCACGGGGGGCAAAGGGCCGAGAGGGGTCAGTGCCCGCCTGGTGCCGCTGCCGTGGGACACGGTGCGGGCCCGGGCCGTGTCACTGAGGTCACTTCTAAAATCGTTCTTGTTCCTCCTCGGTGCGTATCGGCTGTGAATACCTTTGGGCGAGGCTTTGTGTCATCTGCGAACTTTTTTTGGCCCTGCCAGCATTTGTAAGAACGTGTTACTGGTCGGGAGTGGTGGTTGCTGGCGGCGGCCTGAAAGAGGAGCAGCTTGGGCCGGACGGTGTTGGGAGTTTGACGCTGTGGTCCTCGAGCCTGGTTCCTGTGCCCATCCAGTGCTAGTGCAACACGTGAATCTGTGGTTCCAGCAGTGGTTTTTCTCCTGTTCCTTCTAAGCTGAATCTCTACCTGGGGAGTTCAGAAATGACACATTTCATCTCGTGTTCACTTTCTCAATATCGAGAATTATTTAAAGTAAGATCTATAAAATGCAGTGGATGCATGTGTATTCTAGCAATTCCTTGCCGTCCTCAGACTTGCTGTTTCATCATCACTGTAGGAGTCATAGTTGCTGTCTATAAGACCCAATCAAGCTGAAAACCCGTCACTTTGTAAAAATATTTATTGTTTTTAAATTGAACATCTCAAAAGTGATCTAGAATCCTATGGGTTTTTCAGTCAGATATTCTTTTTTTTCTTAGCAGTACATGAACAGGAGTTTGTGGGTAATGTTCTTTTTCTCTCAGCTTTGTTAAAGCTAAAAAGAAAGTTAAAAGTTAGTTTTCAGTCTGTATAAATACTTACGCAAATGATCACTTCCTAGTTGTGGAATTTTGCTTCCTGGACTTTCTTGTCATTTGGGCTATATTTGCCTTGTGTAGATGAGAGTATTTTAAATTAAAGGCTTGCCTTAAGGAAAGCACAGAGGGTTAGGTATTCCACTATTTTTAAATTTTGCAGTCTTGTCTGCTGATCTGGTATATTGCTGTAGTATATGAAATACATGGTTAACAGAACTGCAGTGTGTGTTTGCTTTTGTATGCTTCAGAAAAGTATGTTGAGCGCACCTGAGGGACAGCCCATGTGGTTACAGAGTGGATGCCTCTAGCCCTCACACTGAAATCTAAATATTTACTTGCTGCTCATGAATATAAATGTTATATGACTGAGGAATGATAATTTTATTTTCACTGTGGCAGAAGGAAATGTTTGTGAATATTGATTACAAAATGTACATACTAATTAGTTGCAAATTTATAAACGAAGCTTTAGATGAGTTGCAGCCTGCCGTGGTTTAACCCCATCAGGCCACTAAGAACCATGCAGCCACTCAATCCCTCCTTCCTTGTCCGGGGGGATGGGGAGGAGGGTCAGAGCGTGGGGGCAAAAGAAAGTCAAACTCACGTGTTGAGGTAAGAACAGTTTAATAACTGAACCAGAGTAAAACATAATAGTAATGCTGTTAAGGCTAATGATGATGATAATTGTAATGAAAAGGAGAGAGAGGAATAAAGCCCAAGTGAAAGAAGGGATGCACAGTACAGTTACTCTCACCGCCACTGACTGATGCCCAGCCCATCCTCCAGGCCAGCTCCCACCAGTTCATATACTGATGTTCCGTGGTGTGGAATATGTCTGTGGCCGGTTCAGGTCAGCTGTTCTGGCCACACTCTCTCTGAGCTTCTTGTGCACCTCCTCTTTGGCAGACAACAGGAAACTGAAAAGTCCTTGACTTAGGGTAAGCACTACTTAGGAGCTACTAAATATCAGTGTGTTATCAACATACCAAAGTCAAAATGCAGCACTGTACCATTCTTCTAAGAATTAACTCTATCCCAGCCAAAATCAGGACAATACACTTCCCCACCCCTCAAATATACAAGAACTGTCTTCAAAGGATAGAATGTAGAGACCTAGTCAAATTTCCCGCTTTTTGAAAAGTCTCCTCTAAACACTTGTGAGCTGGGAATGCCATGGCAAAATTGGGGCTGGAGGGAAAAGGTGAGATAATTTATGTCATCTGTGCCCGTTTTTTTTACCTGTGTGTTTAAGAGAACTTTCCTATGAAGTACGTGGTATATTTTCCAAAATATTTTAAAGTATCGTATCTCTGGAAATGCTTTATGTGCTCATGAGTTAATGCTGTAATGTAACTATGCAACACGTGATAACATGATAGTTAATTCCTTTAATAAAGTTTTATTTTCCCTTCTTTCTCAGATGTATCTCATCAGGGTTCAGATTCCTTAAATGGTAATTTGAATCCAGACTGAACTAGTTAAGTGACTTGAGTTGTGGAAACCTCTGATTAATTAGGAACATGGGAGGTTTGGGGTTTGTTTGTGGTAGGTTTTTGATGTTTATTTTATTTATTTAATACCCTACATTTGCTTACCATTGGATTAGCTGAAAACCAGTGTTGGCACAAGGAAAAGTGACAACCCACACTTGAATTGGCTGAGCTAATTCTTAGTCAACAGCCCTGGCAATAATGTTACCTTTCTGAGCACCTCTTGAGTTTTCAGGAGGTACTATAGGTTAATGTTGGCAGGTCAGCATTTCTGTGGTGACTGGGAGATGAAGGCGGTGGTAAAGACGGGTTGCAAAGGGCTTTGACAGTGAAGTATGATTCCTATGGCAGTAATCCAGTTAGAGGGAATGCGAGCCTGAGTGAAAGTTTCAGCTCTCCGGATGACCGATCACTCCTCTGTGTTGCACCTTTTTTCAGTGTGGTGGTAATGTACTTTCTGCATAAGTATTTCCCCCTGTTATGAAAATAACCTTGAGGAAGCAAAATAAGAATAAACCCTTTCAGAATTTCCCTGAATGTATTTAGACTAGAAAACAGCGGTGCTAGCATAGCAACCAAACGAAAAGTATTTTGGGAACTTTCTACTTAGATATTTTGGTCTTATGCTGCACTTTTGGGTTTCTTTCTTCTGTTGTCATCTTGTTCTGTTTCACTGAGTGTAACGCTATGGACAGTTCCACTTTTCCCTGGAAAAATAACTCACACTGTAGTTCACGAGCATGTGGAATAATCTTCCAGTGTTTAGTTTGGTTAAACAAAACCTAAACTTCAGACTATTAAAGGCTACTTTTATTTCATATGAATCACCTGTTTTGCTCACATTGTTCTGAGCCCTTTTTCCTCTGTTAGGGGAGCTGTATTATACTGTATGTACAGAATTGCATCATGAAACATTGTGTGTTTTACTGGATTTATATTTGATTGATTATTTTCCTGCAAAACGCTTTGTTGTGACTATCAACCAGGTTTTATAAAGTTAATATCATTTGAAGATTATCTTCAAAAGACAGTTGGGTTTTGTTAGATATACATGAGCATTCTGGATTTCTTTGTTTCCATGAAGAGAGATAGGAAGACTTTTTGCTTGGATTTCTTTTTGAAAAAAAAGTAGCAAGGAGGAGGAAAAATGAGGGGGTTTTGCCCTTTTTTTCCAGTATTTTTGGTTGATTGTTTTGGGTTTTTAAAAATGGATACAGTATTATAATACCAAGACACATTGGAAACTAATTAAGCAGTGGTTAAGGGAGTTCTGATGTGTGTGCTGAGTTTTCCAGATAGGGCCCTACAGATAGAGTATTGGTCTGATAACTTCTTAAAATTATTTTGCATGTATATTTACATATAATGTGTAAATATATTATGAATTACCAAAACCTTTGGTCCAGCTTATCTGTGAGGTGACAATAAAGTTAAGAATTTCAAGTTCCACTTACTCCCAGAAAAAAATTAGGAAAAGAACCTATGCTAACAAAATACGAAGATTTAAAAAATATTTTAAAAAGAATAATAGCAAATGCTACTACTTAAGAGTCCTTGCCAAAGTAATGTGTGTGTCCTTTGTAGATACACTGGAAGCCAAAAACATTATTTGATTCTGTTGTGATAATATTGCCTCAAGAGGCAAAGTAGATTTTTTAATTGGAACCACATATATCCTCATTTACTGAAATAAATTAATTGGACAACCCTACACTGTATCATGAAACTGTCAGTTGTGTCAACGGTCAGGCCACAGAAGCAAATATTACTGAGAATGGTGCAGGTCGTCTGAGTTGTTGTATTCAGGAGAAGCCCAAAGGAGAGTAAAACCTTTAGCGGGAACTTTGTTACTTTGCCAGACAGGTTTATGTAAAAGAGATAAATTCATTACTTTGAATCAATTTTATTATTTAGTGATTTTTTAAAATGTATTGTCTATAAGTATTGTTGGACTGAAAATCAACTTCTAACACAAAATGTAGCCAGTGATGTATGAAGCTTTCCATTTAAAGGAAAGAAAAAGGTTAATGTCAGAAATGTGCAGCTATATATTCAGAATTCATGGAATGCCACTAGGTTGGTGTGGAGATAATTAGTTGTCAAGCTTTAATTATATAATTGTCAGTTATTTCACCATATATGATTTTTTTCCTTATGAACTGCGGTGTGTGTGGGGGGCATCTTGCAAATGTTTGTGCTTTATGAGGACTGATAATCATTAAGTAACTAAATTTTGGTATTGTAAATCATGTCTTTTAAAATCTATAATTTACAATTTTTCAGTTTCTGAATGTTGTACTTCAGGCCTCTCCTAGTCCCTCTGTATTTTCATTGGTGCGAAAGGAAGGGAAAGATGGATGACCTTGCAAAAGAAGGATAAAAATCTGTCAGATTTATCTGATATAGAAAAATGCATCAGTACACTTTTGCCTGTTTGATTCCTGAGGCTTGACAGGATGGAGAAGGAATTAGTTCATTACTGTACACCTTTTGAGGCAGAGTGAAGCTTGCCTGATTGTACTAAACCAGGTTTTAAGCAGTAACTGTTATTTTACATCGCTTTTGTCAATCAGCATGTTTGTGTCTACGTTAGTATTGTTAAAGTTTGACCCGGGAAAAATTGTAGCACCAAAGTTTTTCTCTGAGGCATATGAAAATAACTTTGAGGTATTTGCCATGTTATTACAAAATCTCAGTTAAAATGACGAGACAAAGAATCATTTAAGTTCTCCAGTCATTAGTCAAATATTAAATTCCATCTCAGTGATCTTAAGGGTAGAAAGTAATGAAGAATTAATTATGAGACTGGCTTTTATTTCATGCCCTTGAGCAATTTGTACAGTGGTAGCTGGTATTTGTGCTGGTAAACATGTAGCTCTTCTTGAAGAAGGCAGTTTGTTTAATGATTGCTCATGAATTCAGTCAAAAGATTGCAGTAAATAACTTGTCACAATTATGATGCATTAAGTACATGGTAGCTTTATGTAAGACGTTTCAGTGATGACTTTTCTTACAGTGGCTACATGCCTATAAGCCACAAAATCATTGACAACTCCTAAATATATCACAGTGCCTTCCAAAACAAGTGGCACTGTAAATTATATGCTTCAGAGAAATTAAGTATGTTAACTATTTTCCTGCTTTTTGTTTCTAAGCAGTTAGAGTATTTTTTTTACAGCAGAAGCTTGCTCTTGGACTTCAGAACTATTTGGGGCTGTCTGCAGAATTGAATACATCTATTTGTGCTAACAGTCTCAAGGAAGGAAATTTTAAGACTCTGACTCTAAAACTGTTTTAAAGCTTTCATCCCCTCTGATGACCTCTGAGTTTATTATAATATATGCCATTATTTTCTTCTCCATTTACCTTTGGAAGAGGGAGAATGATGATGACAACACACACACATCTAAAAAGAACGATGGGGCATTGCCCATTAAGCATCTCCAGTATAAATTATCTGGATCCTGCATACAGTTTTTAATACACACCTCTCATCTGTATTCCTATTCTGATTGTTGAGGAATACTGTTGACTTTCTATAATAGGCTGGTTTGAGCTAAGTTGAAATGATGGAATGAAGCTGATAACCAAAGGAACGTTCTTGAGGAATGCCTTGCCATTCACCTCTTCCCTTTTTAACCCTTATTTTGGAAATCTGACCAATGAAATTTATTTTCTGAATATATTGAAAGTTCTTTTGTTTTGTATTATTTTGGTAAGGAAACAACACAGATTTTTCATGCTTTGTTTTATTCTATGTTTTCTGTAATTGTTTTGACATTCTTTTCCAATCTGGGGACATGGTTTGCCTTTGCCTTCAGGCTCTGAGCCTAGACCCCTCTGCTGAGAGCATAAGCAGTCAGGACCTGAGTATATGAAAGAAAAGCATTTAGAAATTTATATGATGAATTGTTTAGGAACTTCAAAAGCTGATAAAGATGAATGAAGATCCTAATTGAGGAAAGAACCTGTCATTCCATGGTAGTTTAAAGGGCAGAAAGGTTATAATGTATTAATGTTTAGGAAATGAAAGCACAGCTTTTTAGAGAGCACTTGCTATCAAATGGAGTTGGTTGTGCTGTGTTATTATGAAGGTGGCGTGAACATTTATTACCACAAGAGTCCTCATTTGCTTTAGTTTATCTGTGAAAACTTATTCATGTGTTTACAAATGTCTGAATTTTATTTATGTACTAGGTAAGAGTAGGCTTATGCACTAAGCTTACTTATGATGACATAGATGGGCACTGGGGCAGATTCATTTTCATTTGTGAATTGTTTGTGATATGTAAAAAACACAAACAAAAAAAAGCAAACTTGTCTTTCTAGAAACAAAAATATGCTTCTTTTGTTCTTTAGAGTTTTGTTAAAAGTGTAAAGTTTTTCTGCATTATGATATAGTTGCACTATTTCCTTTAATTTGTGTTGTTTTTTTTTCTTACCAGTAGCTTCTTGCTGTTTGTACTGCTGTTTTCTTTCATCTTTTGTTTAGCATTTCTAAATGTCTTGCTCAGTGGTGAATTCCCCCTCTTAGTTCATTGATTCTTTTTTTTTTCCTAGTAAATTTAGACAATAGAACTGTTTTATGTCAGATCTAATATATCAGATATAATAACTTTCAGTGTATAGAGCTAAGGATATTAACTTCACTAGAGTACGAATCACAAGAAACTGAGACAGCTGGGCTTTTCAAGCCTACTGTGTGAGCTATTTCTCTAACATACCCTTTCCATCAGTGGAAACATTAGACCTGCTTGAATTTTTCTTTCCAAAATTCAAGGAACAGTGTCCAACTGCTTTCTGTCACAATAAGTTCCTATGTGTTTTTTCCTTTTTTAAGTGTCAATCCAGTAACTTTTTGCGAATATATTTGGTGTCACAGAAAACGTTTCTTCCATTGTCTTTGTTGGTATTAAAGGACTGTGGATGAAAAAAAGCGGTTCATATTGGACATCATATGACATATCTGGCATATGGTTCTCCTTTCAATAATTTTTGTTGTATAAGCTGAAATATTTTTGGTACATTTATGTTTGCGTTTCTTCCCTTTTCTGATACAGTGTCCTTTGTGGAATACTCTCAGTGGAAACATATGTTCAGAACTTCAAAGTAATTACACTATTACTAAAAGCTTCGTAATTAGATTACTGAAACTAAATGTTGAAAAAATTTGATTTTCATTTATCCAGTCATATCAATTTCATTCCAGTCTGCTTTCTGGATGATTGAAGAAACATGGCAGGACAAAGTCAAAGACTGTGTAGAATGTCTAAGTCTGGTATAGACCAGTTCTTGAAGAAGAAAAGGGAGCTTAGAGCAGTTGTTAGGATGAGAGAGCAAGATTTTTTTTAAATAGAAAATATATATTGCCCATTTTAACAGTACTTTCTTAATGGTAGATACCTCTACTTGGCAAACTGGATTGGGATAACTGAAGCATGAGCTTGTCTGTCAGTGATAACTGGTCCTATTTCTCAGAAGACACAGGCTCAGTATGTGTTTAAGCTGCTTTGTTTACAGAATATTGCCTTTATTACCTTTATCTTTTGTTTAAGAGTGAATTTGTTGCTGTGATGAGATGGGTGTAGATTAAGGGGGAAGAGGTATCTACTGCCAAGACAGTTTTCAGGCTCTACAGTCTAAGATATTGATGCAAGAAGAAAAAGCAAACAAACAGGAAACCAAATCTTTCATTTTGCTCTAGCACATTTGGGGCACAGGACTTCAAAAATTCTTGGTCAGATGTACAAGCTGACAAAACCAGGAACTGTAGGACTATACCTCATCTACCTTTTTCTTTGTCTTTTGTTGCTCCTCTGGAAAATATGGGTTCTTTTAAGAATGGGAGATGTTATCTTAATGGTCCTGAACAAAAAGGCCATGTCTGTTATGGTCTCACCAAGCCCTGGTGTATTAGTCTGTTGACATGCTCTGTATTTTTAATTCGAGCTATTTGAAGCTATAGGCTGACCTTCAAGTTGAGTATTTTGTACTTACTCACTTTACCTAAATTTAAGATGTTTTATTGGTACTAACTCTGCTACTGTTGAAGATTTGGCTTTAGTCTGGTGTATGCTTTATACAAGTAGCTGGAGTTCTGAGGCAGAAAAAATTCTGAAATTGGCTAATGATTAATGTTTAGAATTTTTAAATTTTTGGGTGGCTTTTTTTTTTCTTTTCATAGTCTGCTTTTCATTCTGCTTGCCCTCATTATACATAATAAAACAGCAGATGAAGCTGAAAAGTTTCTTTTACAGTACTTCCAACAATTTCCATTAGAATTATTGTGTTAGAAGCAAATATCCCATCTGGTTTACTTTTTAACACAGCAAAACTCCTTCGTGAGCTGTGTGGTGGAGCCTGGCTGAATTCCCCACAATGAGGCTCTTGGCCCTAAGCAAGATGAGCACAATCTGTTTCCCATATTTTTAATAAAGGAAAAGGAGACTTTCTTCATTTGCTTTTTTGTTGCATTATGCTTACGTTTTATGCCTCCCTTTCTTAGAATAGCTGCTTTCCTGCTGTTCTCCATTCTTTTTTTTTCAGTACAGGTAAAATGAAAACACATTACAGCCTTATAAAAGTACCGAGTGCTGCTTTGAAAGAACATTAAAACTCAAAATTTTCAAGTGTGGCATGGTGCTTTGGCCACATCAATCTCATAAAACTCCTGAAGCTTAGGAGAGGCGCTTCTGGAGCCATTTCTGTTGCTTTACTTGTTCAGCAAATAAATACAAGACTTGAGTAACATGTTCGAAAATCAATTGGAGTTACACAGTTGATGTCAGCACTGCTCTGAAATTTTATCCATGCTGTCTGAATTCAGTTAACTTCTTCAGTCTGTAGCTTTATTCTTCCATCTGTACCTGAGAATTATTGAGAATCATATATACTTAGCACAAGCTGATTTTACTGTGGAGTGTGTGTGGCTGTGCTTGGATGTTATGAAGCTTCACTTCTGAATTAATTCTGGATTAAATTTACTATTTTTTTACGCATCTGAAGATAAAAATAATTTCACATTTAAAAATTAAGCATCAGGTACTTCAGAATGGTATTTTAAACCACACAGGTAATTCAGCGTTATATCAAATAAGTGAACTGCTGCATGTTAAAATACTTACACTTTTGCAGAGATTTTGAGTTCTTAGGTAATATCCTGACTGAAGGACATGTAACTTGCATTAAAATGAACAGAGTGTTTTGTGACACTGGCTTCACAAAATCATATCATGAACACATTTGGGATTTGGTTTTTTTCTTTTCAGTTGTGTAGAGTTTTACATTCAAAATGCTCAGTAATATTCAAATGCTACTAACAATTCTTGTTTCTGGTATTACTTTTGATGATTTGATGACAGACTTAAAATGTTTCTCATGATGTACTCCACTTCTGAAAGCTTGGGATTTCCCTACATTCATCTGACAGTGACAATAGTTCCAACACTTTCCGATTTTTCAGCATTAAGAAATCAGCATTTCTTTTTAATGTAAGTAAAATTGAAAAAACTAAGCACTCTCCATCGTAATATTGGAACTATTTCTCTAATTCTTGTAGGAACCTAAAATGTCCTTGTATATCACTGTGTGCAGTGAGTATTCAGTATCAATTCTCATTTCATTTCAAATGTGTTATTTTAGAACTGTACATATAATCAGTTTCCTGAACTAAGAAAGCACACAGTGAGCTGTAAACCGATTTAGGATGCAATTGCCACACACAAAAAATCAGACAGTGGATTTCATGTGAATACAGCTTTTGAAATCTTATTTGGCTTCTAGACATGAATGTGAATAGGCAGCCCTTTGAGGACAGAGGACTGTGCACACAGGGAGAATTTTTATTTACTTTACCGCTTGTGCAAAGGGGGGTTAAGATAAAAAAAAATCAAGAAATGTTTGATTTCCTTGTTCATTTTATCTACATGAAACTACTGTGCATATCTACTTGCTGCTTATTCTTCGTAGAGAATTAGACCTTGTTAACTCAATAGTGATGTTAAATAAGACAATGCTGATTTATTCAGAAGGAAAATTTGGGTCACTTTTATTAGTTCCCAGCTGGATTTGGTTGTAAACTATCTTAGAAGAAACAAGGGACTTTTTCAGAAGGCTTCTCAACTGTTTTTGCCATCAGGCAGTAACAAAATTCTGTTTGTCCTTGGGGTTTATGTCAGGAAACACAACCTTCCTGGGCTAATGCTTTACTGAACAGGGAGCGAATGAGAAACACCAGGAAGGAGTTCTTGTGAGGGTGATACAGAATCGGTACCCAGAAGCCTGACCTCCCTTGTTTTCCCCAGCATTATCAGAACCAATTAATCTAAAGTTTGTTTTTAAAAGTATGTAGATAATGCGTCTGTGGAATGATGATACAGGCAATAAAGACAATCTTCTTTCTTCCTGCATGTTGAAACCTTAGCAGTAAACCACTTAGTCCCATGTACCTCTGAGGCTTTGCTCTTTTAAGCTTTTATCTGTGCTGCAAGTTACAGCAAGCCACTCACTAATAACTTATTCCTTAATACCAAAATATATTTGAGGGGAGGACAAGGCAGTTAAAACACTAATAGTGTTTTCCCTTGTTACTTTGAAGAATCAAATATGACTTTTGAATTTTGATACAACTGGAGGGTTTTTGTGCATAGGTCATTAATTTACTCAGAGGGTAGACTAAGCTTTTGAAGCTTACTGGACTTGCTTTCCTTCTACATTAGAATTAATTAACTGTGTAAGGATAAATCTGATTTATCCATGGTGGTTTACTGATGCGTCAAAACTAATTTTGCTCCATTGAGTAAATTGCAAAAATGTAGTTTGAGTGCCTAGCCTCTACCTTAATGTGCTTATACTGAATACCATTTTTTCTTGAATCTATGCAGTTATTCGTGTGCATTGAAATCCAAGTATATTAGTAATACATGACATAATTCTGTAAGACCCATCTATTCTGTGACCATGAAGAATAAAGTCTTGTGGTCTTTATGTTATAATAATTGGTGTCGATGATTACTGCTTTATTAGTAGGTATTTTTTACTATAGTAAGAAGTGTTCAAATTTCAACTAATAATATTTTTGCATCATATATATGTTTAAAGGGATATACTTTGTTTAATCCTTAATTGAAGTAAGGTATTCTTGTTAAAAGGGTCTATTTCAGAATAATGAAGAGCATTAATAGCTGTCATGCAGTACAGCTTAATGTGTGGAAATTTGACACTTCACTCTGCAGATAGGCCAAATTTCAGTAGACTGGTAGAATTTTGTTGCTTTTAGTGATCTATTTAATTAATATCAGCTTTTAGAAAGGGATGCTTGATTCAGTGTGAAAATTGTAAGGATTTAAATTCTGTGGAGATTCAGTGTCCCTGGTTCATGGTAGGTGGCTTTTCATTTTCATGGTAACAGTGTTTATCTGACTTTCTCTAAGTTGTTTCAATAAGAATGATGCCCTAAGAGTGATGCTCCTGTAGTGAACTAAGGAAGTTGCCATGAATTGTTAATAACAAGCTGAGTTTAATGTGGTTTTGTATCCCCTGAAGGAGTTGGAATGGTGTACTCCGTAAAACCATTCCAGTTTACCTGATCTTGACAAATTGGAAGCATCAAAAACATACTCCTACTTTTTAATACTAGAGGGGGGAAAAGGTGACTTGAGAATGCATCAAGATGTAGCCTTGCTGTAGAATTTGGAAAGGATAATGGTGAGCATTGTTCCATAAGTAAATCTCCCATCTTTGTGCCCAAATGCAGTTGGCTAATACTTTTCTTTGAAGTTGACCTTTATGGCTTCATTTTGATTGCACTGAAAAAGAAAATGGCAAGTTGGCAATATTGCATCTATTGTTTATGCTGATAATATGCTCCAAATTAAAAATATTCTCTGTTGGAATATAGTCGGTAACAAAAAAATCCTCAATTATTTTTGCAAGCCAGTATTGTCTTAACAATAGATCAACCAAGCTAAAACTGTAAGTGCATGAAGATCTCCAGAACTGGTGAAATGTACATCATCTGTTGTTGATGTTTTAAAGACGTAATAATGAATATTTGTGTCTAGAATGTTACCTTTTAATTGAGTGTTTAAAATAAGATTTGTTGTAACTTTATTAATATTTGGCAAAATGCCCGTATTTCTCAATGATGTTTATTTTTACTCATTTGTCACCTAACTGCATAACGTAAAAGCATAATGATCTTTAATATCCAACCTAAATTTGGCTACTTTATGCAGAAAACTGTGTTACTTAAGCTTCAGGTGTTTAGATTCTTTTGAAATTCAGAGTCTAAGATTTCATTTAGAACATTAAAAGTTGGTCTGGAGATATGTTACACTGAATTGCAGTAGCAGTAGAGCTGGCACACATTCCTCTCAGCTGCTCAGATTATAAGGAGGCAGGGAGCTTCTGGCCAAAAATTAGGAGCGCAGTAATAGCTCTGCTCTCTTGTCTATGTGTTAAGGGACTAATCTTAAAAGTATTTCTCTGAGATGATAACACGAGAGATGGAATTGTCCAGCTAGGGAGTCCTTTGGATTGTGGATTTTGTTTCCTTCTTCCGTAACTATTATTTTAAATGTGGGTCTTCATTTTGTCAAGGCTCTTTTCATTGTGTGGCTTCCTATATGTTCAGAATGGCAGATTTCTTTTGCATCGTGTTTTTCATAGGTAGTCAATGGATTTGAGAAGAACCTTAAAATTAAATGTGTTTGAATGCTTCTTTATGCCAAAAGACTGAAAAGTAACTTATGATCATAAAATTGTACTCTTTCAAATCCAGCTTTTGCACAGATGAGAATGTATGTTGAGCATGTAAGGGAAGAAAAAACTTTTTTTAAAATGTGGGTATATTAATATTTGTTTATTGTGATGGACTTCGGAATCAGTTTTATTTTTTCTTAGTTTTTACTCATTACAACAGCAAGGAGTTGTTAGGTGTTTTATGTCTTTTAAGATTGTTGAATAAATTCTGCTATTTCAGTTTTTAGAAATATTGTAGTAAATTAATTCTTCAGTAGTACTTACCTGTGAGGTGATGCCCTTAATTTGCTTTTAGTTTTCTTTGCTAAACCTTTTGTGTGAATGAAAGTACTCTTTCAACATTTTTTGCTGTTTCCAGAATATACTGTTCTTTCAGAACCCTTTCCTATTGATATATTCTTCTAATATTAGGGTAAAAATTTTTGTAATTATACTCATATTGCATAAATCTGTTTTTAACATGACACATTTATGGATGTAGACTGAACATTATTACAGCATCAGGCTGAAGAATTTCAAAAGAAATACTAGATTTGAGGTCTTCCATGATGATGTCATCTGCATACCTTTTGATGTTGGATATAATTTTATAATGTTGTCATAGATACAGTAGGCTATTTAATGCCCCAAAAGCATGACAGCTGAACTAGCATGTTGTTTTATGCAGAATGTATAGTGCTCACAAGTAAGCATGGACTGTTCCTAGAGCTGGTAAAGGTCAGTAATGCTGCTTCAAATCCCATGTTGGCTCATGTCAGGCAACTCTGCCTGAATAGAATTGCGTTGTGTTGAGTGAACACCTGTGTGTTTCTGCAGAGCTTGTCTCGTTCACTGTGCACTCAAGAAGCCACTGTAATTTCTCTTCATTCGGTACCTCAGACTGTGCCTTGTATGTTGTATCCCATTGAAATCTGATTTGAGATCTGGATATGTGATATTGCCTTCAGTGATAAGAATCATGCTATTGGAATGTTTCTCTAATAAATTCCATCACTCCTTGAAGCAGATTTTATTTTCTTTTAATATTTCTTTAATGGAAAATTTCTTTCTGGATATTCAGAACTCAATAAAGTAAAAAGGAATTGAATCAATGTCTTTCAATAGGAAACAACAGGCAATCTAAATAATGAACTGTGCTATACAGCTTGCTTATAATATGCAGTCTCTGCTTATGCTCAGCTATAAGCCACAAAACTACATCTGTCCTTTAAGCATCATTTGAGCTTTATGCAAAGAGAGGCACAAACAGCTGGGTTTGACAGTACATTTTCTTTCTTGAGCTTGCAAAAAAAAAACCACAAACAAAAAACCTTTTATTTTCCCTCTAAGAATTCTGGCTGTGAACTCTAGTTCTGTTATAGCTCTTGTGGAGCTGTGTGTCAGAGTTCTGTAGAAAAATAGCTTGGAGTGTATTATGAAGTCTGGGTCGCTGTTCAGAAGAACATACACTACTATAGCGTCAAAAGTACAAGTGGAGGATTTTGGTTTCTCTGTAAGCATTGCACCCTGCTGAGGGGACCTCAGTTGGTCAATTGGGTATCTTGATTTTGGAATATTAACCTTCAAATTAATGTTTCCCTAAACTTGTTACAAGTTATGCAAGTTAAAGTACTCCAGGATTATAAAAATATAGAGCTTTTAAAATGTATTGCGTTTATAAAAATCTCATTGAGTGCTCGAATTTGTGATAAAGTGCTGTTTTCCCTTGATAATTTTAGCTTGTATTTTCAGGCTTCCCAAGTATGTGATATACTCACGTGCACCTCTGCTCTGATAAGATCGCATTTGGAGGCAAGTTTATGTACCAAGATTTCAAGAAAAGAGTTGGGGAAGGCTGGAAGGAAACTCTGTCCTTGCCAGCCAATTTCAGTTTTAATGGAAGTGCAAAGTAATGTCTTTTACAAAATTTTGTGTTTAAGTTACAAATATTAATCTGACCTAAACTGATAAGCAGTCAAAGCTGGTTATCTAAGAGATGTAATCTAGTTAACAATTTCTGTTTACATCCCAAAGAAAAATGGCCACATTAGCAGTAACCTTATTGGCAGTATTGGCGAAGTGGTCATTAGAGTGATTCACGTTCTTAATTCTTAATTTGTTTGGGTAGCTTTTAGTACTGGAAGCAATTAGTAGGGATTTGGTTAGAAGGGAAGGATTTGATCCATTACAAACTCAGTAAATATTCTTGCTAACTCTCATCAGTTCCTTATAAATAGTAGGCTATAAATTCTAAGCTAGGGCTCACGTGGCCTTACGATGTCAGAAATTCCTGCCTGAATAAACATGGAATGGGAACACTCATGTCAGCAAAGGCCCCAAATTACCCCTTTTCCAAGCATTTTGAAGAGAGGGTGATAGTTGATTATTAGAAATACATGCACACATGTGGTGTCCACATATAGTTATATATACTGGATTAGGCAAGCCTCTATAAAAGCTTTCTGAGAAGACAAACAAAAATGAAACGTATTAATTTTAGAAAATTAATTAAGGTACTTGAATTTGAAAGTTGTAGTGACAGAGTCTAATCCCTTGAAAATGGCAGTGGTTGGGTGCAGCAGGTTATTTGAATTTTCAGTCTTTTGTTTTCCTGAAGAAAATAGAAAAAATGTGAAGTGGTACAATTGGTATGCCAAAATTTAAAATGCGGGCAACCTTTCCATTCTTCCCTTATGTTTTTCCTCTCTCTTTCTTCCTCACTCTTTTTTCTACTTACTGTGTATCTACAGCAAGGAGAGGAAATGGCCGTCATATAAAACAAATATGGCAAAATATTAAAGCAATATTACCTCAATCACATTTATTCCAAACAGCAGGTGTTAATTTCTTCTAATATTTCAAATTTATGATTAGATTAGGAAATGGCTGAATAAATTATTTAATATAGCAAATTAGTTACTGGACAGGTAGATGAAATGAATGCACTCAGCACTGGTTTTAATTTAGGACGTTTTATAAAGAGACAGCTTTGAGATAGTAACATTCCTACAGTATGTGCTGACTTACTTCTCCAACTGTAAGGAGTAACACTTGGATTTGAGCTTGTACTGGATTTTGCAATGTATTAAAAACAATACACATCAAAATAATTTGTTCCTAATGCTTATTTATGCAAAGCTAGCTTCAATTCATTTGTCAGTGCATAGGTCCCTTGAAATTAGCATAAATACAGTTACTCTGATTTTTATGTAAGAAATAGAAGTTAGTTAACAGTTTATAATATGTGATGGCTAATGTACTTGTTTCACCATGATATTAGTGAAATTTTTAATTCTCTCTCCAGTTTTTAACTCAAGGTTAGTTTACTCATGTTAACTTAAACTTTTCTTCATAAAGACAAAAAAAATCTGATTTCATTTAGCAGTGTCAGTAGCTGATGTTTTAGGATGACTGAGCATTCATATTAGTGGCTTTGGTGCCCTATACAGTCAGGTGCAGTTTCACAATATAGCTAACTTGTTAAAATGTGTAGGCAAAACAAAAAACTCAGCTAAGTCATCTCTTCCAGCAGCTTTCATGTGCTGGTACTTTCAGTTGTCTTCCTCAGTGTTGAGCTAATTCAGAAAGTATTCATGTTTTCCCCTTTGTGCTAGTTCCAGTGAGTTTTACTCCTTGAACTGGGCAACTTGTTCACTGCTCACATAGTGAAGGATTTCTTCCCAGTTCCTAATCTAACTCTACCCTCTTTCAGTTTAAAGCCATTGCCCCTTGTTGTGTCACTACACACCCTTATAAAAAGTGACTCTTCCAGCTTTCGTGTAGATCTCCTTTAGGTACTGCAAGGCGCTATAAGGTCTCCCTGGAGCCTTCTCCAGTCTGAACATCGCCACCTCTCTCAGCCTGTCTTCTTGGGAGAGTTGCTCCTGCCCCTTTCATGGCTTTCCTTTGGACTGGCTCCAGCAGGTCCACATCCTTCCTGTGCTGGAAGCCCCAGAGCTGGATGCAGTACTCCAGATGGGGTCTCATGGGTGTGGAGCAGAGGAGGAGAATCACCTCCCTTGACCTGCTGGCCACGCTGCTTCTGATCCAAGCCAGGGGTCATTCCTTTAGGCACAATAGAACTATTCTTTGAAATATTCTTGAAAGTGTTAAAGCTTATTGCTAGAACTTTTCTAAGGTATTTCAAAGCCACCAAAGAATTTCTATAATGATTTAAGCCCGTCTCAAAAATGTGTTTTGTGTTCCCAGTGCTAGGTGTTGTAAGCACTGCATTCACTGGCACCTGCAGAGAATTGCAAATGAAAAATATGTCAATAGTAAATTAAATTAAATGCTCTTCTTGGGGAACACAAATGGAACAGAAGAGAAACGCTCCTGAATTTTACTGTTGCTTTGTTGATTCATATGCTGGTTTGCTTCTTGTAAGATTAAAGATAAAAATATTTGTTTATTTTCAGAAGTTTTTTTCATGAGGGTCTCGTAAGAGCCTGCAGAGGGTTGAATGAGTATCAGCCATGCCAACAGTTACATGGCAGAAGCCTAATCTCAATGCCAGTGTGCTTATTAAATATTCATTTTAAGAAGTCTACAAATTTTAAAGATTTTAATGGAATAATTGAATAATAATCTACTATTCAGGCGTCTTTGCTCTACCATAACTGTTAGTTTTCACAATAGTAGAGTCTCCATTCATTGTGGCTGTGGTTCATAATAAAAGGAATTAAATCTCTGTAGCCTTTTTCCCTTTTTATTCAGATTATGACTCAATATATAATCGTTTGTTTTCTTGCTTTTCTTTCACATTAGTGGCTATTCGGTTTTCTGCATTTTGGACGGATTTCTAAAATAATGAATACATGCCCCTTCTAGTGTTTACCAGGGTTTCTTGCTAACATTGGTTCAGAATGCCCTGTGAATGGACAGATGTGTGTATATATATATATGTCCTGTGTCAATGAACAGTCTTCATATCTGCTCATTTCTTCTCATGGAGTTATGTAAAATCCATTCAGATTTTTCTTTCTCCTAGGATGTCAACCTAAAATCTTTTGAAATTTCCCATTTTCTTTACTGGTTATTCCCTATTGAAAGAAATTACAATTCTGACCTGGCTGGTAATGAGAGTTCTTATGAGATCCATTAAATGTAGATATTTTTATTGCACTTGTAAGTTTCAGCAATTTATCATTTTACAGTGGGAAATTACTTCATAGAATTACTGTCCATGTTGAAAACCAGAGGAGTAGAAAGTAAAATTTCTTCTCTTGGCTCTACAGTTCCTGCTTTGCATTCAGCCTGTGCCTTGTCTTTGTGCTCGCTGATACAAACCACCATGGAAGAAATGCTGGACTCCTTTAAATCAGGATTTGGTGCTTGTATGAGCTAGTGATGCATCCTGAACTTATTATGTATGAATTAAAATGAGTGTTTCTAAGAAACAGAATTGGTGGTGGTGGTGGTGAGAATTTCTCGGCTCTGGGGACTTAACACACCAGCCACGAGTGAAGACAATTAAATACGCAAAGATAAGCATATTTAAATACTATTCCTTGAAAAGAATCCATTGTCCACACTTACACAGGGTCTCCTAAGTAGGCATATCTTCATATCTAACAATTTGATTGTGTTTGAAACTTAGTGAAGTCCCTGAGATGATGACATGCCTCATACTGTGAGCGGTTGGAAGAAACTGGCTGGCATATCATGAGATGGGAATTGATTTCTTAATTTTGGTTACGAATTACGACTTTTTGAAAAAAGTATGTCTGTATTCTGGATTACTTTGAATATTCTGACATGTTTGGTAGCATTGTAAGGAATGTGAATTTTAAAGCCTCCAATTTTTGAGAAATTAATGTAGGAAGTATGATTAAATGATGCAAAAGTCTGAAGTTCCAACCCTTCGTTCAAAGATTTCCTCATGGATTTCCCTTTCGTTGCATGGGAAAACAGAAGTCTAACATTACTTTTCTTTTTTCTTCTCGTAATAACATAGGCAAAATTGTAGTAAGACAGGTGCCAAACTTTTCTCTTAATTCCAACTCAGCAGCCTGGCATATTGGAGTACAGGAACTTGGCCTCTCTTTGTTGATGTCTTGCATGTTTTTCCCTTGTGAAAGCCAATACAATCTGCAAAGCCAGCATAGATAAAAAGCTCTGTAGGGTTGTAGTTTAGTAGCAAGACTGTTTTGTGGCCACGTTCAGAAGGCAGACCGGAGGTGACAGTATTATTTACTTTTGTTGCTTGGGGTCCAAAGAGAGAATAAATTGCTATTGATTTTTGAGACATTACAGTGAAGTGTCTGAATGCCTGCAGAATCGCTGGGTGGTAGGACAGTCAAAAGTCTGCATGGAGACTGTTTTTGAAATGTTGATTTTTTGGTTTGTGGGGGCTTTTTTTGTGTTGTGTGGTTTGTTTTTTTTTTTCTTAATTTTCAAAACTGGTTGCTAGAAGTTTTGTTGTGGGTGCCATATTTATTAGGAATATATTTTATCTCTCCAAAGAATAGAATTCAACAACCATTTTATAACAAGTTGAAATAGATGAATGGAGTTTGGGATACAGCCATCTGTGCACATGACTGTTAAGAAGGGAATGCTGAGTCTTTGCATTAAATTAACCACTTCACTAAAGACATCTCTTCCAGAGGTATAACAATTTGTAACAAGAAAATCAGCTGTATGGAAGTGGAAATGATACACAGCTAACAGTTTTCCCCACCTTCTCCTCACAAAGCTAATTTTTGCGGACTATTCAGGTTTGAGATAATTAGTCTACAGAGGTACTTTGTCGTAGAGAGGAAAAAGAAACCTGCTGCTTTTGTATTTGTTACTTCAAGCTTTTATAGGAATGCTACATCGTAGTGACACCTGCTGGGAGAGATCTAAAGGAAACAGCTGAAACTATGGCTGCTGCCTGTCAGCTCTCTTCCTTGAGTCCAGAGTGTGTTCCTGGGATGATGGCAGTCCGGAATGACACGGGGTTTGTAGCTCCCCTGGAGGGCATCTGCTGTCACTCCTCTCCGAGGAGCCTGACTCCCCTGCCACATTCACTGAGCTTCAGAAACTCACTAGAATGTCATTATGCGTTTGGATCTCCCAGCTGGGACTGAAATGCACAGCACCAAGGAGCCTCAGTGGATAGGTAAAATAATGATGGAAGGTGTTCAGAACGGTGCATCCCAGGAATTAACCTTCACTACTATGGGGGACATATATCAAAACAAGATTTCCCTCTGCTTTAATTGATTGGTGTTCATGTGTTTACCATTCTGCAGTGCTAATTCATGACTGGATTCATACCTGTTTGGCTGTTTACCATGGGAAGAGGGATTTCCTGTGTGAAATTGTTGTTGGGACCAGCCTCCAAATATAAACAAACAGAAACTGATTGATTCTTAAGTTGAAATAGTGTAAGGGAAGCTACAACTTTCTCCCACCTCCAAGTTCAATGGAGTGAAATTTCCAAGATTTATACCAAGTTGTAACTTTCAGTTTTCAAATTATGTAAAGAACCTAGAAACTTGCAAATATTTTTTGACAAGAGTGAGGAGCAGTGGCATTAAGTGCTTGTTCCTGGGCTTCTCTAGTCCTAGTTTTGCTTGCATCTCGTACAGTTCTCTGATTTGCAGTTTTTGGTGTATTGGTCTTGAGATTTGCCTCAAAACAAGCTCGATACTTGAGCCTGAGAAATAGCTATCTGTCCAGGATCCTGCCTCTCAGAGACTTGGTGGAGATTTATGTAAAGCAGTTCCCTGGACAAGATCACAGAAACATTTTTTTTTTTCCTCTTCAAATTCTCTGCAATTGTTTCATCGTTCAATTAAGAATGTTCTCAAAAGTGCCACCAATACTCAAAGGACTTCAAAGAGCACCCCATGGTCAGCACCCTTTCCTTTCCTCGCTCTGAAGGCTCTGTCCTGGTGCAGAATGATGGTTCTGGGTGAAGTTGTGTTTCCATTGCTACCAGTAGTACCAGGTTTTTTCTCCCTATATCTAGGTATATCTATTACCCACCCATAAAAGCTGTGTGATGTTCTAGATTTAGTTAGTTGCCACAGGCAAAGAAAATACACTTTCTGGCTTCTGAGCAATAGCACTCTGGAAAAGATGAAAGACCCTGAAATTACCTCTCTTTATCTTTCCTAAGGAAGGGGTCCTTTTATTTCCCAGACTGGCAGACATTAAGCCAGCAGCCTCTCCATAACAGTGAAGCCATGTAACAATGAGGCTGTGCCAGCAAAGATCAATAACTGCCACTTAGCTGAAGGGTAACAGTCTGTTCCTACCTGAACCAGTAGTTTGCCCATGACAAATAATCCTTGAAGATAATCAGATCACACCACTTGATTTAATTCACTTTTTACACCAGAAGTATTTGTTCAATGGACCACAAACCCCTCTGGTTTAGTATGACTTCATATATATTTGTTCATTTTATTCCAGACTATTAAATCCTGTTTCTAAAATGTCTTGGTCTGTACCATTAAAAATACTTTTTCCTTAAAAATGTTCCCTACTTCAACTCCCTACAGCAACTCCCTGGCCTAGTAAGCACCAGCTTCCAAAGAGATAAAACAAAGTTAGTTCTGATGTTGCCATTTAATATCATCTGATGAGAGACTGCTGATAGTCTGTCTGCTCCATTTCTGCAGCTTCTGGCAGGCTTGTCCATCCAAGAAATCTTTTATAGCTAACTTCATGTGGAAGCTACTCAGCCATCTTGTCCTGGCTTTTCTTGAGAGCTAAGAGAACATTCAAAACTGATTTGTAGGAGCCAGGCCAGCCTACCGCCTTTACGTTGATACTCTGTTGCTGTCCTTAGATTCTTCATTGTTGGATAAGGGACTTCTAAACTTGTGTAATGGTGCTTGATCTTTACACTTGTACTTATTTATCTAAGGAATATTTTAGTTTATAATATTTAACCTGTGAAACAGCACAATGATTTTTATATATCTTCCATTAAGTATAGTGTTATCATCGTTTGGCTGTGCAGGTTACTGTCCCTAACAACACAGCACCTGGTATAAAATGAGTTAATGCTGTTAGCCTGCAAAGAAACTATTTTTATGATAAAATAAAATTACTTTGAAAAAATGTACTTTAATTGAAAACCCATTTAAAGGGTAAAATTATATTATTGATTATGATCAAAATGTCCCAGACGCTGATGAATTCATCAATTCCTGTTTTAGACATGTTATAAATCTTTTAGTGGAGGCAGGGGAATGTGAATGAGGTGAATATTTTCAAATTATAGTGGCACATTACTTTTTATGTATAAGGTTTTTATTTTTGCAACGTACCTGTGAATGGAAACAGCTTTTTAAGAGCTGTAGAAAAAATAACACACAATGAAATGTACATTATAAATCAAGCTGGAATCAAACTGGTTTATGCCAATAAAAAGTATGTTTAAAAAATCATGACTAACTGTTTCAAAGCTTGCTAGAAGAAAAACTGTAGTGAGGAAGTGTAAATGATTAAGCTTTCAAACAGAGTGAGGAATTAGACCAACATTTTTAAAATAGTTTTGGTTGCAACATCTTTAATTGAAGTTTCCAGGTCAAGATTCGTAAAGTAATATTTACTTCCTGCATTAATTTGAAGATTATCCATGACAAATCTGAATTATAGACCTATAGTATTTTTATTTGTGGTGATGACAAAGTCTTAAGAATGGAAAATACAAGTAATTGTATTCTCCAAGATGTACAGCACCTTAGTATCCATGGGAAATTCTGCATGGAGTTGGTAGATTGTAAATTAGATACATTTTTGATGGTACTTTACCTGGATTCCTGGAATAATTAGGCTTCCTGGTCAGTGTCTGATTCACTTAGATAGCATCGGTTTCAATTCGCACAGGCCCTGTGGGTGGTTAGGGAGCACAAAAAAAAGCCACATGAAAGCCACAGATAAACTGTGAGTACAGGTCTCTGCTTACATAAATGTATTCCAAGCTCCCAGAGATGCTAGGACAGGGAAACTGGCCATCCCTACAGCTGAAACTGGGACCTTCTGTAGCAATACAAAATTCATGGGGCATTAGACATGGATACTTTAAGTGCTGAGGCTGGTGTAAATAGTAGACTGCGATCCCTCTGTGCACACAGTAACTCTGAAGCTGTGATGAGAGTGGTAGAACTCCCTTCCTGGTCCTCTCTACAGCTTAGAGCTTTTTCCTAGAAAGAAGTTGTGGCTTTAGGGTGACCATGCCCTGGAAATCAGATCAGCTCTCTGATGACTGTAACATTGTATAAAAAGAAGACTCTTACGCTTCCTTTAACTCAAATCAGCGTCAGTGTGCTGCTTAGCACAGTTTTACGGGGTCATCTTTAAGCTACTGAGTATTTTTAAGTTTGGCATTGCTTATAAAATTTTACTGAGCTGTGAGGATTGTTCCTTCTTGAACGAAGAGTGATGTTTCTTATGTTGTGATTTGTGATGGAAGGTACTTGCTGTTATATTGCTGTTATTCCTTGTGCTGCTTGTTGCCCCTATGGTGGTCTGCACTTTGTTTTAAGGAGTGTGCCTAATATAAACTGCAGTGAGACATTGATGATGTTTTTGAGAAAAAGTTTTTCCTTTTTTTTTCTTTTTTTTTTTTTTCTCTTGTCAGTTCCTCATGTGATAAGCAAAAGACAGTCTCCTGCTGCAGAAGTGGGGAGAGCGGCAATTTCATAATGTGGTATATAAATCTGAGTGTTTGCAGCATGAAGGTACAGGCAAACTGCTTTTTATAACCAGGTCCTTTATGGCTTTTCTGCTCCACTGAAAATACTAAGCATGCTGTTTTGCTTTCTTGAAAACAGATATTTGGTATATTTGAGTAAAGCTAAGTACTGAAGGATATTACAAACACTGGTGTGTTTCTTTGGTTTACTGTTTAAAAAAGTGCCTCACTGTCCAGAGGAGGTGGTGTACTTTCTTTATTGCCAAGATATATAAAAGAAAAGGGAAAAAGAAAAAAATATTTTTTTTCCTACGATACCTGTGGCAAATGGGACCTCCCCACCACTACCGGCACTTAGCATGGCCCTTGTAAAGGTATTTAATTGCTGCACAATTCTTAGAATGATAAATAGTAAAATTAAGGTTTGTGGGGAAAATAATTCATGTTTACCTTGGGTCTTCTGAACATGCTAAGTCATGCTTTAGTCTTATTCCTGGAGCAATTCCATCTGTATATGGTGGCCCACATCAGCCTGCTAGTCATGCTACTGATAGTTATGAATGCCACAGAGCTGATAGTGCCAGACTAAAAGTATTTGTTTGCTGAAGTTTAAATCAGGAATAAGTCAAAACTGGAGTCTGAAACTCATAAGTAAATAAAGATAATAATAATAATTTTCTTAATATAATTTTAAAAAAACCGTTAGATATTGGAAAACAGGATGCATTTTAGTAAAAGTAGGAGCTCTACTACCAAGTAAGTGGCATGAAGGATGCTTGTGTGTGCAGGTTTAGATGTCAGGAGTGTCAGAGGTACTGTCCAGACTTTACTTTCACAATAAAACCCATTATCTTTTATGTAACATAAGCTAGTGTTTTTGGAAAGTTGCATTATCTCCCTTTTGATTTTATGCTTCAACGGGGATGCAAAACTTAGGGATGTTTTGGGTTGTTTCTATGTGAAGGTTTTTGGGTGGGGAGATTTTGTTGGGTTGTGGTTCTTTGTTTCTTTTTTCTTGTTGGTAAGAGTCAAAGAAAATGTGCAGTACCTGTATTTTTTGATTATTTATGGTCCTGACTACAAAAATACTATACATGATTTTGGCATCTTGATAAATACTTTAAATCCAACTTGTAGTCTTCTTCAATTTTTCAAACTAGTTTGAAAAGTAACCAGACTGAGTTGTAATCTATTGAAAGGATAAGGAATTACGTCAGTTGTAATCACAGACAGCACAAAGGTCACATGAGAAGTATTGGGAGCTTCATCCAGCTCTGTTCAGGGATTGACAAAACAAAGGTCTGAGGTTATAAAGCAGCAAAGGTGTGGCTTAGGAGAGCTTAAAATCAGGTTTTTTACTAACACAAAAGTAACAACTTGTAGTCATTATTGACTTGCATTGTGTTTGTAGCAGTGACCCTAGAGGTGAAAGGCTCCACATCTCATTTCCAACTCTCTGAGCTATGTAGTCCTCCATAATTTAATTTGATGCAAAGCAATTATCAGCCAATTGATTTTTATTGATTGTGCTGTAGGACAGAAACATTTCTGTTGCAGCAGACAAGAACTTCTGGGACTGCCATCCACCCATATATTCACAGTAAGCAGAGAAATGTTTGAAGTTATATAACTGAAGCTCTTAATGACCGTAGGCATCAGTAAATAGTATGTTTCTTTACCTTTTATGCCAGCATATGCCATCTGACCTTTGTCCTTTTCTTGTCCCTTATTTTTGCTTTCTTTTGGTTTGTATTGATGCTTACTTGCTTACTTTTTCCTTCCCTTCCACCTCCCTAATTCTTGAACATTTTCTAGTATCTCTTTTCCCCTTCCCCACTGCAACATTTTCAGTTGCCCGGTGACTTTTCAGTCTTCTTCTTAGGTACATTTTCTGTCTCTCTTTACTAATTTCTGCCATATTTGATGACCCTGTATCCCTGTATTTCTCTTCTCTGTTCCTCCATGCTTTTGTTTTACAATTCTCAGATTTCTCAGATTCTCTTGCTACTTCTGCGGGGAATTCTTTGCTCCAGCAGTGATTTTTCTCAGCTGGTGCTGGTGATTTCAACTCCTTTGCACACCTTAATTACACCTGGAGCCCTCCATTCAGAAACCTACAGCTCTGAGTGTAGCATTTGACCCAGGTGTGTGGTGGTTTTTATAGTTTGGATGCTTCATCTGACAGTCATTGAATTGAGTTTTATGCAGATTGTTTCAAATGCAAAGGACTTTAATTTCTAGCACATTTGCCTATTTTTTCTGACTTACTAAGAGCAAGAATCTATACCACATAATATAATGCTGGGATATAATTTCTGACAGCCTCAATGTTATGTATAGAAAGTAATGTACTTTTATTTAAAAATATAGGTGAAGTGGAAAAAAAGAGATTTAAAGAGTTCTGAACTATCCTTAATAGTTGGAATGATATTTACAAAATACTAATTTAGATTTGTGGTTATTGTAAATACCAGTGTATCTTTTTGGGGTGTACTCATTGTGCATTGATAGGTGATTTTAACTCCAAATATAAGCCAGACATTCAGAGATAAATTACTCCTCAGTCTTTCCCTGTGGTTTAGGATTTTTCGCAGCCAAAGTTTGAAGCTGCGCCTTTATTTACTAGGTGATGGTAGAGGTTTTTTACTTATACTTATCTAATTACCTTTTGAACCCATGTATAGATAGAGTAAAAATCGACTGGGGGGACCTGTTCTGTATTAACTGGTGGCAGCAGGTCACAGTTAAGGAAAGCATGACACCAAGGAGGTAAAAAAGGAAGGCAATGAAATTCTGGAGAAGTTTTTAGGAGAAATGTGGAAACTTCAAATGAAAATGTTGAAATCAGAAACCACTAGTGTTTACCAGCTTAACAGTTTACTCCCATGAAAATCAGTGTTGGGTGTAAATGCATAAGAAGAGGGATGTAGCATCCCATAGTTCATGCTTCTGAGCTCTGTACTAAAACCTTGGGAAATAGGGTCATATTATATGTATCAATCAACTTTAATGCTTAACTAGTGTAACGTGGGTTTTCATTAATTTTAGTTCTGATCAGCAGCACATGCAGCAAGTTTAGAATCACTTTTCTGCAATTTAGGCATAGATAACTTTAACTATGTTTCTGTGAATCAGGAGCATATAATATTGAAAACAGTGGGAATGACTGATTTACTACCTAACAATGAAGATAATATTTTAGAGTATTTATGCAGTTATGAAGACAAAGGTAACAGCTATTTTGTAAATTAAATAGGGGAAATAATAGAGACAGATGAAGCTTAGTAATATATAAAATCTATTAAAATAATCCTACTCAGACTAAATAAAGGGAGAAATGAAGTAATGTCTTATGAGTGTCTATTAGCAATTAGCACTGGGAACAT
This sequence comes from Pseudotriccus pelzelni, assembly GCA_035584735.1. Taxonomy (NCBI): domain Eukaryota; kingdom Metazoa; phylum Chordata; class Aves; order Passeriformes; family Tyrannidae; genus Pseudotriccus; species Pseudotriccus pelzelni. The sequence goes on from JAWMRA010000113.1 coordinate 32,562,795, forward strand.
TTGTGTTATTAGCATCAGTTTGAGAAGACAACAATGTATCGCAGCAATGATTTCTATTGTTTTTCCAGTTTAAATTGAACTCAACTTGCAAAACTGAAGAAGATTTCTTACCTCTTTAGCTATCGCAGGAAGATACATGGTGATAGTTTGGACCTGGCTTCCTGCCAAATGGCCGAACTCACAATAGCAACCCCCCTTTCCCTCTCCCTTTTTCCCTCAGGGCAAAGGGAAAAAACCTATAAAAATTGAAGAGCTCAAAAATCAATCAAATGATAAAAAAAAATATATTTATGTATATTACTGTTATGTACAATTAAAATACTACATATACAGTGAAGGGAATCCAAACACCCCGAAAGGAAAAGGGGAAAAAGGGACAAAAGGAACAAAAGGGACATGGAACAAATATATGCAATCAAACCTGAGGACTAGCAAAATAACTGGTAAAACAAATCTCATCAGGTCCCTCAGAGAAACAAGATCACAAGGCCAGCACTCTCCGACCTCCTGCGTGGCAGAGCAGCGGTCACTGCAGGGCTCAGCCTCCAGATAAGTGAGACCAACGCAAGGACCCACCGCTCCTGAACCTCACCGGAAAGGAAGAGAGCGAGACCTCTGATCTCCCTCTTATTTATACCCTGGTTTATGTAAAAATTGTATGGAATACTGGGTACATGGTCACTTCCCTGGTTACACGCTGGTCACCAGGAAGGCCTAGACCAAAACCATCACAGGGCACAATGTGAGTTCGCCTACAGGCAGTAAATAGGGGATGTTTCCAAGGGAAGAGCTGAGGGGTTTTGTTGGGAGGAGAATGCAGACTGCAGAGTTTTGGGTTAACAAAGCTAAAATCAGAAACGTAGAGGAAGGAGAAATGTGGGGGTAAAACTGAATGTTTTTTGCAGGGGAGAGACTGACCAGTGCAAGGTAAACTGAGGCACTTAGTAGTGGGCAGATAGGGCTAGTTCTGAGATAGTTCTGAGGTACTTTTTAGGGTAGAAATGAAACATACTTAGGTATCAACGAGGTGATCAGATGTGGGGAGGTAGGGAAATTTTGGGGGGTAAAATCTGGGACAACCTGTATCAGAGAGAATGAAAGTGTTGCGTTAACACAGAGGTAATCAGTAGTGGACTAGAAAGGAAAGTTCTGGGGGTGAGCTAGGAGATAGTATCCATGGTAGAGAATGAATGTTTCAAGGTAAAACTGAGATAATCAGGAGCGGAGAGGGAGGGAAATTTGTGGTAAAATCTGGGACAACCTGTAGCAGAGAGAAGGAACGCTTTTGGGTGAACTGAGGCCATCAGTAGGGTGGGCAGGCAAGGGAAGTTTTGGGGGTAAAACTTGAGAAAATCTCTAGGGTAGAAAATGATGAACATTTGGAGGTAAAAATGAGTTAA
>JAWMRA010000113.1:32564294-32740226 GCA_035584735.1 Pseudotriccus pelzelni
GTATGGAATACTGGGAACATGGTCACTTCCCTGGTTACAAGCTGGTCACCAGGAAGGCCTAGACCAAAACCATCACATACATTCAGTCTGAAAATTAATCTATTCTAAAACCCCAGTCAGGCTGTGCCACATAAAATGTGCAACATGATCAGTTCCCTTTGAATACATGGCTTCAGAGAGCTCTGGAGTATAGTCCAACACGTTACAGAACTGAAATCCTGTTCAGTTGTCCTGATAGTTCACATTAAACTTAAAGAAAAAAAAAAGAAAAAAAGCATAGTATTGAATGAAGGTGGATTGTATTCTCTGCTTATTGATTACTGCAGAGCATAAGGCAGTATTTGCAACCCAACATGTTCTTACTGCTAATTCCTGTCAGTAGAGAAAGGCATTACAGCACCTCAGGTAAAGCAGCAGATTATATGTATTTAACAAAGCCTCCTATTTTATAGAAGAATTTAAAACAGTCACCAAACGAAGAGAGCATTATAGGCTATGAAATGGATCTAATATTGGTTATATATATAATTTTCCTGGTTTACTAGTGTTCTTTCATGCAGAGACCTACATCTAGTGAATCGTAGGACCCTTTTGTTAGGTTAGGGGTCTTGAAATTCTATACTAGGAGTCCTAAGTAATAAAGAACTTAAGTTAAAATTGTTTGAGGGCAGAATGACAAATCAATGGCAAGATCAGTCAAGGGTGGAGGAGAGAAATCAATTTATAACAGATAAATCAGTACTTGTTGATAGATTAATTAAATAGCCTAAAGTACCCTTAAATGATTTATAGAGTAAGGTGCATTAATTGACTGTACTGTGATAGTCTTTGAGTTATTTTTCTTTTTTCTCTATGTATTTTAAATAGAAAACTGCTTCACACAAAAGGAGAGTTCAAGTTTATTGATGGTTTATTGGTCAATAAAGTTCAAGATACAGTGATTACAAGCATTGAGCCGTAGATACAGACATGAAATATGAACACTGTTCTTATTTGATAAGTTTTCAGTTTTCAGGCATAATTTAATCGGTCATCGTTGCAAACACAGTTAAAAGTCTATTAGCTTAGTGTATTAATACATATTGCATGCTAACTAATGTATCTGTGGACTTTTTGCAGCATCATACCTGTCAGACTTAATTTTTGCGTCAGGTGACTAGAGCTAAGTGTCACAGTTTGCACAGGCAGATACTTAAACATCTGAAAAAGTAACAAAGAATGACTAGTAGTATGCATATAATGAGTAGGATCACAAAAAGTAATAGGCTATTTAGGATAATGGAGACTTGAACTAAAAAAAAATGAAAAATCCAACATAAAATATATAGCAAGAGACTTTTTTTTATATGCTGAATGTATTTCAACAATAAACAGAGAATTCAGTGTTACACAAAGTGCTTTAAAAAGGAATGATCAGTGCTTTCTATTAGTAATTTCTGTATGAGTCTTATTCAAGGCAATGTTAGATGATCATCTTGAGTTCTGAGATCTCTCCAAGAAATAAATTGATTTAGATTTCAACATAGTTTGAATGTCCAACTACGAATCACTTCAAATGAATCAGTCCATTGTACAAAATTGTTTTCAAAATGTTTCTAAGTCATTTTGTCACATTTATATTAGCTTATATGATAGCAGTAGTTCAAATAAACATTTAAAAGAAGTGGCTGCCTGTTAATAGTTAATTTTTGGTTTTAATTGTGGTGCCAGATATACATTGTGAAGGAGTATGCGCTGAAACAACTTCATGTGGCTCATATTTGTATAGTGTATTTTAAGAGTAAATTACTAAAATGAATAGAACAACAGTGGTGTAAAATGGTGTGAGTCAGATTCACTCTGTCAACATATAGTTAGTTTTAGGTATTAGCACAGTATTTTACTATATATCTATTAGACTTTATGGAATTAAAATGTATTTTAAGTGCTTTTATTTGCATATTTGTGGTATTATAATATATTTCCATTAGAGATCTTACATAAATAGATATATTCAGAAACTATGATTTTCCTGCAAGTTCTATTTTGGCACTGGACACTAAACAGACAATGAAAATATTGCTGTGGTTAACATTTCCTTTTATTCAATTAATGAATAATTATGAGAGAGCTTACTTTTCTTAAGTGCAGTTGTCTGCTCATGTTTTTAGTGGCTTGCCATTCATTATGTTTTCTAAATGAATAATAGTACAAGCCGAGGAATAAATGCCTTTTGGGATTACAGTTCATGATGACTCCCAGTCTGGCTCATCATTTCCAATACTTCTGTCTTGTGGTTCTATAGATTTTGCAAACTAATTGAATTTTTCCTTTTTGTAACTGAACTCTGAAGGGGCTTTTTCAATTCCCCTGTTTTCTTTTATAACCATAAAATTAAATTTTTTATCCCAGGGCCTCTATGTTAGTAAAGCTTCTTCAGACACAAATTAAATATGAAAGTCTTCTAACTGGGAAGAAAGCAGATTTAGATTCACTTTACTAATCAGTTCTGATAAAAACTCAGCTCTTATAAAATTGTAGGCAAGGAAATAAATTTGTGGGCTTGCCAAAAAAAAAACCTCAAACAAATCCACCACAAAATAAAACTGTCACAGTTCAAACTACAGGGAACGTCACTGAGAGTGCTCTGTGTATTTCTGTTTCTTAAAATGAGACCTCTTTTAAAGGTCCCGAAAGTTTTGTGGGACTATCCTACTGATTTGTCCTTGAAGAGTAGTAGGATTTTTTAGGGTTTTTTTTGTTTGTTTTACCTCAAAGGCAACTCAGTTCTGAATTGAAATGGGAAATTAGACCTTTAAGACCTTTCTTCAGCTGGATTGAATAAACCTCTGAGGTGTTTTTGTTTGGTTTGGGGGTTTTTGGTTTTTTTTTGCTTTTTTTGACTGATGGTAGAATTTTTCAAAACCAAGATCCATTTTTCTGCATTCTGTGACCTAGTGACAAAAATATCTAACAAGGCCATGTGAGCTACCTGAAACCTGAATTTTGTGTCTTCCTTTGTTTTAATGCCCCACTGTGTAACAGAATATCTACATATTTTTGAGTATATGTAAAAGAATATAATAAATAATTTTATTGTGATGATGAATAACATAATGACAAAACATTAAGAAATAATAAACCTTCCAATTCTGACTGATATTTGTAGATGCAGAGATTGTCCTTATTTAAAAAAAAAAAACAACCAAAAATCTATTTTGGTGATCTACTAGGTAGGCTTATCAGTACATTTATAAAGAAGTTTTTTTGAATGGTAAGTCTTTACTTTGAAGTGATTTTCTTGCAGTCTTCACCATATGTAGGAGACCTTAGATTGTATGCATCTTTTTGGATATTCATATTTAAAGACATTTATCCATTGTCTAAACCCAGAAATACACTGGTATGAAAATGTGCTGTTAGTGTGAAGGAGGAAATACATTTGTGTTGTCTGAAAACTTTCAGGTTTTTAATAATAATCTATAGATTCAGTCCATTTAGGAAACAAATATTATCAAAAATGGGGATATAAATTAATATGGAAAATTTCAGGTTCATTCATATGAGGAAAAATTCCTGTGCTTTGTAATGGGGGAGGATTATGGGGTTTTCTGTTGTTTGGTTTTTGTTGTTGTTTTCTTTAAAGTAAAACTAACTCAATTTGTTACTCAGTAAGGTAAATTTACTTCAGTGGAAACCATGCTCAGAAGAAACCCCAGGGCATGAGCATCTTTCTTGCTGTCAAGGAATGTTAGTCATCAAATCTATGGATATTAATACTTGAAGTAAATTTTCATGAGTGCACGATAAATATCTCATTTGTGATTTACCCTTGAAATCTTACTGTCTTAATGGCAATATTGGTTACTTCAAATTAATCTTTTTCATTTTTCCTTGGTTTTTCTTTTGGAGGGGCGGAGGGCAGATGTTACATCTTACTGACTGTAAGTTTGTATTTCTCTTGCTTTGAGCTGTAATTTCTTGAAATGCTGTTATTAATTTCAGTGTTTCTCCCATGTGCAAGAAATGTCACAATTTCAATGGTGGGTGAAATGTTGCATGTTTATAATAATCATAAAATTTGTTGCATGTTCTGGAAATAGAGAAATATGCCATTAAATCCTAATTCTGAAAGAAGGTCTTGGTGTTCAGAGTATATGTGAGTTTACTCATTTGTGTAGTACATTTTAAATTTTAGAACAGTTATGATAATAAAGTTTTATTTTGATGAGCTAATAAATGAATTTTCAGTTCAACTTCCTAACTTTTCTGTAAAACATTTTGAATTTTAAGTTGTTTTTTTCTTGGACTTTTGAAACTATTTCAGAAAGTACTACATCAACATTATGTCTGAATTCATACAATGGGCTCCTGCCTTTCCCCAGTGTAGGAGCTGCATTAGCTCATTGTTTCATATAATGATTTTTAATATAAATATGAACATTGAATATCAGTTTTGGGATACTGTTACTAGGATACTAGGGCTGATTCAGACTAATGACTCCTGTGTAATTGTCATGTGCTGTTTATATATATACCTATGCATGTATATAGGCTGTCCTTCTGACCTTTCAGGTCAGAGATCAGATTTTAATAATCCATTGGTTGAAGCAAGCTATGCCAGGTATTGAATTGGGCATTAACTTACTGGCAACACAATACTGAACACTTGAAGTTAATTGGTTGCTTAAAATTTCAGTTTTATAATGAAGTGTGGCAGGTGCAAGAATATGCACAGACTAATGATGACCTGGTATGTACATCTGGAAGGAGGATTCAGAAAGCATAATGATTATTGGGCAACTTTCATAGCGATGTTCAGCTTATAGGAGCATTTTCCAAGTTGGAGCCTGATCATTCAAATTTGTTACAGATTGTCCCGTGAAGACTAAGAGCCTGGAATTTGCAGAACTGCCTTCTGAGTTGCTTTGAAATACTTTCCCTTTAAAGTAAAAGATGAAGAGTTTTTGTGAACTTTAATACCGTAAACACCAACTTTGTGCTTTTTCACTCCTTATTCTTATGTTCTTCTGTCATAATTTTGATGTCCTTTTCATTGGCTGATCATCACCACTGCTGCTGGCCTTCAGTCGGAGCCCGTGCATAGGGAGGACAATGCATAGCTGGCAGGTACTCCATGGATGTGCTTCACAACTGCACCTCGCACATGGGTCTCCAGTGCAGGGCAGAGATACTATGAGGTGCAACGGTTTGGTACCGCAGCTGCTGTCTAGACAGGGGTGTGAATCCAGTCTTGTGTCCCCAGAGCCTGCAGTGTGTGAGAAGGACAGAACAGGCTGTATTCGATCTTAGGAAGAGGAGGCTAAGAAGAGGTGGTGTTGCTGTCTAGCACTGTCTCATCTGAAGATATGCAGTGAAACGGAGCTCTTTTCACAAGTGCAGCGTGATAGGACGAGAGGTAACAGGCGCAAGTTCTAAAAAGGGAAGTAGTATATTATGGAAAACAATAATCACAACAGTATTAACAGGAAGAGGCTGTCTGGGGAGGCTGTGGAATCTCCTTCCTTGATATTTATACCTTGACTGGACACAGCCCTAAGCACCCTGATAAAACTGTCTGCTTTAGGCAGTGGTGTGGACTAGATGATTCCACAGGAAGGTTTCTTCCAGCCTTAATGGCTCTGTGACTCAACCCAGTCTCCCCATCAGTCATGCTGGTACTATGTCTGTCATGCTGTCAGACTCCTTTTTCCCCTCATCTGTCTCTGGTATTGGCCTCCCATGCATTTCAGAAAGATGGCTTAGAGAATAGTGCAGGAAGTGGCAGGACTAATCCTTTAGTTCATAACTAAAATTCAAATGGAAAGGAATTGGAAATTTAATGAAAGTAAGACTGTGTGGTAGTTCAATCTTTTTGATGGACAAATCTCCTTCAGAGGGCAGGCATCAAGTATGCTATTTTAGCTGCTCATAACACCTGTGTCCATATCTTGGGAAGAATAATATATTCTGGGCCCCTGTTTTGTCAGATGACTAGCTGCAAGAACTGTTTTCTAAAGAAGCAGGTGCAGCAATGCTGCTATGGAAAAAAGCAAAATGAAGGGTGCATGTTATACGTGGCCTCACTTTGCATAGTTCAAGGACAGCTGTCTTTGTCAAGGTGTCTACTCAGACAGCATTCTCCAAGATGAAAGCTCTTAGGCAACACTGATGCAAAAGGCGTGGTTCGGTGTGCGCAGCTGAAGAACCCGAGTGGTGTGTGGGAGCTGGTTGTGTCAGTGAGCATCCATCCCAACATACGGTAGCTGTGCCGAGTCCCACAGCTGATCCAAGTGTGTGGTAGCTAATGGTAGCACGGCAGAGGCACTTCTGGGATCTGGGAGAGGCTGCACACTGCTGGGCAGTGAGAGGTGGCAGCCCTGCACCCAAGTCAGTACACTCCAGGACTCTTCTGATGTTTGCCTTTGTGAAATACAGCTGCTAACAAGTCTTAAGACAATGTCTACAGGTGAAAGTGGCGTCAATGTAAGGAAATAATTTTAGAAAATCTTTTAGTCAGAGAAACCACCTTCTGCTGGCTTCTAAATTGATTAACCCAAGAAAGCATGTCTTCTGTGCATAGAAAGGCTGAGGTAGGGGAAGTAGAAGACCAAATAAAAAAAGGTCTTGCACTACAGAAGTGCTAATCATTCACATTCTCAAAAGCCACTGGGACCTAGTGCTTATAAATGTAGTTTACAGATATTTATCTGCAACAGTAAAACACTTGGCTTGGAGTGCTTTGTCATGTGTGTTTCTCTGAATTCAAAAGGCTACTCATGCTATTGAGCATTGTGCTCTTAAGCAAATATTTGCAGGAGTGGGGTTTTATGAATACAGTCTTCATAAACGCAGGTTTCCTAGTTGAAGTATGAAAGGATTGTCCCAGAAGGGTGATGACTTTGAACAGTAGCCCTTGTGTGTGTGCTGTGTGATGAACAAAGTCAGAACACAGTCTGCTTATAACCTCCTGGCAGCAGCTGTTCAAATATTGTTTCTCTGCTTCCATCTCTGCAGAGAATTTGGCTCACAAATATAAACGCTGGTAAGCCAGTAGATCATCTTATGTGCTAAAAATAATGGCTGCTGGTAAGTAATAGGATGATGTACCATTCTTTTTCTAACTGATGACTGTAATGTTTTCAGGCAGGCAATTGGCAAAAAAAAAAAGTTGTCTCGTGTGGTTACTCAATCCAGACTTTTCAGTGGTCATTTACAAAATGAAATAACTTCTATAGTGACACTGACATGTTAGCAGAGTTGATTGCTGCAAATCTTGGTGACAAGGCTGACTTACAGTCTATGAGGTCAGTTATGTTGTGAGATTTTTTTTCCATGTACTTGGTGAAATGTTACAAAGAACAAAAATAAACCAGAACATAATAAAAAAAAAAATGTCGTTTAAGTGTAGGTGTGAGCGCTGTGTATGTGAGAACCAATCAACTACAGTTATACAAAATCATAGAAATGAATGAAAGCAAACTGCAGAATAGTAAAAAGCCACCCTGGAAACACCTTTGTCTTTAAATAACTTCTGAAACAAATAAAATAAATATTCATGAAAATGTAAAACATTTATGGCATGAAATGAGGGCAAACATAAAATTTTTATCATCTTTCATGGGAGCAATGGCTAGAAAGTAGTCAGGTGACAGATAATTAAACAAACAAAGACTTAAGCAAGGCAATGTATACAAGGGGGAAATGCTTCTTTTGATATTACATTGCTTGTTATTTTATTAATAGGATTACACAACAATGCTGCAAAAAGGATTTTTGATCTATTATTTCAGTATTATATTAAAAGACAATGATTGTATTCTTTTTATCTACTGCTAAGGGTTTTCAGCTGTTTACTTGGAAAGTAATTCAGGAGTCTAATAGATCTTCGTCAGAAAGTATTTTGTGAATGGTAACCTACCGTTACCCACTTCTTTAGGAAATGAAACCATTCTGAAGAAAACACATTTCTTTTCCCAGTCTACTTCTTTCTTCTTCATTTTGTAAATCTAATACATTTAAGTATTGTACAAGACTTGAATATAATAATATTTTAATTTTGCATCCAAATTCAGTATCTGAAGAGGCAGTGAAGAACCAGATTTAATTTCTAACTTCTTTGTTACCTGAAAATGCTTTGTAAATTTTTTTTCATGTAGTTGTCATAGCTTTTTTTTTTTCCTTTAAACTAGAGAATAAGGATAGTGATTGGACTGTAACTTGTAATTCTAAAGTAAGCTGCAGATAATGTATTGTAATACCTGTCTTCAGTGTTGCAGTATCCCTCCTGTGATATGTCTTATTAGCCTGGAAACTGTTTAAGGAGGGTGGGGAAAACTCTTCCGTACTACCAGCACTCAGAGAATTTAGAACTTAAAATATTTGGAATGGAAATTACTGAAAATTTCTCCTTCAATTATTCTTGTGTCACATGTAACATATAAAATAGTAAAACTGTGAGTGAAGAGCTGTACTTAACATTTAGAGAGGAAAAATCTTACTGTTAGCAAGCCCTTTGCTTATGGCCACGCTGAAGTATGAAGTAATTTGTAGTACAGCTAGCAATAGCTGGGAGCAGGCACTGAAATCTGCTGTCACTGTGTTATTTTCCAGTACAGTAAATTGGATTGCAGATTGTTGCTAAATTATCACATTTACTGCTTTGGCATAGATTTTGATTAAAGTTTTTTTCAAACCTGCATTTCTCAATCTTGTAAATTTGTGTTTGTTTGTATCAAATGATTGTCTGCATTTGAGATAATAAAGGCTAAAGACAGTAAAAAAAACCACCCTAATGATTTTAATTGTTGCATATTTCCTCAGCTACAGCTTGAGACAAATTATTGTGCTATGAAGGAAAAAAGGGGACGGGGGTAAGGGTCAGAGCATTTTCTCAGAGGTGTTCCAAGACATTTCGGGATTGGGAAGACTGGCCAAACCTCTCTGCTTTTCTAGTGAGATGAGCAGGAGCTCTGTTTGAAGGTGCTTTCAAATACCAGAAGTCTTACAACATTTACAGTGAGTGTGGGTTTCAATTCCTTGCCAGTACAGCTGCAAGAATCTCTTGAAAAGTCATTGTGAAAGCTTCAGACACAATAATGCAGCAGCTTAAAGCTTTGTCCAATACTAGTGTAGGACATATTTATCGTAAATCATGGAAGTTTGTATATGGGCCTTTGTTCTTTTTCTCGGAGTTACTGGGATAACTTTGCAATTCACAAAAACTACGTAATATCAGGACAGTATTTAAGTGTGTGTTTACATCATGTCCTGAGTATAGATGTCATACTAAACAACATCTACAAGCAATGCCATCCAGGTTAGATGCTTGTGAAGTGCTTGGCGGGAGCTAGAAGTGCTGTATTTCTGAGTAGACTAAGTATCCAGTATATTAAAAATTGAGCTGAGATAGACTTCTAACACTTAGGTCACCAGAGTTTCTGAATTAATTAGTAACTGTTTTGTTTTTCAGCAGAGAGGTACACTACATTTTTAACTTCTGTCTAAAGATGATAAATTAATGCTACTAAAATTAATGCTACACATTAATGCTGCTAAAAATTCTGTAAATGAATACAGAGAGCAAATACATTCTAGAACTTAAACCCTAACATCCACATAATTATGCACTTAACACATTATATAATAACACATTGCCTAGTGTAGTGGAATATGTATCTGTTTTTACACTAGAAACACCTTTGGTGTTAAGTTGGCATGTGGTAAGCAGAGTTAGAGCTGCAAACATGATATGTAAGTCTGCAGGTATAAGTTAAGACAGCTTCCAACAAGTGATTGTATTTTAGCAATGAAAAGGTTTTATATTTTAATTGTCTAAAAGAAATCAAGGAAAGAAGCGATGAAAACCATATTTTAGTTACTTGCCAATCGATAGTGTCTGATTATTGGTCAATTAAGCTTTATTTAAAACCATTCAGAAAACAGACATAGGTCTGTCTGACAGAGCTACTGCTCAGAATATATTATGTATTCTAAGAGATGGACACAAGTGTTATCAACAGCTAAAATACTGGACTCTATACCCAACCCTCTGAAATAACGTATTTTGAAACATAATTCAAGGGTAACATGCCACAGCATTTGATATAATATAAATTTGAATAAATATAAATTGAATATTTTTAAGGTAGCTCTTAAGCTACTTTGTGCACTATCTTAAAATAATATCACTTTTACTCTTTTTTTCCTTAGACTCTGAGTTTCCCTAAAGTTTTTCCCTTTTACGCTTACGGACCACTGTTATTCACTTCATCCCTTGAAATCTGATTATAGGGCTCCAGGGCCACAATATGATGCAATGAGGAGGTGTTTTCCAGCATTTTACAATAAAGGCTAACTTTAATGTATTACTTTGCATAAAATTGTACTCTTTAGAGTATGACAAACTGCAAGCTGTACGATGGTATGTGCTATAAATCATGGAAAAGATTTGTTCAAATTCATTGGATGGTGATCAAATTAAATCACTCATTGTGCATGGCCAGCAACATGTTCATACATTAAACAGTTACGGTATTTATTTCTATAGCATAGAGCCTGCCATGAGTGTGTTGCTTTCAACAATGAAAGGTGACAGCAAATCTGCTTCCCTGAAATAATTAGCATATTCATTGGGGTATATTAAGCAATTCCAAATTATTCCTTCTTGTGGAGGATTTTTTTTTTTTTTTGGTACAAGTTAGAACCAGCAAACTCATAAATCACAAGGACAGCAGAATGCACTGAGTGCCAGCCAAATAGGATCAAAACATTGCCACTGTAAAGTAAAGAAATAGTATTTTATTAAGTAGAATAGAGAAACAATAATAAAAAAGCATAATAAAAAGTGATGGTGTCAAAATATATTTGAGATATAGCATAAAAATGACATTGCTGCTGGACAAAAATGGTCTGTAAACTCACAATTTTAGTTCTGTAGCCACATGTACACTTCTTTCAAGAAATTCATTGGTAATTGTATTGATGGGTTTGTCCCTAGGGGGCCAATATGGCTATACTTGATTTGAGTCATATAAAGTCTAATTTTTCTCCTCACAGAATTAGAAAATGAAAAGAAAGGACAGGAGGAGGGGGAAAAAACAACAGAACAGCTATTTAACGAAAGCTTTATTACATTGTAAATTTGTAGGTTACTCAGTGAAACAAATACTAGTTCTTGTTATAAGTTTAAGCCTTTGGAGATAATGTAGTACAACCCTCTGCTTAAAACGGAGTCAGTCATGTTGGTCAGAGTCTTGAGGGTAGAAACCTCTCTTGGGAACCTTGTTCCAGTGTCTGACCACCCTCGTGGTGTAATTGTTTCCCCCCTTTCATCTAATTAGAACTTTCTGTCTTTCAGTTTGTTGCCTCTTGTCACATCCCTCGGTGCCGATGGTTGCACTATCTCTGTGCCCTCTGTCAGGAAGCTGAACATGACAGGAAGATCCCTCCTCAGTGTCTGAAGCTGAATGATTTAGTGCTCTCAGCTTTATCTTTACATAGTGTCTTCTGTTGGGCTTGCTCCTGTATATCAAGTCTTTTCCAAGGCTGAAAAGCCCAAAACTGGTCTCAGGACTTCAGATACAGTCTCACAAGTGCTCAGGAGAGGAGAATAATCACTTTTCCACCTTCTGGCTAGACCATTGCTAATGCAGTCCCCTAGGTCACTGGGTTTCTGGGCTGTGGGAGCACACTGCTGACTCATATTCCATTTACTGTGCTCTAGGAACCCCAGGTCTTTTCCAGCCAGCCTGCTCACAGCCTATGCTGTAATTGGGTTATTCCATCCCAGATACAGGGCTGATTTACCTTTGTTGAATTCCATGAGGTTCTTTTAGAGCAGTTCCCCAGCTGCTTCTCCAGGCTGGCCCTGCAGCGTATTGAGTGCTCTCTGGGCTAGATCTGAGATCTGAGCTTTTTTAAAGACAAAGCCCTGTGCTTGTGAGCAACTCCTTTGCTTAGACTGCAATGCCAGGTCCTCACCTTTGCAGTCTGTCTTTTCTGAAGACCTTGTTTCCACCCACAGCAGTACTCCAGTCATGCAAGCTATGCCTCCACATCCCTCTAATCTCAAGAAGATCATAGCTCTACAACCATGCACAGAATTCTCATTCTTCCTGGTTTTATCCCATGCTACATATATTCATGTGGAGGTGCTTGGGATGAATCCTCAGTCATGTTGCTTTCAAAAGAGGAAGGAAATGGAGAGCCTCCCTCATCATATTGTGCCCTGACCTATTTCTCACAGTCCCTGCACTATTGCTTTAGGTGATGATAAACTTTCTCCAGTTTGCTTAGTTTAAATCCCTTCTCATCAGGTCAGTAAGTCTGTTTGTTCTCTTTATGCCTTGAGGCAGATCCTCAAATACTGTAAAATGACATAGCAGTGCTGGCAGGAAGGGACTTCTGCTGTTTTACAGCACTTAAGAAAATTATGGTTTAATTTCTAAGGCTGGTATTCAGTACATTGTTAATTTAGGGTGTAATTCACCAATTACATTCATCTGGTTTTATTCCAAACCTAAAATGTGAAGCTTAGGATTAGTGATGCTTTAAATTTGAGTTTGAGTAGTGTGGATTGAGTTAAGAACACAATACCTACTTAGTGCTGCTAATGCAATCAATCTGTGTGCTGTGTTTTCACTGTGACTGCTGTCTTCTGAGCTAGGTTAACTCAAGAAGTGATAACTATAATGGAAATTATTTCAGCTAGTTGTAGCGAAACAGCATGCATTGTCTTTTTTAATCTACTCGTACAATGTTGTCAGCTTCCCAGGTGGGTGGTAGATCTTTTTCTTCCACTTTTTAAACAGCTTTTATTGTGTGTGTGAATCTGTAGAAAAATATAACTGTATTCTATATGAACATATCTCTTTGAACAGAAAAACCAGTTATAAATGTTTTTTGTCTATGCTACCATCTTTTAACTTAGGGGGTTTTTGGTAGTAAAAAAACCCTCTAATTTCTAATTCAAATTTCCTAACTCTTTGACAGGGAATTTATTTGAAAACTGAAATCAGGATTGTGATTCCATTTTTTGCTTTTCATTAATAGTCCCATACTTCATAATGAGGCCAGCCTAAAACTGTTAATCTAAATAAAGTGATTTCATTTCCCCCAGCACATTGCTAATTAACCTAGTTTTGGTCATGTTGTGGGAAAGAAGTAATGCAGACAGGAGAAAGATGATGCTTCCTCATTAATTGGCTCGTGCCACAGAAGGCCTCGTTGCAATGAAGTCAGACTTGACTGTTGGAGACTGGCACTGCTGAGCCTTTCAAAGACGCAGAAACATGCAAAAGTGAATAAAAGAAGAAAGCTGTAACTGCCCTTAGGGATAAGGTGCCACGGGTAGAGATGTCTTATCTGGGTTCTTTACACAATTCAACCACAGGTCTGAGGCTTTGGCTTGGATTTTTTCAAGTTTTTTTTTCCCTAACCAGAAATATGTTCTTATTTCAAAGCATTTTCCTGCCACCTCAACAACTGATACTGAAAGTGGTAGGGAAAAGATACTTAATACTTTGGTACCCTGTATTTTGGCAGTAGGAGCCATGTAAGTAACTGAAATGAGATAGGCATCAGGAAGGAGTTCCAAGTTTATAAGCACACTGTGTGAAAAAACAGCTGGGAAAAAATCTCCCAATCACTGACATTAAGAATTGCTAGGGAAAGGGAATCTCTTTAGAAACAGGGAACAGAACACTGGCTTAGAAAGCTGTAATGCTGGAGAAGAAAAGATTAGAGAACAGCTGGTTGGGAATCTTCTGAGCAGATGTCTTTTTGCCAGAAATATTTTGCCAACTGAATTTGAGTAACACTTTCATAATAACACTTTCATAATAGAATAATAACAGAAAGGTGAACAGTAACCCTATCTCAGAAGAAAACATGGGCGTAACAGTCCCTTCTTTGCCTCTTGCAGACGGCAAACTTAAATACTGTTAGAATTTTCCATATCTAGTGCATGCGTTAACTATCACATTATTATTTGTGTTCCTTTCCTCCGTCCCTCTTTTTGTTGTCTGAAAATTTTGAGTAGATTATTTCTGAAATCTCAAGAGTTCTGTGAGAATGCAAAATCTGTCTCTTGGTCATCTCTGTCAAATAGTGGATATTGTAGACATATAGGAAATAAAAAGGAATAGCAAAAATGAAGGAAGAGCTCTGCCTTGATGATTGTAAAGTATAAGAATTTCATGTGAAAGGTGATGTGATGCCAGAGTAAATATTAAGGTGTGTGGAGGTGATATTTGGAGAACTGTGACAGAACAGCTTCTGTTTGGGAATGATTTAAAGCAAACTTTTAAAATCATTGTCTTCTAGTTAGTAGTTTTAGCAGGCTAAACCTGGAAGTCCAACTGGTGAATATTTCTTTAACATAGATTAGAGCTGTTTTCTTTTTCTTTTTCTTTTTTTTTCTTTTTTTCCAGTTGTTGTTTTTGGAAGTTGATTTCTGTCTTAAGTGGTACCAACATATGAAGGACAAAAGAAAGTGCATAATATAAATAAGCTAGGCAAAGTTATTTATTCTTACCTATTGAAACTGTAGATCTGAATTTGCATAATTAGGTGTTAATTAAAGAGTGGAACTTCAAGGGTCTTCTGTGCTGGAGGGTGGTTGAAAAAGAATTTTACTCATTCTTTTAGTTTTGTTTAGTTGGCAAGAATAGCTCAGCCATGTTCTACAATCACAGTTTCCACAATCAATACTTATGTTAGAATTCTTATACTGCAAAAGCAATGATCACAATTTAAATTCTAGTACATGGATGGGGAAGTATTGTTAGAAGCAGATGCCCTCAAAATAAACTTGGCTTCTACAGAATGATTCATTAAGAAATGCTAATTGCTTTCTATATAAAAAATCAATATTGCATGATTTTAATGCATGTAAGACTGTATGCCCAGGGCTATGCTGTTGTTACACAGCCAAAGAAAATTCTGATCCAAATATGACTCTTTTCAGGATTTTCAACTTCCACTTTTAAAGCAGCACAATGTGTATGTCTGTAGTTTTGTTCAGTTGGCTTTTGTTTGGGAGGTGTCTCACCTTGTTCAACTGAACTGTGTAAAGAAACCCATTGCAATTCAGTGCATCCAAATATCATGAATACTGAATGCATTTTCTCTGGTGAGGTTGAAAAGATGTGAAAGAAGGAAACAATACTCAGGAGAAAAAATACTTCTATTAATAATAACCAGCAGCAGTAAAATTGGTACAGCAATTTGTGGGTAATTAGCCAACAGGACAAAAAAGTTGGATGGTCAGGTATTATGCATTACTTACTTTTCTTAAAAAAATTATTACAAGCTAGGCCTCTCATGTCAATAAGTTTTTGTTATTTTATTTCTGCTAGATATTTGATATTCAAATAGCATTTGATTTATAAATTAACATAAGCACAGAAACATGCTTTGGTTATTTTCGGTGTGTTTTTTTTTTCCTGCAGGTAGAAAAGCTGGTGTATTTTAGTTCTTGCCTTTCGTTATAGGTAGCAGGAGACCTATAGGCATCGACTAGAGACATAGATCTTCATATACTATGATAATTTCAAAATTTTAATGATACAATTATTTACAATTTTACAGCTGAGTTTTAGGGAATTGCAGTATAACAGCTGTTCATGGCTAAAGAGGAATGCAGAAGTGGAATTGCAGAAAACCATATATGCTTTCAATTGAGATAATAAATGAACAAGAATAGATCACTGCCAGATAGCAGTGTTACCATAACGGCAGTAAGAAAGAAGTATGTTTCAGACATCCACTTGGTATGTGCATTTCATAGAGCCCTCTATTTAAGTGGTCCCTGGGGACATTTAGGTGTTTCTGTGTCAGCTTTGCTGTTCTAAAATCTGCAGGCTGAGAATGTGAGAAGCCACAGCTTAGCTGAGCCGGAACAGGAACAGAAGATAAGCTGTGCATGTATAACTGCAGGATCACATCTCTCTCTCAGCTCACTGGATGTTGACATGCTCTCCTCTTCCAGTCATTACTGACTGCTTTAAAAACCCCACTTCCCTGCTTTACGTGAGATTTCAAGACACCCTCTCGCAGATCCAGTTTTGGAAACACTTTTTCTAGGTTGGTCTCCATCACGGAATGCTGTGAGGCCCAAAGAGCTGAGTTGCAGTGTCCTCAGTAGGACTAAATCCTCTGGGTGCCAACATCATGTTGAAAGGACTGTACTCTTCCACATTTTGGAGCTAGTCTGGGCTTCCCATCTGTTCTGTTGCACTGTGTAGTAGAGACCTTATGAGTCCCGGCGCACTGTAAGAGTTGACCTGCGTGATGGTAACAGTCCTCACCAATAGTAAATAAATACACAGCAAAGCTTTTGCTTATCTTCAGCTCTTCTAGGTCAAGAGCACTTGGATGGGATTTATAGTGCGCACAGGGAGAGATGATATTCTTAGAAATTCACTAAAGTAGTTGAAAACATGAAGCAGTGCTCATCTTTGTTGATATGGGTGTCACTAGGTCTAGTTACTGTTGCAATGACATGTAATATCTGTGATTAGATTTAGTTGGAATTCAAATGCTATGTGAGCATTGTCCTGAAGCTTTTTGCAGAGATAAGAGCAAAGATGAATTAATGTAATGAATAGCATGAGGGGCAAAAAGCCTGGAAGGTAATGAAAGAGAGGTTAAGAAGTGAGACTGTCAGCAAAAGAGATAATGAAATATGAAGTGTGGATTAGAGGATAAGGACAGCTAAATAAGAAATAGAAGAAATTAAGGAGAAAATACGAGTTTAAATTCAACCTCCATAGAAAATAAAGCATTTTTCAGCTAAATTGACTTCCTTATTTTATACTATCCTGCAATGCAGAATTTTTGCATTACCAGTTTTCACAATATACTTTGTAGAAATGTTACTCTGTTTCTTAATCCCTAGCTCAACGGACTGGCTCCTATTCATTTTCAACATATGGGCTTCAGCCTTTCATTTGTTTAGTCCCAGCCAGTAAACCCTCTAGGTCTTCCACTGTCAGCAGATGACAAGTTGGGATCTCCATGTGATTAAACTTCTAAGAGTTCCTTTCTCCACGTGTAAATGCAAGTACTTCAAGCATATGAGATCACTTTGGGCTGACGGAGTTCACCTACCAGTATCTTTAAAAAGCTGCTTTAATACTTAATGGCAGTTACTCTTCTGCTTTGTCAGTCTTATACCTGAAGAAGCACTGATGTAACTGGCTGAAAAGAAATTTAAAACATTTGTCATGACAGAAGTACTTGAGAAAAACCCCTGTACTTTGCCAAGGAAAGACAGGCTCTGAGCGTTTTTTTGAAGTTTGGGTTATGCGATGTTTCCAGATAGCCGTTAGATTCTGGTGGAAGTCTGAAGGATTTGCAGCTTGCTGTGAATTAAAAATTTAATAAAATAGAAACATATAGATGTGAAAATAAGTATTTCATGTTTTAAAATTGATCTACTAAAAAGTGCTGTTTAAATAGTTGTGTTTAAAACCAGCATGCTCTAATTTAGAGGCCACATGTTCATTTATTATAAGAAATGTTTTCTTTTTATGGCCTCTCTGATTACTGCTATTGCACTGAAATACATCTGGCTGTTACTGTATTTCTTGAGAGGAGATAACTAATTTATCAGGTCTCAGGTAATAAAATCTGTGAAATAATGGAGTCTTTTTTATGGAGAGTAAGATTATTGTACAAGAGAAAACAAACTTGCAGAAAGTATCATTTTTAGGCATCAGGGAAAGTTTGCACTTTACTTCATGGGAGTTACTGTGTAGTTACAAACACGTACAGTGAACATTCTGTTTCCTATGCAAGAAAATGTCCCCCAAAATATGTGGAGTGGCACAATGAAATTAAATTATATTATCGTAATAGTACATACAGTTCAATAAAATTTCTAACAAGTTAATATAGGGACATTTGATACTGTATTGAGCCTTACATTTTTAGTTAAACCTTTTGGTTATGAAAGACAAAAAAAGAATCGGGTTTTTTTGTGTGTGGAATTAATTAATTTCTATGACTTTTGTACTAGTAGCAGAGCAGCAACCATACTGATAAGGAGAGTTTTGATTAAAAATGTTTACTTGCTTAGCTACTTATACAGTATCTAAGAAATACACACTGTATACTAGGTATACTAAAAGGAGGTAAAACTAGCATTTTTATCAGCAGTTGCAAATTGATTTTAAGGAAACACTAACATAACAAAAGATAATCTGCAAGGAAATATGAGAAGACTGCCATAAGAAAAACTGTAAGGAAACTTTTATCTAGAGCAAGTTATGACACAATTCCAGAAACTACTTCTGGGTCTCTGGAGGCACCATCTGTTCCCCTTCACTAATCAGAGATCACGAGAAAGGGTAATAACTATAATGTTTGTTTTTCTTTCTTCCATAATATCAAAAACTTTGATATCACAGTGCAAGATATGCCATGAGAAAAATATTAATGCTGTCTTTGGTATGTTTATGTGTACAAATTAGGTAAAATGACTAGTTACAGTAAACATAATTGTGCCTGCACTGCTGTACTAATTAGGAAAGTAATAGCAGGTGCTATATGTTGAATGGCACTGAAATTGAGAGCAGCTTTCTATAGCATGCAGGTCTTCAGCCTCTCAAAAGTACATAAATTAAAATACAGTTTTATGGCAATATCTATGACTAATGTATTTAAGATAATACTACAATTATCTGACTGTAATGTTACTTTAAATATGAAAAATGAATTCACATAGAATTTTATCTTATGAAAATATGTTCTTTATAATTAGAAAGCTTTCCTTTAAAGTATGCTGTGGAATCCTTTATAAGAGAAGCACCATGAGGTCCTTGCCCGAAAAAATGCTTAAGATTTCACTTCACTCTGAGGCTTTCTTTTGAAAAACTTTGGGTACAGGAGGCAACCATAACAGTTTAACAATTCAAATCAAATAGATTTGATTACACAATTTTACTGAATGTCTTTTGAGAAGTAATTACTATGGATGATACTACATCAGGAATACTTCCCACAAATAGGCAATGCAGAGAAATCAGTCAAAAAATAACGGCATTACAGCAGATGTTGACCAGTATGCCATGTCTGAAATTCTTCACTTCTTACTTATAGTCTACAACATAAACCTATTTTTTTTTACTGTGAGATTTATGCAACTCCGGATACAAGCAGTCTACTAATATAATAACCTAATAAAAAAAAAAGTAAAATAAAATTTCCCGAATTTATATATAAATACTGCTTTCCGTTTTCTTCCATCTCTCTTCCTGCTTTTGAAGTTTTCAGTTCTTAATAGGAAAGGCTAAAACAAAATTTCCATATAGCATTGTCAAATACAAAGAACATTGATCTGAATATGACAGCCAATGTACTGGAAGAGCCAAAATGGTGCATCGATGCTCTTTATGTTTTGTAAGTATTGAAATATCTCAGAAGTTATGTACTTCATTATTTTGAAAGCATGGTTTTTATAATACCCATTTCTTCTTCAAATCTAATCAATTGTTTGAATTGTTCTGAAAAAAAGTGAAAGTACACGAACATTCTCAGAATACAAAAAGCATTGAAAATGGAAAAATGCATTCTGGCTTATCTTTGTCTAGATTTTGAAATGCTGTCTTTGATAATTTGTATCACCGTCAAGCAAAAATGCATGTAGAGATTATGAAATCAAATTATTCACTGAATTGTGGCTGCCAGAGACAGGTTTTCTAATCAGAGGAGCAGATAATTGAAGTAAGTGTTACAGTGGAAATGCCACTGCTCCACTGGTGTTCCTACTTTATTGCAGTATTCCTGATGTTAAAACTCGGCAAAGTATAGGCAGACAGTACCTTACAGAAGTGTTCAGTTTTACTCCATTCCTTCCCATTTGTCTTAGATTAGGAGTAGGCAAAGTTGCAATCCACTAAATTAATCTCTCATGTAAAGGTTTCATTCTGCTCAATGACACTAATAGCAAAGCATCCATAGTTTAAGTAACATAGACCTTTAATAAATAGCTTCCTTTCTTAGAAAACAGTAAAGGTGGAAAAACTTAGCTGTCATCCTATTGGTAAAAGCAGTAGAATAATGAAAGAATCCAAACTGAGACAAAGTCACCTTTTCATGAGGTAGCAGCTGGTTTTTGAGCAAGATTTAGAAGAATTTATACACACTGTTGAAGACAAATGAGAACTTGCTTCAGATTAGCTGTAGACCAAAATCACATCATAATGTTAGTGTAGTCCTGAGGCCAAAGTGGTAAGTTGTGCCTCTCAGTTTAGTGCTACAACAGATGCGTTCCGATGTATTTTAGACTTTTCCCCCTTTTGTTTATGTTAAGACTCAACAGGATCAGTAGGTGCTGGAATTATAAGATCCACTCTTGCTCTTTCAAAAAATCTCATGAATTTGTCTATGAGGCAAGCAGACTATTTGTGTCATACATGCTCCTGTCTTGTACTTTATTTCCTGCCCTAAATTTTTCCTGCTCTGTCCTCTCTGTGCTTTCAGCTGTATCTGGCTTCAGCCCAGGCTCCATATCCTTCATACTCTTTGAGGACTCTGGCCCACCCTTTGTTGGCTTCCAAGTACAGCACAGTTTGTGGGTAGTTCTTCTTTAGTCTGCTTCTTCAGAACAAGAAGCAGTTCACTTATGAACATAATAGCATGAGGAAATTTGATCTGAGAGTTATGCTTTATTTATTGGATGGATAAAAGGGTACGATTCTTCAGCTATGGGCTTTCTTACATGTTGGACTTACAGATTAATGCTTGTAAATGTCCTGGCAAGTGTTTCCTTAGTCAGGCCCTAAGTTGGGTTGTATCACAGTTGTTTGACTGGGTTAATTGAAGTTATGTTGATTTACACTGGTTTAGGTGGTGCATTTTGTGGCTGAAGAACTAAAATGGAGCTGCACAAGAAATAGATCATTAGAGCTGTTACAGTGAATTGATGAAAGCAAGAATTTCCTGTTGTTTCCAAGTCATTCCAGATAGGTGTTGGTGTACAGATCCATCCAAAAGCACTTGGAATTTATTATGTCCGAGTATATTTTTTAGTGTTTCTAATTTAAGAAGATAATTAACACTCTTTACAGATAACACTGCCTGATTACACAGCCTGAACAGAAAGCAAAGCAGTATCAATAAGGGTAGACTATTAACTACTCTCAAGCTAAGTAAGCTGTCCTTCAGAATTGTAGCTGATCAACTGGTAAAAAGAGCCTGTACTTCCATCTACAGACATGGAAGAGTTGAGTCTCCAGATTTTCTTAAATTGTGTATCTTTCATTGCCAGCAATAAGCATAAAAAACAAATAGAAAAAGTTTACCTGTTGGTAATATTTACTTTTCATTGTTGACCACAGCCACAAAGATATTTTGAATACCATGCGGTTCAGGGAGCAATAAACACTATTTTGATAGCCAATGTTTTCTGCCCCATAAAAAGGGAAAATATGTCTGAATGACTTGAGGCAACAAAGAGAGCATATAGAAAAGCAACAACAAAAATAAAACACAGCATAGCTCTACACAGCTTATGCTAGCACCCAGTGGTTATTTTTATAGATTATTTTGTCAGGTTGATATTTGCAATTCCAAATTTACTGATTTTTCCCAACATATCTTTCTCAAAGGCTTAATGCAAGGCAGATATAATCACCACTAAAATGCTGTTTGCAGTTTCAAAGGTTGCTTGACGTTAAAGAATCATAAAACCAAACCTGAGATATTCCATTGAAGAAAATACGTTCTTTTGGTAAGATGCTTTTTAATGTTCTTGATGACTATGTGCCGAAAACAGTTTGTTACATAAAGTGCAAATGTCTAATGTTAAATAATATTCATCACAATTCATTGTGGTCAGCTGATTTTTCAGATCCATCATTTTACTGTGATAATAATTTTCAATCTTCATTTGATAGAAGACTACTAAAGGAATAACTACTCTTTTCTAATTATGAATTCTAGCATTCATTTCTACTAGTAATTTGAAGACACGTTCGTTTACATTCTGAGTGTTTTGCTTGTGTTTCTTTGAATTTACAAGAACAACATGAATTTTTCAATGAAATTGTTTGTTCATAAATACAGCACATGACTTCAAAGGAATTGCAATTACTTTGTTGGGTTTTTTTCTTTAAAAATGAAGAAAAGCATTTCACCACGCAAGGTGAAATTGAAAAATTCTGATTTTTAATTTTATAAGGATGCTATCAGGTGTAGAATAAAGCCTGGATCTCAACTCTATGCTGCCTCCCTTTTTCATAAAGGGGGAAAAGTTTGCTAATGTTCTTCTTCCTGTAAATTCTATGGTAAACTGCTATTCCTGTTCCTAGAAATAGAATCCATATTCTGTATTTCTGTTCGTAACAGTGTTTCTGCTCATGTTTCCAGGAGATTTTGTTTCTATGTAGGAGATAGAACAGAGTAACCTCTTTATTTCATGTATAGACTAGTGTGCATGATTGTTACTTTGAATTGTCTCGTTCTATGAGACCAAGCTGTGATTTTGCAAGAAATCAAGTAAAAAATATCAAAAGCTGTACTTTAATGGAAGCACATTTAAGTGGTCTTATCTTCCTCCATGTCGTCACTGAGAATAGAGGGTGGTAAATGATCACTCATCCAGATTTTGCCCTGCAACACAGTGCAATGAAGATATAACTAAACATATTTATTGAGTGTAAACAAATGAACGAGAACAGTAAACAGGCAGAAAATGAAATAAATTGATGTAATGGAACTTCATATGCTGACACAATCCAACAACAGGCGTATCTTGGATCCATTCAGCTTTTCTCTTTTCTTTGGAGACAAGACTCTGATACGAAAAGCCATATTTGATCTAAACCGATCTAAGATCATTGTGCCGATGAGAATGATGGCCGGGTACTTCGTAAGACCTTTGTCTTCTTTTCTTGTCATCTGTCAGGGATAGTATTCATGTTACTTTAATATGAATCAGATATGGTCATAGATGCCACTAAAACCTATACTTGGAAACAGCTGAAAAAATGCTGCCCACAAAACCACCTGTAAGAAAATTGGACTCTATAGATTTTGGTGAAGCCACTTCACTTTTGAAGTAAATAGCCTTACCTGTGAATTTAAAAATGCTACCACATTGCATTATTTGTTTTACGTGCACTTACACTGGAAATATGTTCTCATAAAGATAATGGCAGTTATGCCTAGTTTACCAGGGTTTGTGTCCTGAATTAGGTAAAACAAATTCAGCAACTCTCATTTGCTTTTGAGACTTATTCCATTTATTACTATGATGTAGTTATGTATTAAATCACTCATCATTTTCAGTAATATATCTAAAACTGTCACTCTCTTGGAACATTTTTTTTTCCCCATAAATGTAACTTTTTGTATTTAGCAAAATAGAAAAATTAAGTAAGCAAGGATGCTGGGTCATGTTAATAATTTTTATGGCTCTCACATGCTTGGAATTAGCATTGGTGTTCAGGATCTAATGCTAACAAGTAGATTAACAGAAGGGAGTTGGCAGAAAATAGAATGTATTTTATGATTAATTTGATCTATTAGGGATGAAAATGTCTATGGGTCTGTCAAATTCTAGTTCTGATGAATGCATTGTGGTTAATAAATTTCTGTAGCCTTTTAAAAGAATAATAAACCAGCCACTATTTCATTTTCACACGTTATATTTCTATTAAGCCTGCCTTAACAGTCATTAAGTTTACAAGCTCACATTTAATTTTTATTTGTGGCCAAAAAGTTTTAAAGCTTATGTTTTGTAAGGTCTATTGCTGTGATGGCTGCGTGACTAGTACCAGCATACTAATACCAGTATACATCAGTATAGCCATTAAGATACTATCACTGGTATCTGGGGGGGAAAAAATCCAACCTGTATACAAACAAGGAAAGGAAGGGATCGGAGTTGGTTTGTTTGGGGTTTCTTTGTTTGTTTTTTGGGTTTTTTCTTTTTCTTTTTTTTACTTATTAAATGTTAGTTGTAAGGCATGCTTGGTTATGTTTATATTAGGTATAGAGAGTTGAGAAAATTGATATCCCTTTACCGATGACAGAGATGCCTTTTACCAGAAACAGCTTTTCTCAGCTTCTGTAAATCCGGCAGTTTGTTGGGTTCAGGAGAACTGTGGCATCTGGCAACAGCAAAGAGGTGTTAAGAGATTTTAACTAGTTCCCACGTCTATGTGTGTTTTCTTAAGTCATGGGAAAAATAAAAAAGAAATAATAGTATTTTTTTTGTCTCACCGGATGAAGATTCAGGTGCATACCCTTTTCAGTGCCCGGGCAGCACCGAGGTGTGGATGAAAACATGACTCTCAGGTGACTCATTCTCAAATTTCAAGTAGGCAAACCAGCGGTAGACTAACTGATTCTGTCTTCAAGGATGTGTCTCTAACACTGAGGGAGCTTTTCAAAAGCACAAATACTATCTTGCACCTACTGGCTTTCCAACTGCTCTTTTTCTTCCCAACTTGAATTGTCACACAACTGGTTTAACAGCTGGCTAAAACAGTAGCCAGGTAGTAGCAGTAAGGAAGAGGTATTATGTCAGGATATTGCAGTCTTTGCATTTAAATGCAGACCCTACATGTCTTTGAAATGGTACTGAGAGCTTGCCCTGAGCTATACTCAGTTCAGAATGTAATAATTGGACAAAGTCACTATAGCTACCATATGTTCTTAGTATTTGGTGATTTAGTTTTCTGATGGAGTTCATGGTTTTAGTTATAAAATGGAGTGATCTGGGACTTTTCACACCAGTGATATTCCATCATCTGTCAGAATTCTCTAACTGGCATCAGTGGGGATGCTCCACTGAGAGTCTCAGCGTATATACAGTCCAGCTGCAAGCAGTTTTTCCTGAAGAACTACTTTTTGTATTGATATTCAGATCCAGAATTGCTCAATTCAGCTGTGTTGGTATGTATGCTGTTAAGCTTAGTTGACAAAAAATAAGGACACCTGTTTTCTGGGCCCTTCACTCTTGTGGTATATTGCATTCTAGACAAAAAAAAAAAAATCTTAACCATAATATCAACCCGTCTTTGTCCCATTGAGACTTATACCAACTTAATTCAGAGCTGTGGTAAAATTATAATACTGTTTCTTCAGGTGAGCACTGGATGTTCAATGTTCTGTAGTTCTTTGCATATTAGAATATAGTAGCTACAGAACATAAAAAAGGATACATATCTTTGGATAGATAAGTAATTAATTTTTCTTTGAAAGGAGAGGAAGGTGAAGAGAAATAAAATATTCTTTCAAGATTCTGGAAAAATATAAATAATACGTCCTTGTGTTTGTGATGCCAAAGATATATGTCAGCACTTTTATATTGAAACTAGAGGATGTATAAATCTGCAAAAAAATTTCCCTCCAGAATTTGTTTTTGATTAGATTCCTAACTCTAGGGGGAAATTCATATAACATAAGAAATATATATATATAATATATATAATAATATTTTATTTCTTCTGTATTATTTTAAATATATTTCATATTTGTTTAGCAGCTTTTAATTACCATCACCTAGACAGAGTTTTCAGTTTGTGAACACGTAGCTATTCAAATGTGAATGCTGCAGGGGTAAAAAAGAGAGGGCAGTAAGTTCTTAATGTGCAGGAGAGTAAAGAGTCGATTGGGACACTAGATCCTGGATAATTAAGACATTTTTTTCTCTTCCCTTTTATTTTGGGGGATATGGATGCCCAACATATCTGTATAATAGTTTCTAAGGTCACTTCTGAAAGAGTGTCTGAATTGTGAATTTGTGCACTAAAACATTGGGTTATAGCCTGTATACGGCCATAAAAACAAGGGACAGTCTGATAGCCTGCCTGTTGAACTCCATTTTGAAAGACTCACTTGATATTTTATGTCCTTTTCATTTGTGGTTTAGTGCTGCTAAGTTGCCATTTAATGTTGCAATTGTGCAAAGCATACAGTATGTTGTCTGCTTAGCATTTGAATCCACAGGGTACTTGGTAGGGTAAAAGAGGTCGTTTGCTTTACTTTTCCATTGGTAACACTAGGTAAAAATTCTCTGTATGGCTAATTAAACCAATTTTCTAGGGAAGTGAGGCTTGTTCAAGTTCACTACCAATTCATTTGTCAGCCCTCCCTCTTTCATCCCCACCTCCCCTGATAGATTGTGAACAGTGTGGCCGTGAAGACTTCTTACAGGTTTTGGGGATAACTTCTTGGCATGGTGCTGGATGGGTCAAGCAAAAGTCATGCGGAGCTGGATTCTGCCGTTCACTAAAAAGCAAAGAAACAGGTGTGGGAAAAAGTGGTAATCGGTGACAGCCTTGGATATAGTGACCATGAAATGGAGTTCAAGGTCCTGTGAGGAGCGAAGAAGGAGAACAGCAGAGCGAAGATCCTTATTCAGGAAACTGTAGTTGTGGTCCCATGGGAGCAGCTCTGAAGGGTAAATGAAGTCAGGAAAATGTCGGGTCTGTAAGGGGGGGGCAGCATTCTTCAGGCAAAAAATGGTCCCTCCCAACCCTGCAGAGAGGTCTGTCCAAAGATATTGAGAAAATGGGTCATACAGTGTCTCTTTACAGTATTCTCTTAGGTCAGTCTACATCTGAAAGTAAGCAGAATGACTAATGAGGCCTTTGTGCTTATAGAGTTATATATATACACCTGTATGTAGACACACAGTTTTCAATGTACAGAATGCTAGTTCCTTTATGAACAGTTAGAAAGAACCTTCAATAGCTTGCTTTCTCCCACAAACTTATTTTTATGATTTCCTTATTATATATTCCTGAATGCAGTGTTTAACTTTAAAAAGCACTACATTTTAGTTTCAAGCTTTTCATACACTTACTTACAGAATAAATAAACAAATAATCTAAGAACTGCATATGAATCTGCAGGGCTACAGCAGTATTTTCGTAGAGCATCATCTAATAGTAAGTGTTTGCTGATGTTACTGACTGCAGACAAGATGGCCAAAGTGAAAGAATTACAATGGTAGAATTTATTTAATATGAAAAAAGTAAGGAGACTACAATTTCCCCCTTATTTTTAGGAAAATGCACTGTTGTAGCTTAGAGGTATTTTGTGTGAGGAAACACAAGTTCATTCAATTTGCAAAAAGTTGCAGTGGAAAGACAGACAAGAGAGATCAACTGAAAAAAATCAATACAAATTCCTGAGGGTAATTCTGAATAGAAATGAGCACCTTTCTGTTATTAGAAATTACCAAAAAAATCCCACAAACAAAGTATTTTGTCAGTTCCTGTGATATCAAGCTGACATAAATTTAAAAGCAAACCAGTTTTTAGTTCTGGGAGCCAAGCTTTTGCAATCAAATTTTTGTGGATATTTTATTGTTGCATTTTAAATTTATTTTTTTTAAAATTACTATTTCATTATATATTTGTTTGGTTTTGTTTTATAATTACAGTCCTGCATGCATTAAACAAATTGTAGGTTCTTTTGCCTGCCTTAGTGGCACATCTATATAGCTTATAAGCAACCTAAAAAATTTTTATATGTAAAACTTATTCTGGCTGAGGAATATGTATAAAATCAGTTACAAAACAGTCTCTTTCCTTAGATGCAAAGGGGTTATCTAATTTTAAATAGGTAGTCTTTAGTCAACATCTTGGAGTTTTTGAATCTATTTTGGCCACTCATATTTTCCTAAAATTTTGCATACAGTTCCGTTATCATTTAGTAACATAGTTCTCAAAAATTGAGGACAAAACTTCATTCCCAAATTTACTCAAATACAGTTATTTTTTCTGTTCTGATGTATATTTAGACAGCATTAACTCAGATGCAACTTTGTCTTTTGTAGATATATGATCAACAATCGAGAAAATATATTTTCTACTATTTACATTTTTTAACTTCT
The DNA here is from genome assembly GCA_035584735.1 of Pseudotriccus pelzelni. Classification (NCBI taxonomy): domain Eukaryota; kingdom Metazoa; phylum Chordata; class Aves; order Passeriformes; family Tyrannidae; genus Pseudotriccus; species Pseudotriccus pelzelni. Next base: position 32,592,130 of record JAWMRA010000113.1, read on the forward strand.
CTCATTCCCCTTTGGAGTTTGTATAAAGTTTGTTACATTTTTTTCCTCAGTTAAATGGCACTCACATATAAAATAATTGAGAAGACAATAGGGGCACTGAAATTAACACTGCAGAAGTCCTTGGGTTGGCAAAATTGAATGTAGTAGAATTAATGGAATTCTATGAAATTTTAGGGGCCAGGGAGACATGTTGTCTTGGAAGTATCATGAGGCATCTGCCCAACTCAGATAGGTACCTCAGTGACTCTGGATATATGGTCTTTCAAATTAATACTTTCAAAAGTTGTGTCATTGTAAGCATTGTTTTTAAAACATTTTTGAAGCCTATAGCATATCTGTTTCTGGGTAAAAAAGTGGTACAAAGTTCAAGTTTGAGCATAACCTGATTTATAATGCATCCTTTAATGCTAAACACTGGGAAGCACAGATTAATAACATAAATATGTAGCATTACACCATAACAATGATACCAGAACACCACCTGTAATTTATTTCTAAAATTATTTCCAACTTTTGTGAGTGTTTTAACATGAGCAATATATTTATCATGGATAATTTATAGCTACATAATTGAAGTCTGAATACTTTATAGTTAGCAACAAATAAATTATTAAAGTAGTACATTAAATATCCAGTGCTGTTTTCTGGAGTCCATTCTAATATTTTGCAACAACGGCATATTTTTTGTTTTTAATCACCTCATTAAGACATAATGATCTTCTTGTCCTGTCGCACCAGATAGCCTCTTAATGGGCTGGAATAAACCAAAAAGCTATCAGGGGCATATATTAGGGTTGATTAAGCACTGCATTATTTCAGTTTTACTCTAGTAACCCCACTGAAAGGAACTGAAAGACAAGCTAGACAGGTGTAGTGATACCCTGGTGAAATGAATCTTTTAACTATGTTTTGGTCATTGAAAAGGGGAGTGTCTGCACTGAGGAAAGTGTTTTAGTGCAGTGACTTATACTTGGATAATTTTCAGTGTGACCAGCACTATCCTAAGACTAAATTTGAGAAAGAAACAATACAACTTCTTTCAGCATTGGGTCTAAGTTTGACTTACAATTTAATTGCCTACCATTGACTGAATGAAGTCTTAGTCTTTGTAGATTAGATGTATATATGGATAACTGGTTTTAAAAGGTAATCTGACAGGCATCAAAAACCGGATTTATAAGTATTTCCAGAAGTATATGAGAAGATGGAAGTCATTTAAGGCCTAAGAAAGTGTTCTAAAACACATGAATATGTTTACAGGTTACTTCTTTTTCTGGTTTGTAAAGGACACACTTTTTTGTTATAAAAAAAAAAACCAAACCAAAACAAAGATATTTTAGGAATGCAATAGGATAAGAGAAAGAGCACCATTTAAGGAAAAGATTTTGTTTCCAGAGAACTGGAGCAGAATCAGTGGCCCCAAGCACAGGCAGAAGAGGAGTTCTTGCTGTGAAGAGTTTACCACAGGAAGGTTACAGAGGAGCAGGGTTTAACATCACCTGCCCTTAATAGCACTGCACTGTCAAGATCTCTATCTGTCTGTGTATCTGTCTAATCACTGTCATAAGATACTGGAATGATACCACCCATGACTAGCCAGGTCCAGTATTAGATCTGCTCTGGATAAACGAGAAACTCGTACATCAAATCTAAGTATGTGATCCATCAAATGTGGACTAGTATCTTGTTTCCTGACAGTGAAATTGTTTACATAGTTACACATCTGCAACCGAATCTGCTTGAAGTACTCACCATCTAGGAATGCTGTAGGGTCACCATGTCTATGCCCCTATGTCATACCTAAACCTGGTTTGTAGTTCATAGACCAGATATTCCACTCCAGAGCAGCAGAAATCCTTGGGCCATGCCTAATGCATGTAGTAACATAACAGATTTCAGCACATCAGTCACAGTAATTGTTCTGTCCACCATTTGTATTGTAACATGGTGGTTACAGTGCTTAATCAATAATGGTCGTAAACATACTTCAGTCTGCAGTAGGGGAAACTAACCTTTTAGAGGATTGGCCACTTCTTGGCCACTGGAATAGGGATAAGATTGTCATGGCAGAGACTCATCTTTTATCCTTTCTCTTGAAGTAAGTACTTAGCACAACACGAAATAGAACACAAAATATCAGATTTGTGGGTCTATAAGCAGGGTGATCAGCTTTGGCTTTGTGAGACACCTAGCTGTAGTATTCTTCACAAAGTGATAATCCTGACTTCTGTTCCCTGTTCTCAGTGCTGTTACTGAATTTCATGTAGACTGCTAAATGTGAAAACCTAAGTTGCACAGTGATGCTGGCCTCCATTCACCTGTGTTTTCAGGTGCCTGATTTCATTTGTTCAGATACTAAATCACAATGCCTATTTCCTTATTGCTGTAGACCGTGATCTCTTCAGTCACAAGGGTATACCTGAAATATGCAGGCATGATTTTTTTGACTTAGTGATTAAGGAACCAAGCATAAAGTGATTAAGAAACAGTGGGATATGGAAAACATAACATCAAATTAATTCAGGTGGATGGAATATCCTAGATCTTTGATGAGTGTTCCAAGATACCAATTGTCTAAGTTTTCCATATTCAACTGTAGAGCAGACTAAGCTGGTTGTGTACACCTAGAGGAATATTTTTTGTAAGTTGTTTAAATAAACAGAAAGTTACAAGCCAAATCTCTTTTAATCATTTGCCTGCAGGTCTGTTGTAGAAACCTAAATACCGAAGAACACCCTCTTCCCCTGTTGCTAAACCTGCCTGTTGTGCACTTTGTAAAGATATTCCACTTGCTCCAGTACATCACTGAGCCCAGTTCTGGCTTTTATTCTGGAAATTGCATGCCTTCAGTAGCTGATCGCAGTGCTTAGGCCAATTAGCCATGATCTTTGCGGAACTGTCCAGTTCTGTTGATACACTGACACAGTTTCTGTGGTTTCAAGGCTAGAAAACTTATTTGTTGGTAGTTCCTGCATCTACGTGGTATTGCATTACACAAGGACAGCACGCTGCACTGTCTAGGTCAGGTGGCATTCTGCTTTGCAGCCAGGTTGTGAATCCTGTTTTCCTTACAAGCTTTCCTTATATATCTCATTTGCATCCATACCCTAGATTTTAAATTCCATGTTGGGATCAGGTGCCTGAAAGTTAGATACGGTGGGATCAGAACTTCCAATATAAATGGTGATACATTGCTCAAAGATCACACAGCAGGACTGTGGCAAAGTGTGGAATCCAGATACCCTAAATAAAGTGCAGGGTCTTGATCAGTGTGTTGTGTCATAATTTGGAAATATGTCTGCCTGTAGACACAGATACAGCAAATATCTGTGAATACTAAAGACAGTTTTTTGCCCCACATTTAATAAAAAGAGTCAGTTTCAGCCCTCAGCTGTCCCTTTTAAGTCTGAGGAAGGGATTTGACCCTAACTCAAATTAAGATATAAAGTTACTGGGACATTGTGGGTCTCTGATAATTTCTTAACTGACTCATTTTCCTTGGCTAATGGGATTTTATTAATAGTGATATGTACCAGCAAGATCACATTTGTGTGGGTAATGTTTCTTTGTATTAGAAATAAGTAGACAGACCGATGAGTCAAGAATTATAGTGGGAAATAATTGCCTAAATTGATAAAAAGTAACAATCAGTAGCCTATTATTCCAAAAGTAAAAGGCTGGCACCCTAGTCACAGCTGTGTAAATCAGTGGAATAATTTTCTAGGAGGTTTTGTTCCTGAGAATCTGCTATATAATAATAATGCCATTTCATCCAACATTTTCTCACTAATCAGCATGTTTTAGTGATAGCTCTTCACTGATATGCTCAAGACAAAGTTAAGATAGTTAAAATGCAGTTTCCAAAGCAAACTCATCTGTATAAAACACCCATTTTGTATTTTTAACAAAAATAAGTGTATTTTTAGTGGTTTGATGAAGTGTTGTGAGCTGCTTTCAGAGTATTATCCTAGAAATGAAATGCTACAATTCTCAATATGAATTTCCAATCATTCTGTGTATATATGTGATAAGACTTAGTTTGGTTTATATCCTGTTAGTAGACATAGTGTATAATTTTTCACTTCTACTGGACACAAAACCCCTTTAAATATGTTTTTCTTTTCATTGATATAAATGAATTTCTGTGAACTCTCAAAACACTGTTCATTTCTCTATGAAAAAATCAGAACAATTCATGAATAACACGAAGTGTTTTTAGGAATTTTGGGTTGTATTGATCATACTTAAAATAAGTGCTTGTGCATTGAACACCCATCATAAAAAATTGCCGTCTTTCATCTTGCTGAGTGCTTTGCTGTTCTAAGTATGAATAAATGCTCCAGGCTGCATGTGTTTCTTCAAGAATAGAATTTTATGAACAGTATGGCTTCCTTTTTCCTTCTCTTTCAAGATTAGTAGTGTGTATGAGAAACTGAAACTGACGGCGGAAAGCCCAAAGCTGAAGAGCTTGTTTTTCCAGATTTACTTTTCACACCTTTTTTTTGGAAGTTTAGAGTAATTTAAATTAAAAAGATAAAGAGAAATAATTGTAATAAAAGGAAAAATGTGATAATGCAAAAAAATTAACTGTGTTGGCTATTAGTGAGAGATTTCATATTCCCTTAGTGTACCCATGAGGTGATTTGATTTCTTAATAGTTCAAATTTTTTTATTATCTAGTGTTTGCTGGTTTTCCAAGCTCAATATCAATCTTGATAGAAGATTGTAAAAAGTACATGCGCATATTGTATTTGTGTCTTCGTAGGTCATTAAATTCCTTCTAGGAGTGTCAATAACTGGTTTAGGTAAATTTGTCTTTTATTTTTTTGGGGAAGAGGTAGGCTGTTTTTTATAAAATTCTGAAGAGTGAACAGCAGTGATAAAAGCCACAAGGTTCACCTCTAGCATCAGAGGAGAACTGCAGTGCTCATCTTGCTTCATTAGAGGCACATCTTCAAAGTTACAGCTTCCTGCACGTGTTCAGGCAAGAAGGTAGGGGATTAATTCTACCAGTTACCCTTTCTAAGAATGGTTTATGGATATCTTTTGTTATCAAACCACATCTATATTAATCTGATAATTGGTGAAAATAACTTATATATAGCCTAAAGATTAATTAGGAGATATGTTTAAACAAGCTCAGAGATAAAATCTGCCTCAAAAGTGTTAAGTATTATATGTTGAATAATCAAAATTAGCTATTGTTTTGCTTTCATTGTTTCAGAAAACTTCAAGAAAGGCCTTTGCTCTCGGGAAGACTTGAACTTTAGCCTCCTATAAATACATCTGAGGTGTTTGGCAATGGATTTTTAATTTGCTGTCTGCATTTGAAAAATATGAGTTTAGTATCCACTTTAACCATAGCCCAATATATTAAATATTAAGCTTTCATTAATTAGATCTTATTGTAATTATTTTCAGCTTGCATCTCTAGTGGAATTGAAAACATCCCTATTCTGCCATGGAGACACTTGGCAGAGCCATTGAAACACTAGAATCCTAGTTACAAACTGTAGGGTTTCTCTTACAAAAGAAACCAAGTGAGAAGAAGCCAGTGTTGCTTGATCTAACTACTTTTTATAATCTTCATATTCACCATATATTAATGTTATTTGATATTACTTTAAATTTCTGTACACTTTGTGTGCCTTTATATATTGTAAATTGCACTGTAATTTTTATTTATTTGGAGCTTATACACTACATTAGTTTAAGCTTCTTCCTGTACTTTCAAGTAGCATTAAACAACAATTTAAGTAATGTCATAATGAGCTAAGAGTGTCACCACAGTCTCAAACAAATAAAGGCTTAATATAGTTCCTGAAATAAATGGAAAGACTCTCATTAACTTTCACCATTCATCAGATTGTCCCTAATTGTTCATCATGAAGATTGTTAATCAGAGAAGCAGGATAGAGTTTAAATGATTTGACCTTGTATACCTGCACCTCTGTTGTATTATGCTTAGAGAGTTTGGTGAGTCTTTTTGTTTTAATTTTCTGTAGTTTGTGTACATAATTGTGCAACGTAGTGGGCCTTTTTCTTTCTTTTTCTTTTTTTTTTTTTTTTTGAGTCTACAAGCAACAAAAAACTGATGTGCAAGTGTGGCTTTGGAAAGAGACGTTTAATACGTATTTCTCGTATCATTATATGATGCCGATAAAATTATACAGTCTATTTTATGTGAAATGCAGAGAGTCATTAATGTCAGATGTCATAGTAAGGCTTTATTCCTAGTTAGCATCAGTAACTGTTCAGCAGTAGTGCAAAAGTAATCACGCCGTTGTTTTCTTAATCTGTTTCTTTCTGGACTGCATTTGATAATGCAACTAACAGCATAGTCTCTTTGACACTGATATTCCATGTGTGCAAGAAGTAGAAGTACTGTGTATTAATGGAGACCATGGTATTGTGATTTTCCAACAGCAGCATAAGAATGGATTTGAAGGAGAGGAAATATTTCCTGACTCCCAGTGCTTTAGCTGCAGGCTGATAAATAGCGTGGTTTGGAATCAATTTCAGCATTGATCTGAAAGATAATCCTCTTCACAACAACCACGTCCTGAGGTTTTTACTGTCAGGTGTGAAAATGAATGGCAGGTCCTAAATAAATAAAAAGAAAAGAAATAGAAAACAGAGTGAGGCCTACAGGGAGAGGGATAGGTAGTTATTTGTCTGTCACACATGAGCTAATACACTGCAGACATTTACTTAGGAAAAAGGCGAGCTGTACGTGGAAAGGGTATTTATTTTCTTAATTGCCAAAACGATGCTCTGAAATTGAAGAATCAATCATGTTTATTGTTATATGTGGGAAATTAAAAATATACAGTATACAGTAATTTAACTTGCAGCGCAAGAAATCCATAGTACACTTCTAATCGATATTCTGTACTTCATGCTAGCTTGGTCATGTAGGGCACTGGGAGGGGAAGAAAAAGCTGTGGATGTAGACTCGGCTGTTCAACTTGGAAGGCTTTTATTCAACAAATATGGATTACAAGAAGTACCTGAGAGAATACTTGTTAGTGTTTTGAGTTGTGTATTTAACACAGTGTGTAAGAATTTCTGGGAATCAGAAACCAAGAGTTTTAGCTTTCCAGTTAAAATATGCTAGAGGAAAATAAATTATTATATAAATATTTTATTATATAAATATATATAAATTATATAAATAAAATATCAAAATATGAAAAGCTTATCGTATCCCACTGGCCACAGCTAAATGGACTTAAGGCACTCAGTTCTATATAAGCCATTACCATCTTCATTATTTTGTCACGTCATCATACTTAGTTGAAACGAAAAGGCATTTTTGAGTGACACTCAAGTAAATTACACTTCTGGCAAGCTGAGCCGATGTTTCCCTGTGTACAGAGTGTGTCCATACTACAGCCTTTAGATGCTGCCTGAACTTCACGTCACGGTTATGAACAGGTTAGCTTGACACGAGATTTCAGGGACCCCTGACTCATAACTGTAGTTTCACTCTCCTCATCTGAAGTTTCCCAAGATTTTGAAATACTATGTCTCTGTATGCAAACAAATTAATTTCCTTCAGGCTTACCAAATGCAATTGAAATCTATCTGATCAAGAGAGGTAGTTCATTACAATATGTATATCATTCCTATATATTATGATATCTTCTCCTCTGCATCATTTAAAGCACTTTAAAAATGAAAAGTGGTGATATTTAAAATGTCATGCAGACACCTGAGTTTGTCTATCACCCAAAATGAATTGGATTTCACACCTGAGATACCACATCAGCATTCTGCCAGCATGAGTTGCCAGAATTGTACTGGTTGTACTGACCTTCACATTTAAGGCTCTTGTGCTTCCCTGTAGGCAGTTTCCAGACTGGGTTGAGGTTGTTGCTATGATATTTTATTATCTCAAGTTTTCAGGAGCTATTCAGATATTCTTCTTTCTAAGATAATTATTTCCATGTGATCCAGCTTTTTTCCAGTCCAGGAAAACATCTGACTAGTAAGCAAAAACCCAGTCTCTGTGAAGTGAATGGGAATTTTGACACAGACAAAGTAATGGCCATGATTTCACATCCCTTCCCACCTTTAATGAAGACCCACTATGGCAGAGAGACAGGCAAAAAGTACGCAAGTTTTTCTGATGCAAGTCTCAGAGGTTTGTTTCAATTTCAGAGAGACCACAAAGCTTGTAGTAGTTGAAGAATTGGAAGCTGACATACTCCTGAGATACATTGCAACATAGCTAAGCATGGTGGATAAAATATAGGTAATTTTATGCATTGTTTTTAGCATGGAAAGTATTTCTACTCAATTTTTTCATTGAGTTTTTTCATTTCAGTGTTTCCAAGACACTTTGAAAAATTAAAGAAGAAAGAGTAAGGTTTGTAAGAATGCTACTGACCGGTGAAATCTGTCTTTTTGGAAGTAAAACTGAAATATAGAAAACATACGAATTATGCAGATTATGAGGAATAAGTAATCAAAGATAAACCTTGAGGAATTTTCAAGTACTGAGAAAACAATTACATCTTTGGAATTTGGCCAGGACAGTAATCCTGGGAATTTTATTCTTACAAGTTTCTGTCTTTCATAGTCATCAGGACCTAATTTTCAGAACCTTCAGCAGCAGCGTGTTTGCTCTTTCCACTTTGGGAATATTGGATTTTTAAAATATCCAACTAATTTTGCTAGTGCTTAATCTTAAGACCCAACAGAGATTTATTTGATATAGGATATATATGTGCAAATGTAGGGTCGTTACATTTGGCTGTAAAGAAGAACTATTTGTCGTCCACATGCCTCACATCTGAAATTGGATAATAAGCTGCTGTTTGATAGCGGCCTCTGAAGCAAGCAATTGTTTTCTGTGAGTATATGAGTACATTTACTGTTAATTAATTCATACTTTGAGTCATGTTGGAAAGTGCTGACTTTCATTGGTGATTGAAGTAGTTCATAAGTATCAGATTTTACTAATCCTATGTAAACCTCTGTGCAAACATCACTAAAACAAAATGTACTTTGACACAAATAAAACAACCTCATTTCAGTAGTTACTTTCAAGGTGAAGTATACCAAAACCAAGATTATTCTTACATATATTAATTGATGGGAAGCTATATTATGCTTTTGATTTTCGTTCACTTGGCTATAATAGTTATAAAACCACACAGAAGGGAAGCATTGTTCAAATCATCAAGAAAAGTTCAAATCATCAAGGAGTAGTGCTGGCAAACCCCCCATTTTATTGGCTGCTTAACTTCTCTCTGGGCTCGGATGATGATACTGATGCAAGTCTGGATTAATATTACTGTTTTTATTGATTTGATTAGTCATGGGAACCTTCCATTCCATTAATGTTTTTTATTGACTGAATCGATAAAAATTATATTAGTGCTTCAAAGCATAAATATCAATTTTGGTAGGCCTTTTGCTAACACTTGAACTTCAGGGCTTATGTAGAGAAAATAATTGGTACTTTTTCAGATTTTTAGAAACTTTTTCTTGCTTCTGTGAACGAAATAATTTCATTATTCAGTAGTTCTTTTCTACAAAGGGAACTGTTTCTGAGTATAATACTCTCAGCCTGCTATTTCAGATCAAAAAGTGTATGAGTGTTGAAGAGTTACTTACCTAAAAAAATTACTGGACACCTTTTTGCCTGATTCCCAGGGCCTCTGGAAGGTTTTAAGAAGGATAGTTAATGTTAAAGAGGGTGGCCAGTCAAGACAACAGTCTCTTTTTGACCTTTCCTCTGTCACATAACACTGTGGTGTCAGTTGTCTCTGAACAGTGGCTTCAAGCCCAGCCCCCATTTCAACTTTTCTGGGAGGAAGATTTATATTCACTCTCTCCGTGTCCAACTAGCCACCCAAGTGGCAGAGGAAAAGTAAGATATGTCCCGAAAAGTTTCTACATGGTACATGAGGCCAGACCGGATGATTTCCAGCATTCTCATCCAATCTAATTTGTTAAATGGTTAAATGAATTGAGCTTTTGTGGCAAGTGATTATGGCTCTTTTAATGGCTGTGAAGCAACTTGTGAGTACGGCAATAACCATGACTATCACATCTTCTTTAACTTATAATTCATCTTGATAAAAAGGAGAATTTTTTATATATATATATAATTATAAAATATTGAGAGAGAGAAGAAAGGGGGATATAGCCTATAACAAAGACTTTAAAAGCTGTTTTACTATGTTTATCAATTGTAAGTCAGCAGAATAGAGGTGATGGCTTCTTGGAATTAACACACCAAGTGCTTATCTATGATCTGCTGCCTTTGGTCTGGAGGAGGTACAAATGCTTGAGAGGTTGAGAAATAGCTGTCCAGTTCCTTTTGCATGTTGCTGTATCAGAATCTGCAGCTGCTGCTGTATCGTAACACACAAGTGGCTGCTGCCACTACAGGGACCTGCTGGAGAATTGCAGTACTGGGACTCAGCCCACCTGACTGTCAAGTTAAACCAATTTACAGGTTACCAGGACAGCAGCATAACATATGGTAATATTAAAAAAATGAATATGATAAACAAGAAATATTGTAATGTGTGTTCACTATATTGAGTAGATATTTATAACCTTCTAGACTGTTTTGGATTTATGTAAGTTAAGTGAAAAATCTGGCTTCACAGTTTTATTTACTGTCAGATTTCCAGCTGTCTTTGGTCTTGATATTATAGCAATACATTCAATAAAAGAGAAGCAAAAAAAACCCAAAAAACAAAACCAATGTGCACTTGATATTACTTGGAAATATCATTGATTTTTTCCTGTATTGGCAGCTGTCCTCCTGGACAGCATTCACAGTTTATGAATATGCCAAAATTGGATTTGCACTTCATATGACTTACTATTTTATTACAATGGAGCAAGTAATCTTGGTTATTTTTGTAAAAAATAGAAAGTTCCATGTAAATGATAAAACTGTTCAGATCTTAGGCCTGCAGCTCTCAAAAGGTGCTAGTAGGTTTTCATTTAGACCTAATAGACTTTACAAGACCTAATAACATCTTGTTCAACTTGCAGCACGGGCTCCTCCTGTTCCATAATACAAAATCTAGTGTAAAGGAGTCCATCTGGTGCTGCCCAGATTCTTGCTGTTACATATAATATTCCCTTTCTATTAACTGAAAGTAATTTTCAGAAGTGCAGTTTATTCAGTGTAGGACACAATAGGTGGAAATAATTTTCTTCTAACATATATAATTTTTTAAATGAAGTTTAATCCATCGTTAATGGTCATACCATTAATGTTCTATAGATTGGTCTATATAACTACCACTGGATATCCACAAAAGAAAGAAGTTTAGCTGATTGAATTGTCGCGAAGCATATATTCAAGTCAGATTGGAGAAATCTTTGTTTCCACAATTGTACTTAACCTTCTGGGAATTCTTGTTTGAGAGTCTGTTGCCCCCAGTCTCCTCTTTACCATTGGTCTTCCTGGCTGGAATTTCTCTTTAGACAGTCAGTAGCATATAACTGGATGGATCATCAAACAGATCCCGATTAGAAAAAGTAATTTAAGATAACACATGGTGCAAGATGAGATCAAAATGTGACTTTTCTTGTGATTAGGTTTATGACCATTAACCTTCCAATCCAACTAATGTGACTGGGCTCAGCCCCTCTGTGTACGTGGGTATGTGGGCACTAGATTCTCTCACTTTGAGTGGGTCTGGAATAGATGTATACCAGACTCCAGAGAATATAATCCTGTTTGGTTGATAATCTCTGAAGATTTTGTTCATCACTTGTGTTTATTTAAAGATGTTAACTTCTCAACTTTTTTGTTTTCCTCACACAGCTTGGTAGATGATGTAGGATAGGCATACAGTTACAAAGTTAACTTGATCATTACTAGATATCACTATAGCAGCTTCTGTTAGAGTGATATGAAATACATGATCTGAAATATGGATTTAGTTTCCTTTCTCACCACAGTTAGAAAATAGAGAGCTATGCTGGACATCTTGTAGTTCTAAAGTGTAGTATCTCTTTATTTTCGAGGCCAGGTAGTCTTCAGAGAACCAATATGTTTTCTTGATGAGTTGCTTTGTATTGCTTGGGTGAAGAATGCTTAATCTGGAGGTGATGGAACAGTGCAGAGATGAAAACTCTACCCAACATATTTACCTGGCAGAAAAAAATCTAAGGAAAGAAAAATAAACTGCAGTCTGTGATTTGGAATTGCATTGAGAATAAGATCTGTACCATTGTGACTTGATTTTTAATAAGGGACAACAACATTTTTAATTTTTTTTGTTTGTTTTGTTTTTGTTAGAGCAGACAGTGCTCTAGCACAGAGAATAGTTAACTAGTTAACTAGACTCTAACTTAAAAAGCCAACTGGGAGGATAAAAAAGTAGCACATGCATTTTGGTCTAGTGATGTGCGTCCTAGTCGCTTTTTTCGTTTATTTGTTATATATTATCTAGTTCTTTAACAAAAACCCCAAGAAACCAACTTGGCAGTAATTTTTTTTTTCTGGAATGTTATGCTGTTCTGTACACACAAGTGAAAGGTGTTTGCAATGGTTACCTAGGAAAGCCAGCACTGGAATATTTGAAAACTGAAATGGTCAAGATGAAAAGAAGAAATTAAAGCAAGCAAGAAAAGAGAAGATTATTACTATAAAAAAAATTAAGAACTTTTTTCTTCTGACACACACTTAGCTGAAAGTATTCATATGGAGATAAGCAACTGTGTAATTGTAAGATTAAGATATAAGCCTAGAAAAAGAGATTAGAAAGAGCTGATTAGAAATTTTTCAAGAAGGAAAAGTGTCAGTCACTATGAAATTACTCAGTACTTGAGGAAAATATTGAAAAGCCCTCTGCTTTCCCAATATTTGAGTTCATGTTACTGAATTTAAGGGAATTGTGTAATTGTTAGTTTTTACGTGTTGGAGTGTTTAAAAACAGGTAAATTAAAAAATAAAGTTTCAGTCTCCATCAGAACCTCTGGGAATCCTGAGCTTTGAAGACGCTAAGTCATGTTCTCATGGGTCAGATTTTTCTTCAAAAGTATCACAGTACCACAAAATACTCTGAGTTGGAAGGGACCCACAAGGATCATCGAGTCCAGCTCTTGGCCCTACTCAGGACAACCCCAAGAATTACACCGTAAACCAGCCCCATGGATCACAAGAAGTAAAACTTGGAGAGAACAATTAGAGAATACTCTCTACTACATTGTGTTCCTCTGCCCTTTGGGTATACGATTTTGTCTGGAGTTGTTTGTTTTTACATGTACTTTACCACCCTCTGATTCTGGATGATTAGGTGAGACACTGAAGTGGTCTGTAAAAACAAGCCCTTAGCTAACTATCATTATATGTAGTGCCACAGGCTTCTGTTGACTTCAGTTGCAGCTGTGTTCCTCACTATTGACCCATACTGGGACTGAATTAACAGCTTAAATAAAATTTTACATGAATTCACAACATGCTCTACTTCACCCTCCTCATGCACTCTCCCACTTGCATTTGCCATGTTATGTGCCAAACTTCCCACAGTTCAGTAAATTTGAAAGACTTTGGGTCATATGTTCATTAATTGTAGTTTTCTCTGTGGAACCCACAGTGTAATTAGAAATATATTTAATGTGATGGTAACTATTAAAGTCAAGCCATTTGATCACTTCACCCTTGTTATAAAATTGTACAATTCTAAACTATGCATGCAGAACACTCAAAATTTCTATTACAGTAATTTAATTAAAGTTTAATTTGTGCTTACAACAGGTTCTAGTGCCTGAAAGCTAAAAGCACCCTTTACATTTAAAATATTTAAAAGTTTAAGTGTTTAATTTTATTATGAGAAAGAACCCCAAGATTTCATTATATAGAACGTGATAATATTTTTTTATATATAATTTAGGAATATAAAAAATAAAGTAGCCAAAATAATTTTAAAATGCTTACATTTGCAGCAATTCTGAATAGCAGACTGCTGTCCTTTTTGCTTGAGCATGGTGTAGAGAAAAACATTTCTTAATGGTTGAAAGTCAGGAGTTTTGGGACCTTTTCTTGGCTGTGATGATGAGTTCTGTCTTGTAGTTTATCTGGTCCGTCTTGCTTCTGCATCAGTAAAATGGGCAAACCTACATTTAATTAGTATTTGCAAAATGCTTTACCATAATTTATGACCTCAGTAGAGAACTATGTTGGAAAGTCTACTGAAGATATATTCAATATTTCTGCAAGTCTGGCTTTTTCAATTATATACCTAATGATGTATGTCTTTGAACATCAGACGTGACTTTTGACTTCCAAAAGCTTTTAAAATCTGTTCTTAAACTGAAATTTAATATGTGCATCATACGTAGAAGTAATAGGAGTTGCTATATATATAAGTAAGTCTCGGCAGGAAAAAAAGTGCACTGTTTTGAGAAGCATCATTTAAGCGTGTAACTGCATCATAATGAATACAGACTAATCTCCTTCATCCCATGCTAGGAAATTCTTTCATATCAAACCTCTCCCTCAGAAGTTGTAGGGAATAGGTAAATCCATTTTGTGAAAGTACCCATTTTCACAGATTCATGGAATTGTTAGGGTTGGAAGGGACCTGTGGAGGTCATCTAGTCTAATCCTCCTGCCAAGGCAGGGTCACCTAGAGCAGGTAACACATGTACAGGGAGGTTTTGAATGGCTCCAGAGAGGGAGACTCCATGAGTGCTCTGCAACCTTCAGTGTAAAGAAGTTCTTCCTCATGTTGAGGTGGAGCTTGCAGTGGTTTAGTTTATGTACGTTACTCCCTGTTCTGTCTCCGGCACCGTCCTGTTGGCACCTGCCTTTGAGATATTTATATGCATTAGTGAGATACTGTCTCAGTCTTTTTTCTAGACTAAACAGAGGTGCAGTGCTTAGCCCAGCTCTCATAAGAGGAGAACATTTTGCACAAGATGTCACTAAACTTTGAAAACTAATAGAATAACCTTCTCTCTTGTACTGATTGTTGCATAGAAGGCTTAAAATATCTGTACTGAAGAAAATGAATGTTTGATGGAATAGGTAACATTTCTTGCTAGTTTTGATATTCAGAAATCTCGTAACACCTATTAAAATTGAATCAGAATTCATTGCTGCCAGTATTTTCAATATGTCCTTTTAATATTGTTTAGCATTTTAAGTGACAATAAGCTTCCCTAAAAGATATGCTTTTCATTGTAATGAGAGATATCTCAATAAGAATATACTGGCTTTGCCATATGGACTTGCTCAATGCAGAGTAATTTGAGCAGACTGTCCAGGAGTTGGATAGGGTAGTACCTATTTGATGTGAAATGCTGTGTGGTAGTGTTCCTTTATGCTATTTAAAAGCTGCCTTCATTCTTTGAAGAGAAAGTTCTTTCATTTCTTAGTGAACTATAGAGTGGTTTTCATTCTGATTAAAAAAGGGCAATTCTTACACCTCAGAAGAAATTCTATCATTACAAAATGAGGGATAAAAGACAATGAAGAACACAAGGAGTCAGATGAAGATATAAAACAGATAACATACTGCATATTAATTTAATTATATTGATTCCATGGTATCCATAGATTAGAAAGAATAAACTAAAACTGAAGAAAACACCAGGGAAGCAACCAATATTTACACAAGCTTTTTCAAAGAAGACACATATAAGACCAAAGTACCTAAATTAAAATAGTCTAGGAGAGAGTTGAGCACATAAAAATCTAAAAAGTTAATTATTCATTTTCTGGAGTCAAGCAGTAGCCTGAAGCTAAGAAATGGAAGTTCAGGTGAGTTATTAAGAGTAGGCACTTAATATCTGAGTAGCAGAATAGCCTACTGAAATGCACGGTTCTACTCGGTAAATGTAGGTACTTAATAACGAGTTAGGAGAAGACAGTATTTGACATATATTGCTGATCCGTGACCTGATCCTGTGCTTATTGCAGTCATCATCTTCTCAGATGCTGGATTAAACGTGTAGTGTATCAGAGCACCTAAAGTACCTCTTTTTACTATGATTAAATAATGCATATATAGGGTTCTTATGATTGTATGTATTTAATCTTCTGTAATTCAGATGTAAAATAGAAATCCAGGCAAACATTGCTAAACAGGTCAACATAGGCCTGAGCCTCATGACAGTCAAATGCATTCCGATTAAATAGCAGCTTAAATGCATACCTAAATTGGATCTCAGTTTGCCCGCTTTAAAATTTTATCTCAGTAACTCTCTCTGCTATCTGTCAACTCAGGGTTTCTGTAATACATCAGATGATTAAAAATATTTGGCATCACGCGTATCTTTAAGAATTATATTTAACAGGGATTCCTTTTTCTAATTTAAAAAAGTATTCCTTTTAATGATGGTCAGAAACCATAACTGGCATGATAAGACATTTGTAGATGGATATGTAAGTCATGGTGAAATTTTGAGTCACATGAAAATTACCTGAATACATTAATTGCTGATGTACTATTATTAACTACTTTCATTTTGCTCTCTGCCTGATATAATGCAAGGGGAGGTCACCAGAACTAATAGGTAGCTGTAGTAATTAATTACTGTATTACCACACTCACCTTCCAGTCCCATGCAAAGCAACAGGTGTTGCCATTTTAAGGTATGATGACCTAGGATCAAACAGAACATAGAAATGGGATGAGGGTCCTCAGCTCAGCATCATTCTGAAACAGCCTCATGTTTATATTATGACTTCAGTTCTGCAAGTTGCTCCTCTGCCATGGTTGTGTCCTGTGCACACTGCACCAGGAATAACTTGGACCAAATTAATTCATTTTGTAAAAAAAGTTTTTTGGATTAGAATTGCAGATGGAAAAAAGTTTTTTGGATTAGAATTGCAGATGGAAAACCTCATATATTTTTTTCCCTGGAAAAAAATTGTTATGCAGCAGGCAGTGCTTTGATGAGTGGAACTACATAAGAATTGTTTGGGGCCTAAGCCAAGGGATATTGTTTACCATATGTCAACTGGAGCTGCAGTGTAGACCTTAACCCACTTCCAAAGATGCTGCAGTTAACCTGTCTAACTTAGACTGAAATGCATTTGCATTATCAGTTATAACTATATGATAATTTAAGAAGCTTTTGATAAAGTCTTTCAGTTCAGTTGATAGTTGTGTCTGCCTTCTGGGAGAGGACTTCCAGGAATAAATGGGAACGAGGACACGAAAGGGAAAGGAGATGTGCCACTGTTATTTGATTGTTGAAGTTGAGATGCAACCAAAGCTCACAGCATTGAATGTGCTCTCAGATGACTTAGTTGAGGTCTTCTGTTTACTAGTTTTTGTGTATGGGTTGGATTTTTTTTATTTTTTTCTTTTCCTGTGATAAAACAATAGTAATAATGCAATAGTCAGCTCCATTCTGCTGTACTTACGGAGGCTTCTTTCATACAGCTGATGTAGGCTTTTTTCTTTTACTTTTTTCAACAACTGGAAAACAGAACTCCATGTGCAGTAAAAAATCACTTCTAGCAAGCTAAGGAAAAAAGGTGAATCTAGAAGAGTATTGCTCCATTCACATAAAGGGGAACAATCTGGTCACCTAATGGAGATAGGATCAATGTGACAAATAGAGGAAGGTGAAAACCATTCCCCTGCAGATTTATGAATAGAAATGTTCCCTACTCAATCAGGAAATTAAGTAGCAAACTGTAATGATTTGAGGGTCTTACGGTTTCCTTTTCTAATTTCAGAGATTGTGTACATAATAGATACATGTTTTAACTTAAATAATGGCTATTTTGTTCAGAGTTCATAGATCTTGACACATGCAGTGAGAGATAATGCTAAAGAATGGTTTCCCTGTGGAGAGGGAGACAATAAATAGAGTTATTTTGGGTGACAAAGCATTACTGAACCAGCATATCAGTCTTTGAAATAATTGTTGAAGCTGCCAAGGAAGTTTGTGATTTGTTAAGTCCAGACTTTCTGCTGTAGTCATTAGTAACTGTAAGATGATATAGTGTATATAAATTAAAAAAAAAAAAAACAACACACACAAACACAAAAAAAAAAAAAAAAAAAAAAAAGAGAGAGAGAGAAAGAAATAGAAAACATGTCAATTATGCAGTAGAAAAAAGAAATACGTTCAGAGTTCCATAATCACTGAGCTATATTCACTTATATTAGCATGGGTGAAGGGTTTGAGGGGACGGAGATTGGAGGACAAAACTATTGGCTTTGCTAAGGCTGATGAATTAGTTCAATTACTGCAGCTGGAATTCAAATAGAATCTAAGCTGGTCAATGGGAGAGTGAAGCAATTGAACCAAGAGTCATTTCAAATACTAAATGATGGCATGTGAAAAAGACACCAAGTAATGTATTGGGGTCCCTTACACAGTTCTTCATGCTTCTCCTGTCAGACTTTCAAACAACACAGGAAGTCAAATTCGGCTTTCCTGGTACACAAGAATTCCATGGTGCTGAGCCATGGTCTCACTTGATATAAAGTCATGCAAATCCATTGATTTTAGTACAATTTCTCTTCCTGTGTTTAATTCTCTGGAATATTTGTACTGCTCTCAATGATTGTCTTTATGATAGTACCCAAACACACGTTTATGGAGAAGACAAAAGTAGTCAAATCCACTGATAGTTAAGCTTTGTCTGTTGAAGAAGGTATTTTTGTTCCTTAGGAATAATTTTTTTTCAAAGGAGGTGTTGTTTTTTATTTGGAATGATAGCAAGAAAATTAATTTTGGCACTGAGTGAAGAGAGATATCATTAGATGGCATTCACATAGTATGCACTCATTATACCTATGATATGTTTTTCCAAATGAATCTCCAGAAATTGGCTTTATGGGAATATTATTTCAGAATAACTTTAATGCGTTCAAATTGTGTTATTTGGTAAGTGCTCACACCTTTTTAAAAAGTAAGTTATTCTGTGCCTTAGTATGTAGTCTTTGGAATGGCATGCCTCCTATATTGTGTCCTTAAGATTTTCTGGCAGTCCCGCAAATAACTTGCTTAGCACCGTGACTGGCATGTGTGTGAATCTATATGTATTGAGGACAGCTTGACCAGATGTCACTTCATTCAAATGCTGGCAGTCATGCAAGTATTCATTTTTCAGTACTGGTAAGTTCATGGTTCTCTTATAACAACTGGACCTTTAGTGAAATCCTTTTTGGATCACTGCACAGCTTAAAAAGTGGACTGGTAAACAGCTGTTAAAATAGTAGGTACTTTTTTGCCTCAAGAATGGTCACTAAGGATGTAAACATCCACATTACAAGGTAGTATACACAAGGAAGAGCAACTCACTCTGGAACTAGAATAAATCATAGGTCTGAGTGAAGGGAAATAATTATAAAGAATGTTGATTTATTTGTTCATCTGCTAAGGAATTAGCCTGATGACATGTTTCTGTAGGCCTTTCAGATGACATAGTTAAACATCCACTGGTAAAAATTTATGTTATTGTTGTGGTTTCACACCAGATGGCAACTAACCTCACACAGTTGCGCATTCAGTCCCCTTCCACAGTGGGATGGGGGAGACAATCAGAAGAGTATAAGTGAGAAAATTTGTGTGTTGAGATAGGTAAAGCAAAAGCCATGCACACAAGCAAAGCAAAACAAGGTAGTAATTCACTGCTTCTCATAAGCAGGCAGGTGTTCAGCCTTCCCTAGGAAAGCAGGGCTCCATCACACATAATGGTCACTTGGGAAGACAAACTCCATCACTCCAAACCCTTCTTCTTTCTTCCGTCTGCTCTATATGCTGAGCATGATGCCAAATGGTTTGGGATGTCCCTTGGGTCAGCTGGCGTCAACTGTCCTAGCTGTGTCTCCTCCCAGCATCTTGTGCAGCCCGAGCCCATTGACTGGTGGGGTGGGATGAGAGGCAGAAAAGGCCTTGACTCTGTGTAAGCCCTGCTCAGCAATAACAAAAACAACCCTGTGTTATCAGCATTCTTTCCTGCACAAACCCAAAACACAGCCCCTTTCTAGCTACTGTGAAGATAATTAAGTCTAGTCCAGCCCAAACCAGTACAATTACCCAAATTCATTTTCTCTGGAAATCAAGGTGAAAGGACTAGAGTTGGACTTAGTGATCCTTGGGGGTCCCTTCCAACTTGGCAGATTCTGTGATACTGTGATTGGCTGTGTGATTAAGCACTGTATAACTTAATTTTTATTAACATAATTATGTGACATTTATTCAACATAACATTTTTTATGTTGAAAAAGCTGAGGAAAAAATAAAGTAAAAAATGGTCAGTGGTATGGAGTGTCATAAGCAGTTCTAATAGCTATTTTTTTCCCAAGCCATTTAGTTTTGACTGAAGCAAGTAGTGACATGCTCAGTCAGCTATTGAATGGGAGATCAGGTGGGATAGTCAGAATGTTCCCTGTGTCAGGTGGAACCCCAGGGAATGCACCAAGAACAATTATTTCAGCAGTGTGCAGTACACACACAAAAAAGGAATAGTCTTCTTTGCCAAGACACCTTATGCCATGTGAGAACACAGGAACCAATTATGTTAAATGGAGGAGGCAAGAAACTCCAGTGGGCAAGAATCCTGGCTGGGTTACTCAGGTAGGTTATGGCTGTGGAACCTCCATCCATGGTACCCCCGATCTACCTGCACATACTTGGAAGTTTGCTCTGCTTTGAGGTGGGAGTTTTTCTGCATAAACTCTGGTGGCCATATTCAAACTGAATTCTTCTCTAAGTTGATGATTCTGTATTGTTAAGGTCAGTTCCAAGTAGTTAGAAGAGGCTGATTTTCCTTCATCAACTGACTGAAGGGCAAATGGAAGCATCAAAGAGGCTTAGTGGCCAGGGCTAGGGAAATTGGATTTCTGCTCATGGACAGGTTAGCAGTGAACAGGTGGTATAATAATATTACTGAAGAGGAAATCTGTTCATGATATTTTCTGCTGCCTTTAATTTCAGGGAGGAAAAATATCTCTAACCCACAGAAGTAAATTAAAAACTGAGTAGTTAAAAATAAATGAGTAGTAGTTTCTAATATTTTTGTGCTGTATAATTTATGGGATGGTATTTTGATTCTAAAATTCATGTGACTCTATTATGCTACTGAACCAATTAGCACTTCTGTATCTGTTATTCAAAGCAAGTTTCTGTGCAGAGATGATGACTTGCCCTACCACCCACTGTGAGTTGTGGTCATACCCTGAGGTCTTTTGATCACGGATTATTATGATAGCAGGACTGAAGGTGAGATTATCAGAACAAGGAGACTGTTTATTATTTCATTATGGAATTTATACATTGAGAAAAAGACACATATGCGACATTTTCCCTTATTTCGACACAAACCATCTGTGAAAAGTCAATGGCAGAATTTCTGGTATTTTGGCTTGCAGAATGGACTTTATTTTGCAATAATACTTTTTTTTTTTCCCCTTGAGGTTTTTTAGGTTTTTTATCTGTCTGTTGAAGACTGGTTTTTTTTTTTTTTTTTTAAATCTAGCCTGGCAGAACTCTTAAAGGGTCAGTTGTCTGAATTACACAAATGTAATGGATAAAAATGCAGTTTCTGGGAAAGGGGAAAAAGGTGCTACTGAGACAATGCTTTAGCAGTTATTAATACTTGATAATTATATTAATTGTTTCAATTGGACAGGAATCTGCCTAGTGTCCATAGCAATACATTTCAGGTACTGATACGGTTTTTAAAGGCTAAATAATTGACTGAAGTGAATCAGGGAGCAAGTTAGTGCTGTAAAAGAAATCCAAAGTAGTATTAAAACAGGTGTCTAGATATTTGAATTACTGTGTGAAGTACAATTTGAAATCTTGCATTAAAAACCAGTGCTGTTCCTCAAATAATTTCTTTCTGTGTTTGGTCCCATGGAAGGCTGAACTGTTCACCATAGTGTACGAGACTTGATGAAAGTGCCATATAAATGATAGTTCTACATGAATTTCAGGAATGTAGGGATGCAACATTATAATCACCATGAGTAATTTGACTGATATTTGAGCTGTGGTATGATCTTATAATTCAAGAGACTATCTAGCCTGTAAATCTGGCAAATAAGTAGATGCAGCTAAAAACATGTCCGTGACCTTAAATAGGGCATTTCCTGTGTGAATGTTTAACTATGTATCCTTAATGTTGCTGGGGACACCTCATCTGTAGGTTCAGGAAGGGCTCTGCTGGGCTAAATACCCACTTGGATGTATATGCCAGCACTATGCCTGACTCTGCGCTCCAGATGATTTAGGTAGAGGCAGAACCAAGGGAATTAGACGAGTAATATAGAAAATACAGATTTTTCAGTCTGTGAACAAAGTGCAGACAGATTCTGTGATTGTGTTTAGAGCCAGTTAGGGTCTCCCCTGTGATAAGAAAAAACCCCACATCAGTGTTGGAGTGCTCCTGGCTCACAGAGGCAAGAGCTGTGGACCTTGTCCGATACTTCAGACGGTTGTTCATTCCCACTTGCCTTAGAAAACAGATGGCTGTCTCAACTTCTGCACATGTGTGTTCTGCTATTGGCCTAAAGTGTGAGAGGTTTTAGAAGTTGCTCTGCTGACTCAACTTAATTACTGGATCAGCTTAAGTTGCATGCTGTAAGAAATATATCTTGAATATTTCTTGACAAAGGGAAATGAAATTCCTGTGAAGAGAAAGGACTTAGTGATAAGTGATAGTGATAAGGCAGTCATAAGAGAAGACTCATCAGTCTGGATTCTGAGATACATTAGAAAGAGTAAATGGTAATGTGGAGAACCATTTAAAATGCATAAATTGTTATACCAGCATAGGACCATTACCGGTCATCAAGTTTGATCCATTGAGCATCTGTTTACTAGTTTCTGCTTTATGTTCAAAACTTCTGTCTGGACTATAGCATCTCTTCAAGAAAGATGTCTGGTCATACTTAAAGAGCTTCAACTCATGAAGTATCCCTTATGTACCCGACTAAATTATTTCTGTGGTTAACTGTCCTAAGCAGAGAAATAATTTATACATATATATATATATGTGTGTGTGTGTGGGTGTGGGTGTCTTAATTCTCATCTCCATTTATTAGCAGTTGGATGCATTTTAACACCTTCATGAATTACAAACAGCCCATAGATTGCAGTTTTGTTGTCTAATTACAGTGGAGGTTATTTCTAATTTTTAATCATTCACACAGTTCGTTCTCTTAATCTTTTTCCTGTATCTTGTTGAAAGGAATGACAACATCCCAGCATTGATCTTTCTTATTTTATGTACTAGTTATAAAGTGGAAGTAGAGGGAGTTGCATTCATGTTTAAGATAGAAATATCATTTCCACACATTGACAGGCTGGATTGAAACTGAACAGTTACTCAGAGTTACAGTTAACTGAATGGTATTTTGGCTCCAATTTCTTGTGCAATCCTAAATGGCCCTCTAACAAAGAGTACTTCAGGGTATGATGATTCCTGATTGGAAGCCGTCAGTTAGCCTTTTATATATATATCGTATAAAATTGTAATTTTCCTTTGAATACTTTGCATTTATGGATGATAAATACGTTTTCATAATGGTGTGTTAAAAAATGGCAAATGAAGTATAAGCTGACAGTGCTTAGCATTAGGTTCTCCTGTACTTATTTTCAAATGCTTATAGCAATATTACTTATTTTAAATCTCTGTTCTGTTAAAGATGAACAATTCTCCCTCATGATTCAAAAATGTTAAGGCTCTCATGCTATTATCTTTTTGCCTTTTTACCATTTCTGAGTCTTAGTAGAAAACCTGTTCCATTCCCTTTTTCATCATAAATCTTTTTCAAAGTCTAGTGAAAGATATCTTTAAGACCCAATATATTGTTAATCCTTTTAACAGTCATCATGGAGCAGGCTGCAAAGTAACAGATTTAGTTTTCCTTTTCCTCTGGTGCAAATTTCTTGACCTTCATAGTGTCACATTTCTGCACCTCTCTGAATTTGATTTCATTCCAAAGTTTTGTAAGATAGAAATCTAGTATTTTCATGTATAAACAACATCACGTAATTATTCCACAATGAAATCCTGAAAGATTCATCTTTAGTTATATTACCGTATTGTACCTATTTTTAGATACTAATTTTTAATTTGGCCAGATACTATTTATGACAGTGAGAGCTGCGGGCTCTTAGATGTTTCTCAGTCTAAACAGTGTAATTTTGCATCATGATACAGTGGTAAGATGCTAATTTTACACCACTTCTGAACCTTAACCTTAGCAGCTTTTATTGGAATTGGATCAATGTTTTTCAGGCTTCATCTGAAGACTGATCAGACCACAGAACTGATAAAGTGATCCTCCAGAATGCTAAGCTCTTGGTCATCTTCTTGGAAAGAGAAGACTTATACAGAACACTTTTATCTGCCTTTTTTTTTTTTTTTTTTTAAATTCCTCTTATGATAAGACAGCTAACATTACAGATGAGTTTTAGGTGGCTTTAATCTACCAGCCCCACTATTATCCTTTTTCTTCCAGTATTGGGAAAGGTAAATTATCCATAAAATAGTGGATGCCACAGGAAAATGTTGGGTACGAAGAGCAATCTAGCCTTCTTCCCTTCCACCCCTTAAAATCAATTACAGATCAAAGGGGAAAATGGTCCTATATTAAATTTGATCGCTTCTGAAATTTTATTTGGTATCTTCTGATTTTGTTTTCCCATGGTATTTCTAGGCTTTTGCTGTAAAAACTGACATTCTGAAATTTGCATCTCAGAAGCATCAATGTACAGGTTATATCAGTGTGGTTTTTATTTACACCTGATTTGTCTACTCTATACTGATTTCCCTTTTAATACTCTGTGTAGAAAGAAATCATGTAAACAAAAACTGCAGTGTAGGCTGACGATGCACTCTTAAGTAATTGGATATTGCATTAAAGTGTCCCTGGGTTTCTTTTTTAGTGATGCTTCTGCTTAGAATTGAGCCAATCTGTCTTCATATTTCCTCTTCTCTACCATTATAATTGATCTGGCAGTTCGCCACACTTGGACCCAGACAGTAATCACTTGGCATAGAGGATATTCCGCCTCCCTAATTTGACTGACAGAATAAATCCTGGTTTTAAACTGCTGTCATGTGGTTTTTATCAGTAAATAACACACATTTTACTATGGCATGTGTACATTGAGATAGACAGCTATGTCTTTTTAATGTGTCTACCCAGCA
Source organism: Pseudotriccus pelzelni (assembly GCA_035584735.1). Taxonomy (NCBI): domain Eukaryota; kingdom Metazoa; phylum Chordata; class Aves; order Passeriformes; family Tyrannidae; genus Pseudotriccus; species Pseudotriccus pelzelni. Next base: position 32,617,247 of record JAWMRA010000113.1, read on the forward strand.
GAGGAGGAGTCATGAAAAGCAATCATATTTTCATCAGCTCTGCTGTAAGAATTCAAACCTTGAAAGTGATTCTTAGGAAAAACCCCTAAAGCTTGAAGACATCTGCTAAATTTTCTTTTAGGGGAAGTTGTATGCATGTTACACCATCTAACAAAGTGAAGAAAATGGACTTTACACATACAGGCTATTTCCCTACATAGAACATTGTAGTTTTTTGTGGGTTTTTTTGTTGGTTTTTTTTTTTTCCCCAAACATTCTGTACTATAATGCAGATACAAATGCTGGAACACATTACTGGTCTTAGGAAATGTGTCTGTGCATGTTTAAGTAATTTATGCATTAGTAGTGATAAAGCTAATATTGTTCTCTCTTCAAACTGCACCCTCTTGTAATTTACCTGGGAGAGGACAAACTCTTTGGATGGCATGTATATTGTTTTCGATTATGTTCAAAGAAATAATTGTTTGGTGGTGAATAATCTGCTGTCGATAAACGCCAAAGTCCCCACTGCCAGCAACATTGTGCTAAATGTAGTCACTTTATGCACAAAGATCTTCTAGAAGCTTAATCTGAACCTCATCAACACTTTTTGGAAATTAGTACTGCAAAAAATCAAATGAAGGCAACATGTTACATGACTGCATGTGAAACCATCTTAGCATCCATTTTGTTTAAAACAAAGAGAAAGAAGCCATTTCAGTAGCAGAAATAAGTATGTTCCAGAAAACAGTGCATCACTAAAATTCCTACATTTTTTGCTGAATGTAAAACATTTGGACTTTCCAAGAGTAAAATATGAAACAAATCAGGTCTTTCAGGGAGTTAAAAAACTGAACCTCTTGGAATCAGAGAGGGCTACTGAATTTGCCAGATTTTTGTCATATTTGCTTAAAGCTCGTTTTTCATCACAGCTATAGTTTTCAACCTTTCATTTTTAAATGCCACATTTAAATTTCACTGTAAATTTACAGAATGAAGAACAATAAAGGCAGGGCCCAAAATTTTCTTAAGGAAAGTTTCTTTGTGTTGCAAATTTGCAGATTTGCAGATTGGTCACTCTCTGATGGTTCTGTTTTCACTACTCATGTATTTGAGGCTTTTGGTGCAGAGGTTCTGTTGGATGTGTCTGCTGTGGGGCAGGACCCATCTCAGTGGTATTTTAGACATCCAGGCAGATTGCCATGGGAATTCTGTGTACCTGAGCAGATAATACGGTGTTTATCCATTGAATAAAGAATTGCTATAAAAAGGTGGACTATGGGAAATGGGAAGGGGAGCAAAGTGAGACACATTCACAGTGATTGTATTGCTAAGAAATTGGGATGGTGCATTTCCTACTGGTGGGATTTTTCTAGGAAATGCAACTTCTTTGTATTCTGAGAGAGTCAGATCTCCAAAATATTGCCCAGTAGTGATTTTATAAAATATTACCTTATCTTTTTGGAGTTTTATGTCATTACACAGGATAGATATAATGATGGTATGTGTGGTCAGGCAAATGTCAGAGCTGCATAGCTGTATGATCCCAAGGACAGGCATTGCTTCCATAGCAGCAGTGAGTACAACTGGACATTTCTAAGGGCTCTGTGAAACCTTTGTATTCAACTCTTCTGCTATTCTTTTGTATCGTCATGTTAAATCACTAAAGAAATAGAGTGAAAGAACCACCAATAAAAGGTAACTCAGCGTGTCTATTTCTTATGCAGTGATGACAAATCGCTCTAGTCCCTTTGAGTACTGGTGGTAAACATCTTGGTTCGTTTTGTAGTATTGTCTGTAGCTGGCAACCATGGATAAAAACCTGATGATTGTCGAAAGGAAAAGCTATTAGATAATTGCTCTCTCAGTTTGCAATTATAAAGCTATGAATTTCAGCTTTACTCAGAAATAATTTCTGTCCATTTATGAATAAAAATATTTATATCTATTTCTGGGGTTTATATAATTTTCTTTTAAGGAAAAACAGTGAGTAAGAGAAATTGGTTCATTAATCAGTTCAGGGTTTGTCATAATTTATCAATTTCTTAATATTTAATCTGAAAAACTGTACTATGAGAAAATATAATTTCAAAAGTTGCAAGGTTACTCTTCAGTCATTCAACTAAGTGATCATAGCTGAGTGTGATGTGTAGATTATTGTATTTACTGTACTGTGGAAAAAATGATTATGTTCCAGATGATTATATCTTTGCCCTGAGGAAACACATAATTTATAGTAAAAGTTACAAAAATATTTCGGAAGTTTTTTAGCAAGAGCTATTCCTCTTGTATCATATAAAATGTGTTTTCCATTGTGAAATATTATAGCGGGTCATATTTCCACATTTTTTTAAAATTTGTATCTGATGTCATAGCCTGTACAGGAGAACAAGCTACAGAAGGCATATTAAAAATAACCCCAAGAACAAATAAACAAGCAAAATCCCTCAAAAAACAAAAACCCACAAAAAACCCACAGCAATTTACAGGAGAAAAGTTTACCTCTTTCAATGTGCTTTGCACAAAGAATCAAAATCCTTTATAAAAAAAAAACAAACCTTCAATATAAAACCTGGATAAAAGAAATATATTTTGTTTAGCAAAGGCTAACTCAAGTGTTTTAGTTTCTTATACTGAGGTGCACTTAGAACATAAAAGTTATTGACAATGAAGACAGACGTGTCTTTTAGTATTGAAAATAGGACCATTTAGGATATGAAACCTAAAGCACATTGACTTAACTGTATTAAAATGTTGCTTTTATTTACAGTATTATTGAATAAGCAGCATATTAATCTTACAAGAATATCAATAACAGAGCACGTTCCTAAATATCTTTCATAGTCTAGGGTAGAAGCATGTCAATACATCTGATGAATTCTTTTGACAAGAACATGTTACTTAGCTTGGGAAAGTCTGCTGTTGACAATACAGTTTTCTGTGTTGTTTAAAGTGAGGCCAAGAGGAATTTGTCTAGAGTACATCATTTCCATCTCCCTCAAACCAGAAGAAAATGTCCTTTATCAGGAAACTAACTTAATACTGCAAAACAACTACACTATTTACATTCTAGTACTTAAAAGAGCTAGAAACTAAAAACAGTAGAATCTAAAAAGAATACATATCTATTTTTACTTTAAAATATTTTTTTCCCTAAAATCTGTTGGCTATATTAAAAAAAAAAAAAAAAAAATGATTATTTTGTCTCTAGTAGAGGTGCAAAATCTGTGCTTATATAGAAACTGTACACTACAGAAGTATGTATTCAACAACTTTGTATTTTAAATAACCTTCCCCTGAGTTTTCCCTATGATTCAGTAGGTTTTGAAGTTGTAGCTGTCAACACTTTGTGTAAAGAAGTACCTATATCACTTGTCCTGACTGACTGAACTGCTCTACAGATGGATTAAATATAGGGGAAATAAAATCCCATGGATGTCTACGAATGCATGAAATGCATGAGTTCTCACCTGACTAAAACCATTTCTTAGCAGAGGGTGACACATGTGTTCCACAACAAAGATTAGGCATTTTTCCTGTTTTCATTTGAACTTGCCTTTATGTTCAAAGCAGCTGAGCCAGTAGTTTCTTAGTTTAATGTAGTTTGTCTGTGAAGCCATTTGAAACAACTAGAGGAGCAGATGGGGGAACTTCTGCTAAAAAAGTTGGGTCAGTAATCCTGCCATCTGGACAGAGAAAAGGAGGTGGGAGTGACCAGTCATACTGAATGTGTGCCCTGTGCCATTAACTCACCCCTTCAGTTTCCAGGGGGCTGGAGATCTTATCACACCCCATCCCCCCCAATTCCCCCACCAATTCTTTCGAAATAAAAATTGAATGCAAAAAAGCTTGAGTGTAGAGTTGAGATGATGAGTGAGGAGGGCGTACGTAGGGTGCCCCGCACAGCCACGTCTATGGCAGAGCTCGGGCAAGGCTGACACACCTCTGAGGGCACATGGACCCTGGTGGACCTCCTGCAGCTCTCTCACATAGCTCATTCTGCTCTTCTTGTGTTACCTGCTTCTGGAAACCCCGCTACGTGGCCAAGGGCACTGTAGTAGGAGCAAAGGCTTTTTAAGACAGAAAGACATACGGTATTTCTAAGATGCATGTTTCCTTCTTTTCTGACAGATTTGGAGCTACCTGTACTTATTTTAGAATAGTACATCTTCACCGGGCTGCTGCAGTGCTGTAGTGTTAATCCACTGACAATACATATAGGAAATGTATCTCCAGGACATAAGACATGGCCAATATGTCATTTTCCAAAACATGGAGAATATTGCTGCATCTGTTTACTGTGAAGTATTGACTTGATCCATCAGCTAGTTTGCTAAACAGTTTTCTCTTGGAATATTGCAACTGTTTGACATGATAGGAATACGGTAATTTTGATTGTAAGGAAAAATGCAGAATAGATCAGATTTTAGGCAAAAAAATTCTAGAGGTGGAGCAGTCCCCCATCAGAGATCTGAGTAAGATATGTCTTCCTTTAGCTTTAAGTAGATCAGGTTGTGCATATTTATGCTTACCTTTAATTATTTTTTTTAAAATGATATTTATTTAATTTTTTGGTGAATTGTTTTAATTTTAATTAACAATGAAATACAATTAACAATTGTTAATTGTTTTTCTTTTAATCAACTTTACTATGTTTATTTACTTTATTAGAGCAAACAATATTTTAGTGATTTATCACAGTTACCAAAGAAAAGAACTCCATGTCCCAAATCCAGCAGGATGTATGAGCGAGGAAGTGTTTACACGAGCTACTGTAGCCTGTGAAGCTGACTGTGAGATCTGGGGTTTAAAGCCAGAATTGCAAACACCAGAAGGTGGACAATAAGGAATATTGGAGAGCCAGGACGTAGCTGGCTGTGAATGGCAAGAAGTGCTAGCTGTGACCAAGGCTGTGTGTCCTTGTATGCCCAGTAGCTCACTACTGACAGGTATGTTAAAACCAGGAAAATATTTGCCAGCTTTAGCACTGTACAGCATCAATAATCCTAACACCTCTTTTGATGGTAAGGCTCATTTCTTTGTGTCTCAAAGAACAAGTTAACTTCACTCCGTTTTCCTGCAACACTTAAAATAAGTCAAATATAGATAGCTGTATGCAATCATTCACCAGCTTTTCATCTAATCCAAGTAAAAAAAGTGTGGCCGACTGTGCAGCTCATGCTTTGTGGCAGTGTTCAGTGTCTTACAGTGTACACAGTTGACAGTTTTGATAGTAGACTCTAGATATCACATCAAGGAAAACTTCAGGTGTGCCCTCTTTAATCTTGTTCATTTTCTGTCATGCTATGATAGCATTTCTAATCGTGATGTAAAACTCAATTCTTCAATTTTTAACATCTGCATTTGTTTTATGCACCTTATGTATACCCTTGGTTTTAGCAGATGAACTAGAAAAAGAAAAGTATTGTTAATGTACTAGGGACAGTTGAAACTGGTTTCAGTAATTCTGATGTTAAAAATAGTTGTTAACACTTACAGAACAAATTATAAGTCCTTTCATTTCACCACTTCACACTATTGGGTAGCCAACAACCAATCCTTCACTGTGCTTGGAAGGCTGAACCAGGGATTTTAGGGTTTGTCAGTAATGGGTGTTCTTATAAGCTCTTAATTGCTATGTCATAATTTTCTGTAAGTGTATCTCTTGGAGAGAAGTTGTCTTTCCTTCTATTCACTCTTTTTGTTTGGTTTCATTACTGGCCACTTTCTCTGAGGTCTGGTAAGGGAGCGATTTTCCTCTTTGGTTCTCATTTTAATGTATTTATGTGCACAGAGCACTATATATGTATGTTTCTGTTGCACAGGAATATGAATCTTTTTATGAATATTCGAATAAAAACTTCTCAACTGGATGCACTATCAGCAGGTTTCAATTACCAGGACTCTTTTTTTTCCCCAAAGGAAACTCAGACTGGGTGATCACTCATCAGATAAGCATTATCAGCTCCAACATTAGAATCAAGAGATCATGATTCATAAAAAACAGAGCTGAAAGAGACTTCAACATGTAATCTAATTTCCTTTCCCCTGCTCTTTCTTCAGTTAACTCTACAAGTGTGTTTCTTTAATCTCTCCACTGAGATTCCACAATCACCTGAGATTATCTATTCCAGCAGAGATTATCTGTTCCTCTACTCTTGCCATTTTTTTAAGTTCTCCCTAATGTCTAACCTGAGTCTTTCTTATTGCAATTAAGCTCCTGCACACCTTGGTTTATACCCCATGGATACAGACAACTGATTAGTCCTATCTCTTTTCAGCAGCCTTTGGGAAACTACCAATCTCTGTACTGGATTTACCAGTAGCGAGGCTCAAGGGCAGTGCTCTCTGTTTGCACTTTCGACTGCAAAGCAAATCTCCCCTCAGAGGGCAGGAAAAGGATTCCTCAGAGATAGTCTCACAGTCTTGCTTACTGGTGCAGAGATATAATTCTTTCTCTGCTGAAAAAAGGAACATTCTGTTATCATTTAATTTTTTCAGTTTTCCAGGTCAAGAGCTCACTGTCTCAGTTAGTTTTCCTACCATAATTTTCACACCCCACAAAATATATAGATTAAAATTATGGTTTAAAAATTAAGATGCCAGCGGAGTTACTGGGATGTCCAGATTCAGTACTCTTCTTTCGTTATATGCCTTTGGATAAACTATATTGTCCTTAGCATGTGAAAAGGTGTGGATTGCTAGGGTTTGTTTAAGGAAACATTTGAGTTCTTAATGAAAAAAGAACAAATCTTGAAAACCCTCAGCATCAATGACACCTAGTTTCTTGCTGTTAAACCTTCATGGATAGCAGCATTTTTGTATCTGTGCAGGTGCAGATGGGCTGCTCCTTTGGGAGATCCAGGAAGTGCTTTTGTAAATGTTTTTCTTCCCAGACTTTGGAATTCATGAACTGGTAGATGTTCCCTGCCTGTGTTCCCTGAAGATCCCAATCTAATCAACATGCCCCGAGTACATCTTGTCAGGTTGCTCCCCAGGGCAGGGGAGGATGGGAGCTGAGCATGGTAACGGGGCAGCAGAAGCTGTGGCCTTGCTGGCTAGGGAGCAGTGCCACAGTACCCAAACAGGAAGGGTAGAGCAGATCCAGTGACAGTAACCAGGGATGAACCAGCAGACCAGATCACCAGAGAAGTCCACAGTGATGAGGAAAGTTCAAGGTCAAGCCAGGAATTTCAGTCAGCAGGTCAGAATCAGGGTCCAGATACAGGGAGTGCATGGCTAGTGGAGACACGTGGCTTAGGCAGGGCCTCGAGCTGAGAGCTTCAGCTTAAAAGCAGCTTCCAGAAGTGTGGAGCCCCTGGTGAGGCTCCTTAGCATAGCTGCTTGTACAAACACCTATTTCCTATGCCAACTATATAATGGAAATCATAATGTCTAATTTTCATTGAAGAACTTCAAGGATTGTCTTCCACAGAGTGGCATTTCCCTCTCCAAGAGAGTGAGTCTTTAGAAAGAGTATTCCCAAGGATGTAGATTGGCTTTTAGAATCTTAGTTTCTTTCTGCTTCCGAAATAGAATGACTTAACAGGTATGACTCCTGGACAAAGAGCATCTGAGACCAAAGTTTTGCCTTATTTACGTCTGTAGACACTGCTTTTGCAGGAAGTGTTGGACAGAGTCAGAGAAAATTATAGGAAACTCTGTTCCGCGACTTTCCAAACTACTGAGCTGCCAGTTTTTGTATCTGAGAGTAGGAATATTCGTGCTTCTGTACCAGAGTTCACATTAGAACTGGAGCTGAGACTGTGCGTTTTGGTAAAGGTTCTGCATGATGCAATCCATTTAATGCTGATAATCTGAATGTGTTGCTCAAATCCTGAAACATGGGGATGTTTATGTGTTGATGTGTGGATTTTGGAAGTAGTGGTTTAGGAAATGAATCTGTCCTGGGGATGGTTATGTAAGTCTGATGAGGGAGCATTTAGCAATATGGTAGTGCATTACAGTCATTTAGTCATTTTTAGCCTCTTGAAATGGATTGAAATTTTGATTTAACTACTTTCCCCCTAGTTTCTTATAAAATGTTGAAAGATTAAAGAAAAGAAATTGCACAGGAAACAGTGTGTTGCCCTTGTAATATTTTTTGTGGGACAAGGTTCTGAGGTTTTTTTACAGTCTCTTCCTATTTTTGCAGTGTTGGCGAGGAGGCATTACCCTTTCCTTAAATAATTTGTTCTATTTTTGCCTGTATTTTTAAATAATGTTTTTTTTAAGCACCCAATTATTATAATAAGGTATTTAAAATTCAGAAATTCTTTTTTACCTCTCCAAATCGCAGAGATAACTCAAATCCCAGGCATACAAATTGTTTGCACTTGTCCCATTAACTACATTATTCTCAATACAGTTTGTAGGAATTCTAGCAATATTAGTGATACACAAGTATACTAAAAAGAACATAGATAATTCCAGATTGAATATTATGGTTATGTATTTTCAGTTCTATATAATTCATACTTGATGAAGTCACACTATGCACATTCTATTTATCTGTACTCAATACCTGTCCTAAACAATCTGTATGCAGGAGAACACAGTGTAGAGCAAGATAGTGTTTGAGATCAGGAAGGTGCTTTCAAACTTACATAGAGTTCTTTGCAATGCCTTCTTTATGAGTGGCAACTTTGAAGGCTGACTCAAGTCAAGTGAACAGCAAATTTTCCTGAACCCCACCTGTGTAGCTTGGCAAAGCTAGAAGTGACCCTGGCTGTTACTTAGGCAGTATTTTCTGCAGAATGCATTGTTGCTGGGCACAGACAGTGATTTATTTCTAACTTCAGGCATGCAGGCTAGAGAGGATTGTTTTTTCACCTTCAGAAAACTTCCCACAATACCTCTCCCCATTTGTCTGTGATCTACCACCGTGTAGATAGTGATGCATTACACCGTCTGGCCCTAATGCTCAAGTCCATTTCTGAAGTGAATTACGATTTAGTAAGAAAGGCAGGCACTCGGCTTTCTTAGAACAGATTATGCTTGCTTTCATAGGAATGATAGCAAAATGGAATACCCTCATTGCAACAAACAACTGTGCATATTTTTCCCGGGTCGAATCAGGATCGAAGAGGTTTATTGATTTATTAACAAGATGTAATTAAGTGGCAGTCAGTGAACTACACTTACAGGATCGATGTCAGCAATACAACAGATAAACCATGACATGAGACACCTAGAGACCGTAAACATATTCTTACAATTTGTTGAACACCCTTCTGGACTTGTTTCCCAGGAAGTTATCATCTCACCACACACAAACACCTCAGAGCTGGATGCATGCTGCCCATGGGGCCGCGTGGGGTAGGTTACAAGCACCCCCTTTCCTGTGAGGGCCAGTTCCTATATTTACACCTCCCCCCCTCCCTTCCCACGTGGCTTGCACTGCTCCCTGTGATCCCCTGATGAACGTGCTGGTGAGAGACCACCCCAGGAGTCCTTGCATGTTGCACCCCGTGCTGCCGCATCCATCCCTCTAGGGCAGATGGGGGTGGCACTGAGCAGGTGGGGCGGCAATGCCAGCTGGGCAACTTCTGGCAATATCAAACCCTGTTTGGCAGCTGCTGATACCAAGGTTTCAACCCACTCAGAAATTTGTGTGCTTTTTGGATACTTCCTTCCAAACTGACTCCTACTTTTACTCTCTTGGTAAGCCTTGGCTACTGTTTAATCCAGCTGGTGGCCACATTAAGCAAACTGTGACTCTTAATTTCTTCTTTGTATTATCAGGTTTGGGGCAAACACCCTCTCAGCAGAGACAGTTTTGGAAAATCTGTTCCCACACACTGGCTACACTCGAATTCTTCTCACATCACTTGCTGTTATCTGGTCATGTTAACAAGAGCAGACTGATCAGATTCTCCATCCCATTTCCTAAAAATATTGGTGCAAAACTGTGCTTTGTTTGACTGAAATAAATCTGGGGACAAAAATTGCGTTGAATCATACAGTGGCCAAATAATCATGATATAAATATAGGACTGGCAAATATCAATTTAAAGACTTACAATAATCATTCCCTGATTTTAAGATGGGCCTCTTGGCTACGAAATATAATGCTTTCTACACTGGGTTTGTTTATTTCTACCTAGTTGTGGCTTCAAAGTACATCTATAACTGAATACATCTTTAGCCTGATAGATGTCTGATTTAATGAGCTTTCGAACTGTGGTCTGTTTGAATGCTGAAGGTGGCTTTTCTCTCTCACAGGATGTCATTGTAGCCAGGAGAATATGTCTTATATTAATTCATCATGCGAGAATGTCCCATAGTTAATGATGACCTTGAAAAATCATGAGGCTGCAGCATTGTGAGCATTCAGATAAACAGATTTTTCTAAGTATGTTTTCCTTTGCTATTACATTGATCCATCCTGATAACTGGCTACATCTTTAAGGAATCTAAGCAATATAATTTACAGAGGAGTTATGAATGCTTGAGTTACTCTATTTCTCTAAATGTTCCTATTTCAGGCTTCAGGTTTCATTGTGCTGCCTTGTCAGGGCTTAGTGACCACATGTATCACCACACTGGTGAAAGATTCTGTGTTTCCTATTAATGAATACTTTGGACAAAACCCAAAGATGGTAAAATCAAAATGATCAGTAGTAGATTCTCTCCTGTGATTCCTATGGGTTAACCCAGTAAGGTAAAATATTAGGGCATAGTTAATGCAGAGACTGTCACTTGAAATAAAGGATAAGGACCTATGCAGTTTTTGCATTAGAGTATTTCAGTGTGTTGAGCAGAAGTAAAAGTTAACATTGAAATTTCTCCTTGGGCATTTTTGTTAGTATCAACTTAATTGACATCACAAAGGACATTTAGAGCTTTTACTAGACTCTAACTAACCTGTCATAGTAATGAACATAATTGTTGTGGCTCTTTTTTGAACCTGCAACAAACCGTGATTGTTGAGCTTTGTCTCACATTGTTCATCTGTATTAGCAGTGTGTGTTGTACTACATTGGCAGGAGTGGGGAAAGGAAAGTGTGTAGTCCCTTTTAAAAAATTCAGATACAGGTACTGTTCAAATGTTTATTAATATCTCTGTATAATTTATTAAATTTCCAATTAGTATATGATGCTTGCATGCTCTAATCTTCATTTGGCTGGGAACAAAATTGTGCTTTTTTCCAAATGTGATCTGCTGCCATGCACAGAGTCTTGGATTTCAGTTTTTATGTTTTGTTGACTTTAGATTGTGAACTCTTTGTGGCAGAGACTCTCCTTTCCCTTTACATTTATACAGTGTTTCATGTCATGGGAATGCAGTTCTAACTGAAGGCATTGTGGGAAAATACCATTCTTGTAGGGTTATGTAATTTATGACCTACCGTTTTCCCACATGAAAGTGGTAAGGTTTGAGATAAGAAAAATTAATACAAATTGTTTGCTTAATAAAGACAAGGGGAAGACATTTCCAAGGGTATCTTACCTCCATGGCTGTGGATGTGAAAAATGAATAATAGATGTAAGGCAGGCTCTTTATTGCCTACTTAATACCTCCAACATAAAACTGTAATTGAGCATAAAAACATAAATTGTCCTAGCACAAAACATTTCTTATTAAGATAAACCTGTCAGTATGATGATACAAGCAATAACCTTGGATTACAAGAATGTGGACTAGAAATCTTTATAGGTAATCTCACAAAAGTCCTCCCTTATTGACTTATACTTTCAGAATCAATTACTTCAGATTTTCATTGGATTGAGAAACTGGTTGAGAAAGCCAGAATAAAATGTATATAAAATATTGATATCCGTATTTCCGCTTTTTCAAACCTTCAATCATGCAGTTTTAGCTCAGGAATGATGACTATGATTTGCTCTCTTTTTTGTTTTTTGGTCTTCTACATAGCCAAGAAAAAAAAAAAAAAAAAAAAGGACTCTGAACCCCATTACAGATTTACATCTGAAATTCTGCATTTGTCAGTACAATGGTCTTTACCGTGTCTGCAGTCAGCATGGTAATTTACAATATAGGATATCAACATATAAACACATATTTAAAAGTAAATATCTGGTGCCATCACCATTTACTCATCATTCATTTTTCTGAATGAAAGCTGAGCTGGTCGCCTTTTTTTATATATCCTGTATTACAGGTAGACAAGAGCAATAATATCCATATTAAGAGGCTATTTTTTGAAAAGAAGTGGCCTGTCTCTCCTGGTGCTTCAACTCTATGACATAATGACAGTCTAAGAAGTCCTATATAAACATAGCAAGAGAAGAGATGCTCTGTTTGTTGGCCCATATTTTTCTGTTACAGTAAATGAGATTATGCTTTCAGTGCCTGCTCACTGAAAGCAAACCCAGAATTAGCTTTTCACAAAGTAGCAAAAATTGTACCAATTACAGTGTAAAACCAGAAAAAGAATATTTTAGACTTTCAAATTGTTACTGAAACTTTTCAATTAATCTGTAATTTTATTAAATCTGAATCTTTAAGTACCTAAATTTATAGCTGGATTTGAATTGAAAGTGTCCCTTAATGAAGTGGAAGTCATTGCTCAGAAAATATGTAATGCAATTAAAATAAAAGAAGGATTGCAGCACTTTTAATTGGAAAGATTCAGTTTATATTAGAGACAATACGTTTGGACAGTCAATCTTTTTGTGGAGTTTAGTTGGTTGAAAATATTTTATCCTATATGTATATCTCATTAAAGTAATCTAATAAGAAAAATATGTATCCTTATCATACAGACATGCTACAGGATATTTCTACATTGTCTTTTGGCCTACAGTATGTACATATAGACAGTAAGATATAAATTAGTACATCTTTTTTTTTAAAATCTATTCTCCAAAATTGGTTCAGTCAAGTCCTCTGTCTCTCAGTATTTTGGGCAGCAAATAATTTTCCTCAAGGCTGTCCCTCAAATTCACTTAATCCACGTTCTAAGTGAATCACATCATAGAACAAGGAAGCTCAGCTTCAAACCTATAGACTCTTTGGGTTGTCTGTATGCCAAATTTTCACTAACGCTAGGGATTTCTGTTGGTCTTGAGGTAAGCATTTAAATGCTTGTTATGAAGAAGGCTGTCATTTTATGTGTCTTCTATATATGGAAATGCAAAAATAGCAGTAGCTCATTTCTTTAGCAGGAATCCTACTACAAACAGCAAGACTGAATCAAACTATATACTCATGTCTTTCTCAGTGCCCTATAGAAATAATTTGATAGGTCAGTGGATGCAGTAATCTACATCTGTAACATAGGTTTTTCAGATGTCATTTTTCCCAGTTTTGTACTCCAAACACATGGCACATATAATAAAAATAAATAATGCTTAAACTTTCCTTCAGAAATTATATTATAAAACAACCTGTATCTCCCTGTAAGAAGTAAGAATTTCCCTCTTGGATAAAACTGTATAAACTTTATTTACTTAAATAAAAAATTGTATATACAGTTTTCAACAAACTTAGGTATAGAACAAATATCAGGACACTTCTTTGCCCCTTCTGCTTGTTTAACCTGACACTGTCTGTGAGCAAATAAACAGGGTACCATGGGAAAGTCCAGCAACCCACTGGAAAAAAAAAATCATATTCATGTGATGCAATTCTAAATCAAAGCAAAAGTGCTGCAGTCTGGGAAATTTTCTTGCACTTCTAATCCATGGTATTTTTATTCTCTGATTTGATTGTTTTTGTGTGAAGTTGCCCTGAGGCAGTTGTCTCTACTTTTTAATCTCAGAGTTCTCTGAATTAAACTCATGTAGCCATGGCCATTATGTTCCAGTGCTTTCCCTATTGCAGCTTTTGTGGTTCTTCTCAATATACTGAGTTCATATATACGGAATTAATTAGTGTGAAGGTATCAATAGTTTAATTCCTCATCCAGCAATTCAGTGCTAGTAGCAATTACGAAGGAAAAAAGTCTGTGTTACTTTACAGGTAAGGACTTGTATTGGCTGGTGAATGAATAATTAGACTGCAGGTTCTTCTGGAGAACAACTTTTCCTTACATTTATGTTTATTTAGTGTTAAACACAACAGGTCCTTCTTCGTGCAACAAAATTAATGAAGTTCAAATAAAATCCTCTTAAACTCCATATCTGTTAAAGTCACTGGTCATTTTGCTGCACATGGCAGTGGCGACAAGAATAAATTCTCACTTGTAAGCACAAGCTGCTGTTGTTTAAGGAAGATTCTATTATAAATGTGTATTGTTTTCTTTAAATATAAATATGTATAATGGAAGAGAAACAATCAAAGTGAAGAGAAACAAAAGTCTGACTGGACAGGTGGTCACAAAGGTAGTAGTGCCAGAATTTCTTACAGTCTAATGGCATCATTTACTTAATTATTTTTAACTAGAAATAAACTTTCCAAAACCAGTTAAAAATAAAAGAAACACTTGACCTAAATTTTTCTACCGGTGTGTCACTGAATGTTTACATTATAAGCTGAAAATAGTTTGCTAAGTAGTCAGCATTTAAGAGCAATTTAGATTAAATATTTTCATGTTCATTTGTGCAGTGCCTCTGGTATTTTAGCAGTTTAAAAAGATTTTCTTGGCTTCAAACCATTGGATCAGGGTGATTTTGACATCCTTAATCTCTCTTTAAGAGCATTAGGGACTTCTTTTATTTAAAAATCCGAGTGGTAAAAGGTAGAAAGGAGTAATTTTCTAGAAATAGTACTTTTCAAAAAGTTATGTCAGCAAACACTCCGGATAAAAGAAATGCCTGAATTCTAAGCTAATGGTTCCAAAGATAGTGCAGATGTATGGAGTTTGTAAGGTCTAAGGATATGATTTTGAAGAAAATGTATAGCCTTGAGCTGACTAGTCTACATGCTCACGTATGTACAAGGAATTCAGCCTCAAGCTAAGAATCCTCATTGCAAGGAAAGATGATTCCAGCAGAAATAGTCTTTAGGAGTCTGCAGCATGTTAACTCACATCTAAAAATACAATCCACTCAGTAGTATTATTGCCTATTCCTGATGATAGAACACTATCACTGTTCTATCTGTCTATTCCCACTACAGTGTGGGAATTGTTCTTCAGTTGTGTGACTTTTTAGGCCAGTGACTCATATGTTAATGAGTTAATTATTGATACACATTTAATGGAATAAATTAGTGATCCTTTTTTAATTTTAGCGGGAGTTAAAGGTGCTTTCATTTCCACTATAAAGCTATTGCTAGCACTCAGGAGCACACTAGAGTATCCTTTGGTGATGATGAGAGATAAAAATTACAGTTTATAAAATCTTTAAATATTGACACTGGTGAAGTGAGAAGGTATACTGGTTACATAGCTATGGTAGATCATTTCTCCAAGGTGATTTGGATGGTACATTAACATTGGCAGATCTGACCGGGATTGGTTTAAGTAAAAATTAATGCACAGTCTTATGTCCACGAAGCAAAGTTTGTGCCACCTTTACAGGACGGTCTTTTGGAAAACAGTCAAAGAATGTAAGGGTCATCAAGGACACTGTTCAACTGAACATGAGCTTCACTGTGATGTGGTGGCTGATAAAAGAAATGTAATTCCTTTACATAAACAGAAGACCATCTGTTGTAATTGCACTTGTATATGACATTTACAGAAGCATTATTGAATGCAGTGGCCATTTCTGATGTTCATATTTTCAGAAGAATGTTTATAATTAGGAAAGAGCTTCAAAAGGTGGGAGAAACCTGTCCTTTAGAAAGCCTCATTGCCTTCCTGTGATTATTTACTGCATGAATTCTGGCCATATCTGCATAATAAGTCACCAGTTTATAGCAGAATGTTCTACTATCCCTTAAGTACTGTATATTTTGACCTTGTTTCAAATTTCTGTATCATCCCACTCTTTAATCCCATGCTGTACTGATGATACCTTCCAATTTTGCAAAGTACAAATTTAAAAAATTAAATATCTATAAAGTCAAACAGTTAAAATGTTATTAATCTCAAAGCAAATACTTACGGAACAAAATTATTCTAGCATAACACATTGGTTTTTTTCCTTTTTAGCTTTTAAGATCTTACATTAGAGAGAAAGTAATACAATTTCTACACTTTCATTGCCATGTGTTAGCTCCACTGAACTCCAGAGCAATTAAATTTTCACTTTCTTGTCTTAAAAGAAAAAAACATATTTAGTTTGGCACAGAGCTTTACAACTTTGTAAACTTATATTGCCTTTTATTTCATTTTTCCTTTACCTTAATGGATTTAATTATACTTTGCTTCAAAATTTCTTGTAAAGCCTTTCAGCTATTAAGGTAAGATTAATGAGTCTGTAATTGCCAAGATCACTTTTATCAGTTTCTTAAATATGTACATGGCACTTGCTATGCTCCAGTTATATGCTGATTTCTTGGGGTTTTTTTTTAGATTTATTAGCAATGCTTGTTCTTGGGCTTAGGTTGTCGTGTTTTCATTTTCCAGGGACTGGAGGTGATCCAGTCATACTGGGATATTAAACTCTTTGGATGGTATTTCATGCTGATATGTTGTATTCTGTACACTCATTCTCAGTAGCCTTTGTGTTTCCTTGCATGTTTTTGGTTGTTATTTTTATCAACATATCAGATAATATAATCCAGAGACTAGAGGCCTGTTCATTATAAAGAATGCTGGCAAATAGTCACTGACCATGCAGGTATCATTCTGATAATTCACATTCAAGAAAGACTAATGGAAAATGGAACAAGAAAGGAAAGCCTTTCTGACTTTTCTGGGCTGCTAACTAAGACTGAGGCAGATTCAATTTGACTGTCTGGCAACTTGGGAGGATTCAAATACCTAAGTTGTCACGAATGAGTGCTTTAAGGTCACTTAAGAAACAAGTCAAGATGCATTAATTTAGGCACTGATAGGAGTGCTTGGCTGTTTGTACTCTACTCTCATTTGGATCACCAGACATTCAGTCTTTACAGACAGTGCAGTGTTGTGAGTTGAGAGAAAAGCAAAGAGTAGTGACTTCTACCCTAAGAGCTGTGGTCACTCACCTGTCACCTGATTGTGTTTCCTACACAGTGTCATGCTGTGCCATTCAAGGTCCCCTCCTGCTTCTTAGCTGGCCTCCAGGTGTCACCTTCTGCTGAAGCAAACAGTCTCCTGTGTGTTCTGTGCTCTGCCTGCCAGCGCCACCTGCAAGTTCCCCCATGGTGCATCTCCGATGACACAGTCTGATGGAAAGGAAGGACATTTCAAAGAGTAATGTTACTGTACATTGGACCACATGCCACAGCATTAGGTGTCTGCCTCTAGTCTGCAGTGTACAGGCTTTATGGCTTATGCATCTCTTTAAAGGTCTCCCAAAGTAGTGTGTGTTTGACGCTGACTGTCACCTGTGATAGCAGGTTAGGTTCCTTAAGCTCCCCTAGCCATTGCTAAGGACTGAACAAAGTCTACCATGGAGACAAGATAATAAGCTCTCCGAAGAGCAAAAAGAAGGGAAGTTTACAGTTAAATGTACTTCCTTATGCCTAGAGAAGGAAAGTGTGAAAGAGAAGAGCAGACTAATATTTTCAGCATGCTTTTTTAGTGGCTAACCCATGACAATTCTTTACATATTAGACATATTAATTAACGCTATTTTTATTTCCCTAATAATTAGTTAATCCCATAATTGATTCATTGCATATGCACTTATTGACATAAGTGGTTCACTCCATTACTGAATATCTGTCACTCCATTACTGATTATCTATGTTATTGATTCATACTACTTTATTTCTCTCCATATTTACTTCATGCAGTAGTTGATTCATCATATAATTACTTCACAGTTTAATTGAATCATTGCACTACTGAGCAATTCCATGGTAATCACTTTCAAGGTAATTGATTACTTCTCACTGTGACCAACCATAACTCACCTGTCATTCTTTACAGTCCACTTTGTATTTCTTCTTTTCTCCTTCTCAAAACTGTCCTTCTCTTTCTGTGGTTCCCATTAACTCTATATATCCTTCTTTTCAGTATCCATGAATTAGGTTAGTTATCTCCTTGAGCATGTGCTTGATCTCCTTTTCTTCCCACTCCAGCTACATCCACTTCAATCCAACATTTGCTCTTTCCACCTTCCTGATTACAATATAATGCTAGAATCTCAAAATCAACAGTCTTCATCATTTTTCAGAGCCTCCAAGTCATTTTTCTTACCCTCCATCTGGATTTGATTTTGTTGATCATATTAGCCTGTATTAGCTTTAAGGCCTCCAAGTCCTCCTGTTCTCTTGCTATCTCTCTCTTCCGTTTCTGGTCTTACAAGGACCTCTTTCTTCCATTTGTGTTTTGATGATCATATCCACTCCTGATTTCAAATTCCAACTTTCTATTCACCATTAAATCAGCCATTTTATGCTGATCTGTTTGCCTCTGTATGTTCTCAGATTGCACTGGTTTTAGGCATCTTCTGAACATTTATTCTTTTTTAGTTTAAAATGTGACCAAAATTTGAACTGTTTCAAATCGTAAGCTACAAAGGCAATGATAGAAACATCAGACTTGATTATCCTGAATCACAGCAAGGTCAATCTATCTGAGAACCTTATCTCCCTGTAGCAGATGATAAGGAAATGACTATAGCTAGAAAGGTGCCAAATGATACTTTTGCCGATTTCCTGCCCTCAATTACAGCCATCCAGTATTTACAGACTTGCATAATATACCACGTAGCCTTGTATCTCCCAGCTTCTTTTACAGTGTGAAAAGTTACAGTCAGTTTAATTTCTCTCTCAATAGATAGTAAATTTCTGATTATTCATATTGTTGTGTTCAGTGGCTTCTCTTATTTTACTTCATGAAATGGAGAAGTAAAGATTTCATGTAGCTGGTCAAATTATGAAAGAATGCTATAGTGATACAGTAGCAAATTGAAGGGGTTCTTGTGGTGTTTATACCCTTTTTTGATAAACCTTACTTTTAACATGCTTTCTAACTACCATTAATTTGATGTTTCCAAAAAACTACATATAGTCTCTATCCTCACGGTAACGTCTACTTTAAAGCCCATCATTCACATTTATACCTATGTTTTTCAGATGTGTTATAAGCTTTAGTAACATCTAATCCACAAATCTCTCGTATTACGATTTTGGTAAATTGGTTCCAGTTTTATATTGGACAATTTTTCTGTTGTAAACAACTTTGTCACCTTACCTTTCAACACTTACCCTGTTTATTTATGATTAGCATGAACAACAGAGGGTCCAGCCCAAACTACTACAGAATTCTACCAGGAATCCTGTGTAATGGAAGCTGATTACTCATTTGAGTCCATTGCATTTTACTTTTAAATCAGTCAATATTCCATGCAAGAGCATTTTTCTTTATCATATGTTTTGTTTGTTTAAGTCTCTTATAAGGGAGGTTGTGGAAAGTTCTGTTAATCCCAATGCATGTTTTTGACCAGATTACTCTTCTTTCTCATGGTCATCCATTCCATCAGTGAAGGAGATCTTTGTAATACTTCCTTCCACCGAAACTCTATAGACACTTATTCATTGTATCAGGAGACCTGTAATTTCCTTGTGTTCTCCTGTTCCCCTCATATTCTGCCACTGAGAAAAACTTGTAGTCACATTTGGCCTGAGCTTGGCTTAAAATTTTTTCTTGCATCTAGTAGTTGGTAGGTTTGCAACTATATATTTCAACTTCTTCAGAAGTCCTGGAGAAGTGCTGCTGGTTAGGATTATGTCTTAGTATTTTCTCATTCATATTTTTCATTTGATAAAGTTCCTTGGATTTCTTTTTTCCAAAGTTGGATCTACTTAAGATCTAGAATAATGAGCATGGGCTGCAAATTACCCCAAGATCGGGATGAGAGATCCTGTTACATTATTATTATTCAATGACTCTACAAACTTTTAGTTTTCTTGCCTAAGATGTATTTGAAAGACAATTTTTACTGAATTTGTTATCTTTTGCAAGTCAGTTTTCAAAATCCCGTTGGGCTGCATTTGTAGCCCAAAAGATATGTATATTCTTTAATGTTTTCCTCATATGAAGGAGATATGAATATTTTCCTCATATGAACCTCCATCTTTCAAAAGTATGTTATTGTTTCAAACAGCCTTTTATTTTGCCATGTAACTTTTCTGACTCTCTAAAGTAAGATAAAAGTTTTTGTGAGAACTGGCATACATTTACTCTGAGCTTGAGTCTTTGAATACTTAGTCTGCTGATATGAGAATTCCATCCTTTTAGCTCCTCCTTTTAATTTTGTTTAATTTTCTTTACTATAGTTCTTTGGGTGTCTTATGTTTATTATGTAATAGTAAAGAGGTTTCTTTGTTTAATTTTAGTGCATTATGATCAC
Organism: Pseudotriccus pelzelni; assembly: GCA_035584735.1. Taxonomy (NCBI): domain Eukaryota; kingdom Metazoa; phylum Chordata; class Aves; order Passeriformes; family Tyrannidae; genus Pseudotriccus; species Pseudotriccus pelzelni. Next base: position 32,637,527 of record JAWMRA010000113.1, read on the forward strand.
ACTTTGTATTTCAACTAGGACAAGTCCTTTACATTCAAGATTAGAAATGATCACTAAAGGTATCTGAAAATTTAGGCAGTCCTCTTTGATATGAGACTGTGTTCATGAAGAGGATTCTCCCATAAATGTGTGTTTTCTGCTCTTGCATCTCAATGACCTTTTTTTGCAAATTCAGTCATTGTTTCTATGTTAGTTGAAAGACTGATACAGTAGTCCTTGAACTATATTCTCCCTTTTTAGCCCACTTAGTTTCAACCTGTAGAAATTCTGTGATGCATGTTCATTCAATTAATTTCATTAGTCTCAAGACTTCCTTGAATATTCATTAAGAATTCATCACAGGCGCTTCTTGTGGTCCATTTTAATATAACTAATTCCTGGATATTGTATGTCTCCTCTGACCACCTTGTTTCAGTTGTGCCAAACATGCCTGCCCAGCTTATATTGTCAATTAGAGCCAAGCATTCCGTTTTAGTTTTGGTGTATGGGTAGAAATGCACTGATTTTTGATCTCGGTCTGCTCAGATGTTTTAATCGGTATTTAAACTGAACTTTAGTTGGTAAGGTCGCTCTTTGTTGTTTAAGGCCTGAATGGTACTAGCTTGCCTTTTTTGTTTCTCTTTTCTCAAAGCTGTTTTATTGCTCTCTGCCCTGAAAGGTATATCATTCCACACTTGGCTTTTCTGTACTAGTTTTTGTTCCCCTTAGTTTATATCACTCATCTCTCCTCTGGTCTGCTTGAGTGACAATGACTCAGCTTCGTTTTTGATTCAGCTGAAATCCATCCTTTCCATACCAGCTCTCTATATTCTGTAAGTTCTCCAGTTCATCTCAGAAAATGCTACCATGTCTAGTCTCTTAGAGAACAGCTTAAATTTTCCCTCTCTCCTTTTTCTGCTGTAAGCCATAGCCCATGTTTCATTGTTTTCATGGTCACAGGCATTATGCATCCTACTAAACATTTGCTATTGTTTGAGATCCCAGCTTCCCAGAGGGGTATGCTAGATGCAGGATGATGTGAAGTCCCATCGATGAGTTTGCTTACCCATTTCAGCTTTTCCTTCAAGGTGTTCTCTCGTGTCATCTGCGCGGTGTCTGTGAGGGCTCTGCAGTGTGGTCTTAGGAGCTTTATAACAGACTGAACCAGAGCTCATTCTTTCTCCAAGGCAGTTGTTTTCCCTAATAGTTTTCATTTTATGGGAGAACTTGTTATATGACTGGAAGGGTATATAATGATATTTTTTAGCAGGAAAACTATAGGAGAAAAAACATTGCATTAACTGTAAACATAGTATTTCTAACACAGAAAAGAGATGGGCAACAACAAAGGTACTGAAATATTCAAATAACTTTGCTCATAAAAGAAAATGCAGGTTCAAAACCAGTAGAAACACAAAGAGTATTTGGAACCTTCCTCCAGATTTTGCCATTTAACATCTGTTTGACTTAGTTAAATCCTGGAAGATAGGTCAATAGATACATTTACATATCTAGTAATTTGAAATCTTTTAGGTCAAAGTCAGGCCTTTATTAACATGAAAGAATTTCTATCTTTAAGTAAAGGTCTTGTCATAAGCATTTGTTATGGAACTTCAGAGGAAGAAGGAATATAGAGGAGTGAAGGCCAGAGGAATACAGTGGAGGAATTTTTTTTAATTGTGCATAGAGGCAGATTGCTTCTTTCCAGCTGAAATTTCTCTAATTGGTGTTTGGTAAACACCACCATGGGTTTAGTAATGACTGATTTACATTTATGTAACACCCTTCATCCAAATAAATCCCAAAAGATTTAATAAATTTACCAGGAGATAGAACTAATTGTAGATAGTTTTAGAAAAAATGTTTAAGCCAGTTTTGAATTTTAGTTACACATAAAGTGAGCATGTACCAAACGTTAATTGGATAAGTCATCTCATTTTGTAACATTCTCACAGCCTTTTATTTTTTTTAATAGAAAATATGGTCCACCAAGTGAAGCTGTGAACTGGTGCGCAGAAGTTCTGCGTTCACACTGAGTTCAGACAGAGTTCCTGAAGGACCATTTTTAACTCATGGAATCTGTCCAATATTTCTTTCTTTCTCTGTTACATGGAGTTGGCATTTCTATTGTAAAAAAAATCATTTTCGTTTTGTGGGAGTAAAGACTGCTGATAGCTAAGGGCTATACATAAATAGCAGACTGTGCTAGAATGAAAAAAAAAGAGAGATATTGTTAGGAAAAATATAACCATACACATTTAATTTTTTGTTGGAATACTGTCAGTACATCTAATAGTAAAATGTTTACATTAGCACTGAAGGTCTTTTCATGGGAAAGGCTATAGAAAGATCAGCAAGTGTCATCGATTTCTTTCATTGAAGCTTACTAGAGGATTATCTTTCTACCGAACCACATACTTTATAAGTGTCTTATACCTTATATTGAATATTAAGAAAGTAGCATCACATTAATTTAGACATTTTGGTTACTAAAGTTGGCTTTTAGACTGTGGACAGTATCTCTCTAAGTAGACTTGGGATAGAGGCAAATAACATATGCAGCAGATCCAAGTCTGTGTGGGCTGGCATATGTATATGATGCATTTAGTGAGGTGCAATTAGCCTAAACATTGTGGTTTATACATTGGGGTACTAAGATGAATGAGACCCTGTAGCAGCGTTCACATAGAACTGCTGTAATGTGTCACATAATCTGAAGATACTTTCTATAAATAACTCCTAACATTTTTTTCAAGTATCATTTCCCTGTATGGAGGATCTATGAGATATACCTGTGGCCAGCTGTAATAGATTAATAGGCATGAATCAGGTGGGGGGATAGTATGCATTGTTTCAGGAAATGCTTACCAAGGGTAGGATTGATCTTAGACCAGCTTTTCAAATTGAAGAAATGAAATCTTTTTTGACCAAGTCATTTATCTAACTGGTTTATCTCCATTGGCTACAGATGTGGCCTGGGTGACTGCTCTGTCCATGATAGTTTAAATGCATTAAATGCTCTCATGGACAAATAACGAAGTTTTACATGGCTAAAACTAATCATCTACTTAGGACCTCATCAGCTGTCACTTTTGTCAATAACCCTTTCATTGTTAATGCAATGTACTGCAGTGTGTACCTTCTCCTTCTGGGTGGTCCAAGGTCATCAAAACAGATTCATCATTGTCAGCTTCCATGTAACTTTGAAGTCTGCAGCTTTTGTTTCAGATCTGAGCAGGAGCTTTTGTGCCTTCAAGCCTGTCTCCTCTTTATTTGTCTGTATCAGCCTTTAGGCCTCCTGTCTTCTTAAAACTATGTCACAATCACATCTTTGGACTAAGTACAACAGCACTGTTGTTGCGCAGGGCCAACCCATTCATCTGGGTTCCTTCTGCAGCTAGGGGAGCAGATGCTCTCTTGGTCTGAGAGGGGATCTTGAGAACTAATTTTGGTCAGATGTTTCACTTTTAAATAGGTAAAGGATGAAAATGCAGTAACAAAATACTATATATATTTTAGTGGTAAACTCAGTTTCTACATCATTTAAGGACAGTACTTTTCCAGTGTTGATTTTTATAGAGTCCTCAAAAAATGTCTGTTAAATTAAAAGCTCATGTCAGTTAAACCGTGGTGTCAGTCCACTAATTCAAACTCATAAAATATGCAGTGTTTACCTGCAACAGCAATTGCATATAAAACAATACATCAACTACATCGTGCATGTACACACTAGTCACCTGAAAAGACATTATATTGCTGCTCAGATGTTAGTGATGCATATCCATTTTTAATTATCTACACTAATTATAAGGGGAAAAAAGCTTGCCTTTTGGGTAAATTCATATTGTAACATGAATGAAGATTTTTAAAACGTACATTATTTACTGCACAGACCTGCTACTCTTCTTAACTGAATCAATAGCAGTCTGGGCAAAGTCAACAATTTTGCAAATACATGTTATTTACACAATCCTTTTCGCAGAAGTATGCTGAATAGTTCCAAGATCTGTTTGGGAATAGTGTTAATTAGAAAGGCAGTTTATCTTTTAATGGACCCTAAAAGTGATTATGGTCTTTTCAGTTGCACTTTCTTTGTTTACAGGTTGTATTTCAAGAGATTTTTGGGAGCCTCTCTTTTGTCAGTGTAGATGTAGCGCTTAAAGGCCATGCATGTTGAGCACTTAAAATCCATGCATGTTGTTTCTTAGAGTGGTAAATTATGTCTCCTACACTGTAAGGATCTGTATTACATTAGCTTCAAAATCAAAGAACTTTTGATTTACATACGTTGTGAAAATGAAAGCAGTACGTTCTCATGCTCCCTATTTTTGCTTAAGTTATTTCCGTGACAAATGTAGAACCTTCTGGAAAGTTTCTTCTTGAGTTATACCTCCCAAAATGCAAATTTATGTACTTCAACTGCTGATTAATGAAGCTATGGTATCTGTGACTAAAGTCAGATTCTTTGATGTGATACTTTTGATAAAAATCAACAGTATTTATGTAAGCTTTTGGGGGTTATTTTTACGTCTTTGTCATGCAGTCTGCCTTGCACCGTATTGATAAAAGTCTACATTAAATAACTGGAAGATCCAACTATTTATTTAATGTACTGAATAAGCAATTTATTTTCCTAAGATTGGATACGTTTTGGTTTCTATTAAAAAAAGAAACAGAAAAAAAAGAAAAAAAAGAAAAAGAAAAACAAGAAAAGGAAAAAGAAAAAGAAAAGAAGGTGGCATTATTTCATGCCCCTGTATTTAGATCTGCTTTGAGAAGGGGTAACTTTCTTTCAAGGTTCTGGTTTTGCCTTGCTTTCCCCAAGGCAACTACATGTTTCCATAGCAGGAGTTAGTAGACAGTGAGGAGTGAGGCCTGAACAAGTTGTCTGCACATTTATGCAGATTGCCTAAGGAAAAGCTCACAGTGATTGCTGTCACCCTGTTGTTATCTGAGAGAATGATTGTTCTGACAGAGACAATTGCTGCCCCAACATTTCTGTTAACATAAAGATTGATTCTATCCTTAGGCATTATTTTGGGGTCTCAGTGGAGCTCCTGAAGCTTTTTCGTTTCCCTTGTACATACTTGCTTCGTGTCTTTCATGCTTGGCATTAGTAAACACATTTCAAACCACAAGGATTAAAACTGTATGTGAAGGATATTGCTTGGTACCATATTCAGACTGACCTGAATCTGAAAGACAGGAATGTGTGGCCACTGTGTAGATAGGCTACATAAAGTAAATATTAGAGATGGCCTTCAAGAAGGATCTGGTGTTGAAATATTATTACCAGCACTACCATTACCAGAGGGACAATATGTGTTTTTATTAAGGGAATATTATAGAAGGGGATTTTTTTAGTATGTGGTTGGTTGGTTTTTGTATCATAGAGTGTCAGTTCCCCTTTCCAAGGATATACATCAGTCCTTAGATAATCATTATGCTGGGAATTATTTGGTACGACAGCTGAAGAAAACATCTGTAATCCCTTCTGACAACATAAGTTATTTAGTATTTTTAAAGTTAATTTGATATATCTGACTATAATCATATTCAAAAATTCCTAGCACAAAACAAATCTATTATTAAAGACCTCTGTAGTAGTTCTTATTATTTATTGTATTTAGCTTCCCCACAGTAGGGGTTTTAAGGTTTTTTAGAAGAAGCTGGATATTAATGCCAGAGGCCAGCAGATAATGAGATGACTTATTCCACAACTAGAACGGCCTATTAGAAAAATTAATTTTTGAGATGTCAAATGCAGTATGTATGCAGATAAAAGTAAAAAAAATATAGCATGTAATTTCCCCAATGTTATTTTTGTATTGCTGTGATTTATTTCTGCAAACAATAGTTGCTTGGGAAAAAAAAAAGCAGTTACTCCCTGAGTCGTGACAATGATTGAGAGCTGGTTGAGCATCCAGCTGCTTGAGTTGGCCTGTTTTGTCACCAAATGCATGCTCCTGTAATCTACAAACCAAATGCAAGACAGTAAAATTTATTCAAGCAAGAAATACAAATTTACCTCTCTCTGATCAGGATTCCCACCAATTTATCACTTTAATGTATGCTTTGCCTCAGCATAAAAACCTACTTAAAGGGCTTTAACTTACTCTGATATGACATGTTGAACAAAGTAACACTATTTAGGGAACAAGCCCTGTTGCAGTTAGCACCACAGTTAACTTGACGAATTCTAATACTGAAAATAATTTACTGAAAATGACCTGTTGTGTATCACCTCAGTGAAGAGGCGGGGGAGAGTAAATCCCCCTCATGACACAGCTGCAGAACCGAACAAAGGTCACAGGCTTACATTTCAATATTGACCATGTTTTCACTTGTGTTATCTGTAGTCTATGAACTTCTGACTTTGTTATTTGGTGTGTTTGGTATATTGATTAGTAAAGGCTTTGTTAGTTCACAATGCTGGAAAAACACAGTAAGGCTAGAAATAAGCATTTCTTGTGTCTTATTTGCTGTATTAAAATTAATCCTTTAGACACAATTTGTTATTGTCTGGTTTTCCCTGCTGGGTGGTAGTTATCTAGATCTTAAATGTTGATTTGGTATGAGTAAATAAATTAATGTTTTATGTCGAGCACAGGATACTATTCCTATTGGAGCCCAGTACTCACTGACTATCTTTTAGATATTCCAGGTATGGAAAGTTTAATGTTTAATAACAAATATCCTTATTTGAGTTTGTATAATTTTACATGGGATTTTGAGGTAGCAGAGCTATACAACAATGCATGTAAATCACAATGCCGGGACAAACGACTCTTTGCAGAACACAGCAGGTTTTTTGTATAGATGAATCCCAATGTGAATTGTTGCCAGTCTGTATAATATGCTCATTGTCGTGACACTGGGCATCCTTAGTGGCCAGGAAGGAATACACGGAGTGTGAAGTCAGTTCAAACCCATTGCTATCCAAAGCTCTTTTTGTTTACTGTTCTATTATTTTATACTGTGTTTGGCCAAGGTGCATATATACCCCCCTGCTCTGCTCCAGCATGTGCAGGAAGAAATTTGTTCTCTTTGAATTAACTTGTGCATGAACATTGGTTGGTTCATTAAATTAACATAACCAGTTGCTTTCCACTGAACTGATTTCAAATATATTTATCTAGACCAAAGCTACCCTTTGGGCCTGTTTGTACGCAGCCAAGTTCAGCAATCTTTGCAGCAGCTGTCACCAGTCACTCCCTACATTCTGCCATGAGCCTTGGGGGCACATTGCCCTTGGCCATCTCCTCTGAGTCTTCTTGCATTGTAAGGGTTTAATAATTGATCACAGTTCCTCAAAACAATGCACAATGCTAATTTAATATCCGCAACCTCACTGGGACTTTTGCAAGGAATTCCTCTTTCTACAAATAAGTCAGGCTTTATTCATAGTAGGGCTGGCGGTTCTCTGCACAAAATGAACACAATGGGGTGTCTCATGCAGTGAATTGCAGTGATAGTTCACTAGATCAGAACCTCTTCAGCAGTTGACAGGATTAAGCAATCACTGTGGATGCTGATGTTCAGCATAACACTGATCAGATAAAAAAGAAGATGGTGATTTTTTTAGAGTAAATATTATATTCAAGGAAATAAAGAGGTTAATAAAGTCATCATAACTGAATACAAATTGAAACCCTCTAAAGCTGCCCTAGTGTCCTTCTGCTGGACTACAGCAAACCTAGAGCAGCCTCTGTGTCTGTCTCTCCAGCACCTGGGACGAATCTTGTGGCTCATGATGCTCCAGTATTTTTGGTTAATGGGGACATGACTGTTGATACTATATCTACTGTATTGCTTTTGGCTCCACTTTTAAAGTAAAAAGCTTTCTTGTATAATTTTTCTATGATTTTTCAGAGTCCTTAAACTGTGTGGTTAAATAGAAATTTAAACAAAATGTCAAAATGGTCAAAACATGTTTCTCTTTATGTTACTTAGTGACAGAAACAATTACTACTGGTGATTTAGTGAACTGCATGTGGGGTTGGACTTCCTCTCCATACCACTCTTCAGAAAAGGTCAGCATTTGGATTTTAGCATTGAGTGTTCCATCTCACTCTGCACAGGTGCTTGTGTTTCTCACAACAGTGGAGAGTAGTTCAACAGTTCTTAAGCAGTTAGGCCTATATTCGATGCAATCAGACTGAGTGGTGCGAAAAACGAGTAACTTGGTCTCCTTCGGTTACTGTCAGTGTAGAATAAGCAAGCCAGTCCACATACATGGTATGATGAGCTTTTAAACTGAATTATGGATGGGAAGTTTTCTAAATCCAGAAAATAAGATTTGTTTCAGCTGTTAGCCTTTTTCATAATGATACGGACTCTTGAAATTTTCCTTTTAGTTACGAGCATATACATACATGCACAGTATGTTACATATGTGTGTGTCTATATAGTGCATATATATATATATAAGGGCAGTATTTACATATGGGTAGTACAGATATGACAAGTGACTCCTAAAGGAACTAGCAGGTAATCTTTGCACAGTATTTCGGCATTTCAAATGTGTTTCACCCAAGCTCCTGTATTTTCAGGGGGGCTGTTCGAGCAGTGTTGATGCCAGAGAGTAGAGGTTGTAATGTGGTCAGCTCTGCTCCTGGGCTCTGGCTGTTTCTTGGTGCTCTCAAAGCTTGCACTGGCAAAGTGTGCTAATTAAAGACATAGCAAAGCATGTGTGCTAATTAAAGACATAGCAACTATGTCCAAAAGAGGTTGCTTGGGATTGGTTTTTATTTCTTCATGCAGTTTTCGGAGTCTTTTCTTGTTATGACCTTCAAGAAATCATTGTAATAACAGTAGTAAATTTCAGTTTACATCAGTTTAAATATATTAGAGTTTTGCAAAATTCAGCTAGCTTGTGTAAAGCTGTTTTCCATTTTTGTCTAAGTTATTGTGTCTGCTTTTTTAAGTTTTGAATAATTTTTAGATCTATATTTAATTCAGTATTTTGGAGGAGTTTTTGTATCATTACAAATATATATGTATTTAATTTACCTTTCAGGTAAAACTAATGTAAGGGGTGACACTTTCTGAGTAGAGAGTTCCATTATCCCATCAGTATTAGAAGAATCCAAGTTGGATGTATTATAGTGGCATGAGCTTCTCTTAATGGCATCTACAGGGGAGCAAAAAGAAGTGTTCTTTTCTACTGAAGCATTACAAACTGTGCAAGGATTCCTTTTTTTTTTCCTCTTGGAAAGCTGTTGAATCAGTTGAGCTGCAGAATTCTAGGTTCGTGGTTCATTTAGGTGGCAAAAAGATAGAGTTTCATTGAGCTCTAAGAGAGCAAAACACATTGAAGAGAAGTGCTAAATAATTTTGAATGATACAGTTTACAAGCTCAAGAAGTGGGCCCATGGGAATCTCATGAGGTTCAGCAAGGCAAAGTTCAGTGTGTTGGAGCAATCCCCAGTATCAGTACAGGCTGGGGGATGAACAAACAGATCGAGAGTAGCCCTGCAGAGAACGACTTGGGGTGCTGGTAGATAAGAGATCGGACATGACTTTTTCATGTGCACTTGCAGCCCAGAAAAGGCAATTGTGTCCTGGGCTGCATCAAAAGCATCATGGGCTTTGTGCCTTTGTGAGACCCCACCTGGAGTGCTGCATCCAGTCTGGGGTCCCCAGCACAGGATGGATGTCAACCTGTTGGAGCAAGTCCAGAGAAGGGCCACCAAGATGATCAGAGTGATGGAGCACCTCTCCTATGAGGAAAGGTTGAGAGACTTTGGATTGTTTGGCCTGGAGAAAAAGTGCCTTTGGGGTGACCTAATGGCATCCTTCCAGTATCTGAAGGGAGCTTACAAGACTGATGGAGAGGGACTTTTTACAAGGGCATGTAGTGACTGGACAAGGGGAAATGGCCTTAGGATGAAAGAGAGTAGGTTTAGATGAGATATCAAGAAGAAATTCTTTACTGTGAGGGCAGTGAGGCACTGGAACAGGTTTCCCAGAGAAGCTGTGTATGCCCCATCCCTGGATGTGTTCAAGGCCGGGCTAGATGGGGCTCTGAGCAACCAGGTCTAGTGAAAGGTGTCCCTGCCCACAGCAGAGACATTGGAACTAGGTAATTTTTATTTTCCCATCCAACTCAGATCATTCTATGATTCTGTTCCTGGAGAAGCCTTTTCTTCATCCTCTGGTTTATTTCTTTTTGCTTCCAATATGTTCTCTCTTAACATCAGTATTCCCTTTGTGTCTCTTCTGCATTGTTGTGTTGTACACTGAAATTTATTTACTATGCTTTTCCAGCTAACTTTTATGAGTCACTCAGAGTAGTTATCTGGTGTTGTCTGGATACACTCCTCAGGCTTCTGAGGTCTCCTGGGTCTTCCTGGCATTTCCAGGTAAAGATTGTCACTTTGTTAAATTGTTGTGTTTGGTGCTCTCTTGTGTTTTGCAAGGCATCCATTTCTCTGTCAATCCTATTGCTAAAATAGCAAGGAAAGGGATTAACAGTTTTTCATGGAAAGGCCAGAGCACCACTCTTGAACATCCAGAGTAGCCCAAGTCCACTGGTTGCCTAGAATTAGTCTGCAGTCCAGGTTCCTACAACTTGTGAAAGCCAGAAACTTGCAGGATTCTAGAAATTCTTCCTGCCTCTTACTAGGCCACTGAGGTTTAGGAGTGAAAAGCACGTTAAGAATGCTGGCTTCAGAAAGCTGGATTCTGGGGAAGGTAACACTCTCTTTTAAATCTGATTTATTACACTTCTTAGTTTCTCTGCTTGTTGGAAGTACTGTCCTTACAGAAGTTGTTTATCATGGCAAGGAAACAGTTTCACTAACAGTGTAACTGTTAATTGTTGTTGCTGTTTCAGTTGCATTAATCATGCAAAAAAATCTTACATGGGATGCATTATTAGCTAAATAATGGTGCCTTTGGCAAATTTAAAGAAACTCCCCCCATAAATGTTAAATCTCTCGAAATCATGTGCTATGTCTTCTGGAGTTTTTCAAGAAAGAAAATAAGGATTTCATCTATGTGATGATAAATATTTCTGTTTTGCAATTACCACCATATGTGTGTTACAAATAAATAATGGCTCTTATGAATATGTTTTTCTTACTAATGTATCTTCCTTCTTCCATAATGAGAATTATTATTTTGAGAATTATTAACTATTCAGTTGTGATCCAGCTGTACCATTAAAATTAATTCTTTGGAGGAAAGAGAACCTGAAGAAAAGCACCTTTTTTTGTGTGTGTGTAGGATAGTAATTTACAAGAAGAAATAAGTCCATATTTTACTTCTCTTTTCTGCAGTGGGGATTCCAAGAACACTGTCGCATGTTGGTACCTAATGCTTGACGTACGCAGCTTAAAACAGCAATTTTTGTTCAGAATTCTCACTCTTCCTAAACTAATTTAACTTTGCTGTTAAGTCCTCCAAGTACATTTCTAAATATCTTACCAAATTACCTAGTTCTGTAATGTTTTTGGCCCTTTATCTTGCCGCAGTATTTATTTTTTTAATTTCAGTCACTATTTAGAGCTTCCACATGCCATTACAAAGGTCTGGTTTCAAGTGGATGATTGGCTTAAAACATTTAATGACTTTATTTAAATAAGTCTTGTTCTTATTTTATTTTTTTTATTCATTTATCACTTGCCTAAGCTGACAATGTTGGGTTCATAAGTTGGTAAAAAATGGATATGTTGACATTATACGTCACAATCTCTTTTTCCCTAAACATTATTAAAAAATGCAAAAAGGCTTATCGAGCTCTGTGAGGTTATTTGCATACAGAATTATTCGTATTCATAACTTCATATGCTGGTAGAGCATGTGATATGAAAAAAATTACCTATTTACAAGTGCTGATGCCCATACCACACTAAACAGGGTGTGAAGGGAAATGGTGATCAGAATTTGGCAGATTTACACTCTACTGAAAACACTGTACCATTTGTAATGTTAATATACTGCAAGGGACCACTGTGTGTTAAAATCCTTTTGGTTTATTCCTCATATAAAGTATAGCAGACTCAGCATTCCTAATCTACTGGTGTCTTGCTTCCACCATCTGCTTTTACAAAACTAATTTTACCCTATCAAGTGTCAATGGCTGCCACTGAGTGGCCGTTTGATGTGCAGTCAATCACAGACAAGAATAAAATTGCATAATAGACCATAATTTCCCATCTGATCATAAGCTCAGCTTTGTGTACTGGGCAATTTCCTTCAAACTAATTGACAAATGCACTGGCACAGGGAGTGATGGGCTGCAGCTGCATGCATTTTGTCAGAAAGACAGAAAGGAAATCTTGAGAAGTATCGAGGTGTTTGTGACATTGAGATGGATCTTCTTGTAGGAATATTCATAGTCAGAAGGAAGAACTTGTAATTTTTTCGTCAAAAAAGACTGTCCGTTCTTTCAGGCTTTAAAATATATTTTGAAAATGAGAAAATACATAAAAGACCAAGCTGCTCTTCTAGCATCTTTCCTTCTAACAGCAGGGACAATGGAAACACAGCACAGAGACCAAAATGAAGACTTGTTACTGGTCTACTACGTTTTCTTCAGAGAGCTAAAAGACTTGGTCAGCACAATCAGCCTTTAAAACCAAACAAAGTTCAGGAAAGCCTTTCTCTTTCAAACTGTATTGCACCTCACATGCCTCACAGAAATGATGGTACATTTTTGTCTTCCACCCATGGATGTAAGGTGTGCAAACCAGAATTTTTCCAAGAGAAATTATGGAACTGTGCTATGCAGATACATCTTGGTAGCAGCGTGACCCACCTGCAAAGGTTGGATGCTGCCTCTCACAAAGCTTCAGCGTGTCCAATGTAAGACAGAAAATAGCCCATATATTGAGAATTATATGTAATCAAACATAGATTTATTCTTCTCTGTTCAGAAATTTTGACTTCATGCCTTGCTCGGAATTCTTTGGATTTGCATGCTGAGCTTCTGTTTCGGGGGGTAAATGTATTCAGTTTGATCTAATGAAATGGATATTTTAACTTAAAAACTCTTTTAAATAAACTTTCACTCCACCAAGAAGGAACTGATTCATCCTGTCATCATCAATTCAGCTGTTATTCCACATTTTAATTTATGTGTCTCTTGCTTTTGACATAGCAAATCTTTTGAATAATTTTCTTTATCTGAAATTCATAAAATGATACATGCCCAGAAAACATTTGGCTTCAGTACATTACATGTGCCAGCGGAAAATGCTCTTCCAGGATAATTATGACCTGAATTAGATAAACAATCTTCTTATTCTGATATCTGAGATATTTTTTCTATCACGGAGATAAGCTAAAACCTCAGATTATGAGGCCTCCATTTTTTAATTTATGGAATTACTTTATATAGCTATCTTAGTCTTTAATTAAAAAAAAAACCCACCCTATTGTTTCTTAGGTTTCCAATGAAATATACCTCGAAATTAAAAGTCTGCAGGCCTTGAAATATCTAACTTTGTATCAGCTATGGACCTAGATTTACCAGAGAGAGAAATCATTATGTCATCTGCCTCAAAGGTGCTGATGCACTGGACAGTAAAGGTAAATCCAGCAAAACAGGTTGGCACAGAATTGTTAAAGTGGCAAGAAACTTATTCAGCAAATTTGTGTCACAGCATAGCTCCACATGGTCTTCAGTATTTGACTTTCTTCAGCTTTGACTTTGCTTACTGTTGGTTTAAAAAAAATCAGACTACAAAGCAGAAACAAATTTACTTGTATCTGAAATATTTTCCAATTTTTATCCCATCAGATTCAGCTGATATACTATATTCATAATTTATCACTTTGAGGCCTCATACTGTATTTTGGCATTTCAGTATGATGTGGAGGTTTTAATTTTTGATTTCTGTAATAGTATTTGAGTCACGGTCCCGGTAAGCATTTTTGTGAACTGGAGGCACTACTCTCATCTTACTCAGCAAGCTCATGTCTGTGTCTGCTCAGTGAATGAGGGTTGCACTCTGTACTGAAATAACAGCATTCTGAGTTGAGGGGTTTATACATACATATATGTATATATATATATAAATATAATACATTTAATATACCTAAGGGGGGATTGTAAATGACTGTTGTGTATTTTTTAAGTAGGCCCAATTGATTTATCTGCGTGTATGTGTTCGGACATTATAGTGAATTTGTAGGATTCTTGTGTGACACTGAGATATTTTAAATGGTTTTTCTCCTTTCCAGCTAGATAGCAATTTTGTAGAAGGAATGACAGACTATTTTTGGCAGTCATTATGGACCATATGTTTTTGCCAGGCAGAAGTGGCTGCAGTGTATTTTGTTGTGTCAGGGACTTAGAGGTGTTTGCTGTTTGGCTGTGAGATAGATAGCAAAAGTAGATGTTGGAAAAAAACCCAAACAAGGGTGGGAAGAATTTTGAAAAACTCCATAGGGAGAAAATGGTCTTTGATATATGGTAAATCTTTAAGCTTAGCTGCAGAAACTTGAGTTTTTTTAACTAATTCAGGAGAAAAGCTGATCATGCATTTCTATGACACAATTATAAATTTCTTTGGCAACCCATCATTTAATATTTCTCTTTGGATGTAAGGGGTAAAATTTTACTGCCAGGGGAGCAAAGAGATAAGATAATTTTACTAAAGCTTCTGTAATTATTTAGGATCTTTAACTAATCTTTATATTACATCTTTAGCAGATGTAATTTTGGCAAATGAATTTACGTTGGACTTGTCAGGGTAGATTCCAAGTTGCTGCAGAAGTGCTGTAGTGCTGTACATTTTGGAACAGTAGACATTTTTTAAAAGGTAAAGAGCTGAGGACATTTCAAAATTGTTTCAGGAGTATCAACAGCGTGTGCCTTTCAAGAGGTGGGAGAGCTGAGGGCGATCTGCGTGTCCCCGCGAGTGGCCGAGGGCTGTGTGATGGAGCAGGGACCTACCAGCAGGTCCGTGCCAGGTCAGGGCTCTGCAAGAAGCCCAGGCAGCAACAGCACCAGGCTGGTTTGGACACGGAACAGCTGTGGCTGTGACCCCGGGCACCCTGGGCAGAGTATGGAGCCCCAAGCAAAGCCGGGCAGGGACAGCCAGGGCTGGTGATGCCCTCAGTGTTCTCCCTGGTAGCGTCTGTTCAGGCTGTTCTGTAGAGCAAAAGCGTTCTCCTAACCCTGCTGTGCCACTGCTGTAGTTTTACTGCTGAGAAGAGATGACTTGAGGGAGGAGAAATGGTGCTCATGATTTGAAAGGAGTAGGGTGAAGTGACCATTCAAAGGTGAAGGGCAGGGACAGGACTGCCCCACAACATCAAAGCTTATTTTTCTGCTAGTAGAGAACTATTTAGCAGTAAAATTGGTAAACGGGAAAGATACTGAAGGAAAAAAGAGGCTGCTGCAGCATATAGTTCTAAAATTAAGTGCTCTGTGAAGAAATACAATTCTGTTTGCACATTGTGCAATTTAAAACAAATCAGGACGTGATTGTAATGATTCTGGGATCCCCTCAAATGGGATGAGTAACAGCAAAGGATCCTGGACATCCAAAGCTGACATTAGACCTGTAAACACCAAGGGAATAAGCCCTATTATGTTTTTGTTCTCCAGAGCAGCTTGCCTCATCCTCTCCCTTCAAGCAGTGCACATGGCTATACAGCATCCAACTGTGTAGTGGTTGTACAGCCCAGTGTCCTGGGCTGAAACAATGTCTATTCCTTTGAGTTTTGGCTTGTTTTTATTTGTAGCAGCTCTTGTAGAAATAAATTGGAGTGACACCAAAGGTTTTCATACCAGTCAGTGGGCATATAGATATGTTTTCTCTGGAGTTCTTTTTTTTTGTGTGTGGAACTAATCTGTTTCTACATAGTCATTCCAGTGGTACAGATACCATTTTAATCCATATTATACTGCGGATTTTATAAATTTTTACACTTTTTTTTTGCCCTATGCTAAGCATGTAACCAACTTAATGAGGTTAGAGAGCCCCTTCCTTAGTGAAGTGTAACAGCTGCCATATTTATTATACATTTCTTTGACTGGATCTTCAGCAGTCCAGCAATGTTTCTAGTATTTAGCAGAACACAGATACCATAAGAAAACTATATTAAATTTCTTGCGGAGCTGTAGATCAGTGTAACTGTTAAAACAGTGGAATCTCCCTACTGCAGTCTTCACCTTGTCAGTTCCTTTTATGGCCTTAAAGCTATTGCAGTAGTCCTGCTTGAGATTTTCTGAGCCTCTTGCGGATTTCACTGAACTCATGCAGTCTTTGCAAAAATACTGGCCCATTCTTCTACAGGATAGGGGTAATTTAACAGCTGCAAGAGTATACATTTTATTTTTAAATGTAGTACTTCTTATTAATACAGAAAGCTGTAGCATATAGCTTGAAATATGTGGAATTGAAAGACTCTTGTCCATGTCCAAGCACATTAAAGAACAGTATGCATCTATTTAAAATGAAAAATGAATTTCGGTTGATTCTGTATCAGGGAAGTTCATGGCAGCTTTGTGCTGACTTAAGCAGCCAGTAAATCAGGGCAAAAATAGCTAAGAAAATAGCATTTTTTAAGAGACTTATAAAGGAAATGCTAACATAATTGTAGTGTTGGGTTAGCTAGCTATGCATTCCTCCAGCTTTAAAGAGAATAGTAAAAGTGAGTGAATTAATCACAGGAAATAATTTACTGGACAAATTTAGCATGTGTCTTGGATTAAGAGGCATACTTTCTAGAACAAAATTAAGTTACTGTGAGAATTGCTGAGTTTAAAAATTGTCTCATTGCCATATAAGAAAGCAACTGCATGTGCATGCATAGCTCTGGAGGCAAAAAAAGAGACTAGTGCTGAACTCTTGTCTTTTTTTATTTATTTGCCTCTCTTCTTGGTTTGGATTAGTTGGTAGCATGAAGAGTCAGGAGGAAACTGTTTACCTGCCTGCTTGCTAGATATTACTCAGTCCTATATTCTGTTGGAGTGCGTGTATGGAGATACAAACCCAGGACATCTACAAGAGAGCACCCTAATTGTTCAGCAGAAGGGACTGTTAATCCCCATGTATTACTGTCCACAGCAGTGACCATAAGCAGAGACCCTTCTGAAGAAAGACAATAGGGCAAGCATAGCTGATATTTCCCCCTGGTGTTCTTCCGACTATCTTTAACTCAAGTGATGGGAGCTTTAAAATGTATTTTCTTAAGAATAAGTAAAAAAAAAAAATCAT
Organism: Pseudotriccus pelzelni; assembly: GCA_035584735.1. Classification (NCBI taxonomy): domain Eukaryota; kingdom Metazoa; phylum Chordata; class Aves; order Passeriformes; family Tyrannidae; genus Pseudotriccus; species Pseudotriccus pelzelni. The sequence goes on from JAWMRA010000113.1 coordinate 32,654,683, forward strand.
GTGATGGTATCTGTTATTTTTTACCTTCCTTGCAGTCATATGTTCCTCTGTGGCTCAGCATATGACTGAAAGATGTTGCTTTTCTAAGCCCAAACCCTATACATAAAGTATTTATTTCATACTAGTGTGTATTATTCTTTTGTTTCCAGTAGAGAGTTTACTGAGCTGCCTGAAACTGCCCATTTCTTTTTTCCCCTTGAGCCAAATTTATACACTCTGCATCTACCGCTTGAAAACTCCGGCCGAGTTTTCCAGAAGGTCTGCTGCTGGTATTGTGGGCAAACAGCATTTTTGTCCACTTTTAAACCTAGCTCATATAAATTTGATATGATGCCCCCTAAATCTTGTGATGGAAGTGAGCGTGCCCTATCTCTATGCACCCCTTCCGTGCTGCTCATGACTTTGTAGAAAACAGTCGCTGGGTACATAGGTAGCATTTATGGATAAGACTGTCTTGATTTCCCTAAACTGTAGTTTGAATAAAAGCCAATCATGATTTTTATTTTAGAAGTAAATAAAACCGTGAGAAATCTCAATCTTGAAATTTGAGTTAATGATCAAGGAACATTTTGTTATGATATTCATTTGGTATTAGCTATCACTAAAGATTTTTCCCAGAGAGAGTTTATTCCTTGCTAAAGGACAGAAATAACCTCACCAAGACTGGGGTTTTATAGACATTGTTTATGTTAGATTACTGCATTGCTCCCTATGTGTGACTACATCATAAAATCATTCGTTAGGTGAAGGTAATTTACAAATGATCAGAAGCAACCAAATTACTCTAGCTTAATGAGTTGCCACTTATTGCCTGTGTAGGCTCTTTTTCTGCTGCGGCTGTGAAGTTGGCTTACGTTAATGTGCATTAATTTTATTTCACAAATGCAATGATCAAGGAGGCCTAATGCTTCCAGTTATTATGGCTCAGCAGTGAGTGGTAACTCATTAAGTCATGGTTAACTTCATTGCATATACCTGTCAGTCGGGACCTGGTGCAAAAGATACAGCAGGGCATTTTGCCCGGAGAATGTCATACCAAGGCATCGATATCTGCAGTGACAACCCACTCATCTTGGAGTAGTGTTCAAGCTGTTGATTTTCAGCCATACAGTCTGAGATGTGTGAAATCATTTGTCTCTGAGACACTATCTCACTCCTTCTGTAGACAGCAGAGGTTCTGTAGTTGGATTTCCCTCTTTAAAGAAGAAGGGAATTGTTGGCAGGATGTTCAGTGCAAGGGCATCAAGACTCAGTATCCTGCTATCTCAACTTGGCTCCAATTTGTTGGAATTTGGCAACTTTTTGAAGAAATGACATCTGTTTAAGAGTTTTCTTGGAGAGAGCTGAGGATATTTTTGCTAATTGATGAAAGGGATACATGAATTGCTATGGGGTTGGTTATTCTAATGATGATGAGATTTTATCACATATTTATGTCAGGGAAAAAATCAGGCAAGCCATTTGGCCAGAACTGTTTGACAGTGACAGCTTCCAAAATGGGACATGATGTAATGGAAGTAGGGTAGAAATTAAAGTGGAGCTGGGGGAACCACCCTGCTCTCCAGTTCTCTGGGGAGCAAACGGTGCTGGAAATGTCTCCTACTCCAGTGGAAAACCTAGATACACAGATCTGTGAAGAAAATGACTGCACCAGTTTTAGGCTGGTTAAGTTGCTGTGGAAAGACGAAGAGCTTTGTACAAAGTTGTTTAGCCCTTTGCTTGGACTTCCATTAAATACTTGTGCTGACTGGCTGTGTGATACAAACCAATTACAACTTAATACAATTCTGAGCTATTCCTTTCCAGTCCTGACCTCAGCTCACAGAGTCTCCCCAACTCATCTTTTCTGGTTTTTGTTCCTCTTTGGTCTTTTCCTTTACTTCTTTCCCATTTTTTCAGTTCCCTTGGCACACTGAAAAGAAGAAAATAACAATAAAAAGTTGTGGAACAAGATTTAGTGCCATCCCATTATCTTATGTTCTGCTGCTAGTTTCTCATACTGCATATATCCTACAGTTGCGTTTCTACAATTTAGGTTGTAGAAATTCCAGGCAGCAACTGATATTCACTGGGGATTTATAAAGGGTCTACAAATGCATCTAAAGCTAATTAAATCTAAAGATTAAAATACTAGAACAATATCTTATATGATTGAAGATGCAAGAGCCCCTGGGATCTGAAAAATATGTTTTATATGGTTTTATTTTATTTATTGCAATAAAACAGATACTTGGAACAGCTGCCTTCAGCCTGTGCCTTGAGAGGTGATGCACAGTTGTGTGGTAACAGAGGGACTTCCAGAACAATTCGACAGTACTTTAGCAGAGGAGCAAGGATTTTATGTTCTCTGGATTTCTACCTTCTCCTTATTTATCCTTTCTGTGCATTGTCCTGTTTTTAATTGGTATTAAATTGGTCATCTGTACTGGATAAATTATTAATCATAGTTTAACAAATTTAATACTGAAAAGGAAAGGATAATACTTTAAAGTGTGAAATAGTCTAGATGTAGGTTTTTGAGCTGAGAGGAGCTGTATTCTCAAGTCCTGTGCTGAGTCAAACGATCTGATGACCACAGGTACTGTCACAAGACTTTCCCCCCACACTTTCTTAGGAAAATACATTTCAAAGTTCTTTTTATCTATCAGTAGGGAAAGGGCTTTTAAAAATAGAAAAAGTTTCACGTATTTCACGCTGTCTTTGGGTTAAACTTTGGTGACATTCTTTGTTTTGTCTAGAGGAAGAATGGGGAATTAGATCTTAGGCAGTAAGATCTTTAAATATATGCATTCTTTTGCCACAGATGATATGTTGTATATCATGGCTTTTGTCTGTTGTGATTCATTAGTTTAGGAAGAAAATGAATTGGCTATTTTATGTCAAAACTAAAAAGGGAATTTGTGTTTTGCATGTAGCAATGTAAAGACATCTACAACTTGTTTTCATTCTTGGCACAGTTCATTTGCTTTGGTTCTATATATCAGGACTGTGCCTTCACGGTTTGTTCACAAGCGAGGCCTAAGCTTCTCCAACATTTTATATTTATCTTCCCCGTTCAGAACTGGAAAACCTGTTGGATAAGAATGGGGATTAAATCTTTGGCACTTTTGATAATGGCTTGCCAAAGAAGAAAGGCTGCTGAATCCAGGGCTCTGAAATGTGGCCTGCTGAGATCCTGGCCGGGGTGTCGTCCCCCAAGCTTTCTGACAGCCTTCACTTGCAATTTTGCAGCTCCCCAACACACTTGGCCCATGTTCCTGTATCTGAGTTATTTTATTTATTTGTTTTGGATTTCCATCAACAGTTTAGGCCTCAGGTAAATTCTCTAATCTCTTGTTAAACCAATGTTTATTTAAATTCTAGTAGACAAAACTTTAAATTTGAAAGGTTTTCAAAGTGTATGTTCTTTAGAGAGAGGTCTCAAATATCTTCAAACCTTCACGTGTGATCTCTTGAATAACATGTTTTGCTAAGAATATTATTTAATTTTTGAGGTGAAATGGCAAAAAGAAAGGAAATTTACTTGTCCTAAAAATAGGCTTGAAATATTATATTAATGAAATTCTGGTTTTATTGCACAGACTGAATTTTTGTATTTAATCTTTTTATGTTCTGTGCAAGTAAGCAAAGTTCTCTTCTGTTCTTTTACATTAAAAAGAGTTGGTGAATTGCAGACTATATAATAAATGCTTAGGGGCAAAATATCTGTATTAGAACTTTCTAGCAAGCAAATTTCAGCATTCTAGCATTTTTATGTCATTTTTCTAGCATTCTTCAGACTTTTGTGCTCTTCTGTGCTCTGGAGTGCAGAATGTTGCACTCATACTCATTTTGATGTTTGCGTGTGGTAGGAATTGTAGTAAACTGCTGATACCTCATACACAATGGGGACTATACCTGTTATAAGTGAATAAAAATAAATTTATTTAAGAGACTGTGCTGGGATTTTTGATGTCGAACTTGATTCATGGTTCCAGTCAGTGTGTTGGACTTGTACTGTCTTTAAAAACAAGTGCCACTTTATAATTAATTTAAATGATTTTTTTTTATGCTTCTTTTATCAAACACTTTCCTCTTAGATGTGATTTGCAGAGTCTATGCGCCTGCTGATTTTGTTGGAGTTTTTTGTTTGTTTATTTTTATTGGTTTAAGTTTGTTTGTTTTATTTTATTTTGTTTTGTTTTCTCAAAATGAATAGCACTGGCCTTTGTAAGACTAGGGAGAAAGAGGATTATGTATTAGGAAGGACTCTTTGGAGATGCACATGTATGCATTTTATTAAAAGTATATATTTATTAACATAGTGAGATAGTCAGAGCATAGCATATTAAAAAGGTATATTCCCCATTTACTTAACTATATATCTTGGTATTGGCCCAGATAATGTTATTGACAGTGGAGTATTATGAGTGTTCCTGGAAAGATGGGAAATGTTCAGTTCCCATTAATTGTAACTACTTTTTGCCATATACATCCTCCTTTGCTCTCCAAACCATAATCAAAATAAAAGTGAATTTTGCTGATTTTTCTGAGGGGTCTGAATATACAGCTTGCACACTTCAGTTCTTTCCAGAACACCTTTAAGCAGAAATCAAAACAAGATGTACTACAGGAAGCTGCGTAACACAGTGCATGGCACCTGCCTGACACTGTGTTGTGCAATTTTACCTTGTGTTTTAGTACATTAAGAGAGTGCTTTCAAGTGGAAAACTCAAAATGATGTGTTAAATTTTATTAGTATCTGGCCTTATCCGTTAAAGATTAGACAGATCGGAATTGAAGATGTGAAATTGCAAATACCCACAACATTGACTGCTGAGCAAAACAATGGCAGCATTCTCAGCCATAGCCGAACATTCTTAAAGTATCTGACACCTTAGGAGTTGTCAGGCAGGCTGTATGTTTGAAAAATCATAGAATTCCAATTTTCAGTTTTAAAAATAGTTATTTCTTTAAACTGGATAAGTACTTTTGAGCTTATGCTTCTGTCAGTCAACAAAAATGCAAAGGATTAACATCTTCAGCTAAAACACTGCAGTGGGAATGGGAAATAAATCTTTAAAAAGGCTGGTTGTTGCAATCAATACCCCAGCAGTTTAGGTGACAGGTACCCACTATCTAATTGATATAAATGTTTCTTTTGTTTTATATTGTGTTCTGCTAATTCCTTTGCTTCCTGTCTGTGAAGGTATTGGTCGAAGCAGTCCACTGGGGACATGTCTACTGTTCGTACAATCTCCGTGACTGATATGGATGTAATGAGGCGTTTTCCTGTTTCATAGTTCCTGTAACCATTCCCCTGACCATGGGCTCAATGAGCACATTCAGACTCCTTATGAAAAACAGTTCTGCCAGCAGAATGGCAGGAAGCTTATGAGTTTGTTTGCTGGGCTTCTCTGGATGTATAAACCAGTTGCTGCAGCTCTAAAAATGATATGACTGGTGCAGCAGTGATTTTCTGCACTGAAGGTGGATGCTGACAGGAGTTATGTACTGCAGATATTTTAGTGAACTCTGAAAAGACCGTGCTGTAATATAACACTCCCAAACACAGAATTCTGTGGTTCTGATGTCTTCTAGCATGTGATTTTCTCTCCGTCATTACTTCTATAGAATTATATCTGTGGCAAACCAGTTTATGTGACTGTGCTTTGCCTTGTAACAAGGAATTGTTTTCCCTCATATAATTTAATATATTTCGGCCCTAGAGCATGCCTGGGTTTCCTGCATTTATTTGATATATGCATTGGGGAAGAGCACGAGGGGCACAGAAAGCACGTATGCCCGTGCCTGCAAAGGTTAGGGCTAAACTGAAAATCTTTTGTGCCAGTTAACAACTACTTAGACAGCTGCCTAGTGGTGTTTCTTCTGATTCTAAATGTTCTCTGTAATTGCTAACACTGCCAAGGGGAAACTCACGTTTTTTATTTAGTGATCACTAACTGTTCAGCGATGAGTTTAAAAATGCTACGAGGGAGTATTAATAGCTTTTCTCTGAAAATAGTACATACTTCCTGAAAGTGAAGAGTAAGCCTCTCGTAGGCACTCTAGTACAAACACATCATGAGAAATTCTCACTTAAAAATCTCTTTTACTCTTGTTCAGTGTTTGTCAGGTTCAACTCCAGCCATGGCTTCCCGGTGGAGGTTGGTTTGGACGCCAGCATCCTCCAGCTGAAGGAGGCAGTTGCCCAGCGACAGGGAGTTCCAGCCGACCAGCTGCGGGTGATTTTTGCAGGGAGGGAGCTCAGCAATGACTTGACACTGCAGGTAAGAATCCCTTGGTAGCTTCTCTGCTGGACTGCTGCCAGCTACACTGCCTCTGCCTCTAATGCTGCCAATCTGATGTTCATGCCTGAGATCTAATAGAATAAATAGTGCCTGGGGATTCCTTGAACTTTACTCCACACTGCTTCATTAATTCTGACCTTCTTAATTATGCATTAAAACAGCAAGCAGGAAGGGTAGGGAAAGAGAGAGAATACGAGAGAGAGAGCACGAGAGAGAGCTGTGCCTAGTGAATAAATGTTTACTGACTACAGAAGCAAACCATGCACAATTTCTGTATCTGTTCAATTTCTATCTTACTTATTCCATTTGAATCTTAATGAAGAAGGATGTGAATAAATTGCTCTAAATCAGGCTGCACAGTCATCACATTTGATAGAATTTGTAACCCAATTGTGACCCCTGGAGGATAGCTACAGGGCTGCTGCTGCTCTGTGAGCTGCTGTGTCTGCACAGGTGTGTGCCGCTGGAGGGGTGGTTCCAGATCAGAAAGCCCACAGAAGTGTACTCCAAACCACTGAACTCATAAATATGTGCAGCTAAAAGAGGAGCAGAGAGCACAGAAGAGCAGCTATAAGTAGGTATCTGAATTTCAGCTTCTGAAAATTAGCAAACTGTTCTCTTCAATAAATGCAAAGGGCTGTTCATCTGTGGTGAGCAGTGGTAAGCACTGAGAGACAGGTTCAGCTTGCTCTTTGCTATCTCTACCAGTGCAGCTGCAGTTGCTTTATAAATAGTTTTGTTTATCCTGTATGTGCATTTGGCAGTTCACTCCTATGGCATAAGATCACACATTTAAGACAACTGGGGAACCTGGGGAAACCTACTGGCCTTTCAGCTGAGCACAAATACTGATTTAATGATATTGCTGTCTTTCTGCAGTGGTATCAAAGAGCTGCAGATGCAATCGGTAGTAGTGCAGGTGATTGTACAAGAGATCCCTCACTGGCAGAACTATTCAGATTAATTGGCGCTCATATTTCAGACGTATTGCTGTACTTAGAATGGCTGCTAAGCCCGGGTACAGAAAGTCATTAGTGTATTGATGACCTATCACTGTTTCTCCTTGGGTATGATATTTATTGTTTTGCAGAGGGCTTTAGGGAGTTTCAGCACACAAAGGTATAGAAATGTGAATTGTCAGTCTCCAGTGCATCAGCCGTGAAACTGTTGGTGTGTACATGCATGGCGTATACATCAGTGTGCTTCCCTTATATGTGAAAACACATATATGACAGTTTAAGAATAAAATAAAAAAATCATGTGACTTGTAGAAGTTGCCAGTTGCTAGTTTTCGGTGTCTGTGTTGTTGTCAGAAGCTTCCGAATCACTTGGCTTTTCCTGGGAAGCTGTAGGTGTTGGTATTACTACCATTTTATGTCAGCATGAAACAGATTTTCAGCCCAGTTTGACACTTGCAACCATGTTTGTTGTCGGCTAGAACATACAGTCTGTTGCCAGGGTGAATTAAAAATTGTGTTCCAGATATACAGACCTGCTGATTGATTAATTTCATTGGAATGTCAGAATTACCATGTGTAGTCAAGACTTTCTATTATTTAGTAGACTGGATCTATACATTATTGCTTTGACTGTTGGCTTCTAAAGCAGATAGGATGTTCAAAAGCAGTTTCAGATAGTATAATCCATACTTCTGTGTTTAGGTGTCTCAAATATTGCAGTGATTAATATAATCAGCATGTATCAACTGCTTTTTTTTTCTTGATATTTGATTATATGTATTCTAATTTGCTTCTGTGTTTCCATTTCTTCTCCTGTTGTATATGAAGGTATGTAAATTTATTTATTTTTGAAATTTGTCAACACAAGAAGATGAGAGTTGTGTATTTGAGGTGTTTGGGTTCCTAAGGCAGGCTATTTGATTGTTTTGCATAAAAAGCTGAATGCTAACAAAACTTGGGTACTAGTGAAATACTAACTGCTGGCATTTATGAGGCATCTATAATTTCAGAGTTTATATCGCATAGGAGCAAATTAACTAGCTCTTGCTTTCTAGACCTATGGATTTGCATGCAGAACAAGGAAAATATACTATTAGTTTGTACTCAACTGATGCTTTAAAGTTATTTTGTTACATGATAACATCAACTTTCTATTAAGACCATTTTGTACTTTAGTTTTTTGGTAAATTACTTTTGAACTTATTTACCCAAGATTCTGTGGAAGGCTAGAGGTCAGGAAGGAGAACTGATGGTATTACAGATAATGAGATTACAGAGGACATGGGAAAAGCTGCAATAATTGCATGAGTATGGGACAGGGATATAGGAAATACTCCAGGATAGCAAACTTTACTGGATTCACACAACAATTAGATTTGGCTTGACAGCTACTTCAGGATCTCTGGTAGATGGTACAAAACATAACTGAGAATGTGAAAGCTGTGTTTGTTTTCCCGTTTGGAGAGAAGGAAAATCTTTCCTGGTAGCCAAAACTTTTGAAAAAGAAATGAATCTGGAATGTACATAAATTAAAGAGAAATTATTGTAAAAAAGAAAGTGCCAAGCTGAGATCTTAAAAAATTAATCTGACATCAAGAACAACAATAAAAATATCGTAGGAAGGATAGAAGTGAAATATGTGGGGAGACGTTTAATTTGGTACCGCAGATAAGTATTTTGTCCTTGGAAAAAAGAGAGGAAGATTAGACACTGATTCAACTGTGCACAGAGGAGATCAGTACCTACGCTAGTGACTGAGGCCCAAGTCATGAAATTAGAGCCATGTTAAGGAAATATTGGTAATGCAAATTTGAATCTCATAAGAAGGAATTAGAGCAATAAGCTGCTTCCTAAAAGTGTAGCAAATGGTGTCACTTTCAGGGTGCTAAACATTTCAAAGAATGATGAAGAGCTCCCTACTGATTACAGTTCAATTTACTATTAATATAGACCAAAAAACAGAAATCCTTTCGGAAGGCTGTCATGAGTATGGAGGAATAGTGGTAAGATCTTCTCGGGGCATTAATAGTGAAAGTAGAACAGAACCATAACAGAGTCACCAACAGAACAAACAGGAGGTAGCTGCATGTCAGAAACAATGAACTGTCCCAACGGGGGGTGACTACTTACAAAATTGTCATTGCCTCCAAGAATGGCAAAATTAGTTAGCAAAGCTTCTGAAAGCCAAGTAGGTAATATGTATTGTTACACAGTTTTACTCAGTGCAAACAAATTGAAATTTACTACTGGTGATAGCAGCAGTATTATATCAGCACAGACTTCCCCTTTCTTGGAGAACTCAAAATCCCTTTGTGTGAGGAAGCTCTTTGCAAACACTTTGCAAGACAGATTCCCTGCCTTGCAGAGCTTACCATGTAAATGAATAAAGCAGACAAATGTTGTGATGGGAATCAGTAGCTTAGTTTGTCCACAGTCAATAGCAAAACAGGGATAGAATTAAGTCTTCTGTTTCCCAGTCCTGTACCATTACAGTGTTTCCTCTATGAGATAAATCTAGAAAATACTGTTCTTTGAAACAAAAAAAAACTAAATATGATTAGTACCAGGTCTTGTTAGCTTTAGGGCAATGCTCCATTGAGACAGCTTCTGAGTCCGAAGCTGGAATTTGACTGGAGCATAGTCTCAAAGTTTGGAGCACAGATTTCACGTGAATTTGGATGTAACTGCATCCATCCATATAGGTGTTTGCCTAAAATAATTTATACATACATTCAAGAAACAAACAAACATGACTAGAACGTATTGTTGAACACTGATTTGTGAGCTCACAAGCATAGCTGAAAATGATTTAAAAGGAATGGCACAACTGCAGTTGCAGCACAGATGATCAACTATACGGAGGCAGGAAAAGAGAAGTGGTAGGGAGAAATGGTGCTGTGTTTTAGCAGGAAGAGGTATTTGAACAATGCAACATTGTGTTTCATCGAAGCAGGACTTTGTGTACTTAAATGTATGGCAACTTTTTTACTCTAAGCACAGCTCAGTACAGTAGAGCTTCCAGCAGTTCTTGTATTTCCCTGTTTCGTTTTACTGAAGGTTCAAAGAAGAAACCAGGTGAAACAGTGCAAAATGCGTCCCTCACCGGCAAAAAACCCCCAATATTTAGTTAGAAACCACTGAACACTAAGCTTGGATTGGGTCTTTTGAGAAACACCAGTACTGCCTTGTGTTGCAATCTACAGTTTTATATGTAGGATACCAAATCACTCACAGGAACAACTTTGATGTTCTTCAGCACTTTTGTGGGTTACAGAATGCAGTTGAGCCAACATTTACATACTTAAATGCTGTTTGTAGAGATTTGCCTACAGACATAGTGACTGAATCAATCACTGCATGTGAAATTTAAAGAGAAAAAATGATTTTATTTGTGTGTTTTTAAATCAGTATTTTTGGTCAATATTTGATCGACTTTTCTTCTTTGTAAACCTGGAATAGATGTATACTATTCTTCAAAACAGGAAAAGCTAGCTGAATAATACTTAGGTACATTATCGTAACAGAGGAAATCTAGAGATGCCACATCTGTGGTGCCAGGGAATGTGGACTTGGCTAAATGAGAGGATAACAGTACTTCCCACTCTTGTTTCTTGTGCTGGCTGCAGACTCACTGTGACATTGTTGAAAACATTTTTTTCAAGACTTGTGCTGCGCCTTATGGTATTATATGCCCATAATAAATCTCGAAAGTACTGTGTAGCCATATTTAGTGTTATATTAAGTCAGGGCTAGCTCAGGTCTACAGATTTTCCATATCTCTTGAAGAGGATACATGTTGGCAGATAAAGAGCTAAATGCATTAACAGATTTGTCCTTCAAGCCCAGTAACACATTTCCATTCTGCCTTTAAATGCTTTTCTGTACTATTCTTTTTATGCTAAGTTTTTCTGGGAAGTAGAAGACTACAAAAAATATTTAACTATAACTAAATGAGGGATACATTATCTTTAGGTAGTTTAGTAACTCTAAAATGTGAATGTGCCATGTTTGAGGGGGCAGCAGATTCTTTTATGGCCTTGAAGTTTGCTGGTTCTTTCTCTATTCTTCTGACATTTCTTAGTGTGTTTGTTTTGGCCTGCTAATGATTGAGAAGGAAGTATGGCAAATTTTCTGCTGTGTGTAGTCTGTACAGATTTGTATTTAAATTCTCTAAGTATCTGGGTTTTGGAACCTAGATGAATTCTGTGTTGTCTGCTCAGTCTGGTTCATGGTTCCTTGGAATAGGGTTTCTGGTGCCAGTATTCTTAGAGGACTCTTACTGACTCATGATATTCCTCAATGACCTGTGCTGCCCTTTTAGATTAATTTCCTAATTTCAAAATATGAGTTTCTTTTGTTTTCCCCTTTGCTGACAGTTTCAGTAAGTTGGGAGTCTTAGGAATTTTTATTCCATCTATGGCTGTTATTAGTTTCTTATATGTGAGAATATGTTCAGGAAGCAGATGATTACTTTTTTCAAACTCCAGTTCTCTTAAGCAGTTAAAATTCATTACATTGAGGTCATTAAGTGAATTTTACAAAATCCATTTTTGAAAGAGCCGTTGCTTTGTGTCAGAATGATAGAGAAATTGCAACGCTATTTGCACGAATTACCGTAAGATGATAAGAAACTCCTCTGGCAAACCACTCTAGTTCTCAAGTCTTATGTACTGTTTCAGAATGAAATGATCTTGAAAATTGCACTAATATTAGATGGGCTTTTTTTCTATCTACATACTTGCATTGGCAGGCACTTTTAAAATCATTCCCCCGATCATGAGTGTAACCCAATTCACATGTTTGCAATTCTGTACATTTTATGATTTAGATCCTGCTTTAGGTTGCAGGAGAGAAAATGGGCAAGGAAAAAACTTTAAAAAGCTACAGTTGTTCAGGTGGTGACACTGAGTACTAACTTCTATGGATCTATAAATAGTGACAGTAGGAGAAAGGTCAGTCCACATCTTTCATTCGTCACCTTTTTAAATTGCTTTGGTGAGAAAATGTTTAGCATACTGAACACTGTTACCAAAACTGTTGTTGAATAAGCAGAAGGTCAGGGGTAGTAGGGATATTTCCATCCTTCTTCCTTCCTTTTCTTCAAAAGACAAATAGGATATTTATTCCTCTGGTAGAGTACATTTATAAGGAAGGATCCACAATGACTTCGTATTTCCTAATTCAGGACTAAAAATTAGGATTTAATTAACACTCTACATTGTGAAGATACTGGATTAAGAAACTGAAAATTGGGACAGAGCATCTGGGGATTATTTTTAACATTGAGAATGTTGTGTCAGGATAATAAAACTGTAAACTTCAGTGTTGGAAATATATTTAAATAGCAGGTAGCATACCAAATATACCTCCTCAATAAAAAGGTGGAATATAGTTCCTTGGCATAATTTCTTTGCTTTAGTCTTATTTTTACTTATTTAAATTTTTACAGCTCTGATTGTCTGAAATCTTGTCTGTAATATGTTTATATTGCTAATTATCAAGGTCACACAGCTATTTAATAAACTGTTCTGGGGTTTTTTCTTTTATTTTTTTTCGCGCTTTCTCACTCATTGTAGTTGAAATTGTGGGAGGGAAACTTAGTGCTTCATATCTGGTTTCGGTTTTCATCACAGATGAAAATACTTGGAACTCTAGGAGAGGCAGAATTATTCCTGTGAGGTGTAGTTTTGATGGGGGAGGGAATATGGAGATGGGGAGAAGAAATGAAAAGAACACAGTTGTTGCACTATGATAGCAAAGGCCTAACACCAATACAGGCTTAAAGGGAAGGAAGGCAATTATTTTAGGAGTTTTTGAACCAAAAGTAGGTGTATAATTTCTTATGTATCCTTGGAGCAATCCTCAATGAATTTACAATTCCTAGAAGCTTTCTTATGAACTCTTAAAGCCCGTTGGAGAAATGAATGTAAAGTGTTTAAAAAAAAATAGATCAGTAATAAGGAGAACAATGGAGCAATACAATTTTCTCTCCTCATTTAGACTAAATAAAGCAGCAAAAGTACCTGTTCCACAAATGAATCACTTTCCTCATATACAGAGCAGGTTGTTATTTCATTTTTTCACATAAAACATTGGCTCAATTGATTTAGTGAAAATGAAGCCATTGACTTTCCATGAGCCAGCATTCTCCCTCTCAATCTCTCCTGCTCATTTTGCCTCTCATTCATTCTCTCCTCCTTCTCTCTCCCTTTTTCTCTTGCACATACATAGTCCTTACTGTGCTGGGGAAGCTTCTTAGCTAGTGCAAAATGATATACCTTCCATCCACAGAGGTACAGATGCAATTCCCATTTCTGCTGAGTCCAGTTTTCGGTGCTGTTTCTGAAATAATTGATCGGTCTTTTCTTCACTTGTACTATTTTTCTTAGTTTCCCACAGTTCAAGCCACATTTCCTGCTTTTCCCAATCAGTTCCAGGTCTTTGAAATCCTGTTCCCATCCAACATCTGTTGTACGTTGCGGTGTTAAACCAGCTTAGGAAACTAATAGTTCTTTCTAATCTTTCCCCCTCCCAGCCTAGAAAATAATGGGCGGAGAGAGAATGACAAAAATAAATTGCCTTGCAGATCTGCTCTAGCTGCTGATGAGTGAACATTTCCTTGTGCCTCTGGTTTCTGTCTCTTTTTGGGTGATGTGCTTCTGTACTATCTGTTGACCTCCTTGTTTTCTGATCTGCTTGTGTCTAACCAAGAAGCTGACGGAGGAGCAGGAGGCTGTAGACAGGACAATGGAGTAGCTACAGGTAGTGGAGGAGGCCGTGTGGGAGGTCTGGGGTGGATTCTTTCATCTCAGACAGCTGTGTTCCTGGCAGAACAGTCAGGTCCTCCTGTGAGATACTGGACATCATGCATGTCTTTCTATCAGTTTGTCTGTATATGTGTGACAATGTATAAAAGGTCATCACCTTATTTTAGGTAATTTTGAAAAGGTGTGTAAGTGCTGGTAATTTTTTTGGTTGTACTTCTCATGAAGGAAGTTAATAAAAAAAAAAAAAACAGTTGCTAGTTTTATGGTAGAATCAATACAAAAATAGATACCAATAATGAAACATTTTTAAACTTCAAAAACATTTCTCATACAGTTTTCCCCTATTAACTATTTGACATAAAACAGTATGATGGAAACATATAAAAGTTTTATTGTCGTATATTCGGTATACCAGAGCTTTGACTTCATGATCTGTTTCTTATATAGCTCTTCCCACATTATCCCATAAAATATTTTTACTGTATTACCTTGCCATCTTTAACATGGCAATCTATTCATTTGTATCTTTCACGATATGCAGCAATCTGTGCGTACAAAACAAATAAATGCATGCAAGTGTGTTTAGGTAAAGACAATAGTAGCTGTTTTCCTCTTTAACCAATATCATATAACCTCTATTCCTGCCTTATTTTCATAACCCTAGATAGTGATTTGGGGTCTTTGTTTACTATTTATCTTATAGCAGTGTGTTTATTACTACAGTTTAAGCACATGTAATTTAAAGTGTCAGAGCTTCAGGAAAGGAAGAATCAATCCAATTTTAAAGCATCTTAACGTTTCTGCTGTCAGAATCTTATAGCAAAAATGGTTCAGTGACCGTAAATGATAGTAAATAAATTAAAATGACCAGTTGAATATACATCATTGGAAACCTTATTTTTCTTCTTTATGAATAGTGAAAACTCTAGTGCCTTTCTTCTGAGTGTACTAAGATGCTCAGCTTTGTAATACTGGTCTAATTTTTGTTTCTGGTCACCAAGTGGTTGTTAAAACTTGTGCTAGTTTTCTAAAAATAATTATTTTTTTATGCTGTCACTATGACAAATACAGGAACTGAGGAAGTGGTACAACAACATCACAATAACAAAGGGAAGAAAGGATACTTGTGGAAATATATGCCATGCTGGTGTAAACATTTCCAGACTGAGAATCAGGAGTCTTGAAGGACTGATGGAATTTCAGATAAAATGGCAGGGTTCATGAAGTATCTGAGGTTGTCCTACCAGTCAGGGAATAGGCAAGAGATAATGTGAAGGTTGAGATGTATTATAGATAACTGCAAGAGGAAGGAAACCCAAGGAATTGAATTGCCAAAGCATATGATTTGACAGCAACCACTGGTATGTCCATATTTTGAAAAAAGCCAAAACAATAAATGGGGAATAGGAAATTTTCAATGTGTTAGTATCATTTGCAATGTAAGGCTATTTGTGGAGAATATAAAGAACTGCATTCAAGGTCTGACATGTAAAATAGCAGAGATGAACATGTTATCACCTTCAAAAGAAGTGTGATTACATTACAGAAATCTATGTTCAGTGGTAGAGCCACTTAGCGGGTCATCAGAATCAAGATTCTTTAAGGCTACCATTAGATAAGATTAAAGACTTCTACCTTGCAAAATGTTAATATTTTTTAAAAATTAAAAAGACTAGAAATGTTTTCAGTAAATTTTTAGAAAAATAATGATGATAAAAAAAATTCCAAACTGAAGAACAGTAATCTGTGCAAATCTATTGTCTGGGAAACCAATTTAGGAAGTACTCCAGCTCATTTACCTGACTTGAGCTATGCGGTGAATGCATTACCTCCAACAATAAATTGAAACAAAATATTAAACTTGCTCAGCCTACTCAATATTTATTACCTTTTTTATTGAAGGCAGGTACTGGAAATGTTATCCTATAATCCAACAAGGCAACTGAAAAATTATGTAGTGCAGAAGTGCTTGCAATTCTAAATACATTACTGGAAACAAGATTTGGGGAAGTGAACTGGTAACCCTTGATTTGGTGGGATGTATTTTCAGCCAGAAATGTTGGCCATATAAACACTATTCAGCCAAGTAAGCATTTAGCCTTATTATGAATTAGAGCTACGAGTTCTAATTCTGATTTCAGATGAGTGGAGAAACTGGATGCAGTAGCATGTAACAGTATTAGTTCCTACACGATATTCCTGCACTGATTTGTGCACTTGCTTTTCAGAGGACCATTCTGTAAATGCCATCCTTTATCACTGCAGAGGTAATAAAAGCAGGATCCCCAGAAGTGTCCATTTGCAGTGGCATTCATTGCTGATCTCATCTGTTTAAGTGAATGCAAATGAAAGCTCTCCCCTGTTTCTCTGAAGGATTGATGCATTTCTGACTTGTGAGCACTGCATGGTGTCAGTCTCCAGAAACAAATGGAGGAAGATTGACACAGAACGGGTTCATGCCTCAAGTAGCCACAGGATTTAATCTCCTTGTGTCTCTGGTTGTATATGTGTCAGTCATAAAGCAATCTGTGAATTACTTATCTTCTGACACAATTCAAATCTCTCAGAAACGTTATTTTTCTATTAAAAAGAAGGACTGACTTTGCAAGGCCCCTGTGGGGTATAGAAACTATTTTAAAAATTGCTATCAATAAATAAATGAAATACAGAACTGGAGAGAGAGTTCGCTTTGTTCACATTTATGGAAACTTTCATATGTTCCATTGTTTCACTGCATTGGGAACATGCTACTTCCATTGTAAGGAAATTTACTGTGATATATTATGTATTTATAGTTAAAACTAAAAATCGAATTTTTCTAGCAGCAGAGAACAGTAATAGCCCTGCAGGATATTCAGTAGCTCACAGTATCCACAGGTTTAAAGTTGCACTGTACTGGAGACTGTTAGTCAACACCAGGGTTTCTCGTGCTGCTTACGTGAGAGAAGTTGCATTAGAGTTTAGAAGAAAGGGTATTTGAGAGAGAAATAACCTTTCCTAAGATGAGACTAGGATGAGGTTGGCTTTGGAGCCTTGTTTTGCCATTGCCCACTTTGAAATCTCTTTGTGATAGCTTCTTTTGATCCTTTTTGAAATGTCAGCATGCCAGTGCCTTTTTTAAAAGGTGCATACCAGGGAGAGCATGTGAGGTGTTGTTGTTGAAGAATTGTGTGTCATGTCCTGACTTCATTACACTACAGAGAGGAGGCTGAAATATGTTTTCTAATGTCCCTATAACTCAGTAATCCTCATAGTTCTGTAACTTTATGTTGTTTTGAAAGGGACTACTTGCATTTTCTTGACGATAATGGTATTTAGAGACACGACTTATTTGCCTGTGTTAGTCTAGAAGCTTCCTGCATGAGTCAGAAAAAAGCTTGTGACATTCATTCAAATTTATACTAATTAATTTTTGATCATTTTTTATCGTAACAGTAATTTACATCCATGTGATTTGATTTTATCAGAGTGTGCTAATTAATTTCCAGCCTTTCATCCTGGAATGTGGACTGCTGATTTTGAGGTGCACGAGGTGCTGCAACCTGCTGCTACAAGTCCAAATGACTTACAGTGCGATGTGCCAATATTGCTGCTTTTGAATTTTCAGTCTACTGTTATATAGACTATGAGAGGGGTTCTTTCTGGTTCTTTCTTGTGTAGTCAAGGTACATTGACTATGTAAGAAAAAGTACTCCTTCTGGAGACCCTGCTTCTTCACTTCTCATTCAAACTTTGTTGTTGTTGTTCTCAACTGTGTTTGCTGCAGTCAAGATTTCCTCCAATACAGAGTTCAGGTCTCATGGGCAAGTGTTTTGGAGACTTCCTATACTGGGACTGAATGAGTGTGAATCAAACTTGCATTCTTTTTTTTATCAAACTTCTATTTAGATGTGTGGGCTTTGATGTTTTTGTTCTATACTGTATATCTTCTGCAATTTGTTATGCTTTTATGTCAGGTAGGTCAAATGCTGCATGTTAAGCAACGTATGTTTTAAACTGAGTGTTTGTGTAAGAGACGAGGTATTGTGTTCTTCCCTCCTGCCTACAGCAGTCTTCCTTTTCAGTTCAGTAGGAAGATGGGTATTTTGTCATGTATTATGTCAGTGAATAACAGATAAAGCTCTCTCCTAGTTAATTTTCAGCTGTTGGTTTGAAAATAATAAAGCTGGAAAGCAAAGGCATATGTTAATGATGATTGCAAACATTAAGGCGCCCATAAGGTGGCCCTGCCTCAGCAGGGGGTTTGGACTAGGATGGTATCCAGAGGTCCTTTCCAACCCTAATTATTCTGTGATTCTGTAGTACACATTTGCAAAACTTAACATAAATCTGAAAGATAGAATCATTAGAAACAGGTTTTAAAAAGCCAAACAAACTTTTTCTTGCTATTGCAAAAAAACCCTCCCAAAATCAAAATTACATTTCCTGTCTGCCCTAACCCATGAACATGAAAGATTTCCACACAGAAATAACTGTGGCTTTGCTACTTGTACAATAAGAAAAGTCTCTGAAAATATCTTACTGTGAAGTGATACAGAAAATACATTGACACAGGATTATATGATAGTGATTTAATTGTAACTGCAGATGTGATTGATGTCATGTAACTATTAAAGGTGATAAACTTTTAGAAATTTCTTCAGAGGATGCTGGGCTTTCAAAATTATGTATATGTGTGTCCAGAGAGCGTATATCATTTTCTGAGCATTGTAGTTTAGTGTAGTTCATGCGTGTCAAGTTTTAGGGCAATTTATGAAATTTCATAACCATGAGGAGTTTTTGTGTCCTATGTAGACTGCATGTATTGAATGTACAGTTTATATATACATACATACATACATATGACTTTCTAGTCTTTCTAACTCCCAGCAGAAAGTTAGCCCCATAGTCCCTGTTTTGTTTGCCCTGTTGTAAGTATCAGAAAGATACTTAGGGGGGAACTTTGCTTGCAAGTTATTAATTTCTACTGGTATTTTTATTTACAGTAAGTATACATCCTAACTCTTATGTATTTTTCAAATTTTGAATAACTTGGGCATCTGCACCAGTGTTGACAAAATGCTTTCCAAAATGACTAAACATGTCGTTAAAGTAGGACATTTCATGTTGTTATTCATAAAATATTCTGGTTTTTTTTTAAGACTTTTTATGCATTGCAGGTTTTAATAATATCAAGCTTAGTTGTCTCAATTTCTTTTCAAGTTTTAGGAACTAATTGTGTTTAAATTCTAGATGAGCAGCTTTTAGGTAGGAGTTGCATTGCTTGAAATTGGAAGTAATCATATCCCCATCCTTCCCTTTTATGCTGGTTTTCAATTGCTAACAGTTTTCAAGACAAGAAGGCATGGAATCAAGCTGTAGAATATAATACCCTGCCTTATTCTAAGGTTTGCCACATAACTGAGCACCAAATGAACAAAATCTCTATATTCTCCAGACATAAGTGACATGGAATTAATCTGGGAACAGCTATATTTGGTCAAATATTTCTTTGAAGTATGGTTTTAACAGAACAGCAGTTGTTCAAAATAAGCACATCCAGAAACAGAATAATTTAGAAATATCTTGAATTCTAAGGGCCTAACATCAGAGATGTCAGTCAGTTCATGCTTCTGTCATACCAAAACAGCAGCAGAAAATCATCATATTACAGTGGCATCTCGTTCCATGCTCTGGAGAACCTAGGAAACACTAAGAGATATACCTTATGGAGATAATTGTTGCTAGGTGTGCAGAGAGGGAAAAAGCCTTCAAACCATGCTCTGATTGACAGAGTAGCTGTCTTTGCAAAGTGAAGTAATAGCTTATACTATATTTTGCCTCCTAACTACAAGCATAAAATTAAAAATAAATTTTAATTTAATGAATTTGAAATACCTTTAAATAGAATTAAGCAGGGAAAAATGTGTGCTTATTTAGCTCGAAAGGTCATTTTTTTTCCAAATAAGACTCCAAATTAGTTCCCAGTTTCTGGATGTAAAAAGTGTTATTTTAGCCAATTAGACGGTACTACAAGGCTAATAATGTTTTTGCATGCTTTGCTTCAAATTTCTAATGCATAAGAACCCATTATGGCTTTTGGTAAATGCTGGGAAAAGACTAGTCCAGAAAATAGGGAAATTATTGGAATATGAGATCAGTATATATTTTTTACAAACAAACAAATATATAATTTGTTGATACATGTTTGTTGCTAGCTCTTTCCTGAACTAATAAATGTCAGCTAAATTGCTGTCCTCAGTCACTTTTTCCATAATCCAACCACCCTCCACACAAAGAACCTGTTCACTTGCTCATACTACTTCCCGTCTTCATTTTCAGCATGGGATGTATTCCTTTTCAGTTAGTCACTAGTTCATTGAATTTGTTAATGTCAAACAAACATTACCTCAACTTCACCTTGGCAGAATACCTGTGTAATTTACACTACTTATTTTACTTCTGCCAGTGTGGGAAGTGTTGGATGACTTTTTTAGCTCAAGTCATTGACAAGAGGAAATAGGAAGAACATACATGCTTTAGGAAGCTTTTGAAGAACCTATGAAATCATCATGATATAACTGCGAAAGCTATTGTAATGTTATGTTCTGTGGCAATATACATACCAGAGGTTTTATCTGCGTGTCATTTTCTCAGATAAAGGTATGTCATTCCTTGTGACAACTTCGCTATTTCTCTTCAGGTTAGGAAAGAGGGACCTTGCTGTCAACATATTGAAGTGTCTTTTTGGAAAGTGCTGAAAAGTCCTTCTTATTCTTTCTGAAAATATTTGGGGTTTTTATAAATATCACACGGTCACCGAACACATCTGGTATTTCTGCATTGGATATTTCTCTGCAGAATGAAAACGATGTATTTTTTTCAATCCTGCTGCCATACTTGGGCAGTTAAGCACATCAGGAAAAGAAACACATGCTTAGATATTAATTTATATTTGGATGTGATTTAAAATCAATAGAATTTAATATGTAGCATACCCACAACTGACACATGCAGGCAGGATAGTCTTCTTCCAGTGTTAAGAAGTGTTTTGTTTGCTTGTCCCACTTTTGAAATGGTTGAAACATAACTATAAAATCTTAGAAGCTTGAATAAAGAGAAATCATGTGGGAATTTGACTTGCTATTAGCACATTTGATAGATTTTTTTGTGAGTAGATAAACTCTCAGGCAGTATTATCAAAATTTGAATCTTAGAGCAAAATATCAATGCTCAGGATCTGGTGGAAAAACAAAACTAAGCCTGAAAATGACAGAGAAGGTGGAAGATAACTGAAATTTATGCTCCTTTCTTGATCCCATTCAGACTCTTTTTCTTGTTAAACTTAGGGAAAAAAAAAAAGGAATCCCATGCTGCAACATTTCTTAAGGAGGTCACAGTAGATATCTGCTTATTTCAGACACTTCTATTTGAAGTGATCAGTATTTTAGGGATGATCTTCTAATTAAAAATAAATGAAGAAGCATTTTATTTTGATATTAATTCATGGAAAGCATTTCTTTACATGATATTAAAATCTAACTTCCTTTCTTTATATGATATTAAAATCTAACTTCCCTAATCTTCCAACGTGATATTAAAGTCCAACTTCCTAAATAACTTCTCTTCAGTGCTTGTTCCATTTTCAATCAATGGAAAGAAAGACAGCAATCAAAAAAGGAAATATTCTTCAGAATTCACTCCTCAGGCCCATAAAGACAAAACGTGAGTTCGATTTTTAGTAAGTTAACAAGTATTCATGTTCTTTTAAGTAGATAACTAAATGCAAATGTAGATTAAGGTGGTTTTACTGCATTTATACTAGAGTCTCTTCGACCCACTTCAATAGAGTTTGCTCTTAAATTCCTGCACTAAGGTCCGGTCTCTGGAGCTGATGTTGCTTCTTTTCCCTGGGCCCTCATTGCCCAGCCTTCCCTTAGCAGATGGTTTCCTTCTCTTCTGTCTCTCCTCCCACTTCAGCCTGGTCAGTCAACAGTTGCTGTTCTTATGCCCTAACTGTTCTGGTCCTAGCAGTATGTAGATTTCCGCAAAAACATTTTACCAGTTTGTCACAATGAATGTGTTTGTGTTATATAATTATGAAGTTACATACTTTTAAATTCAGCATAAACTATCCCTTATTAGACACTCATTAGAAAGTATGCAGATTTTTTTTTTTTGTCTAAGTGCTAAATGTCTTTCCATAACAGTGCTGGCTATTGTGCGTATGGCATAATGTGCTTCTTTAGTCTGTGACTTCTAATAGCAGGCATTAACACTGATTAGTCTCAATTACTGCTTTGTTATTAGCAAATGTCAGGGAATAGAAATGTATTCCTTAGTGTTCTCCAGTAAAACACATTGTAATATATGTAAAAATGCATAGAAAACACTTACAACTTCCAAATATATTTAAGCAAAAAGTCTTTTGATAGTATATCTGGTTATTTTCATAATGAGTTTCCCTATCATGCAAGATTCTGGCATTACATATCGAATCCTACCGTTTAGAAGACACGCACTGTCACGCAGGTTGGCACGCACTTCGGTGTCTTGCTGATCTCAAGGACTAGCACTCCTTAGTTACAGTATGACTCCAGTATGAAGTGGATGCCACTTGGCATCTTCACATGTTGAGAGCACAGAGCAACATCCTGCTTTTTGCGGAACAGTTAGGAATCTCTCAGAGAACAAACAGCTTAATGATGTCTACAGCTACCAGCTGAGTATCCTATGTTAGGTGAGAGGTAAAGGATAAATGTCCTGTGCCCAAGGTACACAGGTATGAGCTCCAGGAAAGCTGCCAATGAATAAACTTCAGCTTCAGAAAGAAGAAACAACAGATGATGAAACAGCCACTGGAAAATTGCCAGTCTGCCTTCCAGACTGTTCCAATTTAAATTGTCCTGTTTTTTTCTTCACCTTTATTCTGTAGTTCAGAGTATTCTATCTAGAATTAATTTCTCCTTTTCTTGAGCCAAATAAGGCCAAGTCTCATATCATCAAGTTTGTGAGTTTCAAGAGTCCTCCCTGGATTTAAGTACAGGCATTAGTAATGCAGTGTTTTGTTCCTTCCTTCCCAGTTGTCTCGAAAGAATTTAAACTTGAAAAGAAAAATTATTTGCCTGCAAAACTGTTAAAAAAAAAAAAGTCCATGTTTTTTGTTTCCCATGAAGAGTTATGCTAGGAGATATGATGACATTCAGGCCACTTGTTGAACCACCTATTTGACAGTATGACTGTAGTTTCTTCTCAGTTCTAAAATATTTGGGGGTTTATATTTCTTCTGTAAGTACTATTTCATTATTTCAGTATGTTATTGTGATTTTATGAATTATGGAGATGCTGTTTTGTTTTGCTTTTCTAAGTGCTTAAATTCCCAGTAGTTGACTTTTTCTTTGTTTGTTATTTTTTTACGTTAAGATAATCATGCTAATTTTAATGTGCTTCCAAGCTGCTCTAGCACACAGCACAAATTCCATTTTCTATTATAATTATTCGTCTATTATTGATTCCATTACCTATCCATTCCATTATCTATCTATATCTGCTGGTTTTGACTGGGATAGAATTAATTTTCTTCACAGTGACTAGTATGACTAGGAGACCACCTTCTTCACTGAACTTCTTTCATTTTTTCAAGTGCAGAATCTGGAGGGCTTTAGGGATTAGACTACTCTTGCAGTCCCCAATCAGGAAAGGTATGATTAATAGGAGGGATGTTTCCACTAGGTAAATCCAGATTTTCAGTGTAGTGTGTTTCCACCAGTGTTCCCATTTCATACACCTTTGCTGTTCTGCATTGGTTTCTGTGGTGGCAGCTTTTCCACTTCTCTCCAAGTCTATTAGCAGCTGTATCTAGATACCTCCTATACATGAAGAATTTATTATTTTTTCACCCTAAGGTTCCTCTAGGATTTGTTTGGAAGTTCCTCTTCTGTGCATTTCTTCCCTTGCCCTGGTGATAAAAGGCCCAGTGCTGCTGGCACATTAATCTAGTCCTTACATCGTTAATATACCAGCCATTTAAATCTGTGGTCATGACTTCCAGCAGGACAGTAGAAGAAAGCCATTGCTCCTGGGTGATCTTTCACATACTTCCCCCTGCCCCCTCCCCTGTTTTGTTTTTTAAGGCAGGGTCTCTATTACAGTCCCCTTTAGACCCCCAGAGTGTTATTTAAATGCCAGTTAAGTTTGAAATTAAGTACCAGAAGAATCTCTCCTGAAAGATTTCTTCTGTTCACATTGTTATTATTATTATTATTATTATTATTATTATTATTATTATTATTATTATTATTATTATTATTATTGCTGCTGCTTGGATAATTTCAGCATGTAAAGTAAATTAGTTGTGATTTCCAAGGAAAGAATGAACAGGTCAAAAGGACCCTCTACTGCTGGAAAAGTATCAATGGAATTTGAGTAGTTTCCAAAGTAACCTTTCTCTATCAGAAACAACAAAAAAAACCCCAACAAAACAATCCTCAGTGTTTATTCTTTGCAGGTCATCTCTGTAGCAGAAAAAAAAGAAGTAGGATTTTTTTTCTCTCATGAGAAGTCTCTATTCCTACAGGTAGAAAGTCTGAGATCTTAGAGTGGTTCAGGAAAAAAAAAAGGTTTGATTATGCAGTAATCTCATTTTCATCGAGAAGTTATTTTGTTATATCTATGACTTAATGAAAGCTGCTCAGCTGAGAACTTGTTTTCAGCTACAACAATAAAATTAGATTGTTTCTTTTTTTACCGTGTTATAAATACATGCACAATGTAAAAAGAAAATTCAGCCATGCTTTTTTTGCTCTCCCAAACTGAATTTTATACATTAAATCCTTGACTCCACTCTAGGCGGATTAATTTTGAGACATCCTTATACTGGTAAATGTAAAATACCTTCTTTTGCTGAATTATTGCAAGCACTTACTGGAGTAGAATTTAATGATACTGTGAAGTACACAGTGTAATGAACTTAAAGAACAGAAACTACTGAGTATACGTTTGACAAAAGGGAGGCTTTAGGTGTCAGATAGCAAGAAGTTCCTGTAGGAAGCATTACCGTGTCATTCTCTTGGGTGCTGCTAGGGTGCCGCAAAAGCATGGACCTAAATTTTAGGGTTCCTTGTGAGGCTGATCTTACGAGAGCCAAGTACATGTTCAAACCTTTGTCACCATGTTTGCAAGACTTTACAGATCATTTTAGTCAGCTGAAATTATACATGAAATTAAATTGCTAATATTTTTTTCTTTAAAGTGCAGATTGCTTTTGAACTGTTGCTTTAACTCTGGTTTCCAGGCTTATATGTTACAGTTTCTTTCCCTTGTGCCTCTGGTGCCTCTTTCTTTAGCCTTTTTCTGTGAACAGATATTTGATACTGAGTCACCTTTTTTGTATAAATGTCTGTTGCACTGTCA
Organism: Pseudotriccus pelzelni; assembly: GCA_035584735.1. Classification (NCBI taxonomy): domain Eukaryota; kingdom Metazoa; phylum Chordata; class Aves; order Passeriformes; family Tyrannidae; genus Pseudotriccus; species Pseudotriccus pelzelni. The sequence continues at coordinate 32,680,090 of JAWMRA010000113.1, forward strand.
TATGTAGGGTTGTAAATCACTTGTTCATACCCAGAACTTTGATTTTAAAGAAAACATTTTCTGTATTTGATCACTGTCTGAAGTGGTTTCTAGTTGGCCTATTACAGGAGAGGCAGAGGAGGGGCTTTCTAAGCACAAAAGAAAGAACCTTGTATCTCCGTGGGAATAAGGCTAAGACAAAGTCTTTTGCTCTCTAAAGTAGTATTTGTTCGACTTCCTTATACCATGGCCTCTGCAAGATTGAGTAAGATCACATGGTCTGGATTTCTTACAGTCATCTAGAGGTTTTTTGAGTTTTTTAGTCATCTGTTTCAGACTCTTGTTACTGCTTCTAGAAGAGTTTAGAACCTGCAGTTTGTATAAATCAAACTAATACTGCTATCAAAAAACTGAGTTATAATCTTAGGAAGGAGGTTTAGAACTAGCTTTTCAAAACACGTGATTTTTTTTTTTTTTAAATACAATTTGTTATTTCTTTTTTTTTTTTTTTTTTAATTACTGTTCACATTTATTATTACAGCAAAGTATTTTGAGCCTGAAAGGCAGGAAAGTACTTCATGCTCTAGCTTTGGTTAGAGCCTCAGAAATCACTGTTCTTCATAATGGGCTTTGCCTGCTGTGCTCTGTGTGAAGACACCAAAAGCAGGTCCATTCCAGAACTGGAAAGCTGAGAGGAAAGCAATGTAATGTATTAGAATCAGAACACTTGATTCCTCTAAATGAAGTTGTTTCTGTAATAATGTGCTAGAAGTTCCTTATTATAGACTTACTAGATCTCTTTTCCTATCTCTTTTTCCCATCTCTTAACTGCATTAGCTGTAGCTTTTGGCTTCTGTACTTCACCAACTTCTTCCATGTCCAAGTGCTGATAAAAATGATCCTCATCAGGCTGTGTGCAGGACGTGATTCAGGAATGTCCCAGACAGAAGCCTGCCCTTGCTACGTACAGACAAGGCAATGATGCCTGGAGCCACTTCTGGCTCAGTTTTATAAGCTTGGAACCAAACACAGTAAATCAAATGGTGAATGCTCTGCACATTTGTTTTTAGCTTTTAACGTGTAGCAATCTTCAGCTGAAACATCTGCTATAATGAATTGACATTTGCACTAATGACAGCATGAGTTTACTTAATGTCCTACATTAAATTTGCTTCCCGAAAGAGTTGTCCTTTTTCAAAGAGGAGTGAGAATTTGCTCTTTGTGTTTTTAGAGATACTGGTCTTGTAACTGTGTGGCTGATAGCTGGCAGTGGGGCTGGACTCAGGGAAATGGAACAGGAAACAGCAAGGCTGGCTGAGGAGAAATATTCTAGATTTGCTGCTGACAGGGCAAATTTGTGAATCCAGGGAGCAGCAGTGCATGGAAGCAATTAATGAAGACTGAATCCAGTCTCCTGTGCTTCAGCTTGATTTTTTTTTTTTTTTAATGAGGCTTGGAAGATGGGACAATTTATTTTAAAAAGGAAGTAGAATGATTGTGACATAAGACTTTCAGTATAATGTAGTTCTATTTCTAATAAGAAAGACAGCTAGTTGTTTAGAAATTCTTGCTGGCTTTGTAGAGACTGTTAGAAGACTTTCTTCAGATGAGCTAGCCAGAAAGAAAAACAGTAATCAGTTCAGTGCTATAGAGCCAATATCTGTACCTACTTGATGAATATTTATTCTTAATCAGGTTTTTTTGTATGTAGCAGAACTTGTTGAGATTAAAAGTATCCACTGCAAGAGAAAAAAAAAGATATATCTTTGTTACTGAGTTCTGTTCTCTGTCTGAAAGGAAATGCTTGAATTCAGCACTGTCTATAAAACAACAGAACAGTGGGGATTTGTTTTCTAAATGAGAGCCTTTTTATTTACATTTCCATAATTTTCTTTTTATGGTAGTGCAGCTAATAACAACATGATGCATCATAGCAAGAAGTGATGAGACGAAAGGAACTCTTTGATGTGACATCAGTTATATGGCTTTGAATTTGGAGATTTGTAAATTGGAGAAAACATTGGACTCACTTTTGTGCATAAACAAGCAAATATCATGTTAAAAACTCATTTAATCTGAAATAACAAATTTAGCCTGGATTGTTCTAACCACAGATGATTTTTGCTAATAAAAGCATGGAAATGTGAACTAAATATAGCCTCAATTTTCTGGATGACTGACTATGCCACAGGGCTGGAGCTTTTGACATTAGTGCATCTCCCGGGTCAGTTTCTGGTTCTTTTTCAGTTCCAGCTTTTATGTACAGATATTTTTGTAAAACTAATGCCAGTATCACCCCAGTGCATCTTAGAAATGCATCCACTCATCTTTTACGAAGGGACATGTTTTCCCTTTTCTGATTATGCTAACCCTGAATATAAAGGAGTACATTTTAGTGTGTACCAGTTTTCCTTTTTGGTCTTCATTATGTTTCATGTACTGCAGTTTCTGCAGATTATCTTGGGAGGGTTAAGGTCACAAGTAATAATGTTGTGTGTGAAACAAACATTGTGAAATGTTTTGAAATATCTAAATTATGGTGATGACTTTGTATTTGCAAAGCATATTCAACCATGTAGATATTAACACCTCCTGCTATTTTTATTAATTGCACTGATGCCAGACACATATAAATAATTCATCCCCCTCTTGTTGCATTATTCCTTCAAATCTATGTGTGTTTATATAATTCAAATTTTATTCAGATTTGTCTCAAAAGAATGTAACTTTGGTTGCAAAGTCAAGTGCTTCCAAGGTGAAAATGACATTTTTATGACTGTCAGTACGATGTTAATTCAGCCCCTGTCTGCATTCAGCTGGTGGACTGAGTGATGTCCTGTGGAAAAAACAGTATCCAATGGGGTAATTAAACACAATGTGTAGGTATGAGAGTAGCAAGGAGACAATTAAATTTACACAGTCAACTGTGTAAGTCTGCCATTTCCGAACTTGCAAGTGATGGACTTTGAACTTCAGTGTGCTTATAAAGTATGCTATGGCAGACAATTCCTAATTTCCTTTTAGGGATTGAAGAAGGAAGCTGGAATAGACTGGACTACTGAAAACCTCATCTGGCAGTGTCTTTTGGGATGCTGGAGACTTGAATTCTTAAACTAAACAGCTGCCCTCCGAGCTACCAGCCTCTCTGTGAATTAGTTTGCTGCTAATGCTGAATGGGGAGAGTCTATTGATACCACTTTCTTATTGACTAATCAGGCTCTAGTTCCTGTGTCCAGAGATATGGATTTCTATTGTGTTGGAGGGCTGGAGTAAGTGCTGAGTTATAATCAGGTGAAAATGGGATCATCTAACTGGCAGGCTTAATTAGGTTGTATCTCCACTTACATAATACGTGCTAGGAATATTGTTAATGCAGAAAGCAATAAATGCAAAACCCAGAGAAATCAAATTCTGTCTATCAGTATAAAGGGAGTTTAAAGGTAGTTTTAGGCATGAAATGGGGAAGCACCCTGTACCCAACTGAAATGAAAAAGAGATGTGCAAAGAATGCATAGTGACATTGGGGTTTGGATGCAGTAAGTCAGTTCTTCCCAAAATTCATTTGAGTTTCATATTCTGACTAGAATTTGGCACCTAATATGAAAAACTCATTCACTGCTTGCATACTATGAATGTAATGATAACTTCTTTTTCATGATACTTTTTGTTTTCATAACGTTCATTACGTGAAGGAGGGTCAACTCCTGGTTTGTAGGTAAGGGAAAGTAACAAAGGACACAAATTTCCTTCTGCATGATAACAAATAAGTCAGTAGTGTTACTGTTGCATGATCAATTGCTATTACTGTGGTTATTTTTTTCATGAAGTCTAAAACAATAAATTAAATTGCAGTTACCAGAAGTTTTGTCACCGAGGGAAAGAAAGTATGACTTTTGTGTCAGTATTAACGGTCGATATATTTACATTCACATGGAACATTGAAGATTTTTATTTCTTTCTGAGAAGAAAACAGAAAGATGTGTGCTTCATGAACACCAGGGAAACATGCTGGAGCTGTTGAGTGATCCACATATCTAAGGAGGCTGATTGGCAGTGGTTCAAAAGTATTTTGGAATAAGTATCTCTGTTGTAAGTTTCCCTTACAGATACTCATACTGCCTTCGCTTGGCCCCATATTTTCTTCTGAATGATCTTTCTAAATTCTTTTCTCATTTTGTGTTTTTTCTAGCCCATAACTAACACATAGAATAATTGGTCAATAGACATGCACAGAGGCTTGTTCTGCTTTTAGGAAGTTGCACGGATAGCTGTGTGGGTTCAGAAGCGGATAAAAGTACAAGTGATTCAGTAATGCTGGTAAAATCCTGATGCAGGCACAGGACTTGTGGCAGGAGAGAAAAGAATTCTGTCATTGGTATTTCATTCAGAGAATTGTTTTGATGCTATATCATCAGGATCATTTTCACGAGCAAAAGACACAAGCACATGGCTCTACAAAGACTTATTTATCAGTGTAGATGAAGTTGTCTCTTCCGTGTACTAGAGGTCTGGACAACAAACTTCTGACAGAAACTCCAAACATTTAAGATCAAGCATGAGAAAACTCTCCTCTTTTTACAGTACAAATTCCACAGGGCAGTTTCCATCTGCACACAGGCCTATCATTAAGCAGGCTTTTATCAAACTGGTATGCACTGTTTCCACTGTGGGCATCTTGAAGTTAGTTTTGTTCAAAATGTGATAGAATATTTTCCTGTTTCCTTTTTCTTTTGGTAAATCAAACTAAGGTAGATTTTGCAGGTAGTATTAAGTGGGAGGGAATTCAAAGCAGGGCCTGAATCTGAGTCTTTGTGTCTATACTTGACTGACTAACCCCTGAGCTGTAGAAAGGATCATGAACTGGTACTTTAAAACTTAAGGTGTCGATTGTCAAGCGCCTTAGCACAGCACTAGGCAGCTGGGTGGAAGCTGCAGCAGAGCACAGGCTGATTTGGGTGATGATGTGAGAACCTGGGCTCCCAGCATGGCCTATGGATGGATCTCACACCAGAAATTTCATTCTTGACTGAAGAAACCTTCTGTGCCTACAAACAAATCATTGAAAGTAGTATTCTTCTACAGTTAAATAAAAAAAATTAATATCCTCTGATGAAATGCATAGCTGAAAAATACCTGGGAAGCCCTGTGCAGACCCTGTTTTCTTGTTTGGCAAACAACAGATATTATCTTCTAGCTTTGTAACTTACACTGTCCTTCATGTGTTCTTTAATACCAACCAAAGCATGTACTGAAGCTGGATGTTATTATTTACTGTAGGATTATGTATAGATATAACAAAAAGACATGAAATCTTTCCTTTTATTCCATTTTTAAAAAAAAAAATTGTTTACAGTAGCATCAGGAGTAAGTTTGGATCCTGAAATATAAACTGAGATTAAAAATATGTGTACTATAACTGTGACTTTTTTTATTTTCTTCCAGTGATGTTCATTATAAATGAATTAGTTTTTCTTTTTAAGAACACTTTTGCAATTTAATTTTTCCAGCTATCAAGCACTAAACACTTGATTAGCTTAAACTAAGAGGATTCGAGAAAAATTCTTCATGCGTGATTTTCAGCTTCAAGTAAGATGTAATAGAATAAAATAGATGTTAATTAAATACCTCTGGTGCTTTCTTAGGTTATGCAGGGAGAAAATTAGAAGGGCCAAAACCCATGTAGAACTTAATCTGGCTACTGCTGTAAAAGACAATAAAAAAACATTTCTCTAATGCATCAGCAACAAAAGGAGGCCGAAGGAGAATCCCCATGAGAAAGGATGAGGTACTTAATTCCTTCTTTGCTCAGCCCTCAACAGTTGGACCATTTGTTCTCAGGGTACTCAGCCCCCTGAGGTGGGAGACGCAACGGGGAGCAAAATGAAGGCCCCATAGTAAAAATGGGAAATGGTCAATGACGTGCTACACCCCTTAGACACCCACAAGTTTATGGGTCCAGATGGGATCTACCCAAGGATACCGAGTGACCTGGTGGAAGCTCTTATCGAGTCACTTTTATTTACCAGTGGTCCTGGCTAACCAAAGAGGTCCCAGTTGACTGGAAGTAGCAAATGTAATGCCTGCCTACAAGAAGGGACAGAAAAATATGCCTTGCAAAATATTATGCCCTTGAAATTTTGGGACATAGGGATGTAAATTACAGTGATTAGAACTACAGGCAAAGACTGGCAAGTTCGAATACTCATGGCAGTTACATTTCTGCCAAGCAAAAGACTCCTAAAGGCTCCTGAGCCTCCCTTCAGTAACCTCAGTTGAAAGTAAGGTATATTGAAAGACACTTTGGGTCCACTGGAGGTTATGAGGCATCTGTAGATGAAGTAGGACTGGTATGTTTTGCTGTCTGCAGTGTGCAGTGGAAAGCCTTTCTATCAGTGGTTAATAGACTTAAATTACCTTTCTGTATTTCCTTAGTTTGAAAAAATTTTAATTGAATTGTTGTCTAACTGTCTCAATATGGGATTGATAGAGCAGAGGCTCATCAGGCAATGAGCTTCCTGGGCAGGGCAGATAAGTAAGGTAAAAGTGGGCTCCAGGAAATGCTGCTTGTTTGGCTGAACCCACAGTCTTCTTTTACCTTGCTGTTTGTACTGTTATAAAAGCATCTATTTGTTCAGATGGTCTGTTAGAGGGAGATATTCTTTGGGCATAAAGCAGTTTGCCTGTAGCTGTGGTACTCAAGGGAGCTTGTGTGTTGTGATCATCCCTGAGGCACCAGTGGGTCTGTGCACTGTCAGCTTCTTTCTCCTTTCGTTTCTGTTCTCTAGAGCTGCTTCACTCAGACAATGGAGCAGGGAGATACCTGAGAGATGACTATACCTGACCACTACAGAAGGAAAATTAAAGCCTTTTCTATTCACTCCTTTTCATTAGGACAGCTAAATATCCCATAGCATCCTGATTTTATAAGCAACATGCATGATACTGTTTTTCCATTGTTATTGTGATTTAGTTGTTTTGTTGTTTTTTTTTTAACTTCCCATTTATGTTGCACATTGATAACCATGAAAAAACATACACAGCCCACAATAGCTTCTTGCTGAATTTGGTCAGAGAATGTATTTAACTGAATTATATCCTGGAGAAAAACAGAAGGGCAAAGCTGCAAAATTGGCACTTTGCTGGCTTCCCATTACACCTTGAGGGCAAGTTCCTGATACACAATGGTACCTTTACAGTCAAATCTCAGTAGCAAGCTGCCTCTGGCATTTATCACTGACAAACATACAGCCACAGAAAGTTGGCTGTGTCAGCAGCATGAAACATTGGCCAGAAGCCTACTTGTGTGACCCTTTGACTGGTTAAGAGAAATACTTGCACTGAAAGGAGTTACTGATCACTCAGTTTAATTGGTTTCCACAAAGGAGACAGAAGTGAGTAGCTTCTGTTTGCTTGCTTGCTTATTTACCACTGTAGTGCTGTAATTCGCTGTAGGCTCCAGGAAAACCTAAGCTTGTTGGATTGCATAAGGCTTTTTCTTTGTGAATATGCCAATATTTTTAGAAGAACAAACTCAGTTATACTTCATTGACTTCCAATACCAGATAACCATATCATACACCACCTCTTAAAAATACGTTTAACTGTGAACTTTGACATATTTTTTGCCTTTCATTTGGATCTTTTCTTATTTAACTAGGAGAAAAGTCTGTTCTAAGTAGACATCTCTGAAAGGAAAAGGTGTCTGGATTTCTTTAGTTTTTCAATTCATGGAAATTTTAAAAAGAAAATTTGTGTTGGTTGTTCTATAGTTCTTTTGGGGTTTTGGGGGGTTTTGTTTGTTTTGGTTTTGTTTGGTTTTGTTTTACTTTTACTCCTAGATCTGCCTGGGCACTTTTTTTTTTCTTTTTAATCTTTTTACATTTGTGTTTATACAAGATACCCAGAATTTCAAGGCAAAAAATAGGTTTCATTAACAAACATCGGTGCACTGTGAAACCGAAGGTGATATCTTAATGTTACTGTGGGTCTGCAGAGCACAGGCATACTGTAACATGTTTCTGCACAATTTTATTCAAGCTATGTTAGATAAGAAGGACATTTAAAAAGTAATTATTAAGCATGACATTTCAAATTTTTTTATAAATACAGATAGATATGGAGCACCTATTGATTGACATCTGCATGTAATCCTACTTATTGGATTTAACGAAATCTCTCTTTGAAGTGTTGTTAGACTGAACTGAGACGCTTTCATGAAATTTCACATTAAATGGTAATGGATTTTTCTAGTTTGTCATCTATTGAATAAAATATATAAACTTAAACTCTTTAAAATGTAAATAGAAAAGGCAAAAAGTATACTTTTTCTTTGAAAGTCGTTTTGTGATTAAATCATTCTGTGCATGTTGTGAGAGTTACTTCCGTATTTCAGCTCCTTATAGGGAGCAAATACTGACAAAATTAGAGTTTAATCAGGGTACTGGGCTAGGTTTATAAATTTTGGCTACTTTTTCTATCTTCTTTGAATGTCTTGACATATTTTTTTCACTTTTCAAGTATTTTCTAGCGTTATGTGTTGGGTTTTTTTACTCTCTGTTGATTAGTAGATGAATAATGTTGGCACCGGACTCTGTTGGCACTATCTTTTCAGTTCATTTCAGATTTTTGATTTGTTTGTTTCTATGTTTTTGCATAAAATTTTGCCTTCGTGGTGTTTGCCAATCACGTATAGTTGTAAAGATGGATTTCAGCTGATAAGACATTAAATCATTATAACTGAATGTGCATTTTATTTATCGGTTGAATTAATATATGAATTCATAATTTCATCTACCATAGTTGGCTCTTAGTGTTGTGTATTTACTTTGCTCATCTTTCATTCGTTGTCATTTTTAGCCCTCCAGTTTTTAACCACCTAGCTGGCAATTCAGTGAAAATTAGTCTACAGTTACTGAATTGAAAATATACCCAAAAATATCTCCCAACTTTATGGATTTATTGATCCCTTTATGAAATGTTTAATTGACCTGGCATTTCAAATTAGAGATGTCAGCTTTTTCTACTGGCAGACTATTTGGAAATGCAGTCGTTAGCTAACAGCTTTATTGTGGTAATTTTTCTGAAGCTCCACTATAAAGAAATTAGGCGTATGTTTGCACATTATCTGGGTTACTGTGCCAGTAACACCTGGAGCCATACCATGTGTCTGGCTAGCACGGGTGATAGTTGCAGTGTCAGCTCTGTGTGGGCAGAGGCTTCAGTGGGCGACTGAGGAGACTTCCCTGAACAAATGCGTGTATAAAATTATATGCCTCTTACATTTCCATCGTGACTGTCACCTGAGGTAAATGCAATTAAAATATTCTTGAGGTAGGCCTACAAGTGTTACCCTTTTCTGGATGTAAGTTTGAAATTCCCAAAGGCATTTAAATGCGTAAAGACTGAAATCTATGAAACACCTGGAGAAACAGAACAAAGAAATAAGCTTTTGGTTTTTAAAAAAATGTTGGTAGGATTGCCTCTTTGGCAGAAGTCTTGAAGAACACTATACATGTGGAAAGTGCTAAAAAGCATAGTAGGCATTGAAGCAGTATTTGTAATTGAACAAGAGGGTAATAACCTGCTATATATAGTGACAGTAGCAAAGCAAAATAAGAGATGGCTTTTGCCCTTTTTGCTACTCAGAGACATGGTAGCTGAAACACATTAAGTGCTAGAAGGAAATTGTTAATGAAAATAAGAAGCAAGGAACAAAAGCACAGTACATCCAAGTATCAACATTTTGCAGGATAAAGATAGGAAGACTAAAAGATAAGGAATAAAAGAACTTCCTGACAATTGCTTCAGGCAAATTGAAAACACTTTTTCAAAGAGAAAACATAATGCAAGAGAAAAAGAAGTCCAGTAGTAAATGTTTTAAATGTTCCTTTAGAAGACAATTCAGTCTTGCTGTTTTTTTTTCACCAGAAACAGATTCTTTGTATTTTTATCCCCTTTCTACCTTAATGTTGCAAAGGGAATAATTTCTTATTTCCATTTGGTTATCTTGTGATGGATCATTCAGAAATATTATAGTACTGCTTGACTTTCCCTTCCTACAAGATGAAGGTCAAACCAATACATGCTATTTTTCAGCTCAGTGTGTCTCAACTTGCACCCAGCTGTGAGACCAGAGGTCTGGAGTGATGGAGCTTCACCTGTGCTGGGAATCCAGAGTCTGAGCCACGACAATGTGCCTGCCACCCATAGCTCTGTCTGACTTCTACACTCTGCTCAAATGGCCTTCCACTTTATTTGAAAACACAGTAAATCTTAATCAGTTTACAAATTTCAGGATTTTTAACCTCAGGAGATTTTAGCCTGAGATTTCACTGACAGGAACAGCTTGGCCTTTATTATGTGGTGTTTGTTTAATTGACCCTAGAAGTACGTCAGTCTCTCTTGGATGGCGTGTTTCGGTGAGGTGGTTAACACACGATACCGGTACGTGGGTGAGTCCCTGAGGGGCAGAGAGCTGAGCCCGCCCAGCCGTGGGAGCTCAAGCCGACCACGCTGGGCAAGTTACGGCAGAGGGGCAGGTTGAAGTGGATCTGGGGCTGCGAGCTGCGGTCCAGGAGATGCGTGGCCAAGCACAGGCAGGGCTGCAGCCCCTCAGGCGTGGGTGAAAGGCAGCTTCCCAGCAAGGGGGGCTGGCCCCACTGCTCAGCCCCATCCCAGCAGCCTGGTCCACTGCTGGGATGCACTGCAGTGAGGCCAGCCCTGTGCACAGTGCCTGATGTGAGCCGCTCAGCCTGGCCTTCAGGGTCCTTCTTACTGCCTGGTAATTTTTCATCTGCAAGGAGCTATGACTGCAGTCTCAAAGGAAGAGCTTTCTTAGCAGAAGGGGATATAAAATTTTCGCTGTACAAGCAATAAAGATTGAAGAGGGTATGATGGTTTTGCACAGCTTCCCCATGTGTCCCTGTGCTGCCTCCACGTCTCCAAGCTCTCGCTGTCATTGAAGGGGTGCAAAATTTTCTGATCCTTGCTGCAAATTGGCCCTGAAGTGCCACAACGTCCCAGGAGCTTTGTTTGTATCTCATCGGTCAAAAATAAATAGGCCTGATACATCTAGTTATTTTGAACAATGATGAAATGCAGTAAAGAAATGTCACCCTTGTTGCTAGTAGGAGTTACATGAGAATATTTTATAGGCATCTGCTGCATATTCTGAAACGCTACCTAAGTTTAAGATAGCTGAAAATGCAAAGTACCGCATAGGGATTTTTATGCTAAATATACAAGTGAAACAATTCCCAGAAGGCCAATGAAAATGTTGTGGTATTGTTCGAGTGCTACCATGGCTTGACTAACAATGCTCAGAACATTCTTCATTCAGGATGCTTTGTGTGAGGTTTGATTTCAGTCCGCGTTCTGCCACGTGCTTGTGTATTTTCTGTAGTCTTACATAGCTGTTGTCTACATTAACAGATCATTGAGTGGGGATAGCAAGGGATCAGTAGGTCAAACATTTTCTATTGTGGCACCGACATATTTAGTATATATGGTTCAGGGATTTAAAAATTTGGGGTTAGATTTACTCTGGGCTGTGGACTGAGGTGTTCTAGATCACATACATATTTCAAAACTGTCCAAGGGACTGACTGACAAGGGATTGAAGTGCATTTTGTGCACATCTTCAGTTTTTTTCACAGGGTCTCCAGTTAACATGCACAAAAACTGCTCTGGAAATCTGACCCATGCACTAAAAATGGTAAAAGTGAAGTGATTCTTTTCAAAACTAACTTCAGTACTCTGAGCCAGAGTGCTAATGTAGATACAGCTTATGTATTTTGTTAATATAAATGTTTGAAAATGAGTAAGAATCATCTTCTATTACATAATAAAACCTGTGATTAATGATAGCACTGTGGTAGATACATTAGTGATAGAAGCTGTGAGACTTGCTTTCAAATAATATATTGTCCAAACCCAAGACTAGTTTTGTTTTTCAGGATCTAACTGATTCATGTTTTAATGTTTGGTTTGGCCTTTTTTTTTGCTATGTACTCAGCATCCTGAGTAAATTAAAAACAACTGGTGGGGCTACTTACTTTAGTTGAAAGACTTCAGAAGAAAATTAACTGATAACACATTATTCATACCTATTTTTTTCCCCTATAAGCTATTTGTATTTTAGAGCATTGCAGATTGGTGGTCTGTATGTAGACTCTGTGGGTATCTAAAGTGAATTTGGTATTCCAGGCTATGGTGATAGAATAGCAAAAAGCAATATATCAGCAGTAAAGCAGAAATTGGGCTTTTGAATCACAGGAACAGAAGCTGACATTAGGAAGAAGATAGTATATCTTTAATATCCTCAAATAGAAGAGGGTTTTTTTGTTAATTCTCTAGAACAGCTGAAGATTTTTCATACCTGTTGAGGACTCAGTACGTATAATAATATATAAATGGCTTATAGCTAAATGTTTTCAGCGTAAGAAATGTTTTGGTTCTATAAAAAGACTGAAAAACTGCCTGACACGTCTACTCTACACTCTCCACCTGTGCTTGATAAATAGAGGATAACAACAGTTATTGCTTTTAAATGTGTCTTTTAAATCTTTGTCATTTTCTCTGAACTTCTCTTTGTTGCCAGGCTGAACAGGATGTCTGGGGGAGGGGGGAGAACAAAGGAAATATTTGAAAGAATCAGCCTGTTCACGTTGGTAAAATGAGGAAATTTATGAGGGGGGAAAAAAAAAAAGATTAAGAAGCTGGGAGCTGCATTCTGCCCTAGTCGGTGGAGTGAGAGTGTTGTGTTGCATCCTGTAAATTGGCGGTTGGCTGTCATAACTCCTTTGAAAGTAAATCAGAGCTTCAGCTTATGTTGGGAGACATTTAAGCCTTTTTCTTTCCTTCCTTTTTTCCAACATAAACGTCAGTCATGCAGCCATTTTCTATTACAAATTTGAGAACACTTCAGAGAGGGACTGATTTCCTTCCATGTTAAGGTAATCCTGTAAAGGTCACCATCTAACCAATGTGAGCTTCCAAGATAAGGTACTAAGAGTGGATATTTTTTTATTCTGCGATTGGATATTGGAGAGCTTTCTTTGAAGTTTGCAATTCCTTTGCCAGCTGGTCCCCGTTTTGACAAAGCTGCCCTAGCAACATGTAGCTGGTAACTTATGAGCTTGTGTTAATTATGGAAGTGCTGGAACGAACCTCCTAAGCTTGTTGTCTCTTGGTCAGACGTTAGTATAAAATATGGAAGTTAATTGCTTTGAATATTTCAGATCCTGCTGTTTGTCTGACGAATGAGTGGCTACTCTTTATGTTTTCTAAGAGGCCAGTGGAGTTAACCAGGCTTTGCTGGGATTTACCTTCTCTTATAGCACTTAAGATTGTAAGCCAATAAAGGTGTGGATTTGGCTTTGTTACATTACTTTCTGAAATGAGTAAGGATAAAGAGCAAGAATTATGTTGGTTTCTCATTTCATAAGTGAAAAGCAAGCTCATAATTCGGTTTCCTGGTGGTACCTTTTTACATAAATTGCCCCAGAGACTGTTAGCTGCTGGAAAGCAGTTTGTTCTCCTCACCGGGTGTCTGCAGACAGCTGCAGTGTGCATTGGCTGGACTTACTTGATTCCTTTGTGTTGATCTGTAATTTATTTGAACAGCTGGCATTTTTCTTGCTTTGTGTTTAATTTGTGTACATTGGAGATTTTGAAGGAAAGGATTCTTTAATTTCAACTGTGTTTCTCTGTGTCTCGTTTCCTATTTTAATTTGCAGGCAATTGACAGTGTATCTATTGATCTTCAAAACAGTTTTCTCTTCACTTTTTGGCACACTGGCCTGGGTATCCTGCATGTGGTCCCTACCTATCTATTCATTAGCTATTACTTAACAGTGGAAGAAAGCGAAACTTTGTTTATCAAATTGATTTTGACATCAATTCCCTGGTCAAAAAACAGTCTGCAATACCTTTAAAGAGCTGTGGACAGCAAATCACCTGTCAAATTAACAGGAAAAATTGCATAGACAACTCCACAACTCTGCATACATTTCTAAGGTGAGCAAGGTGGTCTTTGTTTACAAACTCCTGTTGCATCCTAGGATCACTAAATATACAATAATTTCAATATGATTTTCAGAGGATGTATGAAAAAAAATTGTTTCCTCTCTTTCAAAGCACCTGTCACTGTAAGTACTCGTGCTAATTGGACTTTCAGGTGGATAAAGATGTGCAAGATCAAACTCCTCGTTGCCTCTACTATTGACTCTGCTGAAATATTGTAAAAAGTTAATTTGGTTGTAAATGAAAATTTCCATCCTGGAAATTCGATTGATCTGAATGAACTTTTTTTTTTTTTTTGGCTTAGTCAGTGCTCCAGAAAAACAAAATACAAAGGAAGAAGAAATGCTTTGAGCTTCCTTTAATGTTTAAATATCTTTCCAACTGAATTCCAGTTATGGAAAGGCCCCATTTGTCTTGAATTGTGGTAATTTCAATAATGTTTGAGTCTTACCAATAAGCTGTGGGAATAGTTTTGTAGGTACTGAATAAAAAAACATTCAGACATAGCCCCAAAATCTTCTTGTAAGAAATGTATTTAATTACAAGTTTTTAATGTACTATAAAAATGCAGATACAATAATTGAAATAATATAAAAATATTTCTGAATGGATTTAAAAGATTGCATGTAAAAATTGAGTGTCATCGACTAGTACTGACGTTCTCATTAAATGCAGTCCTATAAAATTACATATTCCTGTTTAAGACATAAAATGGCAGCTATGTATTTTAATAAATAATAAATAATAAATAATCTATAAAAGCTAAATTTTAGGAAAATATAATTTTTATAATATTCTTTGAAACACTTCATGGCTTATTTTGCTTCTTTTTCCAAGTCTTTAGTGTTTTCATAGAATACTGCTTTGGATGTGATTTCATAGATTGATTCCATAACATCTTTTCTGGCTAGAAATGATACTTGAACCCTAATTTTATATTCTCAATTTTTTTTAAATTTATGATTTTATGTTCCATTTGCCTTGAAGTGTGACTTTGATATTTAACCTTAGCTACCCACATAGATATGAAAAACAGAAGAAAAGAGCAGATTTTTATATAACAGTCTTAATATATGTGGTCCAGAATTTAATAGGATACTTTTGACTGATTCCTCTCCAAATACTCATTCGATGTATGTCATCAATTAATCATAGCTAGCTAACAAGGTTAGCTCTGGAATTAAAGAAAGAGTGTTCTTTAATGTTTCTAAACAACTTAAGTGCACTTCTAAATTCTTAGATATCGTAAGTACAAATATATAAAAAAATACAGGCATTTCTAGTCTGACAGTTGTCTACAAGCTGTAGTTTCACCACTCTTTGAAAGGCATTTCTACCCAACTAATAAGATGGATGGTCTTGTTTTGCAGCCAACTTCAAAGGTACTGAGTGAGATGCCAAAGTTTCTTATGAAAACTCTTCAGTTGTGATGAAAGGCTCTTTTAAAATGTTGGACTTTCTTTTCTCCTTCTAATTTTCACTAAAGCTTGGAGCTTTCACAATAATTCATTCTAAAAGTTAGCATTTATCTTCTTTATCATGAAGACCAACTTCCATTTATGAGAAGAAAAAAAAATAAAACATCAGAGTAATGACTTGTGAGTGGAAAGAGAAAGGAAGAAAGTGCTGTTAATGATTGGGATTGGGATATCTTTCCTACCAGGCTTATTTTTTGCTTTGAGAGTTGACTTTGATTATATCTCATAAGCATGGGTTAAAAAAAATAAAGTTGGAAGAGTAAAAAATATTTTAGATTTTCATGATTTGATTACATTCCTGCAGTGTGTTTTACTGTAGTGCCTCCTGAGATCCGTTTTAATTTTCATGGCATCACTCCTTTCTCACTGATCTAAATGGATGTTGACATTTGAAGTTTGTTGATTTACCAAATGTCAGGTGATTTTAGGGAGAAAATGCACCCTCCTTTCTCCAAATGAAAGTTAGTATCATGTATGAACCTAGAATTGTAGAAAAGATAGTTATAACTGCTGTGTTATAAATCACTATTTCATTCTTGTGAGTCTTTCTGTAGACTTATAGGGAAAGCTACCTTTTTATGAAATGATTTTCCTTTTGCTTTTGATAAATTAAGTACTGCTGCTGAAAATTTTTTTTCAGGAAACTTTCTCCTAACACCTCAAAATACCTAGTTTTGTAAAAGGTTATGGTAGTCATTCAAAAGGAAATTGTCAAAGAAAGTAGGGGAAATGAATGCAAAATACAGAAGTGAAAGGGAATGCCTTTATATCCCTCTTGCTGTTCACAACATGCTAAAAATATTATTACTAGGAGAGACTGCCCTTCCATTTGGTTTTTGTTCTAACAGTTTTGTTCTGGCCACTTGAGCCCTTTGCTAAATGTGAGTCTGTGGATTCAATAATTAATTCAATAATGCTGTTGCTTTTTTTCCCCTCTGTGTTTTGCTTGGCAGACCAGTCTGTGTATCTGACATTCTGCAGGATTGTTTTCAGCCTCCTTCACTGGCAGCATTGATTTGATTCTTTATTTTAAAAAGCTATATGCATGCATCTCTCTGTCCATACAGTATGCAACTGCAAAGCTGCAGGTCTGCCATAGCGATCACCCATCATAGCAGGGTGCAGGAGGCTCTAAGTACTTATTTCAATATTTCCTACTGCTCCAAAGATAACTTTCCAAACTGTGGGAAGAATGTAAGCAGGAGCTGTAGTCATGTACAGATGAACTTCTGATTATTCGGGCAGCATGAAACATTATTTCTGAGGTGGAGGGATGGGAAATTCCTCATTTATACGTAGACGTGGGAAGTATGAATCCAAATTGTTGTGTTTGAAATGTCAACATTATCCTCTAAAAATGGGAGAAGTAGCATGGGCATAAGAATAGTAATTTTATCTTAGAGACCTGGAAACCTGTGCTGCCATTTGTCTTTTGCTGACTTTTCTCTGTGCCTTGTGTTTTTGCAAGTGTCTTACCTATTGCAGGCTCTTTGTGTAATTTTGTTTTCCTCTGAGCAATCTACTAAAAAGTAGCCCAAATTTCAACTGAGAAGTTTGAGCACTGCTGAACTTTGAACAATAGTAATTGAAATTAAACTGAGTTGGTTAGGCAAAAATATGGTTAGGTGTTTTTTTCTGGAGAACACAGTGGGAGAGCTGGCTCTTATCCAGAGTTCCCTTTCCAAAGTTCATATTGGAAAGAAAAAGACCTATTTTCTCTTTAAAGCCTTGGTCTCTTAAGTGTCTAAGCTATTTATCACAACTTGTTAGGTAGCCAAAGCTCCAGCTGCCCCCATCCTGGCTGCCAAAATCCCCAGCTTCAAACCTGACAACTTTTACAGTTATTCATAGGTTTGATTTTTTTCAGTCTGTGACCTTTTGAAAATTTGTGGCAGCATGAAATTCAATTAGTTACCTATCTAAATGAATCACAGAAGGGATTCTGAAGTGCTTGAATTCTTCATTTTTATGTAAATTTCGTAATACTTTTTTTCTATGTGAAGTTGGGATGGCTGGAAGCATCTTTCAGGTGGAACTGCGTAATGAATTTTATCATTTTACGTAAACAAAAGGACTGTATGTCACCCACATCACTTCTGAGATGTGGATTAATGGCAAGTATCATGTATTATCAAGTATTATATACTGACAATAAACATCAAAACTAGTTAAAGATACTTTTAAAAAGGATTGCTTTTTGTTTTGTTTTGCTTTCTATTTAATTCCTTGAACATCAGGAAAGATAGGTCATTATGTCACTTTGACTGGTACCAAAACACTGTACATGCATAGTCTTCACAGCATCATTTCAAAAAAACCCTATTCTTCTTCAGAGAGTGATACCTTAAGTTAAACAGAAGGCTTGAATCTTTTCATGTGTGAACTCATTTTTCCAACCCCTTGTGCTGGGAAGCATTTGGTGACATAGCAATGAAGTGGCTTTTCACCAACTAGATTTATATGCTGTACTGCAGGAGCAAGCAGAACCAGAATGCTTTCATTCATCTCATTCTGCTAAATGAGATAAGGCACTAAGTAACAATAGTGTTCAGTTGCTTCACTACTGAAACTTTTTGCAGAACACGAGGTGGCATTAGAATTAGGTACTGAGCACTTCAGGAAAGCTTTGCTATTGCTCACAGTATGATTTTACTCTTTCAGTAATTGTATTTTAGGAATTGCTCCTTAAATGCTTCAGAAGATACCTCAGTGATAAAAACTGACTTGAAATTTCTTTTCTGTTTGTATAAAGGAGTAGACTGTGAAAACAACACCTTTTTTTTTAAATTTCCAAGCACTTTAAGTGCAGGTATTTCAAAATTGACAGCTAAACTTAATTTCCTACAGATCTGCACAAAAATAAATGAAAATGAAGCATAAACAGATGTGTAATAACAATTTTCAAATATACTTTTGCATTTTCAGATGAACACAAAGAACTAAGGAAATTTATTAGTTTAGTCATTGAGTAAAGGAAGGATAGGGGCTAATGTGATATACAGTTGCATATATACAATAGTATAGGACTTTGATTTAAAGACCCAATTGACAAATGTTTTTGACAGTTACTATGGTGACGGTTTCTTTGGCATTTCAAACAGATTAATTCTTCATCTACAGGTGATTGTTGCTTTTTTTCTATATTTGTTTTCTCTTCTGTTCAGCCTTTTACTTGCTAATCCATTATCCTTGTTCATTACTTTGAAAAGCTTTACTGGAGCTCTGTGAGATGCATAGTCATGCATTCTATAAGCAGAAAATATTTCAGTATTTTTCTCTTCATAGAAAATTCAAATAATGAAAATGTGGGGAATATGGAAAATGTGTAATGCAAATTAATCATTAAATAGAAGAAAAACTGGAAAATTATTCCAAATGATCATATTAAAGGTTATTCTATAGTATTTGAGTCTTCACACAGAAAATGCCATCTAGAAATTTTGGCGTGTGGCTCTATGCTGAAAGTTCAGTCTAACCAGAAAACTATCCAAAAATGTTTTCATGCTAATAAAAGTCTATTTCAGTTCCAGTTGAACTAGCAAATTCTTCTGTATTTCTGAGGTTATTTCTTGTCCATTCGTTAGTGTGTATGCACTAGTTGTTAGCATAGATAATAACCTTGAGAGTGTGTCCCCCAAATATACTAGTGATTGAATATCCATCTTTTAGCCAGATAAAATGAAAAAGCGAAAGTCTTTCTATAATTGAGCATCAAAATCCTATTGAGTTTTGTAACTTCCGTGAACGGCAAGTTTCTCATCTTCATTTGTAAAGAGCAAATTCAGTTTTGAATAGAGGATTAAGACTACTTTCAGGGTATATAACCAAACAACTGTTAATCCTTAATGTTTTCTTACTTCTATAATAGGGAGTTTCTAATCAGAGCATTTTGATGTCAGCTCAATGTCTTCTGAATTAGATTTACTGTCATTTGATAGAATGTAGCATTTTTAATAAGAAAAAAAAATAGAATCTAATGCAAGCAACAATCTTTTGGGGTAATGGCATCAAAGACAAGGGTACCCTGTTTCTATGAAATCAAGGATGAAGGCCCAACACAACAATCTGATTTCCTGCAGTAAAATGACAAAGACCTCATTGCAAGAGAAGGGAAAAGTAGTCGAATAAAGAATGGCTCTTGATGGCTTTCTCTATTGCAGTTGTTCCTAGCAGCACTAGGAATATGATAATTATAGTAAGTGGTTTAATTTTTACTTTATGAATCCTGAAGAAGGTTTTACATAGATCACAATATTTTGCTTCCCATTCTTTCTCAGATTGAAAAATGGGAGGAGAGTGATCCTGAGAAATGAAAACAATGTAATTGTTACAAATGAACCTTTGTTTTGCATGCTGTAGACTTAAAAATCTACTTTTGCTCATACTGATTTAGTGTTTTCTTAACAGACTGTTGAAATACCGCTGTGTGTCTCATTGTCAATGCCACGGTTGTCCAGATTTTGTCATTTGATTCAGGTTTCTTAGCTTTGTTTCACATTCAGTAACTTGTGAAGCAGTTACATTTTGTTTGCAAAACAGTTCTTAATCCATTTCATGCTCTGTAGCGAAAGTCCTAAAAGTAAGAAGAAACTGTCTTGTGTTGAGATTTTCAGGATTATTAAATTATTTATATGGAGAGACAGGCTTACTCTTGATTTAGAAACTCTTTCTATGGCAGGATTTTCATTTAACTGTACTCCTTTCTATTTAATTCTGTGGTGTTTACAGTACTCCCAATCTAATGAAGTCAGATTTTTCATCCAGCATTCACTGACCTATTTCTCATTCTTTTTGTACACAATAGTACCCTCTCTGCTCCTCCAAAGCTCTTACGTTGTGTACTGGATAAGATTTCTACACATCTGTTAGACCTGGTGTAATCAGTCAAGGTCAAGCACTTTGCTGGATCGTTCTTTCGCTCCTTGCTTCTTTACCAACCGGGAATTTTTCCATACATGTGGAAAGATTAAGTCACCACCACCTAATATAATAAAGTGGGGGTTTTTTGTTTGTTGTTGGTTTTTTGTTTTTGTTTTTTTTTTGTTTTGGTTTTTTTTTGTTTGTTTGTTTGTTTTTGTTTTTTTTTTTTGGGGGGGGGTTATGTTTTTTTTCAAGTAATATACAAATAGGCCTTTTATTTCCACTCTTTCTTCTACCGGACTAGGTACACAACCGAGAGAAAATTTCCAAAAGCATTCAACCTTTCCTGTTGTCTGCTTTCATTGAAGTTCAAAATAAAAGTTGGTGAGAACAAGATTTAACTAAATGCTGATTTTTTAAAGAATATAAATATATTCTAAATAAATATATTTATCTAGTAAGAGGAAAAGGAGATGCTAATTTGCAGTGTTTAAACACCTATAATATTAGATTTATTTTTTTTAGCTATTGTATTTAATGGAGAAAGAATAAACTCAGGACTGTATAATGCCAGCTTATGGTTAAAATACCCTTTTCCGAGTTGTTATAATTCTTCATCAAAGGCAGATTGAAAATAACATCTTTTTTATATTGGACCTATGCATGTTTGGAGAAGAAATCTCTTAGCTTTTTTTGTGAAGAAAAATCTGCATTAATACTGTGCCTAATAATTTAGTTTGATATTACACTGGGAAGTCAGACTCTCCTAAATGACACAGTTCCTAGAAAAACCTGTTCCTGTTTTTTTTAGATAACATAATTAGCAATATCCTACCACTACAGTGGGATAAAAAAATCAATTAGTAAAGAAAATTACACAGCATAAGGGAAGACTACCAGCACTGGAAATATATCCTGGCACATTTGCAAATCTGGTTTCATTCAGTGTGCATGCCTAGAACATAGAATATTATATTGAGAATGGATAGCAATTTTCTTAAACTTATTTTGTAATGCTGTGGGAAAAAAAGTCCAAAGACATTCCTAAAAGCATAAGCTTAAAAGATAATGCCTTAGAAATAGATCAGATATGAAGAATGGGCAGAAAAAATATCACAAAAGAACGTACGAATTGCCTGTTGAGTCTGCACCAGATTATAACTGCGCACAGAATTTTACATTGCAAGAATGAAAGCATCAACAAGGAATATTTAATTTTTATTTTATTTTAGTGTTTTGTTACTCACAAGTCATAAAAAGATAATAGTGATATCTGTTTAGGTTAACAGCAGTGAACTTTTGCTTAAAATGTTTCAGTTGCTGAACAGTTACTGAATACTATCCTGTATTAAACATTTAACGTAATTATAGCTATGTGATTATATCAGAAAGAATAAGGAAAGGAAGCAGACAAGAAATGAGGATCTGTATGTGGGAAATATCCCTAAATGATGCAAAACTGTACATTCAGTATATCTAAAAATTTTACCAGTTTTCCCAGACATGCGTTATTTTCTCGTCATGGCAAATTCATGTTAAATACTGCTAGCCTTCCCAGTAACACATATTAATTCTCACTATCATCTTGGTACAAGAATTGGAGAAATACAAGCAATACCTTATTGACAGGAAGCCAATAAAATTAGAGACACTACAGAAATTTCCAAAGGGCAGATGTGACAGAATTTAGAATGAAGGTGCTTAGTATGGTAAGGAAGTTTCCTGAGAGTAAAAAACATTTTATTTCTGAAACAGACCAAAGTGAAATTGTTGCACTGATTGAAGAGGGTATTTGCATAGAAGTGGTAAAAATAAATAGAACTGCTGCGCATCTCGTTGTAATAAATTTTGCCATATGATTTGAAATTCAGGTTTCCAGTTGACTGAGTTTACAGTATCGAATTTCCCTTCAGTTTGCGACTGAAATAATTTCATACAACCTCCATTATTTATTGCTGGAAGGGTCATAAATTTTAACAGATCAGTTGTATAAATGATGCGACTGAGATGAGCAACGTCAAAATACCTTTATAAATGAAGAAATGTGGCTGTGTTTTGGATACCATGCTGTTGTTTTGTATAGGGAAGGCTTCACTTCTACAATTTTGCCATTAACAGTATGCACAGTATGGATTAGGAAGCCAGGGAAGTGTGTAGAACAGCAGTTTCACCTATATGTAGTGAAACACTGGATCCACTCAAACTGTAGTCTCAGTTCCCACAGATTTGATTTTCTGTTGTTGTTTTAGGGTACAAAACAACTGCTACTTACCCTAATACTCTTGCCATGTTAGATCTGACTTGAAATAGTTAGATAAAGTTCTAAGATCACGAATGCCATAATTCTGAGGAAAGAGAAATCCCAGGCCAAAGTCCTTTCGGGCAACACTTGGAGAAGAAACTAGATAATTCTCTGGGCATACTAGCTCGCAGTCATCCTAAGTGCTTTTATGCATCCGTCCTGAAAGAGTAAAGGACTAAAAAAACTCAGACTTTTCAATACACAGCAAATGTTCTTGTTTTCTTTTATAGTATCTGTGTTAAATAGTAGATATCTTCTCAACTTCATTGTGGTTTTTTTTATCAGCATAGTTTTTAATGCACATTTTTAGGAATTTTTCTCTAAGTTTGCATTCCGTTACTGAGCTTTTTCTCCTTTATGGACCTTTGTATGTCCTCCTGAGTAGAAGTAGTTTCTGTTTGGGGAAGCAGCTGTTTCAGTAAGTTAAAGCCATATAAGGAGCATGGTACCTTTTTCCTCATTGTAGCCATCTAAAAATCTAACCTGATCTAATTGCCTACGTTCTGTTTCCAGTCAATAAGGAATGTTAGATACCTCCAAAATGAGACTTGTCCAGCTTAGGAAACTGTCTTGATGATTTTCCTTGTTACGCCCTTTGTGTTTTGGATGTGTATATATAGTTGATCTGTGTTGGATATATGCCCTTTTGGTTTCTTTCATTGGCATGAAATCCTAGAGATTGTAAATTTCGATTTGTAGTTTGTACAATAATCTGCTGGGCCTCTGATACCTCCTGTGCTTGCCCCTTCAAGGCATGTACTGTGATTCTCTGCATGTATTCTTGGAGGCTTCTGCTATGGAGAAGCCTTGCTAGAACTTCACTCTTAAGTGAAATTCAATGAGATAGAAATTCAGTGAGGTAGAATTATTTGATGTCTTAACATAATTTGCTAAATATCTTTTTTGCCCAAGGAAATTCCACATCCTTAGTTAATATTTTAATAGTAAACTCTTTAAGATAAATTAGGAGACTATAAGAGCATATTTCTCATCTGCTTTCTGGGTGGTTTTTTGATTGGTTGGTTGGTTGTTTGTTTTTATAGACTGAGATCAGCTTTAAATCCAGCTTCAGCAATTCCATGGATAATGTTCTGTCTAGGATGTTTCATGACAACTCAGCTTCATCAATTCTTGTGTGTTTATATTTATACTTTTTATGCCAGATGTGTGTATGACTTAAATCCTCATATGAAAAGTCACACTTGTCTTGACATGTGAAAGCTGGGGCCCAAGCTAGTGCTTCTATGAAAAAAGGTGAAATTTATGCCAATAAATAATGTTCTAAAGACTCCTCAGTCTGACTTTGATAGTTCAGCTGAGTCCTTCAGAGTCTTATGTAAGCACATGAACCATAGCAGGCGTACAAGGATCGTGTGATATGTTAGAAACACAGTGACAGTTTTGGTACTGCTGTTTACAGTACAACAACTTCAGTGCCTCAGCATCAGTCACCTGGCTTGCATGTTTACTAGAGTATGAAGCAGGGCAATGGCAAGGGCTCTAGCACTGCTAAGCAGCCATCCGTGCATTTTTATTACGAGCGTACTCTCTGGCATAGTTTTGATCTGCTCCACTCCAGACAGTTCTCAGGAGTGGTTTGACTCAACAGCATATGCTGGGATCTGTTCCCAATAGGCACTTTAGATGCTACTGTTCTATTTTGAGCAATTCTGGCAAGTGAATAAAAACTGCTGTGTTGCCAGCCTGAGAAACTGAGATTAGACTTTAGCCCATTTAATTTACTTTTTACTTCTCTAGAACAGTGTCAAACTCAAAAGTATCAGGGAATTATTTGGAAGCTATACAGTATGTCTGCAGGGCTTTTTGAATCTGGTAGCTGTGGGGTATATGCAGGATATTACCTTTGTCCATTTAGCTTTTTGAAAGTTTGTAGTGGCTTGATACCCCATACATGTTGTTCTGTAGGCCAAATAGCATCCTTTATCTCAACAGTGCATTCACTGACCAGAGATCCTTAACTGAGAGCGTTCTAGTGTTAACATTTTCATAAAATAGAAAACAGTTTTGAAATTCAGCTCCATTTAGGTTATGTGGAGATCTCAAAAGTGAACAAACGTCAGAATCCGTATCTGTACTGTATCCATTTGCTTCCCATCAGAGTTCCAAAACTATTGCAGGAGATGCATCTTCTGTATCTGCTTGGAGAGTCCATCCATTCTGCCTTCCTGAGATCCAGGTCCTGTTCAAGACCCTGGAAGATATTACAAGACCTGTTGTTTTTTAAAACTTGGCTTTCAAGCATGACTGAAAACAAGCTCAAGGAAATGAGAAAGTATCAGGACATTCAAATAAAAGGCATAGCAATGTTTAGTAGAGAGCAGAAAGATAGAAACACAGGTGTGCTAAAAAATCTCATAACTGGAATAAAAGGTTCTCCGTCTGATAGGTTGATTATCATTAATGCTATAAAAAGAAACGGTGTATATCATTGGTGGATATCTACAGATATTGTGTGATTGGATATGTCTGATTGTGATAATGCAAAGAATAAAGTTTCTCATCCTTTGCAACGTGCCCTAATGAAGAACACTGCTGAGATGTGTGAGGGTAGCTGAACAGTGGATTTGGCAGCAAATGCAACAAATCAGGCAGCACACAAGCTGGGGTAGTCAGGCAGCCTGAAATTAGTCCAAAATCTCTACAGACGTGGAGTTATTGAAAACAAAGCTGTATCCCTCTATGGACACAAAGCAAAATAGGTTGCCCTTACTGTGAATATTTTAAGAAATGGCTTCCTGGAGAGCTGACAAAATAGTATTGCTGAAGTTAGGCAGTATGAGTTTTGTTTCAAATACTTGGCTTCAGAGCAAAACCTGTTAACAGGAACTTTTTTATAATTGTCATTTCTAAATCTTGCAAGGCAAAAAGGTAGCAATTTTCCCCGTTAAATTGCACATTGCTAACCAACCCTTTGGGGGAACTGAAAGTTAAAAGAATTGGTAATCAAGACTAAAAACCCCCAGAAATAATAATACCAAATCAAATTCAATAGCTAACTTTTTAGTTAAACAAAAGTAAATTACAATTAGACAGAATGCAGTGAGTTGGTTTTGAAGTGTCAGGCTTGTTCAGCTTCTGATACCAGTGAGTAATGGAAGGTGGGAATGCAAAACCATGCATGTGCTCATAACTAAGAGAGTGTTTCTGAAGTGATGACAAGGGAAATTCTCAAAAAATGTGCTTCAGGATTTAACAGCACACCTAGTAGCTGCAGAGCCTTTTTCATCTCCTGTCTTCTCCTCTCAATATCATGCAACCCCCCCCCTTCATTGCTGGTATTATGTTAACATACATTTATTAATTTTAAATACATTGTGGTTGTTTGAGTGGCCAGTCATTAAGTACAGAAAAATAAAATGATAGAACAGAAACACACAAAGTGCTGTAGTTGTGATGCTTCATTAAGGTTCCTGAAATGAGAACATTCACGAGAACTTGACTTTGAAGTCTTTATCCATAAAGGTGTTATCCAGAAGTAGTGCCAGAGTGAACTATCTAGTCAGACAAGGTCTTTTAAGATATAATGAACTATATAGTATCTTTCTTGCAGCTGTGTCAGCTTCCATAGGAGCAAACATGGGATTATGTAAACAGTGCGTAGACACAGGCTGTGCTACATTTGGATTTCTTATCAGTCCTGTCATGTGCTCTACTCTTACATCATCAAAACAACCAAACAACAGTTTAGTAGAAGAAAATCATAGAACGACTATTGGTTTTATGTTAGAGTGTTGGCTGTACATCAAACAAAGAAGATGTACTTAAGTAGCCAATGCTGCTGTAGTTGAGAGGCACTTTTATTATAAGCTTCATTTTACAGACACCCATGACTTGAAAAATTCTGTCAGCTGACAACTAGCATGTTTATTTTCAGCAAAGAAGTGATATTTTTTCCCAAAATGTATGAGAACTGATTTTGCTGTCCAGTGGTTTTTATAATGTTGATTTATTGGCAAGGGATCAATCAAAATCATAATGTACAAAGAAGGGCGATATCTTTTCTTATTCTTTTCTGCCTGTGCTGAAGTTAAGCACTTCAAAACTTTTAAAAGCTCAGAGAAGCACTTTTATGACTTGATTCAGTAAAATGAGCAAGTCTTACAGACAGATAGGTGTATGTTAAATTTACTGAGTAAAAATTTTTTTTCTATTTTTTTTTTTCATCCTGAGAAGAAAGCTATTTTAAATATTTCACTCACTAGTGTTATCTAGTCTCTAAAGCTCACATACTTTGTTTTCTACTAGTATTTTTGGATGATGCAAAACTTAGTGTTCTTCAATCATATTCCTTCAATCAGTTACACAAGAACCTCATTCATTAGGTGGCTAAGAAAAGCTTTATACTTTAGACTGTGAAATTATGGTGACTGAGAAGAATAGAAGGAAAAATTTGTGTTTGTATCTCTACTTTCTACCTTTTTTTATAGAGAAAATAATTGAAATTTAGAGCCTATTTATATAGAAATGAAAAAACCTGAGGCTTTCTGCATTCCAAATAGGAATGCACTGAAATATCAATAACCCATTTTATATAGCCAAAGTATTAGCCACTATTTATAGAGCATTAAAATAAAACACTTGAAGCAGTTAGTGCTCTATTTTTCAATCAAAAGAAAACATTCAACATTGTTGATTAATAGGCTGGTATTCAACTATACAACTTGAAATGTATTTCTTTAATAAAAAATGCAGTGGCGTGTCTAACAAGAAAATCAACAACAAACACTGAACAAAAAAGCATAATAAATAATTTTTTTTTTTATAAGGTCTGATGGGAAGTGATAGGTCTAAAACAGGTGTGTAAACCCCAGGAATCTGGTTCTGTGGTTGCAGATCCCTTATGTGTTTTTCTCTTTATGTTTTATTCACGGAGAGTACCTTTTTTTTTCTTTTTCTGTGAACACTGCTCCATCTGCATAGGGCAAGTACGTTCCTTTACATTGCCACTTCCACTGAAAGACTTTGGTCTTCTCTTTCAAAAGTGTTTTCTAACATTCTGTTACCTAAGTGGGCACTGACATATTTTTGCCAGTGAAGAGGATATTACAGTGGAGTAGATTCTTCATCAGATGAACTGTAAACTGAGAAGAATGCATTTCCAAAAGAAATTCTTTACCTCCTACAATTCATAGGTTTCATGCAGAAATTACTCTGTAAAGCTTTGTGACCTGTGCTGAATCTGACGCCAGACTAAGAATCGTAATAGTCCCCACTGACTCTAATATCTGTGAGCTTTACAGATTTCATATTTCCTACAAGTTTTGAGCAGTTTGGTACCTGGTGTTATCTTTACCTTTTCTGCTTCATATTGGATTTGAACTTATAACCTGGAAGAAAAGACCCTGTTGTCAAATGCCTGTGTCCTGTATTCAACAACATGGTGTAAAATTAGATGTTTTACTTAAATTTTTCTATGATGCTTATATAACATCTGTATAGAATGCTGCAATTTCCAAATAAGCCCTGAGGAGTCTAAGCATAGTCAAGTGTAAATTGCTTTTAATTAGAATGACTAATAATAGCAAAACAAGATATTGCAGTGGTCTTAATAGTAACTAGAAACTGTAGTGATTAAAACTGTCATGACCTGAACGTATCCATACTAATGTGTTTAAATTCGCAATATTTTTGTTATACTTCTGGGCCAAGGAATTAAAAACAAATCCATGAGAGAACTATCCAACTTTTTCAGCTCTTGAATGCTAAGGATTATGTCTAAGAAAACTGTGGCAAATGGGATTCTGTATTAAATCTGCACCTGCACATACGCTTTTGTATGGTGCTTTAACAACCTTGTTTGAAGTATGGAAATTTGGCTTCATTCATATTTGACACTAAGGCACGGTCATCTCTTGGAAGTGACAAATATTTGGATGAGATTAAGAAATTCATCACTATTTAGAAACAGATTAAGATAAAATGGGAAGAACATAATGAGGATGGTGTTGTCACTAGCTTCATTTGATCCAAGGCAGTTAAATTACAATGTGCCTTTCTTTATGAGGCAGTTTTGTCAAGGCAAATATTGTTAGTTTAGGATGAATTGTTCAGAAATTTAAATACATCCATCTTTGTTTTGAAATTAAATTGCTGCTGCTTCTAACAACAGAATCAAGCACCTTGTGCTTTCTTGTGAAAAACAAAATGTATGAGAATATGTTAAAGCAAATTAATTACATCTGGTGAAGTAATTTTCCCTTGGAAAATGCTCATTTTACATAATAGAAATGTTTCTCAAAACTGTCAGTTCTGTCAAAAGTGTCCATGGAAGTCACACAATCAGTAGTTATAGCCAAACAATCCCAGAAATGCCATTTTGCAAACCATACGGGGGTTTGGAAATCTGATTCCATTTCAAATCTGATGACATTCAAGTGTTTTCATGAAAAAACAGCACAGTATTTGAGAGACAGATTTACATCTTTGTAACATTTGATGTGGTGCCAGAATCAGTCTTCCATATTTTTAATGAGTGTCCGAATAGCAACTAGTGGCTCAGTTGAAGAGAGTCAGACAGTCCTCTTCCATCTCCTTTTCAGTTTGTTTAGGAATAAACTTATTTTGTTCACTAACTGTAAAAATACATGGTGTATAAACTCAACTGTGATCTTAAAAAAATGTGTAGGTTGGTAGCCATGTTAAGATGGTCACCAAAATGATTATTATAGTTTCCCTGATGCACTGCGTATTGGACAAACGATTGTCTATTCCAAGATTAAAGATTTTCTTTCTTGTCTTTTATGGACTGCAGGAATGCACTTAAACTTCAGGCTTAAGCTTCCTGTCACTATCCAGATCCTCATTTTTATAATTTGGAAAAAAAGAGAAAGTTTTATCTATTAAACATTTTCTAATCCAAGGCAAAGTTTTACTTATTTTATTTATAGATATTTAATAATATGAAAATAGGAAAATATGAGAATAGGAAAAAATTCTTACTCATATCTGAACCAAAGAAAAAAATTGTTATTTCCAAATAAAAGTGTTGCTTTTACTTTTTTCTCTCTCCTCTCAATCCTGAAAATTTGGAGCCATAAATGAAAATTTCATAGTCCAGTGGATTAAGTATTTTTAAATAGTTTTTTTTTAACCAAAAGCTTTACTATTCAGCGATTGTCACTTTCTATAATGTAACTCTCAGAACTGTGGCACACTGGCTGTGTTCCAGTTTATAGAATTGAAGTGGCCACAGTTCACTAATTTTTCTATGTAGGAAATAAAGTTGTTCTGTGTAGATGTGATAAATATTGCTTAGTAATGACTTACAATGTATAAACCAAATAATAATTGGTTTATGCTAGTTATTAAAATGTTCAATAAGCCTGTGCCCAGAATCACAGTGGAAATTATTGATATTTTAAAGTTAGCTAAAATTTATCCATCTCAATTTAAAGAAATCTCTACTTACTGATAGAGTACTAGAATTTTGGTGGAGGTATTCTAAAAATAATAATAAATTATAATAGATACTTGATTTAATCTTAATAACAAGAAATAAATTCCTCATTTTATCTATCCTGGAAAAATTTGTTCACTGCTAAATCAATGCTTCTTTTCTTTAGAGTTTTAAATCAGTATTTTCTTTTTCTGTAGAGTAATTACGGTTTTTTTTTAAATAGCCTTTCTTTCAAGGTATTCATGCTATCCATATTTGCTGCTGTGTTTCCTCACTGTGTGTTATGTTAGTTTCCCAGAAGAAATGTATTTCCTCTATCGTCCCTTAGTATTTGGAGATATTCGGGGAATTGTCATCATCTTACACATCTCTTGCAGATTTTTTTAGCCACAGCTTGAATTTATTTCAAAGTTGTTTCCCATGTTTTATAGCACTGTGGTCTTATTATTTATATGTGAGTAGTAACATGTCTTTATTAGAATAGTATGGATGGGGAACAGTTGAAACTCCAGGTTCCTTCTAACATCATTCACAGGCATTCCATGAGCATTCATAGAAACAGTAGGAGAGGCAACATATGGAGGAACAGCAGTTAGCAAACTGTCTGTGATAAATTTAGTGTAGTTCTCCCTCTGGGTCTCTTTCTCTGGGCGTTTCTAAGGTGGATCCTCAGCAGGCCATAGAGGATGGAGGACACCCACTCAGTGCAGCAGGGACAAAGCAACACTGGCAGGATCTTGGCAAATATTCTGTGTGTCCTTCTGCATGTAAGGTGAGGACAGCTCTGATGTTCTGGAGATGATAGCATAGACTATAAAGAGCTAATGTTTTAAAATTTGATGGAGAAGATGCAATCTCAGATGAACGTTGCTTCTCTGCAGGTTTGGACAATTCAGCATAGGGTGTTTTTTACAGGTTATGAAGTATATGCATTATGAATTGTAATCTAAAGACTCCTTTTAATAACTGACAGCTTTTAGGAAGGTCTCACTCATATTTCAGGGATCTCGGCATGGTTCTCCATCAGGACTTTCAGTACAAACTTCATACTAAATACAGTCACACAGAACTTGTTTGTATCTTTACATTTATCTTTGCACGTACCATCAGAGTGGTGGAAGCTGCGATAAAGCTCACACTCTCAGCTACAAGTACTAATTACTTGATCCCAGACTCAAGTGGCACAGTAATCATCATCAGGCCCAGTAAGTAATGATAACTGATGAAAACCTGCTGATCTTCCAGCTGCCACTGACAATGAGAGAGGTATTATGGAGGCAGCAATTTCATTGTTTAAGACTGCACTGGGCTATGAATACTGTTGTAACAGCTTTCCCAGCTTTGTTTGTGAAAAAAAATGTAAAACCCCCACATTATTAATTAATTTATGTTTAAAAAAACCTCCATGCTTTAAAGTACATTATATAAATTATTTTTATAGAAACTCGATAATGCTGAAAATTTTTCGTAGCATACAATCAAAAATGTTTAGTATAAAATCAAATATAACACTTGCAAAAATTTGCTGTAATGTTTTGTGAATTTGTTTTCTCTTCAGTTTTCTCAGTAGATATTTGACAACTTAAAATCCCTGGTTTTTATGCTGTCATCTTTATTTGATTAAGAAAAAATAACAGTTTTTCATTTAGTCACATAAATTGCTGAATCTGATGTTGAGACTCAATTCGTGCTGGCAGTAGTCAGTGACATTGTGGAATTTCAATGCTTTTCATAAACTCTGACTAGAAATTGGAGTTTTCAGCAATTGACATGTGCAGAGGTACAGAGCCTTGCTCCAGACAGCTTTGGTAGCATTTCCAGTCTCCACTTGGGATTTTGAAAATACATATTTAATAGTATGTCATCTCTCGAATTACATTAAGAAAACGTATTGAAACTTAATGGAATCTTTTGCTTTGGAATATTGACCTTGTGTCATCCTAAAATTGGATAGAGGCAGAAACATAGATTTTGATCTGGAAGAAAGTTATTATTTTTGAAAATGATGCTGTTTTCTCGGCTGTAGTTGTATGAGAGCAGAACCACAAACTGTAGTTATTGAAACAGAAGCAGAAATTGGGGCATTACAAAGAGATATGAACCTTTGAAAAAAGTACAGGTAAACACATCTCCATAGAGCTCAGCTTTGACTGCACTGAAAAGACCTGAGAAATAGGTTTGGTAACAGTATAGTTTTTGCTGTTTTCCTGTACAAAGACTCTTGTATCTAACCAAATTCTTGATACGTGGAGGGTAGATTTTTCTGAATCTCATTCTCTGCAGTGGAATTCCTCAGTACTCTTTCAAATTTTTAGGTTTTATTCTGAGACTTTTTTTTATTATTATTATTTGCAAATTTTAATGAGCTGGAGTATGCTATAAAACTAGCCAGGAGATTTGTTTGAGTTTTATTTTCAGTTTTTATTATCAGTTGTAAGGACTGTCTTTTGCAACACAGAAGCTGAAAAGTAGTGCTATGATCCAGATGGAATGTTGTCTTACCAGTAGAAAATTCTCACCATCCAGCTTTGGAAATCCTTGGGCTGAAGACAAACAGAGATTTGAAGAGTGAAAGGGAAGTATAATACATGCTTGGCCCATTGTGTTTCTCCCATCTGCTGTTTGCAGCCACCACTGAAAATAAGATTGCTAAGATAGGTGGCCCTTTTGCCAACTGAGTTTATGTTCTTGTTTAAAGAAAGATAGCAGAATATGAGATTTTGAGGCTGATTCTTGATGTTTGTATTAAGCACTACCCCAGCCTATTTGTAAGATAGGAACAAAGCAGGCATCTTATTCACTGATCTGCAGCTGAAAAAATCTAATTGCCTTTGACAGGAATTTTTGGTTTTTGGAAATCATCTCCCAGTGTTTTTGTCACAGTGAGATTGAAATGAAAAAAAAATTGGACCGTAATTTATACCAAATAGTTGTGGTTTTCTAATGGACAAGAGGAAGGGGCAATAACAACAATGAATGTTTTGCACCTTTAACTGTCCTCCTCAGGGCCTACCAGGATGCTTCACGTCTTTTGAACTTAGACCTTTATTCTTTTTCAAACAGGGACTCTGTAAGTCTACAGGATCTTCTGTACTATTAAAGTTCGCTAAATATTTAGTCTTATTGTACACTTTTGAAGAGTTGTTTTAACCTGGCAGTCTCAAGCACTTCACCATCACAAAACCATCCTTTTGCTGGGTTGACCAAAGAAACTACTCAGTTGAAAGTATGGCCAATACAGGCAGTTTATAATAATAATGTAACAGTTTTAATATGCTTTTAAATTATCTTAATCCATGAGGTAGAATAAATAACTGATTAAAGATTGTGCTACTCAAGTGCCAGGGTTTCCTGGGGGTTGGGGGTGTCAGGGGCCAGGGCCTGTCCCACCCCCCTGGCCGGGCACAGGCAGCCCCAGCCCTGGGCATTGGGCACTGCCCTGGGAAAAGGCCAGGCAGGAATGTGGGGAGCTGGAGACTGGCCCTGCTGCAGCATCACTGGGACAGGGGCTGACTGCCCCAAGGGGCTCATGGAGGGTCCTGGCCCGTGGGGGAATACTTGGGGGCTGGGAAGGGACAGTCAGGGCTGGAGGTGCCATCAGAGCCCTGGCTCCAAGAGATATATTTATAGATTTAATCCATGAAACTCTCAGAAAGACTCCTGAAGTGTCTCTTTCAATATCATAAGGTGCAAGTTTGGAGACTCAAATCCACATTAGTCCCTTTGCACTTAGTTGAACTTACCACTACTAAAGCAGAACCAAGTTTCAGTACCTCCTTTTTAACACCAGTCTGATATTATTTCAGAGAACAGTCTTTGAAGGAAAGGATTATTTGACTTGGGTTTTGTGGATCTACTCGTAAAATGAGCCAGAAAGCTGAAGCAGCTGCCAAATTCCTTACTTATTTTCTGAAAATGTTGGCTTGACATTATTTGAATCATTGACTGGAGGTGAGACTAGGAGATGCTGTTGATGAGGCATGCCTCAATCATTTTCACATAATAGCCTCCATATTCACTGTACTGTTCCCATGCAAAACATGAAGTGAATTAGCATTTTGTCATGATCCTCTGTCAGTTTAGTGCATAACAGTTGGCATCAAGTTATGTGCCAGATGGGTGGTTTTAACTTTTAGAACAGGAATGGGTATTTGGATAAACTGCCCTGCATTGTTTAAACACACCGCTGAAACATCAGATGACTTGAGCTGTTAAAGCATTGAAATACATGAGACAAGAAAAAGAATACATTGAAACACACCCACACAACTGTAAACCTTGAATGTTTGGGATCTGGTGACATGTTATCTTTCATACAACTATCCCTACAGCAATGAAAAATGGGTCTGATTCTGAAGCTGTTTATAAACGAAGAGGCAATAAATTGCTTTTTAAAGAAAATTCAGAAACGACACTGGGTTTATGTGTGGTTTTGCTTTCTTTTTCCACGTTTTTATCTTCTGATCTCACAGTAGGTCAAAGCCATGTTAAAGCACATGTCAAAACATCTTTTGGCTTTGATGAGACAGTGGTTCGACCTGTATTGAGCTTTTGGAATATAGTGAATGCTCCAAGAGACAGAGCCTAGAATGTAATATTTTAAAAGCCCTGATCCAAGAGCACAGCAATTTATCTTGGAGAAATTTATTTAGAGCTCCCTCGACTTTATTATTTTAAATCAAGTTGCTCTCAGCTGATTTTCACACCTTAAGAAATGTATATATATTTATTGCAAATATAAAACCTAATACAATTAAAATTATAGATCCTTTCTTCCATACAGTTGCAAAAATTTGTCTGTGATCTTTTTTCTTTCTGTGATCACTCAAGTACTGAAAATCAGTGACGAGACATGTAATTTTTTTTTCTTGTGTAATTATAGAAGCATCTTTAAAACCAGAATGAAGTTGTGGAAAATGTTTTTTGAGGATTTGTGGAGGCAAAGAAAGAAAATTATTTCACGATGGACCAAAAAGAACAAATTGAAATATTTATATGACAGTGCAGTCTTGAAATTAGAGATATAAGCATTAGATGTGCAGCTGCAAAAATTAATGAATTTACTGATATTCCTCAGACATAACTAAAGGAAACATCAATCATTATGCTTGCGTAACATATTTGTATTGCATTTAAATACTGTCATGGTTCAATGTTTTTGCTGGTCTACTGCAGACATTAGGAAAAAAATGCATTTGTTTTTATATCTGATGCAGATTCTGGGCATTTTTCATTTTCTTTTGGTCACAGACAGAGACTGGATACTGATCAAGGAAGCTTTAGTGGCTCTCTGAAATCTCTCAGGGAAAGTGCTTGTTTACTCATGATTTTTTCTACCTCCTCCCTGCAGTGGCACCAGGGGACAGGGAAGTTTCAGTCAATTTATCACACATTGCCTCTGCCCCTCCTTTCTTCTCAGGAGAAGGGCTCAGAAGCACAGAATCACAGAATGGTTTGGTTTGGAAGGGACCGTAAAATATCATCTAGCCCAGACCCCTGTCATGAGCAGGGGCATCTTTCACTAAATTGGGTTGCTCAAAGCCCCATTCAACTTGGTGTTGTATGCATCCACCGATGGCACTTTCCCTGGACAAACTATTGAGGTGTCTCACCATCCTCACTGTATTCCTCACAGTCTTTCCAGGGTCCAGCATCAGGTCCGTCTCATGGAAGGCACTCCTCCACAAACTTCTTCATCATCAATTCTTCCCATGGGCTGCAGTTCTTCAGGAACTGCTCCAGTGTAGGTTGCTTCCCCATGGGATCACGAGTCCTGCCATCAGACCTGCTTATCTCTCCATGGATCCAGAGTTCCTGCCAGGAGTTTGCTTCAGCACAGACTTCACATGGGCTCACAGCCTCCTTTGGACTTCCACCTGCTCTGGTGTGGGGCTCCGCCATGGGCTGCAGGGGCGCATCCTGCCTCACCATGGTCTGCACCACAAGCTGTAGGGGAATCTCTGCTCTGATGTCCTGAGCACCTCCTACCCCTCCTCCTTCACTGCCCTGGGTGTATGCAGGGAGGTTTCCCTCACATATTCTGACTCCTCTCTTAGGTGCAGTAGCACACTTTCCCCAATGGTCCCCCTCCCCCCGGCTTCCTTCTTAAATATATTATCGCAGAGACTATTGCTGATGATCTCGGCCTTGGCCAGCAGCGGGTCTGCCTTGGAGCCAGCTGGCATTGGCTTTCAGAGACGAAGCTTCTGGCAGCTTCTCACAGGAACCACTACTGTAGCTCTGCACCCTACCAAACCTTGCCACACAAACCCAACACAGCCCTTGTAGAGACGATTAAGATGATTTTTTCATCCATGTTAGCTTAGATTAGACTGAAAAGACTTTTCTGGTGTTTGTTTGTAGCATGGTTTAATTATTTTCATTGAATTACTCAACTTTCTCTGCCTGATCAATTCCCTTCCAGTGCAAACATAAAATAATTGTATTTTCCATTCTTTCTTGGCACCCAGTTGTTTTAATTTATGAATTTTGGTACTTGTTTCCAATTTGTCTGTGAAATAACGCATTGAGGTAGAGTTCTCCCTTGTCTAGTGTGAAGGGCAAAGAATATTTTTTCTTATGTACCTTTGTGGATAAATCCATTATATGCTTGTATGTTATGGTGAGGAACTACATTCAATAATCAAGTAGCAACAAATAACAAATAAGCAAATAGTGCCAAGTAACTCAGTAGGAAGTTTTAAATCTCTTGCAATTATTCAGCCAGCCTAATGTAAGTGACACTGAATATGTTGAAGTACTTCACCAATTTTGTTGATATATTTTTCAGGAGAGTGTTAACCATGCCTGAAGGAGTCTGGTAAAATATATTGAAATTACACAGCATAATCACATCTGTGAAATTCTTGACAAAATAAAACTTCCCAGAGAGCAGTTGTCAACCTTGTACTATCCCCTGGCATATTTTGAAAAAGGATTCAACCTGATGAATAATATTCACGGTACAAGTTATGCTTCTTTGCAACTTTTGAGCTTGTCATCTTTGATTCTCGTAAAATGTGTTGGTTCTCTACTGGAAATATTCTCACCATCTTTTTCTGTCTACCGATAACTGCATATCTGTAGTTTAAATTCCCCTAAGATTATGAAAATCATAACTATAAATCTGTCAGGGAAACTCTTGTGATTGTTTTTGTCATCTTTAGTCTTTATATCCATCATTTTTTAAAAAGGATTTTCAGCAAAATTGAATGTAAGTGTATTTTGGTGATGTGAATATTTGCCTCCTCTCAGAAACCGTAGAAGCATAAACTGTGGCAGTGCAAAATTTTTTGTTCCCTTGTTATTCGAAGACAAAACAATAGGGCTTTTATTGTGCTCTGACTGATTCTTTTCTTTCTTTCTATATATCCATATTTAGAGAAGAAAATGTTTAAAATGTTTGTCATTCAAACACATGCATACTCAATCTGTCTGTTAAATACGAATCTCTCAAAGAAAAAGTATGTCAAAATGAAATAATAACCTTACCTGCATATAGGAAGTAAATGTCAAAAATATGCCAGCCATGACAACAATTTTTTAAAAGATTTTGTAAAATAGTCAGACTTGTGATATATTTCAAGAAGTCTTTCTCTCATTCTTTAATGAAATTCTTTAATGAAATTCCTTAATGAATATCTGCATGCCATTTTTGCCATGTTGATTGATACAATATGTAAGGCTAAATGAATTCCTAATTATTATAAATAGGCTCCAAATATTATTCAAAACTTATATGAAATTCTTTGAACAGATAGAACTAAGTAGTGAGTGTTTTTTTATGGCAACAGAGAGAAATGAAACAAAATGCAAATGAAATGTACAGAGCTCTTGGGTTTTGTTCTAAACAAAATATTTGTAAAAGTAAACTCAATAAAAATGACTAATTAATTATGAATTGGAAACCCACGGTGGAATACACAGTTTTTTCATATTAACCAAATCAAAGATACTATATAAAAAATCTACTTTGTTCTTTCTTTTGACAAGTTAGTTTAATTGTAATTATATTTACTGCACTGAATCACAGTAAATGTTCTCTAGAGAATCCTGCTGCTACTTTACTGAAGATTTAAGGCCTACTCTAAGTCTGAAATCTGTAAAAACGGGAATTATTCTTAATACTCTGAGTCCACCAAGACATCATAGGTACTGCTTTGCAAATATTGCTGTGTTTATTCCTAAATATGTGATGACGCCCCACCTGATTGAAAAGGTGTTCAACAGGATTTACCGAGATCTGTTTCTGTGGTGAAGTATCTGAAGGGGAAAGTCTTTTAAACTTTAAAGTCTTTAAAAACAGCTCTCACTCACTCAACAATTACTCCCCACTCCAGGTTTTCATGAGTTTATAACTTTTTAAATTAGAAAAACTCAAGGTGTTTAGATAAAAAGGAACAGAAATAAAAGTAGTTATGGACATCTTTGCTCCTTCCACACTGTGTCCTTCAGGATGGGTTCAGTTTACTGTCAGCCAACTCAATTTTCTGAGTGACAAACACTGGTCTTTTCTCCACTGCCTCACCAGCTTTTCAGCTTCCTTCTCTTGAGAGTCTCTTTCCATGGCTGTGTCCTTGGCTTTCTCTTAATCTTTCCTGACACACCTTATAGTCTAGTTTTTTCAAGCTTTCCTCCTGGAACATACCTAGCTCCCCTCCAAGCAGGAGCATTTTTCTTACCCATCTGATGGGGCTCAGCTGTCCCAAAGTGTGCTAAGCAAAGCAGATACCTTAATGGCTTAGAGACTGGCACCTTGAGTTGTGGCACGAGCACAGTCTGGATGATGTGTCTAAGAAATCCTAACCTGACTAACCTCCTGCTCAGCTGTAGCTGTAAAGTGAGTGGCGAAGATAAGGAAAGTTCTTTGCAGTAGTGAGTGATTTAGTTTGGACTGTTCCAGTCTTAAAACTGAAGCATAAGGTTTCTGGACCGTTTGGAGAAAAGAATCTGGAAGATACTCGTCTGAACCAAAAAAGCAATTATAGGCCCATATAGAGCCCAAGGAGAGCCTAAACAGAGAGGTACCTGTAAGCCATGATTTTGAGGCCAGCCAACCACTAGGCAGAGCTGTGGGTGACAGCTTCTTTTCCTTGCCTATAGATCACATCATAATAGATGCTTAAAGTTCAGATGCATAGGGAAATTCAAGCTACTCTGCTCACAGTGCTGTGCTTAATTCAGTGAACTTCTCTGTCTGCTGAACTTGCTCTCTCCCTCAACA
Source organism: Pseudotriccus pelzelni (assembly GCA_035584735.1). Classification (NCBI taxonomy): domain Eukaryota; kingdom Metazoa; phylum Chordata; class Aves; order Passeriformes; family Tyrannidae; genus Pseudotriccus; species Pseudotriccus pelzelni. The sequence continues at coordinate 32,719,371 of JAWMRA010000113.1, forward strand.
AGTTCAGAATTGTTTCTTTATCGGGTACTTTAACCTCTAAAAGTATTACTTCTGTGGTGTAAAATCCCACAGGTGATTATAATTTCTGGGACTACTCTGCCTGTTTTACCTAACTCTCCCATCACATCTTGACTTTTTGCATCTTCTGACCCCACAATACACATAGTTTGCAAAAAAAAATCAGTATTCAGGCACATTCCTAAATTAATAAAACTATATTTTTTGCCTATTTTTAATCAGCTTTTCAGAATTTTTGATCCAGTTTCAGACCAGTTATGATCAACATTTATTTATTTTTCAGTGCACATTGTTCTGATTGACATACGTTTTAAAATAGGGTTTGTGGATAAAGGATAAATTACGATTTTTCGCAAAGGTACTGCAGAAATCGTAGTGTTTTTGTGGCACTGAATATATGGAATATCTTTTGGTTTGCCTTCTTGAACTACGAAGGAAATAACATTTCTTAAGCAATAACCTGGCTCAACCCTTAATTCTGAGCAAAACTTTTCTTAGTCTCTTAAAACAGTAGCTGAATCTGAACATCTTTCAAGTTAAGGGTGGCCTGCTAAAGTATGAAGAAGGCGCTGATCTGCCCTGTTTTATCCCATACACCCTTGGTTTAATAAAGGTCCTAGACAAAGCAGAAATAGGTGGGCATATCTATTTCTTCAAAGGAACGTCTCCATTTTCTGTGAATTAGGGTGCTTTGCTATCCTTACAAATGCACTTATCCACACAGAAGTCTCTGCTCAGCTGTTGGGCTTCAGCAGAGCTCCACACTCACAGTTTATGAATCTAATGCCTTAGAGAAGGTGGCTGATGTCTCAAATGAGGGCATTTCTTTTAACAGAGGAACATCATTGTTTTTTAAGTTCCTTACTGCCATTTTTCCATTTCAGAAAGGCTTAGGTTGTTGCATGTAAAAAAAGAGTTATATGGTTTGGGGAGCTATTTTTAATCCCTTGAAGTCTGAGTAGTCAGAACCCCAGGCAAGAACAATTCTCACTGTTAAGTAGGAGATTAAAGCTGAGGTCTAAGATTTGCATAATATAAAAGGTGTACGTCATTGTAAGTATCAGTAATATTTTTAGTCCTCAGGCAATTAATATAAGGATAACTTCAAAATTTGCCTTTGGGTAGTATCTCTTAACAGCATATCAAAATATTATTTGTTTAATTATATTTGACTTATATTTCCCAGAGGTTTTGCGGTGGATTTTGTTTGGTTGGTTTTGTTTTTTGTTTTGCTTATGAATTAGAGCTAATGCTTCCATAAAAGACTCATAATAAATAATTATTCTAATCCTTAGTATCACCACTCAGCTACTATATAATTCTTTATTTTGCAAAGCCTGTAAGATTTTAAAGAAGGCTCTAAAGCAACAGGTTATTGTTAGCACTTCACTATGACCCTCAGCCTGACCCTTGATGAAAGGAAGCTTTCTCTCTTTTTTATCTCAGTCTGATCCAGATAGTGGTTTTCTTGTGTCTCACAGACCAAATTCACCAATTTGTATTTGACTTTTGTTTTAAAAATTAACAAAAAGAAATCTGAAAGTCCTTTTCTTAAATGATGGGTTAATGAGCATAACATTTGAAAAAAATTTTAAATTTACCCACACAGTTGTCCAGGCAGATTGGGGTGTGGGAGCATTTGTTTTTTATTGTGAGAGCTAAGTGTGAAGTCGGGAGACAAGAAAGGATTTGAGGAATGAGTAGAATATAATTTTATTTACATCAGTTAGTGTGATAAAATTCATGTGAGTCAGTTTGAATGAATAGACTGGAATTTTCCTTGGAAGCGTGGTTGAAATCATAATGCATGATTGTTGTGAAATTAAAACACTGTGATTTCTAAAACATTCCTGCCTTGCATAGATGTGCTGTGAAATGGGCTAAAATGTATGAAATATAGCATCATAAAGTCATAAACAATGTTTCATGATGATGCTAAGGAAACACACTATCACAGACATCAAAATAAATAATTTAAAGTTCATTTTAGTATGTCCTACGACTGAGAACCAAACCATTTTCACTGGTTTTGCAGGTCTTGGTGAAAGATTGAACTGAACTTCTGCCATATTGGATGTTTCACAGCGTTAAAACCCTATGTGTTAGTATAATTATATATATATTTGGGGAGCAAATTGAGGGTAGGTGTCCTCTCTTGATGCTGAATCCTGCTGAGTGCAAATGTCAAAGGGATTATGCCAGGAGTGTGGAAACTTTTTTAATGTACAAAGATCTATTTATATGTTGCTCTTACACAAAGTATACACGCATTGAATTCCAAGAAAACAGTTAAAAATATGGGAGTAGATAGATAAGTGATGCTGTATGAGCCAGGAGGTAGGTAATAAAGGTACAGGTCCTGACTAATCAGTCCAGCATTTATAAGGACAACAATATTGCTGTGGTTTCTCATGCAGGGGGAGTCTTAGGTTAAAGAAAAATTAAGTTCCAGAATTATATTTTTCATGTTTCTTTGTTTTGATGTCATTTGTAAGTTACTGGTATCATATAGTTCTTATAATTTATAACCAGAGCCTAGTTTATATCCCCAGTTTAAAATAATTGCCTATCATGTGATATTGCAAAATCCACTGATTTTATTTATGTTTAGTCTTTTTTAATTCTCTGATTTAAGTACAGCTAACAAAAAATCTCAGATGTATCTCAAATAAGAGCTTTTCTATCCTGTTTCTTTTGTCAGGGAGTACTGGTCAACAAATGCTGGTTTAAAGAGCAGTGTTCCATATATGCTAGTTTAAAGAGCTTAGGCAAGCAACTGTGTAACTGCTGTCATCAGACTGTTCTCTCATCTTTATGCAATCGTAAATCTAGTTAAAGGATATGTATGTAATAGGCATCATTATTTGTTTAACAGAAGAAGCTTCATAAGGGTCTTTTCTTTGGTGAGGTTGGTAAAATATTCCTCTCCAGTGCAGAGACCACATATCCATGGCTGACCTGAGCAGAAGCTAAGCCTGACAGATCTAGAAGTTGCCTGTGTACAGACTTGAAAGAAGTTGCTTGGTAGGTTGCCTGTGGGGGAGAAAGAGAAAGCTGGATATCATGACAGCATGTGTGTAAGAAAGAGCAGATCAATGGCTTGGCTGAGCCAGTCAGTGAGTTGCTGGGACCAACTGGGACCTGGCCAGTTCCCTTCACCCTGTTTCCCCCACTGTTTTTGTTGCTCATAGCCAGGGAAGCTGAGCAAGGGGACTCCTCTGTGATCTGATATAACACCCTAATCCAGCAAAAATTACTCCTTTTATTGTCAAGTTCATTTTCTGCTGGTTTCTTCCTTACGTGTTCTCAGCCTGGAGTCCAGACAGGACCACAGCAGTGTCACGCAGGGTGGCTGAGAGGACCCAGATAGGCATCTGTTGATAAGGATTCTCACTGATATTATTTTGGGCTGATCTTTCAGAAGCTTAGGGCTATGATTCATGAGATTTTGGTTGTTAGCACTGCCAAACCAAATTACAAGAGTTTGGTCATATTGAGATATCAACAGAGTGGGAAATGCTGTCAGTCAGGAAGTTAGAAAAGCAGAGCTATGCAGCTCTGACTAAAAAGCATCAAACTCTGACACTTTTATAATGGCATCTATCTATTTCATTTTTCATGGTAATTACCAGCATTATGGGAAATTAGAAAATATTAAAGTGTTTCTGGCTCTGCTAAGAAAGATCTGTAATACTGAAAGCGATTACACGAGCTTTTGTTGCTCATGTGTATAACAGGTGCATTCCATATTTAGAAGCAATCTTTCATTTAAAAGAAAAACAGTTTGGCAAATTTCTATCTTTTGTGATAGCATTTGTATCTTTTCCCCTTTGCAGCTTAGCACGAATTTCTATAGATCTGTTTTTTGAAGATTTGAATTATCAGGTATTTACCAGTGTTGAAAATTCCATAAAAGTCTCTGAAGCAAATATTATTGTAAATCTCATGGGAGTAAGATTTAAAGGAGCCTTTTATTTTTACAGTCTGGATGGTAATTTCTTTATAAAGTGTCTTTTAAGACATGGAACCAATTAATGTAAAAACCATTAGTTTTCTCTGTCTTTCTGTTGTTAAGATCTATGTCTTAAATGACTTATTCTGCATATGATATGTCTACCTTATGCAACCAAGTAATACGTGTTTTATTTTGATTTTTTTTGTGATTTTTTTCCCACCAGTTGAATCTTGTCTCTCCTCTGCATCCTTCTTATATTTGTCATAAAAAATAATTGAGATTAAAGCTGTACACGTCAGAAATAATTGTGTATTTATTAATATACTATTGATAAAAAAGTGTTGCATTAGGCTTTGTACCAATGACTGCTGAAAAATTCTTAAAAGATCTCTGTTTGAGAATGAATTCTTACAGCAAAATTTTGTTGCTGTAATCAGTTAGGTGGTAGTTCTACGACATAGGGGATTTGGTGGCAATTTTAGCTCACAGGAATCAGCCTTTTCACCTTTAGTTTCTCATTTCTGTCTTTGCCACGCAAGCCCATGCCTTTTATTAAGATTCATATAACTAAAATTGTATTGTCTAAAGAAGTGTGGAAGAGTTTAAAAATCAGGCCAGAGTTGTTATTTCAAATGTAGTTTAAGTCTCTCACCCTGTTTGCAGGCCAGTTCCACAGATTTTCTTGTAAAAGCAGCTGGGATTCTGCAACAGCTCTGAAACAGGCTGAGGGAGAAGGAGATGCAGCTCCTTAAATTAGCCTTCCTAGTAAGGGAAGTTATCTTTCTCAGCCAAGCTGCTCATTTCCATGTTAAAAAATGAAACATTTTCTTTGGCAAGATCTATTTCTCTGTAAAGTCTTGTTGACCCAAATGAATAATACATACTTTTTAAAAGCTTTACATTAAAGTCCATTACTTGTAAACTTTTGAATTTCTTTTCTGGATTTACATCCAGTTACCTATCTTATACTGGAGCAAGCAGGTGATCTTGCTAGTTCTCAGCATTACAAAATAGCGTGTCACACTTCAGTAAAAATTGAAATAAGGAAATCAGAGATCTTACCTGTCTGCTTCGTTAGAATTCTTGAACCTAGACTACCCAAGTCTTTTGATTTTAAACTTCTTATAGATGTTTCAACATCCTCCCTACATGCTATTAGGATGGATATTGCTTCTTCATACTTATATGATATAATTACTCTTCATTCATTTCTAAAAATGGAGAGTAAAAATATTTTCTGCACTTCCTTTTGTGCTATCAATATTTTTCTTGTATCAACATTGTGTTTTCAATATTTGTCAGTGAGCTATGTCACTCTTCAAATTCATTTTGTATTCCAGAATGCTTTTTAAAACCCTCCTTATTTCTCAATGGAATAAATTTTATTTTATGTCTTTACTTGTCATTACTTTTTGCATCAATATAAAGTGTTATTTCTTTAATTTTGTTGTCCATTTCTTTTTGAAGTCCTGTTGTCATTTCACCATTAAACAACAAAGCGTATTTTAAACAAAGTGATTATTTCTCTTGACAATGAAAGCCTATGATAAACATTAGGAACAGCTGAAATCTGTACTAGTTTGCTACTGCATGACAGATATATTCATTTGACAATATTTACTAATTAACTTTGCAGTGTGTGCAGCTGAAAATCTCCTTTCACTTATCTTTAGACACAGGGGTTTTCAAATATATTAGATCAGAAGTCAGAAGGTAATTTTTATTGAATATACCCTCACTGAATTGCAGGGGTAGCATCATGCATCTGTAAAATATGCTTATATGTACAAAACATAAAAAATGATTATGAATAATGTATGCATTAGATTCCAAAAATTATTTTTTTTTCAAACCCCATGAATGATTCCATCAAATTCTGTAAGTTACCTGTTCTGGGCTAGAAGAAAGATGTGGAAATACAAATCATTTTTCATATCCTCTTCATGATTATATTAGTCCCAGAGCAGATTTGACTGAGAAACTTTATATTTTGGCCAATTATTTTTCAATACTCTGTTTCAGGAATTCCCATTCTGATGTATTTGCCAGCACAGTTTGGTGTAAGAATTTGTTATGGGGAAGTACATTTTGATCTAGTGTCTTCATCTTGGATTCGGTTATATTTAGTCTAAATATAAATGGGAGAAATAATACATTAAAATTAAAAACAATATATGTCACTAATATAGTCCCGAATATAGCTGAGAGAAACCTATTAATTGGTTCAGGGATCGAACATTCCTCTGTTGGTGCTATAAATTTACTTGATTTTTCTTCAGCACTTGATTAAACATTAAGGTGTTTGATTTACATCAGAAACGGGAAAAGCTCATAGAGCTCTTAAGTGCCTATATCCCTACATATAACTCTATGGAAAAGTTATTTCAAATAGTACCAGTACTAATATTGCAGTTATATTGTCCACCTTGCAGTGACCTTTGGTGTGTAGAAGTATGTGTACCCTGTTTGTGTTCATCAAAAAATACATTAAATTCCTCTTTGTGGATCCTGTATTGGAATATGCAGAGCAGACAATAATCAGTCTTGAAGCATGAGGAAAATTAAAGAACACCAACTAGGAAGGAAGGGTTTCACTGTCTTAAAAAAAGAGGCACAAGTTCAGATGGAGGGGACAACTGGACTAATGCTACACTTACACAAATCTTTTAGGTGTGCATGTCAACAAATTTCAGGATGCCTAAAATACAGATCCACACTGAAAAAAACTCTAAAAAGTCAGTGAGTTATGCAAATTTTATGTGACCGTGTATATTATATCTACCGTAATGAAGTAAGAAGGCGAAATTCAGATCTTCAGGAGTGAAAAGATGGGAAATAGGTGAGGCATGAACAAAAGAAAAGAAAGCATACCAGGGAAAGAAATCTGTGAATTGAGGAAGAATGGGAATGTAATTTCCAAAGAGGAGACAGAACTGTTGTGTTTACTTAAGTGTTGGCTGGGTATATCTATGCTGTTTAATACAGAGAGGAGAAGGTGCTGAGTCCAGAATCAGTTGGTGTGAATTGACTCAGCCCCACGATGCCATTGTTTCTGCCATCATGGCAGAAACCTGGATGGATCCACACTAAACACCTCCTGGGACATCAGCCTGAACAGCTGCTGGGACACAGCTTCTGCCCTCTGTCTCTGTGGCACAATTATCATTTTTTGGCAGCTTGTTACATCAGAGTGCCTGAAATATCGAAAAGGCTCTGTCGTGGCCTTCCAAAGTTGTGATTTTGTAGCAGACCACCTATGAACTTTCTAGGTTTCCATTTAGTCACATCTCTTTTTACTTTGTCCCCTCATTTCCTTTTTGCACTACATGCATAAGTATGTAGTATGTAGCTTTTATCCCTTATCTCTTACTGCATTTTCTTATGAAACTACTTATTGACCTTTGTGAGTTTTCCTGGTTTTTACCATCTGTATCAATAATTTGTAGCATCTATTTCTGATGTCTTTATTGATCTTTACTATATTTTTAGTGTTCAATCATCTTTTCCTCTATTCATTAGCATTCATAACTCTTTAAAACTTACTTATTTAAAAGCATGCAGTGTTCTTTCAATGAATCTGTTCCTGGAGTTCAAGTATTGCCTTAAATGAGCATAAAAATTGACTACTGAACTGAATAATGTCTTCAGTGCCATCACTTTCTTTGCTAGTAAGAAAGTGATTCAGAATCAGGTTTTCCTGCTTAGATTTTGTATTTTCTGTATAATACATTTAAGTCAATATACAGAATGATGTGAACAGGAAGACAGTCAGGCTATTTTAAGAAAATCGAAAGCATAAATACATACATGTTTATCCAGTTGTGCATCCTTTTTTTGCTGGGACAAAAATCTACTGTGCATATGTGTAAAATATAGGTAACTGCTCACTCAGATATCTAAAAACTTAACTAGGTCTTCATGATAATATCTAAAAGATAAGTCAGCCTATGGAATTTCCTCTAACAACCTTCCCACATTTTTTTTCAGCTTAGATTGTAATGAAAAGCCCTTTCTTACATGTTTTTCAGGCTTTTTTCCTCTTCATCCCTCCCTCTGTGTATCAAGTTAGTGATGTACTACTTTGTAACTAATGAAAGTTACCAACACAACTTCTGGATTAATTAACTTTTTTTTTTTACTTTTGCTGTAAGATGTGGTCTCATCTCTGTATTAGATCTCGCTAACTAGAGTATTACATTTGTATATATGAAAATAACATAGTTTTGCTGAGTTTGTCCTTGCAAAAGAGAAACAATAACTTTAGTCAGGAAAAACAACAAAGGAATTAAGTGTTACTAACTGCAATTTTATAAACCAAGATATGAAAAAAAAACCTAGATAGGATACCTTATGTTGAAGTGTCTTGATTCCAATCTGAAATAATACTTGCTTAGGGCAAGTCATAGAAAAAAAAAGCCTGTCTAGGAGAGGGCTGGAACAGGAGAGATTAGTGCCTGCAAACATCGGTGCAACGGACCCAGCTTTGTGTATCCAGATGGGGTCATGCTACCTAGAAAATTATGAAGAGATATTGAGTGATGTGATTACCTTTATTCACTTTTCTGAATGATCTAGGTACAGGACAGGCTGTGTTCAGCTCCAAGAGGTGTTTAGACTTTGTTCTGAAATGACCGTGGACTCCATAGAGACACGCACATAAGGAAAAATGGCCACGTCAGCTGATGTTACTGTAAAAGCAAGAGTAATTTATGCTGTGCATAATTTGTTCTGTACATCTGTGTGGTGACTACAGCTGCCCTTGGGTTGCCTCACAGTGTGTATACAGACAGGCGTCGAGAATGCATCAGTGTATCCCTGGGCTAAAGCTGTGCATCCTCAACACAAGGATGCATTCACATACCGCGGACATGGTAACATTTGGGCTAGAGGGAGGGCTTGTACCCAGGTGTAACATTCAAAACAGTCCCTTACAGCTTCCAAGGTCAGATGCATTCAAGCTAACATTCCCTTACAGAATATTCTTGAGGTTCTGCCATACTCTCTCCTGAATCCTCCTCCTTTCAGTTCTCTTCTCCATCCCACAGTCTTTGCATAAATACCCCAAGTATAAAGCAGTGTCTAGTAGCTCAGGGATTTACCAGACTCAATTCTGTATTTTTTGAACTGCATATGTTATGCATCAGCACAGAGCTAGATTGTTGATTTAAAAAAGCAAAACAAACTAGGAGGCCTAGCATCCTTTAATCTTCCAAGTTTGTTTTGTTTGTTCACTATTAATTAACTGATTATAGATTACTCCTTAAGATGTCCTAAGATTTGGGAAAGTCACAGGGAACATAAGGAAATGCAATTATACATTGTATGACGTGCAAAAATTATAGAAGAGCCTCATATTGTGGAGCATGATATCACAACTAGAAAACTAAGAAACACTTGACATAAGAAATGAGGACACCCAGCTGTTATAATGCAAAGTGCAGTCAGTCACTGCTACCCTAGAAATAGCTTTCATGAAAGCAGTAGACCCTCCTGTTTCCCCTTCAGCTACTGTTGAAGGTAAAGTATAGCTTTCCTGTCATTGGACTTTAAGGCTTGTTTCCTAGGGAAGTGCAGTTTATTGTCATGGTGTTACCTTTGTGTACACATCTGCCTGTTCAACTGCCTGTATCTGCTCTCATATTAACTTTCTAAGCTGTTGGGCAATTATTACCTTCCTGTAAGGTAATAAGGGAATCAGGTAATAATCTGAGGGATTAAAAAGAAATTTTGAAAATCAGGTCTTCATTAGAGGAGAAAAAAAAACAAGTAAGTGTCCCTGCTGAGGAGAGGACAGGCAGACTTCAGCTGCCATCCGCTCCTCCTGTCGGCAGGGCCAGGTGGTCCTGGGCCTGTTCGGCTCTGAGGAATCCGCGCTGTGTTCTGCCAGCTGGTGGGGTCAGAGACAGAGTGAGCGAGCACAGAGAAATCCAGCAAGATCTGGGGATATGGGAACGGCCTGGCAATGTGGCAGACGAGTAGAGAGAGTCATCACAGGGATACAGAGGGAAGTTGTCGATGTTAAAGTAGGATCAGTGGGATGTAGAATCAAAATGCCTTGGAAATCAGGTTTTATTCACTCTTTTCTTCATGGCTCAGGTTGGTGTAATTGGTGGACTTGTTGTATTAAAAAAAAGAAACAATAAAAAAAGGTTAAGTAGTTCTTACATGATTAAAGCTCTCAGTTCTCAGAAACTGAAGTAATAATTGCTATGTAAAGTTAGAGCTATAGTTCAGAAACAGATTTTAATTTTGTAACATTCTGCAGGCTCCCATGATGGATTGAGTCTAGTCAACTGCATGTTGTCCCTTTTGTTTACTCTGGGTATATGGAGATATGATCCTCTTATTTCCTAATGAAGTTTGTGATGACAGTTTTTATGTTCATCTGTGTCCAATTGCATACAAATCTGGTAACAGCTGATGTCCTGTAAAAAGAACATCCTTCTAAATATGACCCTTTTAGCAAATAAAATAGCATAAATATTATATCTCAGATAACTAACACAGCAAACCCCAATTTTTTCTTATATCTGGCAAAATTTTTCAAATTATTTATTTTTTTCAGACCTCTGAGTAAAGCAGATGAACTTGAAACTGCCACTGTCTTAATCACTTTTAAACACAAACAGGAATGTGTCCATCATAGCCATTCCTCTAGATGAGCTATTTTTTGCTGTCCATCATACAAGCATTAAAAACACTCCAGCCTGTCTATTCTCATTAAGGGACAGCCAAGCAATGCAGAAGGAAAAGAAGACATAATTTCTGTCAAGATGCATTTATCTTGGAAGAAAGAGTAAACAGAAAATATACTATAATCTGGGAAGGATTAGAAGAAAAGCAGATACTTTGCCATTTAGTTTCATTTATATTTTCTGTCAACAGAGATTGTAGGTTCCAGGTTCCATTGTGATGTAAAGAAAGAAATGTGATCCAGTGGCTCTCAACTTTTTTATTTTCTTTGACCATGACTATTTCTCTCACTTCTTTTTCAGTCTGACTTTGGTGTCGTTCTCCCTTTTCTCTCATTTGGTGTCTAGTCCCTCTCTACTCATGAATTCTCACCCTGTGGACATTTGCACAGGCTTTTTCTTCACATCCCATCATCCATGTCCGACAACTTGTTTGTTGAACTTCATGTATCATTAAGCTCTCAGCCCTTTTCTCACATTCATAGTACAATATCTTGTTCCAGTTACTGAATTTTTGTACCATCACCACCCAGTTCATTATCATGAGAACTATTTTTAATGAGGGAAAAACTCATTGCATTCTCTTTAGTCTCATTCCTACAAACATCTGAATTCTTTAAGGTGAGATTTTTCCCTGAAAATTGATCCTTAAGCAGAATTCTACTGGGAAAAAAAATAATTCTGGGTACTTATAATGTAGCATTATATTATGAAAAGTATAAACCAGAGCATAATAATGACTAGTGTTGACGAACTGCCACAATAAACCCTCAGCCTATAGGAAATTTTCATTAAGTGCTTTTGTATGTTTAGTACCTCATCCCTATGAAAAAAATCCTCAGAAAATAAATGTGAGTTAATGTCTAAGAGCAATTAGTTCATTGAGTTTTCACGGTAGGTGATGGGAATCTTCATTTTTTGTTTCTCTCCAGGTTCAGTAATTATTATTGCCAATTATATTAATGACAAATACTTATCATGCATGTTTGAGGTGTATATTCTATAGGACTTTATATGCATCTATAGATGGTACCTGAAGATTGTTTGAAAAAATTGAGCTGAAGCAAAGCATGAAAAGAATTTGCTGAAGTATTTTTTCCAGAGTGTGATTACTGTCCTCTGCACATCCATACATTAACATTCAAAAATTACAGGAATTTAGCAACTTATCTCCCTTCTTTGAAAAAGATGTCATCATGCTTTTCAATATTGAAAAGCATATTTACAATGGCAATTCTCATATACAGACCTCAAAATAACATCAGTTAGGCTCTACTGTTCTGTTTGTTTTGTATAAAACCAGAGACCCTCTAGTAATAGTTTGGAACACTGAAGTCTTCTTAAGAGCAAGGCATTACAATTACTGAAATTCTCAAAAGATTAACATGTTTACTTTTGCTGCTCAAATCTTTGAGGCCTTGGTTATTCATTGCTAATCTGCTATTGAGACCATGTTACAGGAGAAAATCAAAAGGAAAGATATTTGGATAGATTTGCCTTAGGAAGTAATGGTGGAAAACTTAAGCTGCAGGTTTAACATGATACCTACTGATCACTTCCAAATGAGAAAGCATCACACATACTTTCTCTCCAGCCTCAAGTTAGCAAAATTTTTACTCTTTTCATCAGGAAGAAAATGTTAAATGTTTGCATTTGGCATATTTAAGCTTTCTCTACATAGATATGTTTTTCTTCTTTTGCATTACCAAAGCCTTGCCTAGGAAGGAAAGTCTTTACCAAATCTATCCCATAGGCATCCTGTCAGATACAGGAATAGTTAAAAAAAAAACCCAAAACACTAGGGATAAACATAAACAGCATAACAGGGAAGAGTCCTTACACAGTGCTGACTCTAAGAGATAAATTTTCTACTTTTCAGTCTCATGGTGATTTTCTAACCCTCAAATGCAACCCCCTGAACTTCCCTGCACCTTGAGACAAGTCAGCTACATAGAAATGAAATACAAAATTTTGTATGAAAAATTACAGCCTTCATCTTAGGTTATACCTGGCATTTTTATTGTATTCTTCCTTAATATTTAAGAGTGAATAACTCTGTTAGCATTCTCTGTGTGCCATTCATGATTATTGCCCTCTCTTTCTGGAATCTTTTACCCCCAGAATAAACACTGACAAATCATCAGCTGCAATTCTGCCACTTTTGTGCTGAGTGGGATCAAGTCAAAACATGTTCCTAAAACCCAGCTGTATATGTGCCTAATGACTGAGTCCTCCTGCCTGCCGTCATCTGTGCTCACATATATATTGCCTGTGTGGGAAGGCATCATGGCAAGGTGGGGTTCTGTGATGATCCTGTCACTGGGATTGTTTCTCCTGTGATTCAACTTAACACTTCTCTGTGCTGAAACCTTTCTCCTCAGCAGCCCAGAAGCTGAGAACCTGATTGGAGGAGCTTAGTCTGCCTCTACATCTATAAATTTCATTTATAGACTCATCTAAAGAAAGCTCTTTTTTCTCTTTAATGCTCCTCTGTCTGGGGTGTTCAAGACAAGATTCTTTCTGTGAGGGGCAGGAATGATCTGATGTACATGCATATTTATGAAGCAAACACACACATAGCAGTTGTGTGGGGAGCACAAGCCTCCAGTCATTTGCCCATGAATTTAAGTTAATTTTTAACTTTATTCCCTTTTCTCTTAAGGTGGTTTTATTTATCTTTACTAAGGTTTTTTCTCTCAGGAGTCAAAAATGGGAATTTTGCAGTCTCTTTGTCTCTACTGTGAAAATCATTATATATTCAAACTTTTGTCACTGCAGCAGCTCACCGTGTTCTGGAGCTCTGTCACTGTGCATTGGCCTTGGTGTGCTGCGAGACTTGGAATGACATTTATTTGTACAAACTAAGGAACTTGTCCAGAGATATTGAAACCTTGGTTGCTGTCCAGCTTTAGCAGCAGAAAACATATGGTATTTGTTCAGTGTTTTCTTCCCCCACAGTCCTAGATGCCATTTCAAATGAGCTTTCAGACTGAATAGTTCTCAATGCATTATGGGCTCAAGGAGGTCGAGCAGGTCTGGCTGGCAAAATATTCTGGATTCAGAATATTTGCTAGATTTAATTTATGGTCAATTAACAATAACTTCTCATCACTGAGTTGGGTACTGAGTGGAGAAAAGAAGCCATAAACACCTCATCTTCCTGTTCCTCATCTGAAGTCCCCTTATTTTCACTTCTGGTTATGGTCAGGCCCTCACAGTCTCTTTGATGAGGCTGTGGGCAGCACAGGTGTTTGGAGTAAAGTACATAATGATTTGTGTCTGACACTCCTTGCTGGTTTTCCTTCGTCTGTCCTTTGTTCTTAGTGTCCCTGCCTGACAAGGTTCACCTGTGGACTTCAGTCCTTCGGAGGTGTCCCTCCACAGTGTGGGGTTCCCAGCGGCCTCAGTCCCTCAGGGGTCTTCCCACCCTAGCATGGCTTGCCCCTTTGGCTGAAGTTCCCTATGACATCCCTTCTGGCATGGGGCTATTGCTTCAAAGAATGCCTCTGGCCATGTTTCCTCCACAGCACCTTCAGCAGCACGTCTACATCTGTCTCCTCAGCCCCGTGCCTCCAGCCATCAGTCTCCATGTGCGTCGTCTTCACCCCGACACCTGCAGGTATTTCATAAATAGGCTGGAGCTGGGGTGCTGCCAGCTAACCTGCCTGGCTGCAGTTCTGGCACGCCATGTGTTGCTGCCACCGGGTCCAGGGGTGTCTGGGCTCAGCTGTGGCTGGCACAGGGCAGCTCGTGTCCTCTGCCTGCACAGCTTCCCACTGCAGACCCCACTACGTGTCATGTGGACAAGTAACGCTGAGAGCCCAGGCTCTCTGCTGTATCGGTGTTTGGATATTTTGTATTCTCTTTTAACCTTGATGGCCATGTCAAGAAAGTATCTGGAAGTCAAGTCCATGTTAAATTTTCGTTTTCTCTGTTTAGAAATATTTGGCAATGCAAGAATTCCTTGTAAAAGCAAATATTAGCGCATTCATGTAGGCGTGCACACATGCTTTCCTACTTTGTCACTATTGGGCACATATGTTTCTGTTGTTTGGAGCTCTGCAGGGTCATGGTGTATCCTTCAGACTCACTTTATATTTCCTGATCGATGGAGATGCAGCCACAGTCATGTGTAAAATGATATTCATGTACCTTCTGCCAAGAAAGAAAAAAAAAATAAAAAGAGCAACAAAGGAGAGAGAGAAGTTTCTTTGATAAGACTGAAATCAGAACAAGATTGCTTTTGATAAAAGATTGATGAAGAGGCATTCACTGCTTGCAGGAGAAAACATTTGTGAAAACAATTGATATTGGAAGCTTTTGAAAAGACATGCAAAAAAAATTTCATTTTAATATTTATCGCTTGTTCTGAAATAGATAGGCAGCTTCTGCATGATGAGGTCATGAAATACAAGATTGGTTCAGGCAAATTCATCACTTCTTCTGTTTTTGATATTAGTCTGCCTCTTCTCAGCTTTATATAATGTATTTTTTCTGTCATCTTTTATAAAATACTTGGGTGCCCATCTGGTATGAGGGTAGGTATAAAAATATCTAAGTTAACACACTAAGAGTCAGTATTTGTAAACCATATTAGAGATAAGCTCAGTAAGATCAATCCTCTTCTCTGGATTTGTGTTAAATTACATCGACTGGTGCCAGGGCAGTCTGCCCTATTTATTTTTTTTTTAAATCCATTAAATAGACCTTAAGGTTTTCAATCAATAAAAGAAATTACTTATGTAGGTATTTCGCAATACTCTTGTAAAATTCCTGCGTCATGTGGGACTTGATTTTATGTCTAATTTAAACAAACAGGAATATAAATGTAAAATGCAAGAGCAAGGTAAGAAGAGGGATCCATGAAGCAGAGGAGCATCATCCATTAAAAGTCCACCACACTGTATTACAGTTCAGTCTAGACACTAGCTGTGCAGATGCTGCCACATTCCTTAGTGGTTTTTTTTTTCGTATTTTTCCTGACACATTGCAGGACTGCTAGAATAATCAAATGCTTGGGGTCAGATCAGAAGAGCAGCTGTGGGGACAATTTTGAATCATATACAATTGCTAGTACCAGAGAAAACTTTTCTAGAAGAGAATACTTGAAATACTTGAAAATACTTGAACTGTGGATGTGAGAGAGGAAATCAGTGAAGGACATCATAAGCATATATTAAAAAAATATCTAGAAAGTGATTACATATTAGAAAATTTAATTCCTCTGCTTTGTTTGCATGATATAGTGGCAGTTACGTAGCATGAGTGTTGTATTTGAGGACAAACGTCATTAGAGCTACTGTGCTGACAGCCCCGTGGGAAATGAAGGCAGTGGGTTTCCTGGTGGTTTTCCACTTGTGTTGTAAAACTGGATATCTGTGTATGAATAATAAAACTATCTAGAAAGACTAGGAAATTAATGGATCCTCCCACTAATTTTACAGGTGTTAGTGCGTGTGATAGAGCCTTTTGATCACTCACTGTAGCTATTCCTCCTTCTTTTCAAGTTACTCTTACAGACCACACCAGTTTTTTACTGAACTTTGTATTGTAATCTTTCTATTCCTTCCTGCCCCAAAATTCTTCCTGCCAAAATATAATATTTTAGTGTTTTTTAAAGCTACAAAGATTATTATTAAGTGGTAAGACAAAAACTAAAAACTCTCTCTTCTTACAGTTAAAAGCACCATAGAGTAAAAATCATTGCACTTCCTTGAGGAAGGTGTTTGAAAGTTCTGTTTTGCAGCTCAGAGGAAAAAGACATCTCACAGGATGTTAGGAATTTATGAAAGTAATTAGTGATGTTTTACTAAATACTAGATTAAATATTAGCTTGGAAAACTATGTAAATGTCCTGAGTGTAGGAAAGAGCTGCCCCTGGGCTTCAAGCATTTGCATATGTTCATTTAGAGAAACCTTCAAGTGTAACTTAAACATGTTCTCATCTCTATCACTTACCAATTTGTGCAGCTTGTGGAGGACAGATTAAAATTTGCTTTTTATTATTCTTTTAATAATGAGAAGACAGTTTTTAATAGTGTATTGCATCATTTTGTCTTTGTAAGTATATCAAGACTGCCTGCATAAGTGGTGCATCGGCATTTGTACTAAGCCAAGTTAAGATGTGCAGTTTTGGTTTGCGTGCATCCTGGGCAGTGGAGGCTGACAGAGGATTGCTCATCCTACAAGGTCTCTGTTGTGCCACAGCTCCTGAAATACTGCTGTATTATGAATAGTATAAACAGTGAATGGAAGTTTTTTAAGGATGTAGAACGTAATTTTTAAAAAACAGCTTTTATTAATTTCTTCTTAGGTCTTTTTTTTCCCCCTTGGGTACAGTGGGGTGATTGTCACTTACCATAGGTGTCAGAAAATGACGGCACATGTTTACAAGGGCAGCATTCTCATCTTTAAGAGCACTGGTCCCCTGCTGTACAATCTGTATGTTTTTTCAGGATTTTTGGTTTTATACATAAAGCTTTATGGTGCAAAATTCCACATTTTTTGTATGCCTTATGTCTGTATCTTTAAAGGCAATAAATAGCAACAGTTAGTGCCCTGAGGCAGTTTGCATTCAGGGCTGTGAACGTGCATCTTACTGGATCTTGAATACACAGCTTGGGTGCTGCATTTCCAGAAGCACTCAGAAGCATGCTAAAATTTGAAGAAATGCAGCTTGAACCCAACAGAGCAATCTCTCATCCTGCTTGGCTCATGTGAAAGCGCCATCCTGCCGTTTCTAGAAAGCAATGTTGAACTGGCAATATTGAACTTGTGACACCCAGCATCCAATTCCTAAGCAATGGTCTTAATTATTTGCAAATAGCATTGCAACCTTTAGCCCAATCTGTTGCTCCCCCCCACCCCCCCGCGCCTTCTCAGTCACAGTACAAGTGAAAGCAGTAAAAGAAAAAGTCAAAGTAAAGGAATTCGTGCTGGTACAAATTTATCTACAGGTGTGAAAGCCATGGATGCTCTGAGAAATGACTGTGTTTAGAACACAAGTAAACTGAATTTCAGTCCCCTACCTGAATTTAAAAAATACACATTTGCAAACATTTTAGAGATAGAAAAAGAAATATTTAATAATTTCTGCCTACTGCCCTTCATGTTTAACTTACACAAATATATCAGCATTGAATAAGGGAAATTCCTTCCGTTGGTAGGAATACAGGACAGCTCCCAGATCTATGGCCTTCCGTATCCATTCAAATGAGCCCATCCATGTTTCCCCTGCATCTTTTTCTGTTTTCAGTTCCAGTGCTGGCTTGTTTGAAGAAAGAATAATTTATGCGACACTTGTAAAGGTTTTGGTTTTACATCCTGTTAATTGCAGCCAGCCAACTCTAGCATCATTTCAGTGGACTCTGATAAAAGCATGCAAATATAAGCTCTGCATCACTCTTAACTGTGTGCTTCTAAACTCATGCGTGGTGTCACTGAATTCACTTCAGAGCTTTTCTCGCTCAAGGAAAAGAAGATGAAAACAAAAGAAAAGAAAAAAAAAAAGAAATAAATGTGACTGTGCTTGTCATTGGCGTGAATGTTCTCAGTCCCTTTTTTGAGAGGGACCTAAGTTGAGGTTGAACAAGATCAAAGAGCTTTAGGAAGCTGAATGTGTAGCATCTGTTGTTACACAGGTTACAGTGTTGACCCTTGGAGGGATAAGAGCAGCATCACCTCTTACTTCTCAGTAAGATGAGATTTCCAGGACTGATAAAGCTGGTCCCTGGCTGAAGTCAGAAAATGTTCTCACACCATGAAACAATAATTAACACAAAGAGGTACTGTGAGGGTAAGTGGTACAACTTGCTCATTGGAGTATCCATCCACTGTGATAAAAAGTGTGCTTAAAAGACAGGGGTGATGAGTGTTGTGTTCTGACATGACAAAGAGCCAGAATCTCTGCTGCTAGTCTTTCTCTTTTCTCTTGTTGAAGAGTGACAGTCATTGGCTTTTTTCTTCCCTTTATTGTGTGGCTGAATTATCTGTTTTCCAGCTTCAAAATGTGTCTGTACTGTACTGTTTGTTCAGCTCTAAGACAGTGATGTTTTACAAGTCCAGGCTTACAAAGCTTAATTCCCATTGCTAAGGAAAGTTCACAGGAGTTTGTATGCTTTCTTGGCACGGCTGTTAACAAGGCATTTGTTTTTAAAATAATAGATTTCTTAAAATTGATTTTTAGTGGAGCTAGCTGAGCAAGCCAGGTCTGCTTCTCTGGAGAAACCACTGTGGTGATTTTACTAGATACACCAATAGAAATTTAACAGTTGTTTTAAAACCTGTTGAATCTCCACTCTGTAAGAAAAATGGTCCACTAATCTTTTAAACAGAAGAGGTTTAGTTGTGAAGAGAGAGCAGCATACTTTTGCTGATCTTCATTTAGTCATTCCGTGCTACTTTATGTGTTTCCTTTAGTTTCTGTAAATGTAAATAAATGTAACTTCCAGCAAGTCACTGAACAAAAGGCTGTAACTGGCCAGCAGTTGATATTATTTTAATAAATCTATTATCTTTAAATAACAGTAGTACATACCCCTCAGATAATCTGAAATGTATCTGCTGATGCCTTTGATGAGAGCTCAGAATTAGACAATTAGTGTGTGTCTGGAGTAGTGTCTTAGTTTGAAACAGGAGTCGTCTTATGAAATGGATTTCCTGTTCATCCCCATTTACCATGTTTTGGCTTGTGTCATGGAGCATCCTCAGAGCAAATGAAGTAGATATCTTCGATTGAAACCAAACAGGGAGATGAATTTCAGAACTTCATCTATTATAGCTGCAAAAGAGAGACAAGAGTAGAGGTAGTCTAAACTCAAAAACATCCCATGCATCCCCAAAACCTTAGCACACAAACTTTATAGTGTGGATATCAAGTCCTTGATGCAAACCATTTTGCTGTGGAGGGCTGCTTCTTTTGGTCTCCACACCTTGGTAATGTAAGTTAGGTTTCTTTTTGTTTACTCAGACTTAGCCTGATAGACCTGGAGACATTTTTCCTGCACGTGTCTTCAGAATGCACATGGAAAGATCTTAATATTTCTAGATTTTCTAAATGTTCAAAATAAGAGTTAGAACTTATATGTGACATGCCTATAAAAAGGATACGATATGTTGCAAACTGAATGTATGCGGAAGAAAGAATGCCATGATACAAAAATCTTCAGAATAATTTTCAGTAACCTTGTTTGTCTTAATAATCAATGCTTTTCTAACTACATCTGAATGCGGAACCTGTCATAGCTTGATGCTATATCACGGAAGATTTCTCTTTTAGAACTGACTTGCCTCTGGAGAAAATTGAACTTTTTTTTCTTTTTCCCGGGTAAGTGTAGAAGTACACTCTTAAAGCATGTTCTCTTTTTCTTTTCTGTGGGTTGTTATTCTCTTGCTCTAATGTTCAAAGCCATCTTTCATCTGTGACTCAACAAGGTGCTCTCCCTTTCATAATGGTACATTTAATATACTGGTTGGTTATTTAGCAGAGTCTGAATTCACATTTATGTAATTTTTTCCATTTATGTGAGACTTTCTTTGAAAAATCAGATTACTTAAAAGTATAAAAAGGATCTTTTCATCTTAATAGCAAATTTTAATTATTTATATTACATCTTCATAGTATTTAACTTGCTTTTTTCAGTGTGTTATTGTGGTTTCGTCTGGGATAGAGTTAATTTTCTTCCCAGTAGCTGGTACAGTACTGAGTTTTGGATCTAGCATGAGAATAATGTTGATAACACACTGTTGTTTCTGTTGTTGCTAAGTAGTGTTTACCCAAAGTCAAGGATTTTTCAGGTTTCACACCACCCCAGCAGTGAGCAGGCTGAGAGGCATAAGAAATTGTAAGGAGACACAGCCAGGACAGGTGACCCCAGCTGACCATGGGGATATTCCATTAACATATGGCGTCATATATATGTCAGTACATAAGCAAGGGCGAAGCTGGCCAGGGGCTGCTGCTCAGGAACTGGCTGGGCTTTGATTGCTGGGTGGTGAGCGGTGGTGTTGTGTATCACTTGTTTTATTAATATTATTATTTTCCCCCCTTTCTTTTCTGTCTGATTAATCTGTCTTTATCTCAACCCACAAATTTTACTTTTTTTTCCCCAATTCTCTTCCTCATCCTATTAAGGGGTGGGGGGTGGGTGGGTGCAGGGAATTGCGTGAGTGTCTGTGGTGTGTTTAGATGCC
>JAWMRA010000113.1:32740326-32775953 GCA_035584735.1 Pseudotriccus pelzelni
GTGCAGGGAATTGCGTGAGTGGCTGTGGTGTGTTTAGATGCCTGACAGGTTAAAACACAACATGAGTATTCTCATGTTGTGTTTTAACATAACATAAATATAAATTTTTAAAATAACATAAATACATAAACATAACATAATATACCATAATAACATAACATAATATAAATATACAATTTCTAAGTAACATAAATATAAATTTTTTTAAATTATTGCATATGGGATGGAAAGGAAAGAGTTGACAAAATATGCCCACATATACTGGGCATAGGGATTAATTTCTGATAGGTTTTCTGATAATGGCCTGGATTCCCTATTAGGGATTGTGAAGAATCTATAAACTGTCTATTTTGTAACACACCTAACTATACCTCTGGCAAAACCCTTCAAGTCTCTTCTACCCTCAAATAACATCCAGTTGAATATGTAGCTGTGCTGCACAATATCGCACTGCATAGATTTTCCAGCATTATCCTGCTGGGATATTTTGGTAGGAATATCCCCAAAATAAAATCTAAGACCATTTTCATCTGTCACAGAAACTTTAAGGTTAAAAGCAAGTCTTCAGATAAAATCAGGGGAACCTCTGGAAAATACTTGATTCCTTGTCCGTGTTTATACCAGTGAGTTAAGAAGTTACCAAGTAAGCCCACAGAGGATGCATAGGGCTTTATTTATGGCTGTTCTCAAAGCAGCTGCTCAAACTGATATTTAGATGCATGAAGTGGGACAAGTAGAAGACCAAAATGCTCTTTGGTTGGGATGTATACCAGGTGCTGGCCATAAGGCATGAAAAAGACATCTGTGAATGACTAGTTGCAGTAATTGACATAAATATTTATAGCTATTAAAGTTTTGACGCACTAGACAATAAATTCATAGGAAAATTTCTACAGTGGAGTATTAACTATACACAGGAATTCTTCCAGAACTCTTTGGAGAAGGGAATTTCCCACATTCCTTTCAAATACAATTTATGTCTCATTCACACCTTGACACTTACTAGATGAGGCCACTTTTATATCTACTCCTCACATGCTCACTGATGCTGAATTTGTGTGTTAAGTGCAGACAGAGAAGTGTGACCAGATTGGCAATGTCTACCTTGCTGAGAGAAATTCTTCTCAAAGAAGAATTTAAAGGGAAGAGGAAATAAATATTAAATCTTACATTAATAAAAAAAACATAAAGTCCTGAGGCCATGGTGCATGCTAAAGACTGCAAATAGTGTTTGTAAACAGAAAAATGTCTCACTTATGAGACCTTTTCTGAGCTTAGTACCTTTTACTACCATTTAACCGAGACTAATATGTGCCCAAATGAAACTCATTCAAGCGTTTTACAGAATACACTTGTTACTTGTTCTGTTTTGGTGTGGCTAGGGAAGAGATTAGGGCAACAGAAAATACAATCCATACCTGGTAAATAATAAGCTTTCTTTTTTTTAATGTTTCCAACTGGAGGTAACGTGTTTAGAGAATATAAATTCTATCAGATAGTTCAGTGTGGAAAATGAATTAATAATGAAGTGCACTCAACTGCATTTAGGGTGCAAGCAAACAGTCATGATAACTTAACTGTATTAATTTTTAATGTAGCATTAAAAGTTTTTCATTGTCTTGTTGCTTTCTATATAGGCATTATTATAAATGGTTGTTCTTCATGCGCAATATATGAAATTACAGGAGGGAAAAAGTTCTTCATTTATTGAGGGGAAAAGTTTTATGTGAATTTAGTGTTCATTTGACTATTTCTCTTCCGCTTTATATCAACATGATATGTTTTTACTGTCACTGTGGAGATACTAATAGCTTTGTAAACGTAATAGCAAAAATTTGGCTTTCTTCTGTGCCTTTTGCAGATCGTTATGCAGAGTTTTGAAGGGAATAAAAATAATTTAAGCAGGTACTTTAATGTTGTAAACTGTCTAATATGCTGCCAATGAAACATTTTTATTTTTTATCAGGGTTAATTTATCTTTTGGGAATTTGTTCTATAAGATCTACATTCAGGAATCTGCATTCGTATTAAAGATGTCGTGGTATTGGTAATGCCATTTAGAAATATGTGTATAACATTGCTGAGGTCTCAGATTGTGTACAAAAAGTAATAACCCTGCAGAGTTCGTAACTGAGCATTATCTCTGCATTCCCTCCACTGAGCTAGAAATTAACATTACATTTTTGTGTCTTATAATGTGAAAAGGATGGAAATGAGGCATAAAGTGATTTGTAAGTGAAGGAAGAGGGGGAATTCTGACTTAGTTTAAATTTAGTGTGAGAAGTTTTAAATACTGTTGGTTGAATACATTTCCATTTCCAGCAAATTATTAACTCATTAAGGGACTATCAGTATAAAATTGTAAGTTTTTTACTTTTCTTTAAAGAGTATCATTCAGAGCATAGCCTTTGTAATATGTAACCTATTGTGTTTCACTATAATCAGAGGATTTTATTTTTGTAAGCACTGGTCAAGGCTTCCTGCTACATGAAGGGACCATCAGGTGGAGGAGCTGCAATAAATCACACTGAATCTACTGATTTCCTCTTGTTCAACATCCATTGTTCTCTTTGCCAAAAAACAACAGAATCTTAATTTAAATGTGTATGGCTTAACTCCTTTTGTATAACATTACATAAAAAAGTACGTGATAGAGGCTAAGCAGCAAGCATGTTCCACGTGGGAGTTCTAAGCAATAGTAAGATTTTTGGTTTTAAGCAAATACCTTGGGAATTTTAGGATTATGTTTCCTTAAAATGTGTAAATGGGGTTTCTTTCTCTCTCCTGGCACTTAAGTATGGGAAAGAGTCTCTAGGGATGTCTTCAGAAGGTTCAGTCTCAGAGGAAGAGAAAATATATAACAATATATACCAATATGACTGCTATACTTGCTGTTTGCTGTAATCCTGAATTATCAATTGGCAAACACAATCAGGACTGTGACAACTTCACAGAACGTAAATGTTTCTCTATGGGAGTGGCCCTGATTTCTTGCTCAGGAGGCTTCTCTGGATTCCTCTAAACTTCATTTGTCTGTGTAAGAATAATTCATAGAATCATAGAATACCAGATTGGAAGGGACCTCAAGGGTCATCTGGTCCAATCATTCTTGGCAAAAGCACGGCTAGATAAGGTAGGCCAGCACCCCGTTCAGCTAAATCTTAGAAGTGTCCAACGTTGTGGAATCCACCACTACCCTGGGGAGATTATTCCAGTGGCTGATTGTTCCTATTGTGAAAAATTTTCCTCTTGTGTTCTGATTGGAATCTCCCCAGGAATAACTTGTACTCATTATCCCTTGTCTTTTCCATGAGACTCTGTGTGAAAAATAGTAGTCCTTAAAGTGATGCTAGGTTTTAGACTTAGAAAGCAATGAATCTTTTTCCATAGCACATTTTTTTGGTGTACATTTCCTTTTATTCTATTTATTTGGCACTGTGAATAGTTAAACTACCATAAGAACTGAAGAAGAAAAGATGATAAAAATTAAGGTACAAATATTCTACTAAGTGAAGGGGTTTCTGCCTTTTCATCACATTTAATTCAATGTGTGGTGCTTTCAATAATACATCTATTTTTCCTTCTATTCCTAGGTGTTGCTTAGCACCCACGGTATTCTGAATGCTAAAGAAGCAAAGTAATGTGTAACTCTGAAAATGTTGAAAAGGTGAACTGAAGTCAAATGTATATATATTCCACAGCATCATAAAATAGGAAGTAGTTTCTGATTGCTGGAATTTAACTGCTATGTTGTCTGTGTAATTTATGCCCAGCGGTGTACTGGCTTTTTTCCCTTGCCCTATGGGGAGCAATATTTGGTTCACTGCCACTGAGCAGACAGAATTCACAGAAATCGATGGTGGTATCAGATCAAAGTGCTGATTTGCTTCGTTATATTAACAGTGCTTAATTTTCCCTTCAAATTTTCCCTTGTCATGACCTGCATAAAAGTCTCTGAGCCCAAAAGCTTATTTAATTTTTCTTTCTGTACCAACTGGTTAAATAAAAGACGGTAAGTCTTCTTGCAAATCTTGCTTCCAATTTCTTAATCCAATGTGGCTCAACAAAATCTTATTGCTATATCTGTATTTTTTATTTTAGGTAATCGCTACTTTCAAGTACTTTAATGCATTCCTTTTTGTGATTTTTGAAATTCCTTACCAAGACAAAACACTACAAGAAATTAGCTTTTTAATTTTCATATTCAAAGCTTCCCATTCACACTATTCTCTGCTCTAGTGCTTCTTTTATTAAAACATTTCAAAAAGTGTATTGCTCTTCATAAAATATTACTTCTCTAGTGGCCTATATATTCATTAGATGGAGAAAGCTTCCTTCAGTATTGATATTACTATCAAAATATGTTGTCAAGAAAATATTAAACAGAAATCTGTCAGAATCACAAAAACATAGTTTGGGTTGGAAGGGAAAATAAAGATTACCAACTTCCAACCCCGTCACCGTGGACAGGGATGCCACACACTAGATTAGGTGGTCCCATCCGGTCTGGCCTTAAAAACTTTCAGGGATGGGGCATCCACAGCTTATCTGGGCAGCCTGTTCCAGTGCCTCACAGCGTTCAGTAAAGAATTGCTCCCAACATCTAATCTAAATCTCTTCTCTTTTAAAGTGTTCCCCCTTGTCCTATCATTATCTGCCTGTGTAAAAAGTCTCTCCTTTTTTTTTTTTTTTGTAAGCCTCCTTTAAGCACTTAAAGGCTGCAATGAGGTCTCCCCAGAGCCCAACAAGAGGATTTCAGAGTTACTGAAAGTCATCTCTTCCTTCTTCATCATTTAGCTCAGTCTCCCCAGTTGACCTTCTAGTTTGCCCACAGCTGTCAGCACCGAAGAATATTGTGTTACTCACCCAAGATGTGCAGATTCAGCCTTGTGAAATTCAGCTTGAGAATTCAGAAAAAAAAGAAAAAAAAACAAAAGAAAAAAAAACAGCAAAAGGCTTGAATGAAACAAGTTTTAATTTCTTCTGCTAGGAATTCAGTTTCCCAAGTTGGCCAAACCCCACTGTCTCTAAAGAATCAGTCCTTAACGCTAGGTTTCATTATTTCTGGATCGTTTCAGCTCCCTTTGCTCTAGTGAAAGGAGATACTTCATAATCTACAGTATATACACTTGCAGTGTTCCCCTTTGGAATATGGATCACAGGCATTAATTTGGATCAACAGATAAGACAAGACAATATCTCTAGGATCTTTAATAGTAGATATTCTCAAAAGAATGTTTCCTGAGGCGTAAAACAAATACATGAAGAAAATGAAAGTGACATTGACATAAACAGTTGTATCTTACAATAGTAACCTGAGGCAAAACCTAAACTTTTACAGAAATGGTTTGAATTCTACCTCAAAGAAAAAGCCGTAGACCTAGCCCATCTATCATCTATGAAATGTAGTCTGCTATAAAGCATTAATCACCCAAACCTGGTCAGTGCTGGGTGATATTCCCATCCAGATCTCTCCACAATTAAGATGTGATCACAACCCTTTTTTATTTTCTTCTTTGTTTTTCACTTGTTTTATCACTTCTCTCACAAAGGTTGGGAATTATGTTCCTCCTTTAAACACAAGCCAAATTCAATTCAAATGTAGTCAGAAACAACATTACAAAACGGATGATTTGGATTTCCATGTTTACTGTTGCTCAGTGACTTCCATATCAAATCTACGAAGTGTATAAATCAGAGGATGTTGTTTCTTTCGCCTACCCACTATCTTTGAAAAATTATCCTGAGATCTGCTAATTAAGCTTTCCAATGGCTATTATCTACACTGTCATCATCAGTACTCATGTTCAGTCTTTCAAAGTTTGGTTTTGTTTTTGATTAACAGGTGCAAGAAGGCTGAGAGACAACAGGTTCACCAGCCCTTTTAAAATGAAAAGCTTTATCAAGTGAAATCCAGAATGGATATATAGATGCCCAAAGTGCAAATTTTACATCTTTTTTTTTTTTTAGTATGTAGTTCTTGATATCGTAGGAGAGAGAATAGTAGGTAAGATGGAGTTCTATTTTGTCAGTCCCTCCAGCTAATCACATAACCCTCCAGCTTGCAAAAAAAGAACTGGAAAAGAATGTGTATTTTTAAAAGATCATTCAATTTTAACCAGGCATCTAAATGTGTACAACAGTCAAGATCAAGCAGGAGTGATTGAAAAAGGTCGTGGTGGTGTGGGGGAATTTTGTTTTATTTAAGCTGCCCTAGCCATCCCTCTTATTCTTTCATGTGCACCATCTCCTCAGTATAATTGTTGCATAGCATCAAGCTATGAACTGAATCAGGAACTGATGCAAGCTTTAAAAAAAACACTCTGAGAAGGATAGTAGATGGTGGGAGAAATATGAAAGGCAAGACAGGGTCTGCTTAAGCAAGCAAAACTGCCAGAAGAGATGCTCATTAAAATAGGGTGTGACTGATTGGCAGTTGATTAGGGATTTATGAAGGGGTGAGTTTTTACATATATACCTGTTTTTCTTTTTTTAAGTCTCACTGTAACTGAGCAAATCACGTTTGAGCTCCACATTTGCCTAGATTACTAAATTCATTATTAATTTCTCTTAGGTTATTAAATTCCTTAATGTTATGCAGTATTCTTAGAGAAGTTTTAGAGTGGCAGACATGTTTTGGATTTTTTATTAATGAATGAAGTTATTAAGCTATTTAGGGGATCTTGTTAACATGCTGAGGGCAACAAGTTGTACCAAAAAAAAGGAGACCTTTAATGTCAACATAGTGTCTTAAAGTTGAAATCTAATAACCGCTTTGATTGAATATTAAGACTGCAGTGTCTTTGCTTGACAAATCTCTGCTAGCTGATTACTGCTTCACTAAAGAGAGAGTGTGTTATTAAAAATTCAATTAAAACAAAACAAACCAACAGGTTTTTATCTTTTAGAAATGCATTGCAAGGGTGGAGAGAGAAGTACTGAGAAATAATGAAAGAGAATGAAGGAAAACCACCAAACAGAAAGGAGACCAGAGTAGAAAAAGTGGTAGAAGAGAAACTGGGATAATAACAAGGGTAGAAACAGCATTAAAATATCTATAAAGGAATATTTTGCAATTAAAAATGCATACAATAATTGCGTCTATAATATAAACTACTATAGGATAAACTACTTGCAAATACAGAGGCAAATGCTTCAGAATTCTCTTTCTGTTCCTCCCAAATGTAATCAGCAGTCTGTCTTGACATTTCATGGCAGAGATGGCCAACCTAATGATGCTGCAAAGAGTTAGAAAATTAATTTCCTCAGGGAAATTCAAGCTACTTTCTGTGTAGATTGATGTTTGCATGTGGTTCATTCATGATGCTGGAGAACCAGGTGTAGGTCTCCAGAAGGTATCACCCAAAGATAAAATTTTGTTGCAGAGATAATACAAGTCTTTCTCAAATGCCCTTCATTAATGATAGGTCTTCTAAATTCTCTGTGATTTGTAATTCTGAGGTAAAATTTGGCTTTTCTGTTCTGTATTAGGAAAATGCTGTACAAGATGTGAATTTTATCCTGATTTATCATGAATAGATGTTTCTTAAGATCCTTATTCACTCTGTTTTTTTCTAAAAGAAAAGATATGGGAAGGGTATCTAAGAATCACTTCTGCTGAGGACTGAAAAAGAGGAAGAGCTTATGTGTATGTGAGACAACAAAATGGTATAAGTCTGGCCTAAAATGGCTAGCAATCCTTTTGTTTTATCAGCAAAGACTATATCCATCATGAGATCTTTCACAGCCTTTCTCTAACTCTAAAGTCAACACTTAAATGTCATTTTTTGAAACAATGGGACTCATACTGAGTCTATATCTAAAACCAGATTTAGGCTGAAAATCACATTAGGGAAAATCACAGAATCACGCAGAATATGCCAAATTGGAAGGGACCCACAAGGACCATCAAGTCCAGATCCTGCACAGGACCATCCCCAAGAGTCACACTGCATGTCCAAGAGTGTCATTCAAATGTTTCTTGAGCTCAGATAGGCTGGGTGCAGCGACCCTTCCCTGGGGAGCCTGTTCCAGTGCCCAACCACCCTCTGGGTGAAGAACCACCTTCTAATACCCAGCCTAAACCTCCCCTGGCACAACTTCAGGCCATTCCCTCAGGTTCTGTCACTGGTCACTACAGAGAAGAGATCACTGCCTGCCCCTCCTCTTCCCATCATGAGGAAGTTGTAGACTGTGATGAGGTGTCCCCTCAGTCTCCTCTCCTCCAGGCTGAACAAACCAAGTAACCTCAGCCGCTCCTCACACGGCTTCCCCTAAAGGCCCTTCATCATCTTTGTTGCCCTCCTTTGGACGCTTTCTAACAGCTCAGTATCTTTCCTGTATTGTGGTGTTCCCAACTGCACACAGTATTCAAGGTGAGGCTGCCCCAGTGCAGAGCAGAGTGGGACAATCCCCTCCCTCGACCGGCTGGAAATGCTTTGCCTGATGCCCCCCAGGACACAGTTGGCCCTCCTGGCTGCCAGGGCACTGCTGACTCATATTCAACTTGGCATCGACCAGGACCCCCAGGTCCCTTTCCATGGCACTGCTTTCCAGCATCTCATTCCGCAGTCTGTATGAACATCCAGGGTTGCCCCATCCCAGGTGCAGAATCTGACACTTTCCCTTGTTGAACTTCCTATGGTTGGTGATTGCCCAGTCCTCTAATTTGTTCAGGTCTCTCCGCAGGGCCTCCCTGCCTTTGAGGGAGTCAACAGCTCCTCCCAGTTTTGTGTCATCTGCAAACTTAGTATCCCTTTCATTCCTGTGTCCAAGTAATTTATGAAGATGTTGAAGAGCCCTGTGGAACCAGACTGGTGACAGGGCACCAGTCTGATGTTACCCCATTCACTATTACCCTTTGTGCTCGAACTGTGACGCAATTGGTCATCTACCATATGATGTTTGTATCCAGCTCTGTGCTGGACATTTTGTCCAGAAGGATCTTGTGAGAGACAGTGTGGAAAGCTTTGCTGAAATCCAAAAAGATTACATTAGCTGGCTTCCCTTGATCAACTAGGTGGGTTACCTTGTCATAGAAGGAAATCAGGTTGGATAAGCAGGGCTTTCCTCCTATGAAGCTGTGCTGGCTGTGACCAGTGACTGTGTTGTCTTTCAGGTTTTTTTCAGTACTTCCCAGAATAATCTTCTCCATAACTTTACGTGACACTGTATTTAGACTGACAGGTCTGTAGTTTCCAGGATCCTCCTTCTTGCCCTTGAAGATTGGGATAACATTTGCCAGCTTCCAATCAGCTGAGACTTCTCCATATTCCCAAGACTGCTCAAAAATCACTGAGAGAGGTTTTGTGATGACATCAGCTATCTAAAGAAGCAATAAATATCAGTTTCCATTGATAGCATCATCTTCCCTATTTCTGTTTATAAAAATACTTTGTAGTAGCTTGTTCATGAACTCTGTGTGATAATCAAATTTTTACATAAAGAGAGTGTATCAGCATTACCTGGGCAAGTTCCTATTAAGTGTTAAACATTATTAGTGCTTGATTTAGTAGTGTTACCTCTGGAGTTTTTCATTTGTGCCAATAAACCAGACTTATTTAGAGTTGTTAGCTCTGTCCGTCATTCCTTTGTTAAATGTTTAAAACTTGTTAGTGTTGTGACCCTTTTGCCAATGCAAGTAATCCTGATTCCTGCAATTTACCCTTGTCGCTTTACTTTAAACTCCATTACCGTCCACTGAAATTCTCTACAAAGTGGCTTGGAGACCATTTAACAAATAACAAATTGGAGATAGAGGAATTTTGTCCATTATGTCACAATTAATTACTTATTGGGATTTCTCTGTGTTGCAGAAGTGTGACTTGGCCCAGCAGAGCATCGTTCATATTGTTCAGAGTCCACAGAACAAGGAGGGGACAGCAGATAACTGTGCTGGAGGTATTCTAAAAGCCTTGGAAGGAGAACCTGAAAGCCTAACTCGCATAGATCTCAGTACCGGCATCCTTCCATCACTCTCTGAAGGTTTGGCTGTTATTCTGGATCCTGGAAAAAATAATGTTTCTCTTCCCTCTGAAAAATTAGGTAATTCAGTGTTTTAGTACATTTCAAGGTACATATCTGAACATTTGTCTGCTGCTTTTTAAGGATGAAAGTTCTAGTTCTACATCAAGGGAAAAAACCCACAACTAGGGGTTTCTTTCAGTTATTAAACAAAAATACTACAATATTAAGAGGTGATAAGAATCCAATTTTGCCTTGTGCATAAAATGAGTGATTTCTTGTGTTGTTCCTGTCTCTAACTTGTATTATGCTAATATCTTTACAAATTATTATAGGCTGGCAAAAACCCCAGAGGTCTATGAGTAGGTAAAAAGTAGTCTCTGTGAAATTTTCATGACAGAAGTTTCCTTAACTAGAATGTTGAGCAGTTCATGAATTGCAAATGTGTTTAATTCCCAATCTGTTGTGATGTTTTCATAACCATACATTTTGTAAAAATATTTACAATAGATTTACTGTTTATTAAAACGTGGCTGGCACAACACATGATGGTGAATCATATTATGGATTTTAGTACCTCTTCATCCACCAAATAGTTGCTGAAAATATCTTCATCGTGAAAAATAATCTGAGGCACAAGTTAAGTTGCTGCAGAATGTGTTAGGCTATAATATTTGAAACTGTTCATGAGAGAGAAGCTCAAGTCAGAATGACATATAACAATCTCTTAGCAATTACATGAATCTTCTCAGAGAAACCCCCTCCTCACACAGTCTAGAACCCTTACTGACAGATGTGTTATCCCCAGTGCAGATACATCATTCTGTTCAATACCAAATTCTGTTGTGATTTATTGTAATAGTCCATCAGAAACATCATTTTATGAAGAACAGTACAAATACCCTTTTTACACAATCAAGAAGGTAATACTAAACATATAGATTGAGATTGTAGAGGATACATTTTGAATACGACAGAGGTACCTCTGTGACTAAGCTGACCACAGGAATCATTGTGCTTAACAAAATGGCTACTAAAACTGTTAAAATAACTTCTAGAGAATTTATTAAGTAACTGATGCAGAAAATACGCAATCCATGGGAGGGTCACAGATGTATTCCACAACTGACTTGGTCAACCCCTCACTGCCAACTAATGATGAATGAGTGCAGTTTAGGAACAAATTAGTACCCAGCTTAATGATCCACATCTCCCAATCTGAATGAGTAATGAGATTAGAGGGGTGCATGCTCATTTAAATCCGGTAAACTAGGGACAGGGCTTCAGGCTGGGCTTACTCTCAGAAGCAAGGCAAAAATGCAAGCTTTTAAACGTTACCACTTTTTTTTTTGTCAACCCTGTACATGATATGTGCAGGGCTTTAATAGTTGTGGTTGAGTCTGCAGAACAGTTTATACATGTGTATAGACTTTCGAAATTTGTCGTGTGACATGTTTGTCCACAGACTGCAAACTCTGTGAAACCGGGTACAAACTGATTAGTATATTGCAGCAAATATTTTCATGGCAGAATGAAAGCTGAGGAAAAAATATATTGATAATATATGTGGACTAGTTTTATCTGGGATTAAGTTATACATTTTTTTTAAAATAAGAAAAGAAAAAAGAGCCACTGTACTGACCAATAATTCTTTCTGTAAGGATATTAATAATAAGTACTTTTTAAAGGCCTGTTATCTTTTTTCCTTGTTTTGATTCTCACTATGGAAACTTGTCCTTTTGTCTATTTAGCTCTACTGCTTTTGCTCTATTTGGGTTCTTTAATTTTGGGGTTTTTTATTATTATGGGTTTGGTGTGAGTTAATTTGTAGATAAGTAGTCACTTAATTTCCAAAGTTAAGGAATGGTCTGGGTTGAAAATAATCCAGCAAGGAAAAAAAAAAAAAAAAAAGGAAGATTATTCCAGAGATCAGTTTTACAATACACTTTACTGTGTAGTGAGGATTTCCTTTGGGACAGCTGAAATGACTAACAGTAGTGGGAACGAGTGGCTGAGGAAGGCAGGTGCCATCACTGATGGTTAAAATGATGCCTATCAAGTTGTTGTTTTAGGAGGTGGATGGTTGTGGTAAACAGTCTACAGTAGCAACCTATTTAGTTGAACCAAGTATAATCTTTTTTTTTTTTTTCTGTGCGTGAGAGATACTACCTGATGAGAAGTTAGCAAGTTTAAATGTACAGTTTATTAATGATTTATTAATGATTAACTTATTATTTTTAGGCTAACCTGCTGCACAGCTATTCTGTAATTGTAGCAGTAAACACTGAGACTTCATGTCTCCCGAAGCCTAAGTTATTTCTGTTTGCTGGCCCAGGATGCTGAGCCAGTGTTCCTGGCCTGTTTTTATTTGCCCTCCTTTGAATTCTGTGGAAAAAAAGTTTGTGGTAATTTTTGCATCAGAAAAGGTTCTCCCAGAAGCTTTTGCAGCATTTGGCTGCAAAAACAGTATTTTTGAAGCATTTACATGAATGCTTGGAGGTCAAAACGTTAAATTTTACCAGACATACTAGGAGAGAGGCAACTCTTGTTATGTTGTACTGCTCTTATAGAAGCAATATACTTAAGTATTATAAACTGCTGCACTTGATGAGACAAAAGCCCTTATAGCCTGGCATCATGTCTCCACAAATGGGTTTTATTTGCTCCTTGCAGAAAAGCATAACAGAACATCCTCCTCCCAATTCACCCCACTCTAGTGTGAATAATGGCATCAACTCTTGACTGGTCTGGAGAAGCATCTGACTTGCATTGTGATTTTAGAGTACAGTGTCTGTTCCTCTATGAGAAATTCAAAAGTTTGAAAGTCATTAAGGTTTCTGAAAAAAATACAAAAATAGACCCAGATAATCTCTGCATCAAAGATTTCCAGGTGTCCTCTTTCTGCAGAGCAAGGTAACAAATATGCCTTTTTCTGTTGTTTGGTTTTTTTTTTTTAAATTTCTTTTTTTTCTGAAAACATTACAAAATTTCTAATGCACATGTGAAAAAATCCCAACTCACTTCCTCTTAGTTTACTCTGTCCACTCCCACTTCTCTGGGACAAAGTGTTTTGATAAACAAGATGTTAGCAAATAAACTATGTTCCATAATGGCTGCATATCAGTAGATACATATATAGGATGAAGAGATAATAATTGGACTCAATGATCTTAGAGGTTTTTTCCAACCTTAACAATTCTTTGATTTTTACCTGAGAAACACTGAATCTGATAAACATAAGGATTTGTATGACTCATCAGCTGAATATGAGAAAGCATCATGATGCTGGGTCCAAGAGAGCTAATACAATTTTTGGAAGTATAAACAGTGGAGAAAACATTTTGGGGTTTTTTTTCTCTGCTTTTGACACTTCCATAACAAAACCTAAAAAACCCCCACTGTTTTGACATCTAAACTGTTTGAAGATTCACAGGAATAATCATGAGAATCCTACAAAGTGTAAATCATGATTGGTTTATATTTGTTGGTATAATCTTGTGGTATTTGTGGGGGTGGAAATTTGGTAACATGGGAGTCTTAGCTCTTACCAGCTCTCTTAGGATTTAACCTTTCATCGTATAGAAAGTGCAAACCACCAAATATAAATACCACACAGATTTTATCTTGCCAGGAAAACAACCACCAATGCAAGTTAGCCTGGCTTATAAGAATTCACCATATTTACTAATAAAAAATAAATAAAGAATATTTTTTCTGAAACACATGTCCAGCAACAAAGATTGGACCTCAAGCTAGTATGGATGTTGCTAGGCAGGAAGTCAGACTGCAGAATCCCATTGCTTCCCTTTCTAAATGTATTTATCAGCTATTGATGCCAGGCAAATTTGTAGCATTGGAAAAAAAAATCAAAAGAGTTTGACAACATCTGTTTTCTGTAAGCTGATATTCATCTTGTTGCTTATTTAATTTTCAGTTTAATCCATTATAAGCTAGTTTATTATTTTGTCTGAATCAGTTGGATGTGGTCATCATTACTTAGGGTTTTTTCTTTAGAACATTTAAATAAATGCTTATCTCACTAGTTCCAAAGAAAATCTTGGTGTTCTTTAGCTAGTCTTTTTCAAGTGCTTGCATGCAAGGCATATCTATTTCCTGATCTCTGCATGTTACTCTTTTCACATAACAGTAAAAAAAGTACTGGTATATACTGACTTACGTGTGCCAAGATGTACATTCAAGAAAAAAGAGGGATTGATTGTTTTCCACCTAGTTAGGAACTGCCTTGTCCAAGCTTAATATACGTTCAAACTTCTTATCTTTACAAATAACACAGGTGTGAGATAGAGAAGGTGAAACTGCCATTGCCAAGGACATTCTTGTCAGTGATGCATAAAGTGATGAACTAGTTCCCATTCTATGTAAAAATTTCGTATAAGAGACATCTGGAAGGGAAAAAAACATTTAGAAGGAAAAGACACAGTTTAGGACTCGGGTAGTCAAAGTTGTGCATAATTCTTAGAGAAGCTCTGATGAATTAAAAAAAAAAAGTATCAATTTGGGCAGGGAAATTGCTGACACTACAAATGGTTTTTCAATAGTATTTTAATGACTGTGTGTTAAAAAAATCCAGTGCTCTGTAATTGATACTATATTTTATTATGATTCTTTTACACAAAAAGCCTAAAAGAATAAGGATTTTTGTGTCAAATCTGTTTGAAGTACATGAGTATTCGAAACTCCTGAAGTATTTAATAAATTACTTCACAGCTTCATAAACTTCTATAAAGTTTTATAAAGCTTATAATATCAAATTAGTTCCAGATTGGGCAATGATATGGTGTACATGTCCCTCCCCATTTTAAGGTGATGTTAGGCTGAGTGCCACTACCCAGTACCAAGCTAAGTACAACTGCAGCAATTTCTTATCCCCTTTTTGAGAATGCCATCAAAACACGAGCACTCATCCGCTCAAAACGGGCTCCAGTGTGGCAACAACATTTCTCTTGTTACTCAGAAACACAAAGGTCTGTAAGTGTTGAGCAACTGCCCCAGACGACACTGAGACACCAGTGAACTTATTTTCTCGTGACCTAATATTGCTTTGTTCTGTGATAAAGCCAAATATCTGTGAATTTACTATTTCCTTAGAAAAAAGAAAAAAAGGTTCCTAGAGTTTCTCTCCTGTAATTTAACTGCAATTTTTTCAAAAGAAATTAATCAGTATAAAGATTTTTTCCTTTGGCATCTGTACAAATCATTTGTGGATTAATGATAACATTAATTAATTAAATCTACTTTAGGTCCACAGTATTGTAAATCAGTAGTTGGAGGAAGGAAAATGAGTATTCTGTACAATTTGCATTCAGTAATTAGGTCCTTTTTCCCAGAGATATGAAAATTTTGGTCTAAAAACAAATTATTAGAGTACCTACACTGACCTCTGTTAATTTTTTTAACATATTAATACACCATTTCCTGGTGGTTACATGATTCTTATGATAGTTCTTTCTTGCAGACATCCATTTGAATAAGATTCATATTGCTATACAAAAAAAAGTAGTAAATTGCTTAATATGCAAGCCATGTATTCTTTCAGTGGACATATTCAAGTAACTAGTTAGGTTACTATGTATTTTTGGATTTGGTGCCTAGACAGTTTACTTTTGTATTAGGATTAAACCACTTTTAATGTAATGAAAGTGCATTATGCAGCATATTGCAATTTAGCTTATATTTAATTCAGATTTTTTATAATACGTGATTTTACAAACTTTTAAATAGTAAGTGCAATACTAATTTGAGGATCAATCTACGTCGAGTAAAGGGTATGAATAATTTTTTAGAAATGCAGAAAAAGTGCCAACTCAGAAATAATATAGTAGTCCTGATTTTGGCAAATAATTTCTGGGAAGAAAGGCTGCATTTGTCTTCATTACACACTGTGTAAATCTACTGTATGTGCAATTCCTGTTTAAATTTCAAAACAAAACTTTACAAAATTTCGCCATTAACAGGATGTCAGTGGTTAGTTCCTGATTGTTATTAATCATCATCGCTATGCAATCATTACATAGACAAAATCGTTAGACTTCAACTGTTAGACCTTTAATCTTAAATTTGCTGTTAGTGTACAACACCACAGCGCTGATGCCGTTTTCATTGAACTGATGTGTTGTAGTCACTGAAGTTCAACTGATCACGCCTGAGAGCTCTTTGAAAAGAGAAACTGGAACTAAAGAAGGCTTGTCTTCCTTCCTCTCCTTTTTTCCTTTCTTATTTGATATTTTTATACTATTTGTCCCTGTCCTGAATGGGAATCTTCTTTGTGCTCCTCACTGCTTTCATTGGTTTTGTTTTGTCAGCCACTGTTTATGGGTATTCCATACATGGAAGATGTTCTCCCCTTTTGCAGTTCCCCATGCTTGTATTGTTTTTGTTTGTATTTTGTTTTGTTTTACAACCTTTTGTCACTTGGCTGCCTCCTGAGACAAAGATGTGTGCAACTACACACATTGTTGTCCCTTTGGTGGTCAGATTGCTCACATACTTAATGCAAAATGCAAACACACTGTGCCTGACTGGATCATCACAGTGTTAGAACATGTTTTTCAGAAGTAACCATCTTTTAACTATGTGCATATGAGGTCTAAAAATCCATAGATATATTAAAAAAAGAGGATAACAATAACATTTTTATATGCTACAGTAACATTGAATTTAATTTTAAATCAATCTCACTAAATGTTTCCTGTGTTTTCAATGAGAACTTTTCTAAAATTTTGAGTTTCCAGAGCTGTTTGGGAAATTTTGTATGGCAGAAATTGTTGAACTGTGATCCATGTTTGAAGCTGTGAGATCCAGATGGGTGCTTATGATGATCCATTGAGATAATGGTTGCAGTTCTCTAGCTCCACGTCTTTTCAACTGCTAAAATATATTGCAATCATAGAATCATGGAATTGTTTAGGTTAGAAAAGACGTTAAGATCATTGTGTCCAACCATTAACCCAGCACTGCCAATGCCACCACTAAACCACGTCCCCAAATGCCACATCTGAACATCTTTTAAATACCTCTAGTCATCCCCTTCCCTGGGTAGCCTTTTAATGTCAATATATGTTACATTATCCCTCTTGATTAGTTGCTGTAGTTTCTTGGATTATGCTCTATGAGTATGTTTGGAGGTAAGGGGGGGAATGCCCTTAAGATAGTTTTCCTTTTAAATGTTACCCATAATATGATAATGTTTCTGAAGCACAGCAAAAAAAAAAAAAGAGGTTTTTGTGGTTAAAAATCACATCTCAGCCACAAAAGAGTTATTATGCAGGATCAAACCAACTGCCTATCTAACTCTAGTTCTCTTCTGTTAATACTTGCCTGTTTTGTATCCAATACTTCAAAAGAAAAACATTCTTATTATATAAAGTTTTGTTTAGAGACACATATTCCTCTTTTCGGGTAATCAGCCCTGTACCCCTGTCTGATTATGCTTCATGTCTTTTATCTGGGCAAGTTGACAAGAATGATAATGGTATTCTCTAATCTGACCTTCACTGGAAAACCACTTCCTACAGTCTCCAGTGTCAATTCAAGGGTTAAGTAGAAACAGAGGGAAAGTTTTAAGCCCAGAAATTAACTATTGCTAATTCTGTCAACATTTCTCTTGTTCTGTCAACATTTCTTTTGAAACAGTTAAGCTTTAGAAAATCATTCTGCTTATTCTGCTTCTAGTAGGGTTATGAAAATTCATCATTGCAAAGTCCTTGGAAGTTTGCTCTTATGTATATTGTATCTGCTGTTAGGGTTATTAACCCTTGACAATTCGCTGCTGCAATACTTTCACGTTCTATATATAAAAATTGATATCCCCTCTTCACCTTCCAGCAACAGGAAAAAGTGATTTTATAAGACATTAGCATAATGGAACCTTTTCTATAAAATGATAAATTGAGCCCATTTCAGAAAACAGAACACACACTTGATAATTTATTGCAGTCAGTGCCACGCTGGAGACCTCATTCATATCATATGCTTTTAACACTGATGAGAATGGTGCCATTTTCCCACATCTTGCATGTCTGTGAAATTCATTTGAGAGGAAAAATGTAAAAAATGTTCTTTTCTAATAGATGCTAAAGCACTTCCAGGAATGCTCATCTTTACATGACATAATGATCTCTCATGAATGAGTCTAATTACTTTATTGTTTCTAAAGACCCTTTCATGTTAATTGAAGAAAGTAGCATTTGCTAACTCCCATGTGTCAAGGGATGGGGTGGAACACAGTCGTGTTCCTGCGCTGTATTTTGGTTGTTTATGGGTGATGACATGGCTGGACATTCTTTTGCAAACACATTGCTCACATCTTTATGCCAGCAGCTGGAGATGACATTTGCAGGTGGAAAATGTTCTGTATTGATTAAACAAAACTGCATATGTTTTCCCAAATAATTGTGTGCCTTAGCATAGTTTCCAGGTGGATCTGCTCCATGATGCTGCCAGGCACAGAGGTGAGACTGACTGGCCTGTAGTTCCCTGGGTCCATCCTTTTTCCCTTTTCCAGTCAGTGCGAACTTCACTTGACTCCCATGACTTCTTGAGTATGATGGATAGTATCTTCTCAACTTCATCTGACAATTCCCTCAGGACATATCAGGTCCTGTGGACTTGTGAACTTATATTGTTCCTTAGATGTTCTCAAACCTGATCTTCTTCTGCAGGGGGTGGTTCTTCATTCTGCCTGTCCCTGCCTTTGCCTTCTGCGACTTGGGTGATGTGGCTGGAGCACTTCCTAGTGAAGACTGAGGCAAAAAGTTTTTTAGTACCTCAGCTTTCTCTTTGTCCTGGGTAACCAGGTGTCCAGTTTCTTTCTTGAGGGAGCTCACATTTTCCCTAGTATTCCTTTTATCACTGACCTACTTACAGAAGCTTTTCTTGTTGCCCTTGCTGTTCCTGAACAGATTTAGTTGTCAGGGCTTTAGCTTTCCTGATCTGATCCCTGGCTCCTCGGACAATCTCTGTTTATTCCTCCAAGTCTACCTCTCCTTGCTTCCACCCTCTGTAGGCTTCCTTTTTGTGTTACAGCTTGTCCAAGAGCTCCTTGTTCATCCATTCAAGCATCCTGGTGTTTTTGCCTGACTTCTTCTGTGTTGGGATGCATTGCTCCTAATCTTGGAAGAGGTAATCATTGAATATTGAGTAGCTTTCTTGGGCCTCTCTTTCCTCCAGGGTTTTATGTCTAAGAAGAATGCCTAAAGTTCATTAAAAAAACAGTAGTTGCTGCTACTGTGCAGCTTAGTGCTTGCACTACATAGTCTCTGTTATGAGCTCTTACCACTCTAAATGACACGAAGCATCGTCTTCACTAAAGTCATGTGCTCAAGATTCATTAATGTCATTGGAAGTTCTGTGCACATGGCAAGGACATTAAAAGACCTATTAAAAAGCTTGATCCATAGAAAGTAATTACATGGAACAGATTAATAAATTCGGTTGATATTAGAAGATAAAAAATAGCCAACAAAACATACCTTGCTGTCTATAAAGACAAATAGCTTCAATGGGACTAAATTTGAATTTTTCTGAAAGAAAAGGATCATTGCATTTGCAGGGGAAGAGAGATTCTCTGGTGTGTTTTTTTGTTTTTTTTTTAAAGAACAGAATGGTTGTGGTCGGAAAATGGAAAGTTAATTCAGAGGTTCTAATTCATATTTACAGAAAAGCAGAATTAAAATCAGCGCATGATCCTGCATTGCTGTGCCAAAAGGTTTTAGAATTTTACCATCATCTTTGTTTCAGTGAAGGTTTCACATTTTTGCTGCTAACTGGGTGACCCTTGCTTGAGATGCCAAGGTAGTGGCCTTTGTGTCCGTTCAGGCTTCTCCTCAGAGACTGCCAGCTAAGCTTTGAGTTGTTTTTATTCATCCTATGTGCCCCTGTTTTTTTTGTCTTTTTCTTTCTTTCTTTTAGAGAATATCTAACCATAGAAATAGACATTCTATGTCGGTTTTATGTGGATTTCCAAAAATTCTTCAGTGTAGGTTTTTTTTAACTCCTACACTGCAGTACATTACATTGAACCTTTTGCTTAAACCTTGTTCGTGCTTAACATTCATCATGAAACAACACTACTACTGGGCCTGCGTTATGCCCAGCAACTAAGAATTTATCCAGTTGGAACTGAATAAAAGAAGCATGTTTTGCAACAATTATCATTGTAATTATTAAATATTTTGTACAACTTTCTGGAATGTTGATATTCTATGGGATCTATTGTCACTGGACAGAAAATTTAGCTTAGGTAGGATTACAGCATTTTTTGTCAAATTATCAAACTAAAAAGGAGCTAAGTTAAGAAAATATCTTCCTCGACCTGCTTTTCACTTAGGAGACAGAATGCTACAGTGGCCTGCAAGTAAAACTGTCTGGAATATTACATGTGCTATGGCACCATTTTTTTGTACAGCTACTGTGTCAGAATCACAATTTTCTTAGTGAGGTACTCAGGATCTGGAAGTCCCTGTTTAATCATTAACCTTTAAGAATCAAAACTAACCTTTTCAAATGCTAGTTCAAAAAAAGATTTAATCTTGGTATTCACTGATACACCTGAAACTGTCTTACAAGTCTGTCTGTACTGTGGACATCTCTCTGGGTATTCAGTCATAGGTCTTTGACCTTGAGAAGATGTCAGATTCTCTGAATATATATTATCTTTTCAGTTTTATATTATTAATATATTAGCAGTTATGATTAACTGCTATTATAACGGATTTATGCAGATGAATGCTCCAGATTTAGCTTTGACAGTCTAACTACCTGGAACAATTTCTGCACTTTTGGAGTACTGTATCTGCAACTAAATTTCCACCTAAAATTCAAGGTCATATGGTAGATATATGTGTGTTTATATATATGGGTGTATTCAACTTTAACTAGCCTCTCATACAGCAAAACAAAGATTGAAATATCAGAAGTGACAGCTGCATCCCCGAGCAAAGTGCCCCAGGGATCCCTGGAAGCCAACATGTTTTTTGAGCACCAACATGCTCTTTCCAAGCTTCCATGATGCCGTATTGATGCAACAGTCTGTTTTGTGGGTCTTGACATTTACCTGTCAAAAGAAAGGAACAGAATAAAAAGAAAGGAACATATGGATATGGAGATGGGGTCTTAAGTTGAGCCTGATGTTCAGCTTCACGCAACACTGCACAGCTTGTCAAGGATTTTATTATAAGCCTCGGTATTCTGGCTTTTAATGTTAGGTGACTTTATTTTATTGCTTTTTTTGCTCTGAAGGTGGTTTAACCAAAATTATAAAAAGAGTTTAGAAGTTCACTTGAGCAACCAAAGTTCCTCCTTTGTTCACCACCATTTTTCTTTAGCTTTGTTTTCTGATTTAAAGGTTTATCACATGGCAAGTGAGTTTTTATCTACTGCAACTCTTCCCAGCATCCACTAAATATTTTTTAAAGTAATTGAATCAAACTTCAGAAATGTTTTAAATGAAGTCCAGGAGATATGGCCAGGTGAAGGTTATGAGTAACATTATCAGGGACTTTTCCCGAGCAGATTTTATTTCTCTTAAAAAGAACGTTGTGTTTATGCAAATAATAATGAAATAAACAGCAAAATCTCCACTGTCTTCAGCTGTGTAAGGTCAAGATCTAAATTAATGATTTGATGCAGATTACTGATTATGGATGTTGTACTTTTATCCTTCTTCTTGTCTAAACTGTGGTAAATAGTTTTAAATTTTCTTATTCTTGTTTGCAAACCCCATAGCATTGTTCACAGTGATTTTCAACTGCTTAGAAACACAGTGATGGCTGTAACTGAGTTAATACATGTCTCATCTTGAGCAATATCTTCTTTATAACTTTAACCATTGTGAAATATTTAGGATGGAGACGCAAAAAATTCTGTTTCAAACAGAAATATTACTTGTCCTCCACATTTTGTCTCCTAGTCTGTAA
This sequence comes from Pseudotriccus pelzelni, assembly GCA_035584735.1. NCBI lineage: Eukaryota > Metazoa > Chordata > Aves > Passeriformes > Tyrannidae > Pseudotriccus > Pseudotriccus pelzelni. Next base: position 32,762,226 of record JAWMRA010000113.1, read on the forward strand.
TAGAAACTTTTCAGGTACACTAAGTGTAGCAGTATAAATATGAACAAACATATTTTATATCTTCCATCCAGGCACAAAAATCTATATTTGACCAGCAATATGTAGAGGAATAAAACATCTTCCTTAAACATTACCGTATCTAACAATAAGTATCATTTTGCTATTTCTCCTTGATCTCCCATATCTCATTTTACTACCTTTGTTCTCCTTCAGTCTCCCCCAGGTGTCTTTCTCTGGCTAAATGATGTATAAATATACTCTAAATATGGCAGACTGCAGGGTTGATTACCTCCTGCACAGATACATAGCAGAACAGGAATCTAAGTACTGGAGATGAAGATATAATATCTTGATTGTTTCCTAGACTATTATAATCCTTCATGAGAATCAACTAGAAATCAAACAGTTACTGATGAAGGAAGTAGGGAGGCATCAAGATGAAAACTTGTGTCTTTAGAGTCTGCAGTAGTGTCTTCTACTTTGTAGAGTAACTTGGGAATTCAACAAAAGAAAGGAGAACCCCTCGAGCAGAAATGTTTGTTGAACTGTCAAAAGTATTATGTGGAAAGCAAAAAAAAAAAAAAAAAGGTTTCTTAAATTCATGTGAGATGGGAGAAAGGGGACAGGCTTTTGTAGAGATTAAGTACATCTCGAGCAGAATGTACAACATAATCTTTCAGCATTTATATGTGACTTCCACAAAACCATTCTCCAAAATCAACTTGCTTAATTGCTGGGTGTGGCAGCACAGGGGAACAGCTGAGAGTTCAGATGACAGCAGCTGGTTCGGTGTCACGCTACCCCGCAGTCAGGGAGCAAGCAGTTGCTAAAGCTCTGTGCTGTCGGTAGCAGGGTGAGGAGTGGGGTCTCAACAGGTCATGCGGTAGGAATGCTAATGTGGGGCAGAGGGTGGTTTCCTAAACTGACAGGTTCAAGTGTGATAGTAGGACTCAGTTGAAATTAATTTTGAGCAGGGAATCGCTATGCACTGTAGTCTCTGAAATGCAATGAACATTTAATGCTGCTATCACATTTAAAGATACTGTACATATAGCACACAAAAAATCTAATAATTGATGAGTTAGAGAACATATTGAGTAATGAACAATATGTATATTGATAATATCTCTTACTCAGAAAATTTACAGGGCCTACATATTACTGCATTCTCACTTGGTCATAGGTTTGCATTAAGGGGAAAAGGGTAATTAAGAGTTATAGTGACAGATATCTACTTACAGTCTTAGAAACTTCATCTTGAGTCATTGTAAGTATTTAAATATTAGCTTAATACATTCTGATAGAGAAGCCATTTAATTCCTTCTGAATAATAAAGTGTTTTCTGTTGTTCATGAAGATGATCAAGCCAACGGGTTTTCTGGCTGAAGCCTCCCTGAAGCGTCTCCCCAAAGCACCGTGTGGAACGGTCATGAACTGAAGCTCAAAGTTTTCATAGGTAGAATTATGTATCTTGGCACAGCAAGGGAGCTCACTAGATGGTAGGTACCATCACCTCACTGTGAGGAATTTTCAGATTTGACGAGGCATCTGTAAGAGTTACAGGACTAGGATTAGTTTGTATCACTGTTTCAAAGTCTGAGACTATTATTTCCATGCTTCTTATAAAATAACAGACGTAGATGCTCAGCAGACTGTACATGTAAACATGTCAGTGAGGATTACTATGATTCCATTTTCTGCACATTTAACTTTAATGCGATGAATCTTGCTGCCTCTCAGCTAATCTGTGGATGGGGAATTCTATTAGTTAATGCAGAGCTAGAGGAGCTTTGAGGTTCAAGCTTTGACCTTAAAGTGCAATTGCAAGTGCACTCTGCCTTTCTCTTTGTCTGTCTTTCCTTCTTTTCTGAAATACTTTGTTCTGTGTTTTCCTTTCTCCACAGGAGGAAGTTAGATTTCTGTATGTGACAAAATTGTAAACTCTAGTATCTATTTTTTAAGGACCTGATTTTTACTGCCCATTGCTTTTATTGGTTTTAATAGCCTGGAAAACCTGCATCACTTCTTCCTAAACCATTTTGCTGAATGGTTTGAAGAGATAACGAAACTCTTGACTTAGATTTGTATTTTCAAAACTGTCTTTTAAAAGCAAAAGAGTGTTGCTGCGTATCTAACATATCAGTTTAGAGCATATGTGAACGCAATATGTACAATTCTAAGTTGACTTTTTATTCTTAAAATCTGCTCCTACTCTTCCCAACATAGTCCAGGCATTGCATTATATGGAAGTGTGGCACTGGCCATACCATTATGTTGAGACAATACAGGATGGTAAAGTGTCATTTTTCACACAATCTTGTCTATTTTTCTGGACAAGACTTTAAAAGAAAGATTATCAACTAATAGAAGTCTTTTTACTTCTGTGAAAGCAGCCAAGGATCTTTGTCAAAATATTACTTTTGCTGAAATAGTAAGTTGCCTCTGCCATTAAATGGCAAGCTTAGAAACAAAGTAAAAGTACTGTACTGGTATTTTCTGCCTGTATAGAAAAATGTCATATCAACTGAGTTATAGATACATCTTTTCTGAGCCATTTTCTAGCTCCCTGTTATTTCTAAGAGAGTAAATTTTCATTAAAATTCTAGTTCTGTGCGAGCTTCAGAGTGAAGAGACTGACATGCAGGGCATTGAGAATGAAAAGAAGTACCATAGATCAATCAAAAAGACAGCTTCTGTAGTACAGTGTTATTGTGCAACATTTTGTTACACACTGAAATAGTTGTTAGAATAAAAGCACTGGCAAGTTATTTAGGACATTAATGGACAGTCCTGTTTTCAGTAGTCATTTATTTTTCTGCTAGAATAGTGATATAGTGCTTGTTCAGGAAAAGAACATGCAGCATTACCTGTAGTTATAAGATAAGCAGTTGCTTGTCGTATTCTTCTTTATTTAAATACGCAATGGTTATATACAGTATAATAATTAAAAAAGAATAGCTTTGACTTGGAGAGGTCTACAAACAGACCCATAAGTAGAGCACTGTATAAACAGGAATATTGTTATAACATTTTTGCAGTATGACTTTTCAGTAATCTCCAGAAATTCTGAAGATGCCTGGTTTTGTGTGCTCAGACTTACAACACCTAATGGAAATTTTGTGTTTGTCCTTGTATCACTGGTGGAGATCCTTGAAACCACTGTCTGAAACCTTACTGAACCTGCAGTGCATTCACTAAAGCTGGAAGGATGGAGACAGGACTAGTGTGTTGTCCAAACAGGGATAATATGCAAAGTTTTGTTAAACTCTCTCAGTTTCTTTTCATTTATAATGAAATAGTGCTTTTTCTTCTATACTGACTCATTCAGACTTGGAACTTTCTTTTGGTCAACAAATCATGAAAACCATGACAAATCTTTTATTCAGTTTATCCCTCAATTTTGGACACTGTGGTAGAGGAATGGATTAGCTGATTGGTTATAAGCTCCATTCCTGCTGGGCTTTGTGCCCAGATTTTAGGGTAAACAGCCATCTTGCAATTCCATTCATAGCTTCTACAGTGTTACTTAGGATCATTTCACAGTAAGCTGTATCTGTAATTAAGATTTATACAAGGTATATCTCAAATACTTTTCCAAATAGATTTGTGTCTCTTTTTTTGGTCAGCAGTTAGCTGACTAGTTTATACTATCAGTCCCAATTTAATGAAAGCTTAAAGCACCTTCTATAATGTGGTTTCTGAATATTTGTCATTCTTTTCACCTGGATTGTGGCCTGTAAATAGCTGTGATTTTTTTTGTTCTAAGTGCTGATTAGAGTATTTTCTGAGGCCTTTATGACATTCTGCTGCTCTACATTAATGTATTTTTCACAGTTTTATAAATATAAGTTATAGGATCAATTTTTTAAATTGAAATCTCTGAAAATCTGCATAATATTTGAAGCTGAAACTCTTTTAAAAATGTATGCATATGTGGAAGTAGTTTTAAGACAATTTTGAAGAATAGATACAATGTCGGGCGAACCCTTTTTTTTGTTTTTTAAATCCTCTTTATAACTTTGTTTGCATGTTTTGAATAATTGAATTTATAATGTATAATTAATAAAATGATTTTACTTTTCCAGTAGTTGATAAATGTCACTTGGTATATGTAAATATTTTTAAAAGCTTTGTGTTAAATTTTAGACACTTAGATTTATGTGAGTGTACGTGCTTGTCTGTATCTGTATGTGTGCAGGCACAGTATCTTAGCTCAAGTCTACATAAATCTGTCGACCCCTTTTTCTGCTGATTATCACTTTCTGCTGATTATCATGCAAAAAGGCAATGAAGAGGGAAAAAAGAAGTTTTTTCTATATTCTAGCTTGTAACATAACCTTGAAACATGAATTTCACTTATTTCCATTTACAGAAAGGTCTGTTTGATCTGTTTTATAAAATAATATCATTCTCTAAATACAATCAAGTTTTGCTTGCAATTGTGATTGTGCAAGTCTTTGCATTCACAAATTCCATATATACATATTTCACTTTTTTATCTATGAAAAACATCCGTTTTGTGCAAATAATATGATTTGGCAAATTCCAATTTTTTTCTAAGTATCAGGGTTGGGAGTTTGTATTTTGTCATTTGTATTTTATTTGTATTTGTTTTTTGTGGTTTCCTCTGATAGTCGACATAGGCCAGTGCAATCAACAATTCGTGTTAAATGTATAAAATTTAAACAAAGTGTTAATCCCCATATTTTCTAACTATTCCTGAAACATATTACATTTTGCAGGTGGTTTTTTTAACCTGAGAAGTTGCATGCTGAATACTACTCTGTTGCAAAATAACTGATATTTTGTATGCTCAACCATCAAAATTGGCCATTATTAGCTGGTAACTGGTTGTACATTTCTTGACATAGGTGGAATCTCTTTGAAAATGTTTCTGAATATAAAAAAAGTATTCAAAATAATGTTTCTTTGAAAAACTAATCTTTATAAAGGTAAACAAAACAAAATAGCTGGAAAGATCTTCCTGTTTGGAATGTGCAAGGGACCAGAGCTAATAAAAAGATGGAAAGCATTAGCAAAAGAACGGAAAATAGAGAGCACCTTCTAAACAACAAGTTATGATAACTTTGTAATCAAAACATGAAGACAGTTAATATTTTAAAAGATATTACTGTTGGAGAAATGTGCTTCAGAAAATTAAAGTGCAATGCAGAACAAAAACAGTTTTTAAATTGTAAAGTGACAGCTTGAAATTAAAAAAAGGTAAGGGAGTTCAAAGAAAATACATAAACATTTAAAATCTATTATTTTAAACTTGTAAGATTTGTTCAGAGGCCTGATGTCATTTAATTGCTAAAGTATCTGATACAACAGAGCTAAATATCTTCAGTATTTATACATTCATGTTGATAAAACCAAGAGCATAAATATTTATACTTTGAAAGAAAAGTTTGAAAATGATTTGATAAAGACTCATGGGTCAGGATTTTTTCGTGGGCAGGAATCAGGCGTAGTTTTATGGAGCAGCATTGCTTCCCTTCATGTGTTTATGCTTAAGCCCAGAAATCACTGCCTGTAACTGCAAATAAACAGGTTTTAGCCAGTTCCTTCAATGATGTAAAAAGCAGTCAGGGTAGTGCTTTTCGGGGACGTTATGTTTGGTGCGTAGTGGTTTCCTCATGGCAAAGGAGTACATTTTCAGGAGGACCTTTGATGCCCTTAAGTCTTGAACACTTTGCTAATGTAGAAGGTAGCAATATTTTATCTCCCATGTATTATTTGTCAAGCTTTCGGCAGTTTCATGAAATCGTCTGGTTTTCTCCCTTCCTGCCCCAGCCTCGTGTTTTGCTGTCTAGCAGAATCATCACAATTGTTTTTTTCTCTTTTTGCTGCCTTCAGTCCTTATTGTTAATATGAACTATGCTAGCATTAATGTTGAATTTTGTTCCTTTGTCTGAAAATCAGAGAGCAAGCTGAAGGAGAGAAAGGTATATTGTGAGAAGAAAGAGAAAGGTGAAGCATACATAGCGGCCAGGAAAGGGAATGACAAGGGGAAAAGGTAATTACAGAAGTTGTCTGGGTAACAAGATAATGAAAGATTTGGGTGAAATATAAAAGAAAGTGAAGGTAAAAAACGCTGAGGTTCAGAAAAACGAAGCAAAAGATTCTTTCTTGGTAAAAATGCTTAGCAAAATTGTTGTCTTCCTAGTTCTGAATTCCAGAAATTTCAAATAGATCAAATAGTGTCCTTTTTGCAGTATTTTTAATTCATGGAAGTCTCCTGATTGTTTTTTTCCCACACAAAAATGTTTCACCGAGAAGGTGTTAAAAAGTTAAATGTGCCACATTGTCTTTGTCAAGTACTTCTGATACTCCACCTCTTACACAGGCACTACATCCTCTTCAGCCAAATTTCAGCTCTTCTGAAATTCTTAGTCCTTGTTATAGTGACAAGTCCAATTTTTTTTTTCTGAATAGCTGTGTCTTCCATAAACGTTAATTACCTGAGGTCCATGCACATTCTGCAAATCATATTTCAGTCTCAAGGAGAAGAATTATCGTGGGTTTTCGTTTTGTTTCAGGTTTAGTCTATTTCATATTGTTATCCATACTTCAAAATACTGCAGCTCTTTGTCGTGAGTTCTTGTGCACAGCAACATCAAGTGGCATTCACCTCCCCTTATTTTAGAGGTTTGCAATGTAGATATTTCTACCAGACCTAGTGGTTCTAAATCCCCACAACAGAAAAAAAAAAAAAAAAAAGACCCTTTTAGACACAATTTATCTGACACATTTGTATCCTTTTATATGTACTTTACTATGAATTGAATCAAACCATAAAAGTGTCTGTTTTTCTCACTAGAATATGGCACAATCAGTTTAGATGAATATAGCTGTTAAATTAATGCCATTTCCAAGTTCTAAATTAAATATCGTAAAGAATAAGTACAATCAAGAACAGATACAAAAGTTTCATGAATGTGTGCATCTGCATACATGGGTCTGGGTTCTGCACTCTGTAAAATCTGAGCTGCTAAAGAAGAGTGGTTAAAGGTGAAAAGTTGAAAGGCAGAATATTCCAGTTGTATTTTTGGAAAGTGAATGGGATCTTATAAGTAATTTCTCCTTTTTCAGGTGCAGTAGTGCAACCTCCACATTTTTATTTTTTTTTTAATTCAGCTTTAGGTGGAAATTTTCACTACTTTGAGACTTCTAGGTTTACACTTCAGATGTTTTTCCTCCTACTGTGTTGAATCAAGCAAAGTCCTGAAAGTGAAGGCAATTGGAAGAATGTTTTTTTGTTCACTTCTAACTGTGTATTTTTCATTACGTGGGTGGAAATTGCAGAAATAGTCTGAGGTCTCTGACAGTCAGTCTAGATTTTACAAATTACAACTAGTCTAAATGTAAATATAATGGAGTCTGAAACAATGCTAGCTTTATGTAGTTTTCAATCTGTTGAAAGACTTCCTGTAGCTGTGTCCTCTTTTAAATAGCTATTATAGGAAAGACTCAGTAATCATTATCATCTATATGAAAATGCAGTTCAAATGAAAACAGTAGGTTAGCTACTAATATCCCTATTCAGATTTTATTCACTTAAACAGTCATATAGATGATAATAGGTGTTTTGACTGATTAGAGATTTCGGGATCAGATCTATAGTCATAATGACTAATGTTTTCTCATTAACTAGTCATGCATATCAAAATAATTAGTCTGTGCTATCACTAGCATGTACAAAGCTCCCACAGCATGGCCATCATTAACAACACAGAAAAAAAGGAAGTAATTCAGGTCCCAAGGAGCTAAAAAACCTAAATGGGGAGACAGTGCAAAACACTGGGATACACATCAGAGAAACCTACTTTCTTTTTTCATATAAAACTACAGGGAGAGAACAGTTTTAAGACTATTTTTGTGATGGGTTATTTTTGAGGAAATCAGCTTTGAAGAGGTAGAAAAGAGAGAGTGTCTCTCAGTGGGATGAGAAGACAGGTCCTGACACAGATCATAAATGAGCCGCCATTTGCATGCATATCTTCATGTGTTCTTTTGGCCAGTAAAAACAACATAATTAAATGAACTCAACAGAGAAACCCACCAAGCATTTTACTAAAACTAGCCTGTAATAAATGGCTTTATATGATAATATTTGAAAGTGAAAACTGCAAAGTAGGGATTGTTTTCTGAATTCTTTAAACTTTTTGGGTTTGTGCAGCCAGGTTTTGGTAGCAGGAGGCTACACGGGTGGCTTCCGTGAGAAGCTGCTGGAAGCTTCCCCCATGTGCGGTGGAACCAGTGCCAGCCAGCTCCAGGATGTACCCACCGCTGGTGCGGGCTGAGCCAGTCAGGAATGATAGTAATGCCTGTGACAACAAATTTCAGAAGGAGTAAAAAAAAAATAATTATTTGGGCAGATGAAAAATTGCAGCCAGAGGAGTGTGGAGTGAGAACATGTGAACAGCTCTGCAGACACCAAGGTCCGTGCAGAAGGAGGGGCAGGAGGTGCTCCAGGCAGTGGAGCTGATGCCCTGCAGCCCATGGTGCAGACCGTGGCGGGGCAGCTGTGCCCCTGCAGCCCAGGGAGGAACATTGGGGTGCAGAGACCCCCCTGCAGTCTGTGGAGGACACCCACAGCAGAGCAGGTGGATGCCCAAAGGGGGCTGTGTCTCCGTGGGAGGCCTATGTTGGACCCGGGTCCTGGCAGGGACCTGCTGACCCATGGGCAGAGGAGGCCACTCTGGAGCAGGTTTTCCTGGTAGACTTGTGGCCCTGTGGGACCCACACTGGGGCAGCCTGTGCCTGAAGGATTACACCCCATGGAAAAGTGACCCACATTGCAGCAGTTTGTGAAGAACTGTTGCCTGTGGGATGGATCCACACTGGAGAAGTTCGTGAAGGACTGTCTCCTATGGGAGGGACCACATGGGGAGCAGGGGAAGGACTCCTGTCTTTGTGCAGTGGCAGAAACAACCTGTGGTGAACTGACTGTAATGCCCATTCCCGTTTCCTTTCACTGCTGGGGGAGAGGAGGTAGAAACTGGGAAGGAGGGTGTGGTGGGGGGAAAGTGTTTTTAAGATTGATTTTATTTCTCATTCCCCTGCTCTCATTCTGTTAGTAAATTTAATTGAATAATTAGAGTCTGTTTTGCGTGTGACAGTGATTGCTGAGTCATGTCCCCCAGTCCTTATCTCAGCTCATGAACCCTTCATTATATTTTTTCTTCCCCTGTCCAGTTTCAGAGGAGACTGATAGGGCGGCTTGGTGGGTACCTGGCATCCAGCCAGGGTCAACCCACTACAGTTATACACCCAAAAAATGTGCCCTTCATACATTTATTATATGATTGGTCCTGCAGCAATTTTAAGGATTACTGGCACAGTACTGTAGTTACATTTTTTGTTAATACTGATATGTCAGAGCTGGTGCATAAGACATTTCCTTGTTCCTGTTTCTTTCAGTTCCCCTCTGAAAAGGGGCTCAAGTGGATGCAGTCTCAGCCAAGGGCCATGCTAATGTAGGCAGTGACATAAACAAGTCAGTAAAGAGTTTAATGTTGATCATCAGTATTGCGTTGTTAGCTGTCTTTCAGCATTTGCATTTTAGTTCAGTCTTTGTTTTGCCTGGTGATGCTGCTCAGGATATACGCATAATAGTATAACTGCACTTGGTGAGAATGTGATCAGCACATCTGCATAAAATAGTGAATGGTTGCTGAAAACTCCATTTAACATATTCCTTCTAAAATCAGTGCATTCCTCTTGTCATGTTGTTCCTTTCCTTCTTCCTTGCTGTAGCAGGCATTTGGAAAGTTATTCTGTGCCTCTGAACAGATCTGTGCTGCTTAACTGCTCCAACCCATTAGATTATAAATTTGTTTCTCGTGTTTTAAATTTGTGCATAGGGGAAGTGTGTTTAGAGGGACTTTTCATATTCATGAAAAAGGAAAACAAAATTGAAAGTGCTAAGAAAAATGAATATTGAGGTAATGTAGTCTATTTTTGCACAGAGCAAATATCAAGCTAATGCATAAGATTTATCCTCTATAGTAAATCAGCAATATGTCTCAGTTTAGGCCTCTCCTATGACTACTATTTTTTACTGCCGTATTCAGTCATGCTGATTTATGCCATGCTATCCTGTGAATATTTTGCAGAATAGTATCAATAAAATAATTTTATCTTTGGGTCCAGATGGAATGAGCTTAGAACACAAAAGACGCAGGGCATGATTCCTGCCTCAAGTATTTTAATGCTTGAAATAAACTTGGCATAAAATGTGAGACAAGGACACAAGACATCAGGGAGTGGAGGACTGGATCAGGAAAGGCATCAGCCAATTAACAAAATATTTTGTGCTGTAAGGGCTCTTGTACTCAGATGGCTCTGTTTAGCTGGAAGGGTTTCATTAGAGTTGTGGCAGGAATCCTTCTGGCAGGAATCCTTCTGGAGAGTAGGAACAAACTCAGACAGCGAGTGGTGGCACCACAGAACTACTCAGGATAAGTGCCTCTACTTGTGAACAGAAGCAGCAGTTTCAGTAGTCCCACAAGACAACCCATATAAGAAATTGGAACAATGGGAGAGGAGTGGTGATAAGAAAACAGGTTCTGGTCTCATTTCTCTGCACCTTGAGATCAAGTCAGGAATAAGTAGTTGAAATCATCTTGTTTATTGTGGGCCTCTACTAGTTTGTATGTGTGTGAATATATGGACATCACTGATGTACTCTTATGTAAGTTACGTTTTTGAAGAATTGAAAAAATATTACTAAATTTCTTCTTTCAGCAGTGTGTATATCTACATTCTTTGTAGACATCTACATACTTTTTCATAGTGAAGAAGTTTTTTTGGATGACATAGTACTCTGAGGTTGAGCTTTGGACACTGAAATGATATTTTAATTATATTCATATTATATTTGAGCACATTTATATTAGGACACCCATGAATAGGTAGAGCATGTAGTTGATAAACATTTTGCAAGGTTTGACCCTCACTGTGTGAAAAACACATAAAAATAAAGCCATGTTTAAAATATTTTTCCAGGTAATATTCACTGTGGTAATGTGTTAGGGTTCATAGGTGTGCACAGATAGTATATTGCTGATGAATGTAGGGAGAAATAGTAAAATAGGGAGGAAGCCAGTGAAGCCTTCATCACTAAGGGACTGCTACTGATTCTGAAGTTCACCACTGTTAATGGGTCAAATCTTCTGCTGAAAGTGAGAAATATCTATTTAAAACTTTATTCTGATCTTAGTTCAACTTCTGATAATACGCTTGAGCCTCTGAACTTGGAGATGTATAGTCTAGATTTAATTCCTTCCACTGATATTTCAAGATTTTCTAAGGAATAGCAGTAGAAATTCTAAAAAGTGCTTCACTCTAAACAGTGATCAGCATTGCCTGTGAAATCAAATTCATTAGCATTGCCCTGGGCTTCCACAACTCTCTGCATATCACATTCTGTTCCACAGTTTCACAGAACAGAATGCGTTTCGTTTCATTTTCCTTGAAAATTTACTTGGCCTAATATCTTGGCAGCAGTTTACAAACTTTGCTAGGTTATACATCTGCCAGCAAGGATAAAGAAGTGGCTCGCAGTCTTCCATGAATAAAAGTAAATTTGCTAAATTAAATATTTGTTTTCTTTCTATGATACCAGTCAAACTCATCTTTTAAGCCTCATCCAAAGAAATTTTCAAGCGATTTGACCTCATAAAACTTGCAGCTAGACAAGTAAGATGCAAATTATGGAGAACTGAGATAATTAATCTCATACATCACTTGCCAAAGATTACAGTTGGTGTTCATCAGTGGCAAGCTCAAATTGTACACAGGATGCATTTCCTAGGAGTTCCAGTGTAGTCCACCTGTAACTATTGGTCAAGAAGCAGGAGTTACTGCAAGGTGTTAAGAACTAGCAAGGCAAGATAAGATGATCACAATGCTTCCCTCAGAATTTAAAATTATTTTAACTTATTACTTAAAGAGTCAAAGAGAAACCTTTCATGGAAGTTTGTTGCTGATTTTCAGTATACATCAAAAATGGTGGTTTTCTGTTTGTTTTTCCCTTCTGACAGGTGCAGCTAGTTACAACAGTTTTTATGTTTTTTGCAAAAATTTCTGCCAAGCTGTGAAGCCTGGGAAACTGAGGGTCCGCTGCAATGTGTGTAAACAAGGAACCCTGACGTTGGCAAGGGTAAGCTTTTTTGGATTTTTTTCAAGGTTTTGGAGTATATGGAAATGGTATATCTAGTTTTTTTCTATTTGCATACACGTGGCTATGTATATATGTATTCCTACTTGTTCTTGCTGTTTATAAATGAGAAAAGTCATTGAAAGGCTTTTGAAAATTTCATTTACTTATCTCCATTATTTGCAGCATATGCAAAGAACAGAGTGCAGACTAGAGCTCCAGTCCTGGAAAGACATACTTAACTCTTTATTTTAAGGGCTAATCATTAACCTGGTAGTATGCACAATGTATACAACTACATGTGTATTTAAAAGATGGGATTATAGATGCATATTCAAAGCTTGTAGCAGTTGTGAAGGCCACCGAAAAACCTGAATTCAAATCTAGATTTGCGGCCATTATGGAATGAGAGAAGAAGGTTTTGAGTGGCTGTGCAAATGAGAATATCAATCCTTTCAGCCCAGTTGCTGCATGTAAAGTCAAAGGAAACTTATTGTGCTGGACCAGAAAGTTAGTAGGAGATCTGTCAAGCTTGGTTTGCATTCTAAAATGAGAAAGTTTTTTGGTTTTTTTTTTACTTGAATGTGAAGTAATTTAAAGTTTTGGAGGGTTTTTTTTAAGTTTTGTGTGTGGTGGGGGGGTGGGGTGGGATTGTTTTAGTGCTGCTGAATTTCACTGGTTGTGTTACTGTTGAATGAGAGTCTCTTCTCATAAATCAGTGTTTGTCAACCAGGCTTGTGATTGTGAGAGGTTTAGGTTTTGAAGGAGAGTGAGCCATACCATGCTGTAGCTTGGGGCAGGGACTTTGCTATTTGACACATATTCAAATGTCTTTCACTGGTCTTTAAAGTGGTTAATTTCATCTTCATGTTCTCAGCGTAGCACAGTGCTTCAATGTCTCTACAGTAATAGCATTGTACGACCCTTTAAAAAAACAGCTCCTCAAGCAGAAAACAACTCCCTCAAGCTTTGTGTGCTACTCCTGAATTACCTATCTCTGATGAAGTCCAGAGGCTTCAGAGTGTTGCGTTTTGTGGTGTTCCAGATGAACACATCTCTCAAAAGTTGCATTTGCTGATTAGTATAGGCTTAATCACGTATAAATCAAGACACAAGAGAAGTCACCATTAATGTATATTTTCAGTGGTAGAATAGATAAAAACACAGACAGCACTGTATTCAACTGGAATACAAGCGCTCAGTGCTGCTGAAAGACATTGCTGTTGTCACTAGATGAGTCTGAATCTTGTGCATCGCACTGACATCACACATCATGACTCCTTTGCTAGACTCAGTGTCTTCCTTCAGCATACCCTCTTTTGGGAACGATGACTTTCACATCTGTGCTGTTTGGTTTAGAATATCTATGTTCCTTTTATTATGTAAACTTTAATAAATTTCCCAATTTTTCAGCTTTTATAGTATCTGCTAAACAGTTTTATTTGTTTTGGAGACTTAAAAACCCAAAAAACCCTGAACAAAAAAAAAAAAAATCCAACCTTTTATTGTCTCCCAGAAATTCCTCATAACTCTATGCTGGAAACCCTATTATAAAAAGTTCC
>JAWMRA010000113.1:32776053-32814534 GCA_035584735.1 Pseudotriccus pelzelni
CTCTTCTCATAAATCAGTGTTTGTCAACCAGGCTTGTGATTGTGAGAGGTTTAGGTTTTGAAGGAGAGTGAGCCATAACATGCGGTAGCTTGGGGCAGGGACTTTGCTATTTGACACATATTCAAATGTCTTTCACTGATCTTTAAAGTGGTTAATTTCATCTTCATGTTCTCAGCATAGCACAGTGCTTCAATGTCTCTACATGTAATAGCATTGTAAGATCCTTTAAAAAAACAGCTCCTCAAGCAAAAAACAACTCCCTCAAGCTTTGTGTATTGTTCTTGAATTACCTATCTCTGATGAATTCCAGAGGCTTCAGAGTGTTGCGTTTTGTGGTGTTCCAGATGAACACATCTCTCAAAAGTTGCATTTGGTGATTAGTGTAGGCTTAATCACATATAAATCAAGACACAAGAGAAGTTGCCATTAAAGTATATTTTCAATGGTAGAATAGATAAAAACACAGACAGCATTGTATTCAACTGGAATACAAGCGCTCAGTGCTGCTGAAAGACATTGCTGTTGTCACTAGATGACTCTGAATCTCGTGCATCGCACTGACATCACACATCGTGACTCCTTTGCTAGACTCAGTGTCTTCCTTCAGCATACCCTCTTTTGGGAACGATGACTTTCACATCTGTGCTTTGGTTTAGAATATCTATGTTCCTTTTATTATGTAAACTTTAATAAATTTCCCAACTTTTCAGCTTTTATAGTATCTGCTAAACAGTTTTATTTGTTTTGGAGACTTAAAAACCCCCAAAACCCCAAACAAACAAACAAAAAAAATCCAACCTTTTATTGTCTCCCAGAAATTCCTCATAACTCTATGCTGGAAACCCTATTATAAAAAGTTCCAGTATGGTATACTTATCAATAAGTTCTGATTGCCTGGAATGCATGTGGGCTGACATTCCTTTAGCACCTACGGGGTCAATGAAACAATAAATATACACAAGCTGATAAATTCAATTGAATGGGCAGATCACAGCTGCTTCTTTTTTCTATTAGTGTATTTTATGGTAAATATGAAAAGAATAGCTGAAAACTTGTAGTGTAAGCTGTTCCAGTTTTCAAGATTGATTCAAAAAATCACAGCTTTCAGAAGATTTGAGAAGGTACTTCAGCATAAAAGTACAAAACACGAAAGGGAGATATCTTTTGGAGAGTATCAAGTGATAATTTTAGTCTGTTTTAGTTTTTAAATAATGCTTGTCTATGAAATTAATTTGCACTTAAGATTCTTGTTACTTTTCTCCCAAAACAAAGAAAATCTGTTATCATTCTTTTTCTCTCAAATTCAAGCAGAACACGGAAGTTAGGAACAGTGAGCATGCTGTTTTTGCAGCTTGGGCTGTCAGTCCCCTGGCCTTCCAAATATCAATATTTGAAATATGGGCACACTTAGTGTCATGAATGTGCTGTGCAACAGTCAGTTTGTTTTATAAATACATAGTGTCTTCCTCAGTTCTGTGGTTGTAAAGAGTAGGTACAGATTTGGCATCTGCCTGTCCCTTGTGAACCTCTTTTTTTTTGTCATTTTCTAGTCTATATTCCAGGGATACAGAAAATAAGTCCACGTAGGGAGGCTTCTAATATGTACTAAGACTCATCTATTTTTCAGTACTGTGTAGAGGCCTCTCTGTGTTAGGGCTAGGCAGAAGTGTGGCCCATAGAGAAAGTGCTCTGCTTTCTTCAGTGCACTGGAGTCTACAAGAGGCAAGTTCTGTCCAGCTGAAAATATTACTCAGTCATTTGACGTTAAATGATATGACTTGCATATTAAAAAAGTTCAAGTTAATATATCCCAAACCATCTACATTTTGTCTGCAATACCACAGGACTGTGCCAGTGATTGCTGATATACATCTTCTCTACTGGTACTAAAATTATTTTCCTTCTATAGAGAAATTAGTCAAAATAAAGTTGACATGAACAAACTATAAAAAAAAGCATGTCTGTACCACTTTTTTTTTTTATCTCTCTCTTTTTTCCTCCATTCTTCATTATCTGTGCCTGACCTTTACATGGCAACACAGAAAGTTTCTGGAGAATCTCTCTTGTGCCATAAGCACCAAAGCACCGCCTCCGACAGCAGCTGTTACACAATTCTTTTACTGAGGTGAAAGTGAATACCTGTATAAAACCCAGACAAAGCTTTGGACAGCCTTCACCTACTCTACATGCTAATTCTTTTCCTGCTTAAGCTACAAATGACCAGCTTAATTAAATTGAGCTTTCTTTTTTCATGGTGTGTTGACTTACATTTTAAAATATTACTTACTCATTTAAACAGTCTTATTCCAAAACCTTATTTAACTGCTATGCCTATTTGCATAGCATTGCTTTAATATATGATGCTCAGAGTAAATTTATGATACTATATTTTGCTGAAATTAAAGAGCCCACTGTTTTTATTTTTTACCAAAGACATCCTTCTAAATATTAAATTTGTTATTTTCCAGTTGATACTTAGGCTGGTGTTTTATGAATGTTTCATGACCTAATGCTTTATGGGAGATATATACTAGGTTGATTTAATTATGAGGAAACATCAGTCACTGCAAAAGTATCACCTCTCCCTAGTTTCTCTAATTAATCCAGCACAAAAGCATGCCTGGAAAGATTGAGTGTGGGAGTCTGGTGTAGACTACCTAGCAGCCTACTAGTAACTTTCTTCATATAAACTGAAAATTTTAGTCATTAGTTTCACACTGCTGTTGGTTGGTTGGGTTTTTTTCCATATCATACAATTACTGCAATTTGTTTCAGGAGCCATGATTCAGACAATTAGCCCCAGTTCCTGGCTTCTTTCCAGGAAAAAACCTACAAAACGAAACCACCAAAAAACAAACAATGAGGCAACAGAAAACCTTAAAATAAACAAACAAACAAACACCCACAAAAAAAAAAAAGTCTGATTATAGCAGTCACATTTGGAGCTCTTCTTTTGGAGCCCTAAGACTGTTAACATTCACAGTGTTAACTCTTTATTGAACAGGAAAATGTGTATCTGTGAATGGAAGGCCTGATTCTGCAAACTGATATGCACCAGCCTATGCACAAACCCAGACTTTTCCAATGTAAGCAGTTCTGTGATGTACTCCTGGTACAAAAGACAGTGACATTTGATTTGGTATCAATTTGTCATAATGCTGAATTCAGCTAGAGTAAGAGTGTGGATTGAAGTGTGGTAAATAGACTTTGGGTCTCCCTACTGAGCCACAGGTGCTATGGTGAGATCGTTTCTAGTGTGGGGACTCATTACTGTTTGGTCATTCTTCTCGTTGTGTCCTTGGTAGTTAGTACTGGGTTTGAGTATATCCACTAATGCAAGCACCCAAAGGAGTTTGTCACAACTTCTTCTATACTTTTCAAGTGTTCCTTATAATTCGCATTATTATATCAGATCTTTTCAGACATGGAGAATCATATCTGATTTAACTCCTGCGGCTGAGGCTTAGTTTGTGGCACTTAGAGGAGATTTGGTGCCTACAGTCCCATTTCGGTCCCTGCCCTCTGAACTCCAGACGAGCCTCCCGACTTCACAGGTTTTGTTAAACTGTCTCTGCCACAGAACTGCTCTTCCATCATTTGTCGTACTAGGGATGTTGCATTCATCTAGTGCTTTTCTTCTTAAACCTAACAAAGAAATGGACATTTGCTGAATTTTGCTTCTCCGGAGCCATGAAAGGCTTGTCATTTAGGTCTGTTGTCAATCAGCATGGGCTGTGCGGTACATCCCAGTTCTGTGAGGGGAACGCGCTGCCGTCTTACGAGCGTCTTTCTGTGACTGAGGAATAACAGGTCATAGGCAGTGCAAGTGCTCTTCCTAATAGAGGATAGTGTGGCACTTGGAATTTGATACTTTCATATTTCCTAGGAAAAGAAAGATCTTTAATACAATCATTTTTTTTGGAGTTCTTTCTTCCTAACTCCGCTTAAGTTATTTAATCAGAGTGTTTTCTTTTTGATGAATATAAACTTAGCAGAGATTTTCAGTAATATAAAATAAAAAGGCGGTTTACTTTTACTTCTTCTTTATATTTATATATATAATTGGAGGCTCCTTTCCACAGTACATGACCCCTCAACACTGCTCATTTCAGATCACATCTTTTTCCTGGACTTAATTACTTGTATCCTGGCTCAGTGACAAAGAAAGAAAAGAGTGCTTGCTCACGGCTTTGGAGCGAGGCTGACTGAAAGAAAAGGGAACAAGTAGCACCTCTGAAATTATGTAGCCCTTACTGGTGCTGAGTCAGCTTCTCTCCTCTGCTGGTTACACTGCAGGGGTAATATTGCACTCAGGTTACAAGAAATCAATTTGTCCTTTGAAGCTAAACTGCAAAATAAACACCCATTGAAGTGTATGTGATAAAGTGTGATCTCATTTGCAGGCTAGGGAAATATTAAAAATGTGATTGAATTCTTGAGACTGGGTGACGTAGGTATCTGTCTCTCCAAAATTACATGTCTGCTTTGAGGATAAAAATGTTTTTGATGTCTTTTAGCTCACACATGACAAACACTATGTGTTAAATTACTTCTGCTGAATGCTGTGCATAAGAAAGTTACCACTGTAATGCGTTTTCCACGGTCAAACTAACAAATGTGAAACAACCATTTATTTTTGGGTTCCTGCTAATGAATGTGTTAGTACAAAAATAGCTTAATTTCCCTGCATTTGGCTGACAGAAGTAGTACTTACAGGAAATTACATGTATTCAATATATGTGCTTCTTTCTACATAAATAATGGGAAATGTCTCAATTCTGACATCTAAATTACCACGACTGGGCACTGATGTTAATGCTGCCCTGAGAAGACTAGTACAGAGAAAATGAGCTCTCGGAATAATTTTTTCAAGGGTTTCCACATATTCAGGAAATCCTTTTGCATTACTTATATTAAGTCAGCACACTTAATCATAAGGCTAGTGGTTTTTTCTAGTGAAGCAGTGTTTTATGAGAGTGACGGAACATCTTAAGATACAGATGTGTTATTCTGTTGTGTAGGCCAAGCCCAGCTGTGCCAGGATTCCAGAGAGAAATCAGGCATATTCTGATCTTCACCCTATCTGCTGCACAGGGAAATGTACTCTTCTGTGCACTCATTTTTCTTATAAACCAATCTGATGGTGACAGATTGGTCATGAACTGCTGAGACTCTTAGTGCGGAACTGTATGCTTTGATAGTAAGTCCTGTCTCCTAATGGTGTTTGTCGTTCATGTCCAAGTCCATGCTAGATACAAAACCTCTATCTTTCATATCCATTACATAGTTTGAACAGTTTCCTATAACAAAATCCATCTGAGAAAGGAATATATTTCCACCATAGCAAAGGCGAATCTATCATTAACTGGCCTGACCAAGGAGGCCAATATTTTGGTATTCTGTACTGTAGTTCCACATGTGCCATCCTCATAAGGAACTTGTGTCATCTGCTCTTCCATATTGTTCTCATGTTGCTTGCAGTGACTTGGTGCAGAGAATCAGCAATAAATAAATTTGGTGCTGAGCTCCCTCAGAATTTTTAATTACTGATGGAACTTTCGTAAGAATGATCACAGCTGGTCTGCAGGTCTGATTCTGCCATTGCCCATCCACTCTTCATTGCTTTTAATACTATGGTTATCAGAAGAAAAAAACCCAATGTCTACATTTCTGCTTTTAAAGGTCTGTTTTCTTTGATGATATGTTAGATTTTGCCAAATCCAGTCATACCCTGGGGAGGCAGCTCCAAAAGCTCCCAGTTCCTAGGGCCTGTTTAAGATACTGTGGCACTTACAGAAATAAAAAAGCTTAACACTGGGTGACTGCAAAATTATTTTAAAATTTTTTTCTTTCTTTCTTTTTTCACCACTTCTGTCCTTGTCTCCAAGTCTCAATTCCCACTTAACCTCTTAAAGGACAGCCTCACTCTTGCACCTGTCTCACATAGTGATACTGCCACTGTGGTCGGCCTCCAAAGTGCTCAGCTCCATCTGAAGAGAACAGTTGGGAGGATTCAGAAGACTAGACATGGTTTTATTCAAGTGTTTGGCTATATATTTCTTTTACTGTTTAAATATGAAATTTTATTAAAAAATTCATTACATTGGACATCAATTATAATACATAGTAAATGAAAATTAATACGTGCTTGATTTATGAAAAAGAAAAATTTCCATACATTTCAAAAGACAGGAACAGCAATTCTTTCATGCAAAATAAACTTGGCAAACAGAACAGTTTTGCCTCTATGTTGATAAAATAATATAGGGTCTTCTTTCATTTTAATGGGACAAGAAATTGTATTTTAACTCCTAATTCTGTTATAAGCTCAGAGATATCTATGCATGATTTATAATATTTATTGCAGTATGTGTTTTCAGTGAGATTACATGTTATAAAGTGTCTTAAAAGCTAGAAAAAAATACCAGCTATTGGAGAGAGGGAAAATGACTTCAGTATTATGTACTGCTTCAAGTCATGCTGTGAAATAAAACTGCCTTTTAATGTGGAGCCTACAGTGAGTTTCTCCAGCCTGGGTGACAACAGCCATAAATGAAAAGGAAAATAGTTACCAAATTTACTTTCAGAGAGGACTTTAACATGAGTTTCTGAATCAAACCCTTTTGCCAGAGAGGATAGATTTATGCTTAGTAATACAGATGGTGTTCAATGTATCTTGTCCCTGCAGTTGCTGTGATATCAGAGAAGTACAGACTCACAGAATGGTTGAGGTTGAAAGGGACTTCTGGAGGTCATCTGGTTCAACCCTCCCTGCTCAAGCAGGGCCACCTGGAGCCCATTGCCCAGGATCATGTCCTTTTAAATATCTCTAAGGGTGGAAACTGCACAGCCTCTCAGCTCACCCTGTGCCAATCCTCAGTCATCCTCACAGTAGAACAGTTACTTCTGATGTTCAGGCAGCACCTTCTGTGTTTCACTTTGCACCCATTGCCTCTGGTCCTGTCACTAGACAGCTCTGAAAAGAGCTGGATCTGTCTGCTTTACGTCCTCCCTTCAGATATTTATACACAGAGGTGAGATCACCCCTGGTGTCTATTTCAGTATATCATGGAAGGCCTGGGACTAGTAAAAAATATCATGCTCAGAGTAACACTTCTTTTGTCAAAAATACTAGTTGCATTTGAATTGGTTTTGTGTAACATTGCACATTCTCTGAACGTATAAATGTCGATCAGATTGTGAACTCTAATCTTTTTCACTCTTTTATAGGTCTTGCGCTATTTCTATTAATGTTTTTTATGGTTTTTTGTTTAGATGCAGACCTTAGGGAAACAACAAAAAAAAAAACCCAGGAGTACCAACAGATGTGATAAGTAAGCCTTACTCTGCTTTAGTTGTGGATATTCTTTGGGACAGAAATGTAACCAGAGAGGGAACATTCTTTCTCTCTGCTTGCATATGGCACTCGCAAATGTGTATTGCTGGCCAGGGAAATGAAAAGTTGCATTTTTTTGCATATTAATTATTGGCAGCTATGACGGTATTGTCTGAACTATATGGAAAGATGGCCCTCTGTTCCATGCAGTAACTCCTTCTCTCACAAAGAAAGGCCCTCTTTCTAAAGTTTCATAGCCTTTTATGCTGAAAGTAGTTAAATGAATATTCATCAGCATTTTAAACATTAGAGCTACATATGTAGGTAAATCCTTCTTGATCTCGTCTTCCTGACTCTCCCTATCTCTTTTAGATCCGCTTTTCTACTAAGACCAAAATGTGCTGTGGATGTGTTGCTGGAATGTATTACAGCACAAACAAATCATGGGCTGTGAAAGTGGGGCTTTTTTTTTTAATATGGCAGCTGCCACTGAGATTCAGATGTCCCTGTGCATAACTCTCCTAATTTGCTTTTTTTTTATTAAAGTACAGCCAAACTTCTGTCTTCCCAATATTATTCCTTAGGTAGCTGTGAGTACAGAGACATCATACCAGCACCACATTATTTCAACATTTTTCATAATGCTGAACATTAAATAATTATAAAGGGTCAGTAATTTTCTTCTTGACTTTTAAGATGCTGGAATATCTGAGACACCAGCTGGCTCAAGAGGAAAAAATAAGTGTATTTACTGAAGGTGTTTTAGTAGCAGAAGTAGCAAATGTCAAATTATAAGTGCTCCTTCATCTCCATTAAGAAGCTGATGCATGTTCTAAATTATTATTATTATCTATAGTGTGTTGATGTAAGTAATTGATAGCTAATGAGGTTAATTTAAAACATATTAACAGAACTGCTTACCCCTAAAAGAAACATGAACAGGTCTGTATTCTACCTCACTGTGGAAGAAATCCCTCGAAATCTTTACAATGGTTGTGTCTGAGGTTGTGGGCTTTCTCCTGGTTTTGGACTGAATTGTGCAATAAGAAAGGTTTAGAGTACTTAAACATTATGCAAGTAAAAACTCAAAGTTCTTTAACTAAAAAAAAAAAATCTAATTTTGAGTTATACTGCTAGGGTTGTGATCTAAAGGTATTAAGGTCAAATTTGTTAAAGCTTTC
Source organism: Pseudotriccus pelzelni (assembly GCA_035584735.1). Classification (NCBI taxonomy): domain Eukaryota; kingdom Metazoa; phylum Chordata; class Aves; order Passeriformes; family Tyrannidae; genus Pseudotriccus; species Pseudotriccus pelzelni. The sequence goes on from JAWMRA010000113.1 coordinate 32,784,571, forward strand.
CTCAGAGCTTCTTTACTATAAAACATCTTTAACATGATGGAGCCACAACCATGGTAGTTATATTGATTTAATTTTCTTGGCAGAGGCATGCAGTGTTCTGATGATGGTTTTCCCCTTCTTCTTGGGGGTGATGACCAGTTAGTAATTCAGAAATAAATTGTTAGTACTCATTTAAGTTTTACTGCCGTAAGCAACTGGACGAAAGAAGACATCCGTGGTTCCCTGTAGTAATTGCACATGTTTAAAGCTTGCTCCTTTAAGCAGAAAAAAGAGTGTAGTGGTATGAATATAGAAGGTGTTTATGTTTGGTTTGGGGGTATTATTTTTGAAAGTTAGTAAATGCTTTTCCATTAAAAATTTGATTATCTTAGGAGTCCAGTTGTTTTTTTTGTTTATTTGTTTTTAACTATACAAATATACATGTAACACTGAACCCTGAATTTTTTCTAGACTATTTGCACGCTATCATAAAAGATGAGAGAACACAGTATCAGGGGTATGTTTTGATTTGATCTGCTTGTGCACATCAGCTGTTTACGATCTGTTGGTGGAAGCATTTTGCATTGTTTTGAATTTGTCTGTACATCCTCAAGTTCTAGATTTTATTACTATCTTTAAAAATTTGAATTCAGTCTTGATTCATTAGAATCAATATGTTCTGCATGTCCTTATTTCCGTAAGTGCTGTCAAAAAAGTCAGCTCAGTTGGCAGAAGTCCTCTTTTTCAGAGTAAGGCACTGCATTTTAGCTGATGCCCCAGGTTCCTGTAAGGAGCACCAAGAGATGTTTTTGCTGGCTTTTTGCTGCTTAGCTCTGCACATGACCTGCCAGCTGAAAGCACTGCTGCCTTGTTGCAGAGTAATGTCTGTAACTTTGAAAAAATGACCAAAGACGGTGTTATTTGTCTGTTATCAATATATATGTCACAGATGGTAGGTCATGTTTTTAGTATTTACCTGAAATGTCCTCCCTCAGGTTGTAGATTGCCTGCACCACTGAGAGGATGTACAATTTTGAACTGTCCTCATCTGAGCAACATGTTCATTCTGGGTATTCATATTCTTTCTGTACGTTTTGACTTGCTTGATTTGAAAAATTTAGTTTCAGATGGAGGAAATTAACTCCACTGAAGTTAGGTTTTTAATTTCAGTCAGGTCTAATTGCTTTCCTTGTTTTAAACTAACTTGGCAAATAGGCAACAACTTGTTTAACCCAAGATTTTCCTGGTGTTTAGGTGGTGCTTGAGAGTAGGAGAATAATTTTGTTTTAATATGCAATCTCTTCTGAATCTTTAGATTTGTCTGTTTTAGCTGGGATCCAGAAACTTCCAGACTCTTTCTACATTTGGTTAGAAATAATTTCATGCAATTTTTGTGAAAAACAATTACCAAACTGAAAGACTTCCTGGTTACTTGGATGAATATTGAGCCTCATGAACCTTTCTGTTGAGGTCGAGTCACCAGGTGAAATCTCTGCCTGAAGCGTGGCAGTACTTTTGGTGAGAAGGAAAATGGATTTCAAGTAGTGCACTCAGGTGCCATCAGAATAAAGAGTTTGTATACGCATCTCTTGCTTATAGAATATAAATTAGTTCAGTCAATTTTAAGGTGACAAACCGAGGGTTGTTTTTAGTCTGGGCTAATAGGAAAGGATGCTCTATGGTTTTGTACAGTACTAAAAAATCTTTAAAAATTCTTAAAAGGAAAACTAAACAAAAGCCAAAATACAAACTCATGGGAGCAAGTGTGCTTTCACGATGCAATAGTTTTATTTCTGTTTTACTTCACTTTTTTTGCTTGCATTTTAAACAACGTATTTATTATGTGGTGTCATACCTGGGATTTTTTTGGTAGAATATACCATCAGTTCTGGGTGGTAATGTACAGGTTTATTTATACAAGATGGATTTGAAAAATAAACTAGTATTGCCTCACTCCCATGCATTTGAAACAGTGTCAAAAGAGGTGGGTTGGGGTTTTTTTTCATTTTTCTTATAATTTCCCTACATGTCTAGATGTCATGATAATATTTCTTTAATGTGCATTCATAATTATTCAGTTGATATTATCATATGTTAGGGCTGATACCATCCTATCCCTGTGGCCAACCCAATTAAGAGGAATGCAGGATGGGGCTGCTCAGGTTCTAGGCTGGGATCAGGAATGAAAGCCAGCAGGTTCTCTGTCCCCTTCTATCTCACTGCTGGGTTTTTTGGCTAATTTAAAAAGCTGTTTCCTGAAATTCAGGCTCAATGATGAAGGTTAAGATTGCTGACTTTGTGATTTTGGCAAAACAGTAATTTAAAGAGGAAATTAGAATGCATAGGCCTTCTTTACTTTAGAATGAAATTGCTAGATTAAGGTTCTTTTAACTCTACAAATTTGGTAATTTTATTTTAAAAGTTTGTACTGTAGTGGAAAAAATTTCCTTCAGTTTGACTTTTATGTTTCTCTTCTGCTTTTACTTCTTTCTCGCGTATTTCAGTTTCTGTATTTCAGTGAAGAGAATTGACATTTTGTAGCTTTCTTATTTAGAATATAACCCATATACTTGAACCTTAACTTTGTGCAGTGAGCATAATCTTCATGTATACTTTAGGGAGGCCACAGAGTTATCTACAATCCATTTTGCCCTGTGTTCTCTGATAAAAGAAATTAGGGAGCTCGAGTGTTTGTGGGAAAGTGAAAAATAGTTTACTTTTTGCCAGTTCAGATACTCATTTTGTGCTGGCTGAATATGTTGGACATGCATGGACAGTAACGTGTCACAAGAAAATGAAGGTAAAATTTGGAATGGGTCCTGTTATATTCTGATAAAATCATGACTATTATTTCCTAATGCAAAATTTGTTGAATGCCAGCTCGTCCATAACTATAATAAAACCAACTAATGCATAAATGAATTCTGGCAATTTTTAATAAAATTTGAAAGCCTGATATGACAGGGAGAAACGCTAAGAGGTAACCAAGTGTGTAAACACTAAATGAAGGATTATCCTTATTTGTGAAAAATCCATTCTAGCGAGAAATTGAATTGGGGGCTTCTCTGAAAAAAGAAAGGCTACTGTGGCTAGTGAGTCAAATCAAGGCCTGATTTTACTCCCTTTACAGTAATATGGTTATGTGAGAGCCATAAACAATACACAGGTGAGAATAAATGTAACAGAGTACTCCACGCTCCCTTTTTTTAAAGATTCACCTCCAAATAATAAAGTACTGATTAATAAAGAAAGCGCATCGCTCCTCATATGCTTGATCACATTCGGTTTTAGAGCATATTGCATGAGCAGCCTCACCTCTAGTTTGATATTTTTATCTCACAGCCAGGATTTTCTATACAAAACCCATATGAATGGTCTCTGTGTATAAAATGACTAACATGCATAAAATGGAAGATCCTGTATTTATTGTTCTTTCATCTGAAGAAAGAAGATTTTACCTGAAAACGGCTGGTCCAGAACCTGGTCTGTGTCAGTGACATGGAGATTAATGATAGAGAAAACATAAAAAATCTTCAGGGCACTGATACTGACTTTTAATGAGTCTCAGCAATGTGTAACTAGCAATTTCAGAAACTAGATCTGTTAGGAATTAGACTGCAACAGTCTTGGCATGAATTTACTGTAAATAGATGCATTCCACTTAGAAAAACAATTTGCAATAGACTTACCTGTCTGTATGTACTTTAATTATACATAAACATTCTCCAATTACACAGTGTGCATAAATCCAAAGGCTGCTGGTAAAAGCTAAGACAGTAGATTAACTTCTGGGAAAGGCTCTTTTTAATGAGTAAACTCTAAGCTTCCTGTACTGTCAGGAATTGAAACTGTCTCACACAGCACAAAGTACTCCTGTAAATGCTGTGTCTTATATAAAAAAGGACAAGTGTTGTAGCAACTTGTACACAACACCCCCCCCCCCCAAAAAAAAAAAAGAAAAAAAGAAAAAATAGAGAAAGAAAAGGAGAAAACCATATGGATCTGCTCCTTTCCAAATGCAGATTGTTGAGGCTGGAAGTCTACCACTTAGTCACTGTGTTCTCCGTTTGACCATATGGTTGCAGAATCTAGTGAAATGATGTAAAAACTCTAGTTAGCCTCCTGAAAACAAAATCTAGTAGAATAAAGTGGGAAAATAAAAGGATTTATTTTATTAATTCTTACTGTTATGCAATATCTAATATGTTTTATTTTCAATAGCTCTGATATTTTATAGACTCTATATCTGTCTCTTGGCATTTGACTCCCTTGAAATATATGGGATGAAATATCTAGGTATGGCTTTACATTTAAGATGAAATGACAAGGATTTTTCTACCGGCTCCATACAGAGCTAAAACTCACCAGAACACAACACACCTATTAACAGTTTATCTCATATTTGTACAAAAATTGGAAGCACACAGATGGAAAGAAACCTTATTTTGTGGTCTGTTACTTGTGATGAATTTCTTGATAATCAGTCTCCATATGAAATGAAGGGCATGACCATGTGTAGTAACTTCCTTGGCTGTCCTCCTGCTTTCACTTTGCAAACAAGACTAAAGGGAGGAGGAATAATTCTGACATAGATGAGGACTTTTTGAGAGAGGATGGGGGAAATGGAGTTAGATGTGGGTGTATGTGTAAAATCCCTTTCAAATGAGGATCATGAGGGAAGAGGCTTCTCCGTTTGTCACCACCAGCAGCATGTCTACATCAGAATAAAATTTCAGTTTGGCAGTATGTGCAGAGAATCATTGGTCTCTTTTGGACAAATAGCAACAGATAAGCAAATTGGATTGAAAACAGCCGTTAGCTTCCATTATGTTGTTTTACAGTTTCAGTATAGTGTAAAATCATGTAAACAATAAGATCCAACTTTTGTCTGCAAGACCCACTGCTTAAGACTCTCCTCAGGCACCAATCTAAGTTTACAATGCCTGGGTAACACTGATACTCAGAGATTTACAAACTGTAAGGAAGGGCACTGTATAAGAAACAAGAACATAGTTCTCTCTTTATTTTAACATTATGTTATGCCTATTCATGGTTTGAAAATCACAGTGTTACTGTACACAGAGTCTTTTTATGTACTTTTTACCTATATTTATGTATTCATAAATATACGTATTCCTTCATGGTCAATTAACTACACACTGTTTAATTACAGTAGTACAGTCTTCCTAGTCTTTAGTATCCAATACAAGTATTTATGGAATTTGAAAGTTCACAAAAAGCAGAAGGTCTCTGTCACTTATAACTATTTTACATTAAAGTAAAACTTTTAGACATGCAATATTTGTCCTGAGTGAAGTTATACCTCATCCTCACCCATAAAAGGAAAAGGTAAATTAATCCTCCATGAAAAATTACTCTTCAAAAGTTTTACGCTCCATTTCATTACCTTTGGAAAATATTTTGGCTGAAGGAATCCTTTCCTGCCTTTGCACTGTGGTAGAAACATTCCATTTTCTATCTTTGTAATAGGGTTTAGAAAGTAATAGTGTTTGCTGCAGCAGTTATTCAGCACCATATCAAAGCCACAAACTACAAACTACTACTTCTGGGACTGCTGTAGAAGAACATCTTGTGGGGACTGGTTAAAGAGCAGACCCTGTTGGTTAAATTGACCTATTTGCTACACAAGTATTTCAGTTCAGGTGTCAGTAACAAGAGTGGAATTGAAAATTTTTCTTGTGAGAAAAGCAAATGAGTCATTAACTATGCCAAGAGTTTTACAGAAATGGTAATTTCGTTTCCTAGATTTAGATTCCTGTCACCACCTGTCTGCCCTTGGATTTGGGAATTCATTTTAATTTTCTAGCCTGTTGTTTGCCAGTGAGATGGTTCTCGTGGATTATAAAGCAGAGCAGAACCTCATCCCATGCTGGTGACTGTAGTTGAGCTTCCTAACCCCTGTGACGCATCCCAACCTCGGTGCTGAAGGGTCAGCTGTAACACGCGTTCTAAAGGTGCTGTAAATCCCACTGTAAAGTACATCTGTTAATGGTGCTGTAATTGTTATCATTCTTCCCCTGCCCCAGGGCCAAGTATATAACTTGTAGAACATATGGTTTCTTTCAATAGGTAAGGTACTATAATGCCAAAGTTTCTTCTTTTCTTTCTGTATTACCAGTTCTGCGTTCCAACCCGTTCGGACCGTTTATTTGTGTAGTTCATCATTTAAAGTTTTAAGGAGAGAGTCTATTTATTTATGCAAGAATATTCTTTTTTCTTTCTCGGTGAGATAAATTGAAATTCTTGATAAGCAATTTGCGTAGTGTTCACATTTTCACAGTATTTGTCTTTCTAAAGAAAAATGTTTTATATTTTTGGTGAATATAATAGGTGTACATGGGGAGAGAAAGACATAAATTTAAATATTTAAATCCATTGTGGGATAAGGAAGAGAGATTTTAACCAGACTCCATATACTTCTCCACTGCAGACTGTAGTGTAGGGTAGATATACATGTGGGCTTTAAACCTGATAATTTTTACCCCAGAGGCAGGTCAGAAATTTAGTACTGGCCAGCTGACTCCAGTTCTCTGGTATGTTTGTAGCCACAGTTGAACTCCAGTTTGCTTTGTCTAAACTTCTACTAGTACCTAACGTATCCCTTTTTAAGGTCTGGCATTCTTACATCTACAGATCTATTGCAGGAATGAGGCCTATTTTTTATTAAAAACAGAGTAGGAACTTCAGCATCCCATTACACAGGATTAGCAGGCAGTTCTTTCCTGTTTAAAGTCTCAATTAAAAGTTAATCAATTAATTAGATGCACTTTATTGAATTTAGTTATATTATGTCAGAGAGATGGAGACCAAGGAGACTTACAGACTTATAGCAAGTAGAGTTGTTCGTTAAGACTCAGTCCTTAATCTTAAACTCTTCACCTATCCCCTTGAGCAGGAAAGCAAGGAGTGATTCCTTGGTTCTTCAGTAGTAAACCCTGGTTTTGTCCCTATTTAGGCAGTGAGAAATTTACCTCAAAAACTGAAGTTTCTGCATTTGATGTGTTTATATAGTGGCAAGGTGTGTAAGCAAAGAGGCAGTTTGGAATTGTAATGAAGTAAATGAATAGCTGTTGAGGTCTTCTGAGGTCTCATTTGTTTGTTCCCAGTTTTTACTCTGTCAGTTGTCTGCATTATGTTTACGGGCAAAGCGAACCATCTTCATTTACTTGCACTGATTTTGCTTTTGTTCTGCGGTCAGAATATAATCTGGCTAACCTTGTATGTTCACACAGGAATATACAATTTATGCACATTTTGTAATACTGGTTGCTGACACTAACAGGTATGTGATAACTATTAAAGAAGTTAACATTTTGCAGAAAATATACAAAAATTGATATTTCATCATGAACAAACTGGCAGTCAAGTCAGAAGCCTATTTTCAGAACCCAGGCTTCTGTTAAAAAGCAGCTCTTTCACAGCCACATTTCTAAAAATAAGGTTCTCTAGGCAGAAATTTTAAGCTATAACTCATTATGCAAAAGCTTGCACAGGAAAGTAATAAAAAAGATTTGGTTTATGTTTTTGGTTTTTTTTTTAAAAAAGGTTTCTATCTTGCACCTTTATTTGTGTCAGGTTTTAATGTGTAGTTGTAATCAGGGAAGAAAGAAGGACTTCAGTGCATTGAGTACTGAAGGAAAGAAATGGAAGCAAACCCTTCTCAAGTGAGCTTATTGCTTTTTAATTAGTGCCTGTGGGAAGATACTTTGCTATATCAGTGCCATTTGTACTAGTACTATCTTGCAACGGTGATGTGCAAAATGTTTCCCACATCTCCTACCATCTTGTATAGCCCCAGAGCAGACATACATAAATAAGCAATGGAAAAGGTAGAAAACAGATTCAGTCATGCCTGTTTTGCTGATGCCTGATCAAGGGGAAAAAAGGAGGGAAGGCACAGAAGATGGGAGGGAAGATGAAGAGTATATACTTCATAAATTGACTGTAACAGCTGTTGTATGAAATTCTGGGATTTGCTATTCCACACAGCACAGGATGAAGGCAAAACTTGCAAGACTGTATTTCTCTGTGTAATGAGTAGGCAGCCATGCGGTTAAATCATTTGCTTTCTCTGGGACACTGCTGTGTTCTTTGCCATTGCATTTAACTGCTCTCAGGTACCACAGTGTCATTCTCACCTTCCTTATTATGATTTTTCCCCTTGTACTTGCCACCAAATGCCAAGTTTTACAGCGGAGAAGCTGCTGGCAAAAACATTGACCCAAAATAAAGCAGTCAGTATTTTACAAACAGTTGGTTGAAGTCACTTCAAACTTCTGGGTACAAGAAAACAGAAGCAGTGGAGGGACAAAACCTGTTTGCTCAGGAGCTGTTTCAGAAAATCTTATTAGGCTTGTGCATGGCTACTGCCAACTTAGTTTTCCTATTCATGCAGCTAGATTTTCAAGCATGATCTTAGCTCTTCTGTGGAACACAGGGAAAGGAGGATATTCTCTCTGAATTCAGTGTCTTACACAAATTAAAAAAAAATTGATTAAGAAATTGGTAAAAGCTTTTAAGATTTTGTATAAAAGTAAGAAAAATATATATATATATTTAAATATAGAATCCAGTTACTAGTAAAAAACTTAGTTTGATATTTTATATTGGTGAGTTTGGACAAAAATCATCAGTATTAAACTGATTTTTCTTCAGAATAAGTCAACTTATTGGTTACCAAAATATTTTGCCGTCTCTCTGCTGAAATAAAACAACTTGCAAAACATGAAAAACCTGCCTTGTGGGGTATCTTAGGCCTGTAAGGTAGCTGTAGTACATCAAGTCAAGTGCATAGTTTTGATTTAGGATTTTTAGTTTAAACTGCAGTGTCACATCTATTTTCTGAAAGTATTTCTAACATATGTTATATCCTAGCATATGCTATATTCAAGCAATGTTTATTTTATTCCTAATTATAGCAATTAAATTTAGTTCTTGAAAATCAGGAATCCAAAATAATTTGTGCTCTGTTGTCATTGTTGTGACACAGGACTGACAGCATTTCTTTAAAGAAGAGTTTCAACTGAAGGCACAACATGGAGCCAAATACACAGGAGAAGAAATTCTGCCATTATGGTTCTTTGCTCTGTGTATTTAATGTAGAGTCCAGAATGTAAGAAGTTGAATGATCCCCTCAGAGTATTTATAGTTACATATTATTTACCCAAAAGGCCATACTCTGATCATTTGTCTAAATATGAACTTAGGGAGGTTTGTTCACATATTAAAAGTCTCTGTGGACTAAATCTGGAATATTTTATCTGTCCTTTCTAATGGAGATCTTCTCTGCTGTGTTGATTTTGACCAACCATCACAGTCTTCAGCCTGCTGTGTTATTTTAAATTCCTCAGATGCAGATTATATATTTTATAAAATGTATGTTTTAAGGTTTTCTCTCAAGGTACACATTCTAACTACTGCATTGTTGTAACCTAGTGATAGTAAAGGACCATAAGTAAGGTTTTAAACCTCCAAGTCAAGAGTAAGACACATTGATCAAGTACTTCAGAGAAGTAGTCTTAGATTTTTGAAGCATTATTATACTATACCTTTGATAAATATATTTTTAAATCCCCCTCCTTGGTTATTCTAAATATTTCTTAAAAGTGGAATACAAAAAAGAAAATTTTATGGCTTAGAAGCATCTTCAACTGCAGGGAAGTGTCTAGGTTTTTCCTCTGCAGGCAGAGGATTTAATAAAATCTTGGCATTTGGGCTGAGATGTCTAAGGTTCAGGAAAACAGCTTGGCTTTACACCAACTCTGAAAATTCTGGTTTGTAATGGAAATTCTATGGATCAACAACTATGGCATCATTAATAGCTGTGGTATTGAGGGAGGTAAAATAGTAGTGTTCTTATTAGTTCTGTTTTACCAGACCTGTTAATTACTTAAATCCTTTTGCTGCTTTTCTCTGACTCTGTAAGCTCCATGAATGCTGCTTTGATCTTTTAGAAAAACTGCTTGAGAAAAATGTGTGAGTCCTCTGGAATCTATTTTGATGAATGTCATCAACTTCTGAGGGTTTCTAAACCACTACAGAATTTGTCACACAGCACACAAAGGTTACTTACTGTGTTTATGAATATAGATTGGCTTAACTTGGGGCAAAGATCTTCAGAAAATGCAGGCAATGTTGTGGAGCAGATGGAATTTATTAGAGATGGGGGATGTTCTGTTTTGCACTGGTTTGCTTCTTTTCTTCACTTACGAAAGTGCCTGACAAGAAGTAGCTTCCTGTAAAACTGTGTGGTTTGCATTCTAACTATCACACTTTAAATACATTTTCTTCTCTGATCTTTTGCTGTATCTGGGGTAATCTCCTGATAGATCCCTATCCAAGTCCCTGGTGAGTATAGAATCCATGGATGTCAACCTTTCCAGCCCAAGCCAATTACCAGAGCATCTTATCCCTTTAGTTTAAGATCCTGACATTCTCTCTTGTGCAGTGAAATCCAGCATTAATACTGAGAACACACTCTGACTGATACTCAAGTTTTTGAGGCTGTTCCTGTTTCCACTGATGTCTTTGAAATAAAAAAATCAACCAAGAAAAAACAAACCCAAACAAACTAACAAACAAACAAACAAGCCCATCCTAAATGATAAATGTAAATGGGAGTACTGAAAGTGTCACACTTGGAGATCCAGATTCTTTTTCCTTTACAGGCTCTCTGCAGGAACTCAAAGGAAATTCAGTCCCAAACAGATTACAGTTGCCTAGGACCATTTCTGCTTGGGCTAAGAGTATCTCCAAGAATGAATTGCCTACCATCTGTTCTTTGCCACAAGGTCACGTTGCTTGTTTGTTATCCTTCTGGACCACCTTTTTTTCTGCAAAGGTGCTGTTTAGCTGTTCAGCTCCTCTGGTGTAGTGGAAGGTTGTTGAGAACTTAAGACAGTAATACTTGGTGGAAGATGCTTGAAACTGGAGAACTTACCTAAGAATTATCACGAACATATATACAAAGTCTGCAAGGTATCTGACCTCAGGTACTAGCAGATCATATGAAATCTGAGCAAAAATATTACTGGTTGCCTAAAAGCTGCAGAAATACACTTGGTCTAGACTTTATTTTTTAAAAAAATGTTTTAGTTTAAAATGTTTTAATTATTTTGTTGAACAGATACTCACATTCACCTGAGAGACTGGGCAGAGTTGTTACTGCTAAATTGAACAATTCCACATTTACATCACTGATACTTTGAATCTTTTGCAATACAGAGTAACAATGAGTGGGGATCTCCTAATTCTCCCCTAGTAATGTATACCACAAAAAAATTCTGTAAAAATCCATTTTAATATTGAAATAAAGTCAGCCATTAGAATTCTTTTTCCTGTAATACCTATTGGGTGTCACATATTTTGGATAATTCACTGTTTAACATCTGGCATTGCTTTTCAAAGATATGAAAAAAAAATCTACTCTCTCTGCAATCATCAACATTCAAGAACATGTTCAGTTTTCTGAGGCCTAGGACACAGAAGGCAGCATGGCAAATAAATGTATTCCTTCTCAGCATAAGTTCCCTAGAGCATTCTTCCAGTTCAGAAACGGAGGCAGAAAGAAATCCATATCCAAAGACTCATTGTGGGGGCATTTCCAAGAGGAGAAGCCACTCCTAGAGCTCCACTCCAGGACCACTGAACAGATTTTTATTTTATTATTTAGAATTAAAGACACATGAGTTAAAGAAATTATAGCCATCTAAAGGTGCTGTCTTCATCTCAGTATACAAGAGCTTTTCTTAAGGCTGTTCTGAGCAGAACATAACTCAATTTAGACTTCCTTCCAGAAAACTGCTGATTGTAAGATGTAGCTGGATGAGTCTTCTCTTAGCAACTTCAGAAAGTTCCTAAGTATTAAACCATCTCTGATTGCAAGCCTCCTATTTTCCAGCAAATTCTCACAAGCATCTACCATATCTTGACTGCTAAGTTTCTAAGCAGAAGGCTGGGTGTCACTAGTAATATAAACAATTAACCAGATAAGAAACTTCTGTTGAGTAACACAGAAGTCTTCTTTTTATTATTTGTTTTGGACACATGCACTTTGGGATCTGAAGAGGGTTGTGAAATGAACCTTACTCTCCCCATGGGCTGTTCTGCGTAAAATCAGAATAAGACTGCATACACATCAAAAATGTGATTAGAAAAACATTTAGGGAATTCCTGTGTTCTCTTCCAGCCAAATGTGAAGCTAGGCGTGCTGTCAACATGACTTTTGTTGAGCAACATGTCATTGCATGCTCGTGGATGTCCTTTGGCTGATGCTTTCCTTTGGGCACGCACATTCCCGTTCACTTGTGCACATTGTCTGCTCATTTTCTACACAATTTGCTTCGAAAATGTTTAAGCGCGCGTCTGTGTTAATGGTTAGAGAGATGCATTTGCTGGTTAGTAAGATTAGTAAGATCTGCAGCTCACTGTGGGTGACAGCAATAAGTAGAAGTGATGTTGTGTAGTGGTAGTCATACAGAAGGCTCTGTGGTGACAAGCCTGTTGGACTAAATGTGCTTTTTCAAAGTGTCACACTGTTTTACAGAGCTGCTTAGGACTGCATAATATGCTGTGTTCATTTTCTGGGGTTTTTGTCTGGTTTAAAACCACTAGAATTTTTTGTAGCCTACTTGTGTACTCAACTGAAGCATATTTCAGGATTTTATTAGTCTTCAATTGCAGAAGATCCCAACTGCTGTTTTCCTTCCACCTCACTTCTTTTAGCCCGGAGCTCTGTCATTTAAGTTGTTTCTGTATCTGCTAGGGGTGATGGATTTTAAGACAGTTACTTAGGCTACAGAAAAACGGTGGGATATATTGTCAAAAAGTGATAGTCATTAGGAAAATGTTGTAGGGACTCATGGCAGTTTTAAACATTGAATTTGATTAATAAGAACAAGTAAGCAACATTTACCACAGAAGGTTTTCAGCAAAGTTTTGCTTCCTAGAAAGATAAAAGGAGGCTTTTTAAAACTGGAAAACATTCTAATAACTTAAATCACTAAATATACCAAAATATAAGTTTCTTTGCATTTGCATTGTGTGTGTCTGTGCATTTCCTCACTGCCTGTGCCAATTTTGCTACTCTAAGCAGGTGTTTGGATCTTTGCCTTTTCCTCCCCCCTACTACTAGCGTGCAATAGGTACAGGGTTTTTTTTCGCTATCATTAGCTACAAAAAAACTCAGTTTAAAATTTATGCACCCTGGAGCTGGGAAATGACAGGTGCAATGCACCCAGCTCTGCAACTGCAGGTACCTTTGAACACACAGAGTTGGCACTCTGCTTTTTAAACTTTTCTCTAACCATACAGTCATGTTTGGATTCTCTAATAGACAGTCACTAATTAGTGTTTACCTAAAAACGTTTTGTGAGTCCACCTTTCATAACAACACCGTGATCTCATAGATGCATACGCTGCAGACCTTGACTTCACTTGTCAAGAATGCTTGAAATATGAAAACTCAAGATAAATTATATCTTGCCACAAGCCAGCTGGTACACAGGTGAATATTTTCTAGTGCTGGCAGTAATTCTGCATCTGCTTAACACATACGGTCCTTTACAAATCCTAGCAAGCTGACCACCTCTTCATCCATCAAGAAGAGAGTCTATTGAACTCTCTAAAGTTTTCTAGATACTGAAAACAAGCTATTTTGAAGATTTTTTGAACTTTAGGTAGAATCCTTTTTATTCCTTTCTTCCTGTGTTAGATTACTTTTGTTCTGGATTTTAAGAGAACATTTGTGGCATGCAGATATTGCACTATCCTTTCAGCAGATGCTAAGAAGGTTCTTAGGAACCTTATTTTGCCTATTCACCCTACAACAATTTTGTTTGTCAGTGTCCTATGAGTTACAGGATTCCTGGTGGTTATTGTGAAGGATTCTGTGTGCTTCCACCTGACAAGATTTTGGAAACAAATGGAACTTACGTTCTTGGACTCCACTTTGATCAGCTAAATAGATAGAAAATAGTTACTGTTAGGCAAAGAGCTGGTAATAGGCAGATCAGAAGGAATGAAAAGGTAATCTTTATACTGGCTTGAACAAAACAGCTTTGGTGGAAGATTTTAGCATTCGTGAGACTACAGACATTCCTTCCACCCTGCTTCTTGACATGTTTTGTCCACTTGACAGTTCCCTGTGTGCCTGTGCTATGTGTTTTATGCTGAGTCTGTGCTCCACAAACTTCAAATAGGCTATGAAGTCCAAGTTTTAAGTGAGCTAAGGACTCCTGTGTAAGGATGCAAAGCATAGTGCATCCTTTCTGAAAAACTGGAAGTGGTTTAAGCTGTCTGTGTGATCAGATGCTGTAGAGGAGGTAGGTGATGAAATGGAATTGTAGTGGAAGCTAGCATGTGAGACTATTTCAGAATTAAATGCAATACAAATTCCGTAAATCAACTCTTCCTGCATATTCCTTTCTATCTCTTTTTCTCATACTATTTCAAACAAGTCTAGAAACAAATCAAAACATTTTCTCCTAAGTGCAGAAGGAAGCAAAAAGAAAAAAAGTAGCCATTTCTAGATCTATTTCTCAGTATTTGCAAGGTGTTCAGTACAACAGAAATGGTCCCCATTAAAGGTAGTTAAGTCTCAGTCAATTTGCCCTTCAACCAAAACTTTCAGCAGAGACATTATGATTGATTTTTGACACTACATTCAGCTACTGGCAAAGCAAAAAAAAGTTTTTTAGAGTTTCAATCTGAAGCACAGCATAGACTGTAAGGAGGCAGATTCCGAACTGAAGCATTTTCAACAGTACCAGGGAATACACTGATGTGTGTTTGTAAATAAAAGTGCTGAGTTGCTTCTTTTGGGTTTTTTACTCACCTGGAAGATTCTAAATGAAACACGGTAAAGTGAAGAAGTAATTTCTCAGTAATATTTTCAAACTTCTAAAAAATTCTTTAAACAGGTTTATATGTAACTTTACTGGCATTAAAACTGTGATTTTTTTTCCTATTTTAATAAAAATAGGATTTGTTGAAGGTTTGGTTTAATATTAGTTTATGCAACCAATAATTGTTTTAGGTAAATAAAATAAAGAGTATGATTAAGGAACAAAACTAGTAAATTAAATTTGGGATACAATCTTTACAGACAGCCAACATTTCACAGTGCCCTTTCTAAATTATGGAATAAATTCACAAAAATTAATTTTTCCTAGGAGTGGTTAACCTGACCAAAAGCTCAAAGTAAGCACGAGTCTGTGAAGCTGGACTAAGATCTGCTGGCTGTATTTTCAGTGTCTAGTTACTCAGCAGTAAGAGATTATCACTTTGTAGAGAAGAAGCACCATCAAATCCTTTACAAGCAGTATGTTTTAATGGCACAGTGTTTTCCAGGCAACACAAGGGAGAAAGGAATAAGCACAAAGACAGTTCAACATTGTTAGGAAGTCCTTCAGCAGTGGGGTATCATAGATTTAATGACATGAGTTTCCTTTGTGAGGTTAAGCGTCAGCTTTAATGATGTTTTAACACTTTTCTTTTCTTTTGCATTTACAATAGCAGGAAATAAAAGATTGCTTTTAGCATAGTGGCCATAATTTTATTTTTGGAAAGTCTCAGAGAAAAACTGCCTAAATAAATGGACATTTAAAAAAAATTATCTCAGACTTTTTTTGTTACTTTGGTAGAGATATTTGGCTATTCCAAAACAGCCTGTTATAATGTTTTTAGTAAAAATGTTCACCTAGTCTTTCAGTTTTCCCACACTAATTGTTTCTGCCAACATTCCAAACTATTATAGGAAAATATTAAAATACAAATTAAGCAACCAAAATGCTTTTGTGAATGCTGTAGGCCCAGGTCACATGCCTTTCCTTGCTTTGTTGATAAGGCTTTCAGTTCCTTCGTGGCTACTTGCACGTCCTTCTACTGTGTTCTGGTTTTATGTTAACTATGCATCAAACAGAAGTTATTTCCTTTACCTAACATGCATTTGATGTGATGAAAGCAGTCTCCTGTTTTACTGCAGTGCCATGCTGCACATACCTGATGGAGCCCAAATGTTGGACAGGCTGTAAAGTGGAAATAGGGTTGGTATAGTCTGGTAGGACCAAAGCAGGAAACTGCTTCTGTTCCTGAGAAAATGAGTTAATCGATTGTTGTACTTACTTCTGTTTGAACTCTCCTGTAGTTTTTCACCATGACAGAAGAGAAAGATTTTGGGTGGAAGAACCAAACAGAAAAGACATTTTTTCCAATTTGGATCCATTCAAAGGACACAAACATAAAACACCATGCCACTTAGCTTCAATAAACAAACAAAAAAGAAATAAAAAATCAGAGGATAGGGAAAAGTAGATTCTCAAAGACTGTTTTCTTTATAATGGCATTTAATAATAGAATTCTCAACAACAACATACTGAAATGTACTGATTAGAATTAAGTTCCTTTAGATTTACAGTAATAAAATAAAGGTTTATTTCACCTTTTACCTGATTTTTTTAACCCCCCTGTGTTAGAGTGGATGCAGACTCTTCTTTCAGTGATTGCATCTTAGTACTTTCCAGAGGCAGCCTGAAAGGACCATCCCATCTCTCCCGTAACCAAGGAGAACTTCCCAGAATTGCTCGGGTTTTGCATTATAATCTAAAGTAAACTGCAACAGGGATTTCTTTTAATGAGGCAATTGAGAGCATGGAGGTGGTAGTCAGGCTGTGTGACACTGTCAGAATGTTGCTAAGCTTTAGAGTGGAATAATTGTAATTGGCAACATCCTCATTAATCATGGCTAATGTTAATGATAGCTCCCTGTAGTGACTCATGAAGAGGTGATGGCCTTAATGAAAGCTGCCTTAGAGGCTAACAGATGCTGGTTGAATTTCAGTATTTTAAATGTACAATTGTTCAGTTCTTCTAAATAAGGTGATGGTCTTTTCCTACTGAATAATAATATGGGAAACTTGGTATTCAGTCCTATTCTTTACTGACCTGATTTTTTTGGAATTACTGAGTACATAATAGACAAGTGCAAAAGGAAAACAATTCAGCATGCATTGCAAATTCAGATCCATGCACACAGGTTAAATTTTGTGTATTCTGATCTATGTTTTAATACTATAGATGTCATTGTGAATGTACTGAATAGCACAAGAATGTTTACTGCTACATATAAGAAATATTGACTAAGATGTGGGAAACCATAATAGTGTGCTGCTTTATCTCTCTACTAATGCTTGATAGCTCAATATTCAGTGTTTACCAGTGTTGCTAATCTCCTGGTTGTGTTCCTAAGTGCCTTTGGCTCCTGCTGCTCTTTCTGTGAGCTTAATGAGTAGGAGAAGAAGAAAAATCAGCCCTTAGCTAAGGCACTGGGGTAAAACCTCTGAGAACTTCAAATTTTGGCTCTCCTACCATTTTATTCATGAGCATGGATATTTAAGAACTCTAATCTTGAATTAGTAAGGTACTTGTAGTTCAGTTAGAAAACTGGAATTAGTCAAGTGCTTAAACTTAATACTTCAGTAAATACTTCACTGAACTGGAACCTGATATCTATGTTCTCTAACCGAAAAAAAACCCACAAATAATGCATTTGCACTAGGCTATGTGATGATTAATAGAGAAATAGTTGTTAAATGCACGTATTTTAGCTAACAGGAATAAAGCTTTTACATAAATTTTTAGGACTTTTTTTTCTAAATTTGGATTTCTCCTACTTAGCAGGTTTCTCTTATGTGCTTCATTTATAGGCCTAATCATTTATTCTTTCTTTATCAAGATACAGTCTTAAAATATGTAGGCATTTGTTGCCCTACTTGTTGTCATATGTGTCAATAATATTGTGGAAACAGAATTAAACAAAGGTGTCATCATGCATGAGCTAGATAGGAAATGCATTTTATCATCCTTTCCAGTGATGGAATATCGTTTATGCTCATAGGTGAAATGTATATTGACCCTTTTCGTTCCCGTTAGGTACTGACCTCTATATCATCACCTCCTGTGACACCACACCATATCATGTCTTTCAGAATTCTCTTTGTCTCTTGAAAGGGTTGATCTCAAAATGTGTTCCGTAGAATTATCATTTTACCTTTAGATATGTATCGATGTGCATGACATTTTGTTATTTTGTGCCCAGACTTCTCTGTGAATTTCCCACTCTCTTTAAGCTATTCCCTCCTGTTTAGTATATACAAGAATGGCAGTTTTTGAACTTTCAAAGGAGACCTTTAAAAAGAAATTCTCAGCTTGACTATGGCATTAGCTTGTACTATGTTGAACTAAAGCCAGGTAGGAGTCAGATCTCCTTTAGTTACCGGCATCTTCTTTATACACCTTTCAGTACTTCTGTCGCTTCTACTTGTAACCTTACAGTTGGTTTCCAAACGTTATCTTTATTTATCATGGAGATTTTCTGAGACATTGTGTCAAAATTTCATCATTTAATGTCAAGGGACCTGTTGATTTAGAAATACTACATGGAGTTATTTGAGCTTCTGAACGTCCCCATCTTTTGTTGAGCATTGGTATATCAATAGTGTGCTATTTATGCAATAAGGAAAAACGTTAAAAGTATTGTAAGGTACTGCTATATTTGATACCCCTTGATTTTGAACAATTACAAGTATTTAGGGTTTCTTTACGGGTAAATTGTTTTGGCATAAGGACAAGATACATTAGAATCTTAAATTAGTCCTGAGGAAAGTCTGCAGGTTTTCTAATAATGTGAGCAAACTTCGTTGAAGTTCTGTTTCTGTGTAATTCCGTCTTGAGCTACACCCTGATTTTCCTGCCATCATGGTAGGCTTTTGGGAGAGTTGAAATATTCCTAGCTTATGGAATTAAATTTCACTGCTTATTTTGAGGGATTTTAATATGGAAATGAGTCAGACTTCCCAAAGAGCTGTGAAGCTGAGGGTAAGGGGTCACTTTTGTTTCTTTTCCTCCATACTAATTTTTAATTTGATTGTCGGCTCCCACAAACACACTGATATCTGAAGTAAAACATCTGACTTTTCCCTATATGTAATCAGATACAGGAAGGGGACAGGATGTCAAATATCAGAGGTCATTGGCATGGAGAGAGTTGCCACTTCCCTGAAAACACAGTATGTTAAAAATCTTCTATGGAGGATTTACAACTGGTGAGACAGAAAACTAGATTCAGGATTTAAAAAGAGGAAAACAAAGAAAATCCATCATCTAGACAGATAGCAGACTTTGCTTGTATTCCCTTTTAATTTGGGCTGTTCAATAATGCATCATGTTAGTCATCTAAGTTGCACCTCTCTGTGTTACAGTTAGGAAGGTAAGTTTATTACAACTAATCAAACAATTACAACAAGTTCCAATGCAGGTAGCATATGGAGCACTGAAAGGATAAATTGTAACTTCCAAGTGAAAATTCCAGACAAAAAATAAAAGCCAAATGCAGAAGAAAGGCTGTTGGCTAAAATTAGGCCAGCTGAAGTTTATTTCAGGGAGTTACATACAGCAGCTTCTAAATCTGTGTCCATTGTGACATCTAAAGATAATCCTTCATGTCTTATAAAAGCTGGTAAGATAAATGTTTTTTTTTATTATATTTGAAAATTAAAAAAAAAAAAAGTCTTCCTCAGACATGGATTTGTTTCAACAGAGTTAACTTTATACTTGTATTACTTTATGTCTGTTCCACAGTAGGTACAAATTGTAGTATGATTAAGTTCTTCTACCATACTTGCAGAGAAGTTGGAATAGGAAGATCTTATTCATTTTCCATATGCCGTAGAGTTAAATTGTTATGTTTATATTCTTCCCTTAATGTAATACTGGTAATAATATTTCTCCCTTCTGTTTCTCAAATTCTGAGAGATTACAAATATATTATTTCTTTCATGGTGGGATCTGCTTAAACTGTTTCAAAAGAATAGAGGAAAGTAGATGTTGCTTTATTAAAACTTCAGTATTGAATCATGGAGTGTATTGCAAATTTCAGTCATCGCCCTTGCTACTCTCACTTAACAATCACATTCCTTCTTTCTTACTTTCCAGACATGGTTTCTGGATCTAGTATCATTCTGAGGCAACATTCTTCAAGATGGTATTATTGTTTAGGTTTCATGTTTTAGCCTGTCAATTTATAAGCAGATAGTGATACTGCCATTGATTCATTTGGTTTGGAGCAGGTCTGAAAATGGGTCATGACTGTCATAAAGCAAAGAATCTTCTCTGGTCTGATAGAAATTGGAATCGGTGCCTCAGTTCTGCTAGACACAGGGCTGTCCACCAGGATTTTTTTGCTCTTTTTTTCATCAAGGTTTCACAATATTTTTACAGTTCAGATATATTCACTGTGTAATTCATAGTTCTGTTAGAAAAATAGTTTATCCTCCAAAAATTACTCCTTTTCTTGAACACAGAATGAATTTTAAGGAAGTCTGCAAGTAGGTCCACTTAAAAACTAAATCCAGCTAGGCTGGAAGGTTAAGAAATTTGATATGCTTCTGACTCTTCTTTCCTAGAGGGATTCAGAATACGATGCTTTTAAGTTGCTAAATGCAGCCACTGTATTTTCAGTAGTAACCATACTATTTGTAGAGGAAAAAAATCATACATAACAAAAAAGGGGTTTTTGTTGCATGTTTGTTCCTGAAATACTGCCTAGTAAAGTCAGACCTGACAAAAAATAATGTCTATAGGTTTGTAGATATTTTTTTTTCAGATCTTTTACTAACCACATTTGTAATCACATTTAGTTTATGGCTTTAGTTCTGCTTTGGATTGCATTCACATACATATTCTCTCTTTTTTTTATTTTTTTATGGCTTTGTTGAATCCTTATTCTGTCTTAGTTTTGTGCTCTGCTCATATCTTTTGCTGTGTTGATATAAGTGCTCCTTAAAATTAGATAAAAGCTATTTCCCTGAATATGGAGTGGTTTTAATCCTTTGAGATTGTTACCGTTGACTCTTTTTCTACTATGAACTTCTGTGAGACTTTTGTGAGGTACAATTATCCTATTATATCCATTTTTGTTCTAGTTGATATTAGGCATTAACCAAATGTTACTTTCAGCGAATAGTCTGAGATACTTTACTGGGATCATAAACTGCAAACCATTTTAAGAGGTGTATTAAAGTTAATCAGAATGTATGTTATTATTTTAAAAGCTAATTCTGCACTACATTACATGTTAAAATCATACGGAGAGATTCAGAGGCTGTAGGTTCAGTATTATTACACATAGTGAAGGACAAAATTCTCAGCAATGATACTGTGTAAAATCAGATCCGTTCACATTTAGATAGCTTACATGTTTGGAGTGTACTTTCTGCAGCACAGCAGTGCCAGAGACCTCTTTTTTTTTTTTGTCTCTATGTAGTGATATAATGGGTTCATGGGATGTTAAAAGAGTCACAACACAAAGTACCTTCTAGTTCCCCATGTAAAGTTCACTGTAAGAGACCAAGTTCGCATTAGTTTCAGTTGTGTGGCTATTGAACAAATAACAATTATTATTTAAAACGGAAGGCAAACATACATATATATGCATATATATATATAGTACAAGAGGAATTTAACAGAAAACATCGTTTTAGTTTCATCACTTTGATTCTGGCTGCTTGAACAGACAGTGGAAATCGTAGCTTAGGATGTCATGTTTGTCTTCTGAGCAATTTGATTTGAAGGTTTGTAAATCATTGTCTTTTTACAGTAGCATTTACTGTTCCACTTTCTCTCTTAAAATGCTGTGCAAAATAAAAACATCAACAATAAAGGAAGGAACAGCAAAATCTAATTTTTTCAAATCATCATGAATAAAAAAACCAATCAAAACCAATGAGGCCTCTTAGGCAGAGCATCCATGAAATTAAAGAGAAATTTGAATCATATGTTGCTTATTATGCGTGACTGCCACAGTTTGATATCTGTCTGATGGTTTAAATCAATAATCCATTTTTTAACTCTGGCTTGTTCATCCCATCCCTCTCCCCTCAAGACTCATTCATCCTGCTTATTGCAGAAGACTGTGAATACCTCTCAGTTACACAACATATCCAAGTATTAATTTTTCTTCTCTCCTTCCATTCCTAAAGAGGATGTGATTTCCATACTTTTACAATGACTAAAGATTTAAAAATTACGTACCAATTTGTAATTTAAACCCCTTTGGAGACAGGTGCGTGTTTCTTTGGCTTTCCAAAAATAATTGCTCCATGAGAGATGATAAAGTGTCTATTCAAATGCATTTTAATGAATTTTTTTACTCTTTGGTGTGAGATGCCCTAAATATGATTTATACACAAATCTTACCTGTGACATAATTAAACTGTATTAATAGCCTTGACAACAGCCATGTTTTGTTGTTATTAGGAACATAATCTGTCACTGGAATATATGCTTTTTTTTTGTTGTTGCCTCTGCACATTATTTGCCTTCCTATTTACTCTCTAATTAAAAAGCCAACGAGAATAGCTTGGCACTACATTAATCTGTTGCCATTCTGTGTGTGCATTTTCTCTGGACTCAGTCTCCTGTTGAGTCATAAGGTATTCTAAATTCCCCAGTAAACACAATTAATGAGGAATTTTGGAAGTACAGCAATGGCTAAAATTGCTCTGGAGCAAGCTGTTTGGTAAGCACAGTTGAACCACATTAATTGGAACTAGGTTACATGTGCTACAAAAACATGGTTATATTCATAGAGTAACAAGGACTTGCTTTGGCCAGATGTCATCATAGGATGTACTTCAGTGACTGGTTTTACATTTTCAAAAGCTTTTAATTATTTGGTTGCATTTTAACTTACAAGCAAATGAACAAGGTTTGTGGTTCTTTTTTTTTTTTTCTTTCCCCAAAGTGTCTGACAGTCTTATGCTGACAAACAGAAAAACCTTTTTTGGGGTTTTCTTTTTCCTGTTAGGGAAACAGATTTTAATTTACATGCTTCAAGGAATAGCAAAGCACAGGTAGAATGGCAGCGAGTTTTGGCACTTCATCTCATTCTGTTCTACGATTGCAGCACTTTGAAGAAGCCATCAGAAAGGGGAAGCAAGTTAAAAAGATAAGACCCCTGTGCTGCAGAGGGGCCACTGTGTTGCAGGTGTGAGCTACAGCATTGGTCTTGGTGGGTGTTGTAGTTTAACCCCAGCTGGAGGTAAGCACCATGCAGCTGCTTTGCTCTCCTCACCCTGCTGAAATGGGGAGGAGAGGTAAAAGTAAAACTTGGAGGTTGAGATAAGAACAGTTTAATAATTGAAACAAAGTAAATAAAGGAAGTAAAATACAGTAGTAATAGTAAATAATGATAAAAAGAAGAAAAACCAAATGGTGCACAATACAATTGCTCACCACCTGCTGACCAGTGCCAGACCCCATCCCTAAAACCAGATCAGGCCCCCTTCCAGGTAACTTGCCTAGCTTTGATACTGAGCATGATGTTCTGTGGTGTGGAATATCCCCTCTGGCCATTTTGGGTCACCTCTCTTGACTATGCTGCCTCGCAGCTTTTTACTGTGCCTCCTTACTGGCAGAGCATGAGACACAAAAAAGTCCTTGACTGAGGATAAACATGACTTAGCAGCAACCAAAACATCAGTGTGTTATCAATGTTGTTCTCATACTGATTTAAAAACACAGCACTGTACCATCTACTGAGAAAAATTTAACTCTATTCCAGCCAAAACCCAGGACAGTGGGGAAAGCTCCCTCTGACATTGGCAGTGCTGCTCCTGGTTTGTCAATAGCTCAGCCTTTATCAATGCAAAGCTTTCCAGAAGCTTGTGGCATAGTAACAAGTACTGGAAATGTTATGAGGAACAGCTTGACGGTGTCCTTTTAAGATAAATGTGTATATGAGAAATTACACACTTGAGTTGTAACTTGGATGAGCATTTTCATTTCCAGCATGCTTTGGTTATTTTCTTAATATCCATCTGTTTCTGTGTTCAGTAATTTATACTTTATTTACTAGCACAAATTTAGCTCTTAGGCTCAAAAATAGGCTGTTTTCACTCTATTTTCTGGACCGCTTTCTTCCCCTCTCTTTCCCAAACCCTGCAAACCAGTGCTTGGACAGATTCCCAAGTACGTGTAAGGCTCTATTTGAGGCTTTACCTCTGTGGTGGCCTCCAGGAGCTGAGTCGGAAAGAAACACAGTGCTCTGTTTTATGCATCTGTTAGAGCCAGTGAACATGATCTGCCACAAAATTAGAAACAGACTTTTTGAGACTTTTCGTTTATCCAGCAGTTCCAAGGAGCTGAAGAAGGCATGCTTAGTGTTTCAGAGTAAAGTTGGGGGACTCCTTCGTAGATTAGAGCAGGTCAACTGAATGAAGTCAAGAATAAGTTGCTTCATTTTAACATTCTTATTGCTGGAGATCTGTCTGGATCCTTACACATCCCTACAGACCCCTGCAGCCTGGAAGTCATAACAGAGCTGAAAATTTGTCTGCAAGGTGTAGTGGTTCCAAGATTGTATTTTTATCCCCTGGAACATCTTCTTTTCCATCCTGCTTGAATTACATTAATTATTTAACTGCATTAACAAAGAAAAATTAAGTGAAGAAAACAATGAGAGTGATTTAATAATTTTTATAGGATTGTTTATCATGACAGAGATAGAAACAAATGTTTTGCTAAATGTGATTAAATGGAATATTGGATGACAGTATGTAGGTATCTTAAAGATGTCTGATTATGGGTGGCATCTCATTAAATCCTCTGAGATGTAAGCACACATTCAAATATATTATTAAAAAAAATGGGTTCAAGCACAAACTAAGGTTTGTTTATGTGCTTTGTTAGTAGCAGGATGCTTATAATTTAATCCATTTTTTTCCCATTCCGTTTCATTAATGCAAAAGAAATTTTTTTTTAGCTTTAAGTAAAGTTTTTTTGTCTTTTCAAATTTCAAGGGAAGGTTTGCTCTTACATATTTCCCACTTCACCACTGAAGAATTTTGTGTCAAGAGTTTGTTACGCATGGAGGACTTCGCCTGTAGGGTAGTGCACATATATAGACCGGTATGGTCAAGGAAAATGCAACTGCTGCTATTTTAAAGTATTTTGTATTGCACAGTGTTGTACTCTGTGAGAATTTATTATAAATATATGATTTTATTCCTTGGTTAACCTGTTTTCAAAAACGTCAAAGGACCTAGACACTCATACTTACACACATGGGGACAGTATGTGTTAGTATTGTTAATATTTCTATGTCTAATCTGCACATTTATGGGAAATATGGTTGAAATAGACTGATTTTAACTTTGTGTATATGGTATGAGGTATATTGCAAAGCTTATTTTTAATGCATTTTAGCTCATAACAGTAAGTTTTTAAGTATAACATGTACTTAAAAAAGAAAATTATGGTCACCCTTTTAATAACACAGTGAGTTGTGATGATGATCCAGTATTCTGCACAGTTGCCTTCTCTCTCCTGTATTTTCCATGTGACATTCATATTTCCCAATTGCTGCTTTTTTTGGAATGCTTATAATAAAGCCTGTGTCTAAAAACCCACAAACTTCTGGTAGTGATAAATTTCTAATGACATAATTCATCTGTGTGTGCTCGACTAAATTGCTTTCTTTTTGTGCAGCTGTTTCAGGGATTCTTTTGGAAATGCTTGAGGTTGTTTGGCACCTTTCATAAATGCAGTAGTTGTCACTTTTCTTCAACTGGCAAAACTATGCTGCCAATGAAGAATACAGGAAAGCTAACGTAAAATTCTTATAAAATAAAGTTAGAAAAAAGTGAACAGCTTCTACATTTTCAGCTCTCTCTCTCCCTGCCCCCATACTGTGCTTTATTTTTCAGTTGTCATGATTGTTTTTCTTCACTGTGTGGCACAAAGCACCTCTGAAGCCAAGCACAATTTATATTGCCAAGACAGATGCTATAAAATGAAGCTGAACATGGCAGATGTTGAAAGAGTTGTATGTTTGCAAATGATTACCTGTCATAATATGTTTTTCTGATTCTTTATTTTTTTCTGAAACTCTGGCCTAGAAAAGAAAACAAGGTGGCCTGGTCTTTCAGTGCTTGATTTGAAGCCAAGGAAGAGGAAGAGTTTAGCTGCTCTTTTAGACTAGAGAAAAGAGCTGACATCATAACTTAATTCCAACTAATAAGCTGACAACAAACACAATGAAAAACATTTCACGACTTTGTGTAAAGACCTTCTTTCATTTCTTAGAGTACATGGACTTTGCCTACCTGAAAATGACTGAAAGTCTGGGTAGAGGAAATCAAGATGACAACCTGAAATTGTCATTGTAGAGCCTTCTGTTGCATAAACTCAAATAGCAACTTAGTAAAAAATGCTTTTTTTTTATTTTTAAATTTGCTGAGACCTCTTTCTAAAAGTTTCAGAGTACAAAAGATAGCAGAATTTTAGTCACAGGAACTGTTTTCCATTTCACTCTCTAAGAGTCAGACTAAACAACTGGGAGACGACATTAGTCTGAGTTTTATTTTAGTTTGAGACATTTAAATCTTCATTGAAAATATTTTGCAGAAAAGGATTTGATTGACATTGTTCAGTGTTCCGTTCTGTAATTCACTTGGGTGTTTTCTTTTGAAATGAGCATTTAATACTTAGGAACCTGTCCTTCACTGTGTCTGATAGTCTCTTCATGGTAGAAAGTCTGTTTAGAGAAATGTTACAGCATTGGAAGTAAACCCAACGCTCCACATGTACGTCATCCTCAGAAACAGATGGTTTTCCTAAGAGAATAGGAAGACTTGAGGGTACTGGCTTCTGTAAAATCTATGCATCCTCCTGAGTCTCCTTGACAGTAAGACATTTCTCCTGTCAGTAAGTTTTGCTGTGCTCTCCTGGAAGTCAATATCTCCTTGGTACAGGTGGATGCAATTTGCATCTGACTTTGCCAAATGTTATGGGTGAGAGAAGCTGGAAAATCAATTTTATTAGTTCTAGCTGCCTCATATTCAGTACAACCAGGAATATTGTTCTATTGTCTATGAAATGGCTTCAATGAAAAATTTGATGAGCAATTTAACAATGCAAAAAACCCAAGAAATGCAAGAAGTAAGATACCAATACAGTATCTTACCTCTTCTGATAGTTTTCCCGAGTGTAATTTATAGTACTATCAACAAGGTATTAAGTAACTGGATTTTAGAAAGGTAGGAAAAAAAAATTATAAAAATAATTTTGGAAAATATGTTGTGTGATCCCCAGGGGTGACACATTTTATCTCCAGGAAAAGTAATGCACTCAATCATCCCAAATCATGCAAGGTCCAGCTGGCCTTGTGTAGTCTGTGCTATTTGGATGGATCACCATTGTCATTTCATAGCTGGCTAGTTACTAAAGCCTGCTTACATTCACATATATTGTGGTTCCTGCTAGGGTAAGATGAATGTGTTAATATACAGCATCTCTTTCAACATAGATATTAAAGCTAATCAAAAGATAACAACCTTGAAAGAATTAAAAAAGGTACTTTTTAGCTGTAAGAACAATGCCACAAATGGTATTTATACAATGAAGAGATGTAAGAACAGATATGGGAAGAAGAGCACCTGAGGTTAAAAAAACAAACAAACCAGGGAACACAGAGTGTACACACTCACACACACACACACAAAAGAATATAGAAGTGATTTCACTGTTACATCTTGTAGATAAGACCCATAGGCATTATTTTTGTGTATGGTTAGAGCATACAATGCAAAGATGGATTTGAACAAGTTAGTAGTACTATAGTCATTGCAGAATTAATTGCTTTCTAGTCTTTGTGACCAAAATACATGCTTAACAACCCAAATGTCTAGCTATGAAGCTCACTGCACAGGGTTTTTATTACCCCATTTCCTTTCAATTCCATGCTTATTAGTTAAAATAATCTGCGTAATTGCACCAATGTGAAAGAATAGATATTTTAGAAATAGATCTATATCATGTAGCTTATTAATTATTTTGAGAATCTCCTCTTGTATTTGTAATATTTAATAGCTTTAGAAATTATATAATAAAGTGAATTGTTCCCATATGGAGTTCTGTGTGGAGGGAAAGGTTGGAGACATGTAATGAAGCTCTGCAAAGTCAAATATCTGAGCTGTGGGAATGGTGTGCTCAGCAACGAGTCTGTGTTTCTAGAGGAAAAGGCAGGACTCTTGAGAAAGCTGGGTATGATTCTTAAGTCTTTTACAAGACAATCCCAAACCTGTAGGAGCCCTAAGTTTCTCAGTTGCTTGCCTTCCTAGAACTTCAGGCTGTATGGATGAGCGACAGCCATTTACCTGCAGTTGGTCACGACTCTGGGAGACTGGGTGGACAGGACAGGCAGCACTTATGTGTCTCACTGTCCTATTTCCATCTAACTCGGGATGTTTAGGTGGGCTGGCCACAAAGAGCTTTCTTTTTGTGAGTATAACTAGCACTAGGGCTCATGGTTTTTTTTTTCTATGAACTACACCCATGTTATGAGACTCATGAGGACTGCAGATAGTTATTTTCCAAGAGCACTCCCATGTCTAGAATTTGGGTTTATTTCTTTCATCCTCTTATTTTGCTTCAGATACATATATATATATATTTGTAAATATCTCAGGTCAGATAACAGATAGCTTTTCTTAATGCTTATGTTTATACTTTGAAAGTCTGGAAGATGAAAGACTTTCAGGAAGAAGCTGTTTCTGCTTTTTTCCTATTTAGCTAATATTCCTGTGGCAGGAAACATTTTCAAAAGGTAAGATTAGCTAAGCAGACTCACACAGGATTTACTTCTCTTTATTGTGCTATCTTCTCAACATAAAAAGTAGAAATGTAATATTAGTTCATTTTAGGATTTACAGAGTATGGATACATTTCTGAAAACTACAAATCTGAAACTACAGTTTTCTACTGCACAAAGGTGGTTTTATTTATTTGTTTGTGTCATACTGGTATTTTTTAAAGACATTTCATTGAACTCTTCAATCTAATATTCCCTGCCACAGCTTTTATGGCTCCCTCACCAATTCACCGCAGCCTTGCTGCCAGTTGTAATTGACCAGAATGTCTGGTTTTGTTAGTTATTTATGCAGTATCTTTTGGGAAAAGATGAATTTTCTGTCCCAAAGCAGCTTATTTGAAATGAACTATTGTTTAATTCAATAGTAGTAGCAATGTGTAAGAAGAGAAGGTGATTTTAATACAAACAAGTATCTGTACTTGTCACTCTTAATCCAAATACTCCATTTCTGTTTGGTAGGCTTCAGTCAGCTTCCAGACAGCCTTTGATTTTCCTCTCATTCTGTCCTTTTGGGACCTTTTTTCTCATTATTCTTAAGTTCTGATTTTCTCAACATGGTCTGAGCAAATAGCACTTGCACAATTTACTGATGGTGAGGGAATGGGTCTTTCAGAAGTATTTATCTGCTTTCCTGACTGCTAGCAATTAGCTTCTGTTGGAATTATCTGCTTTCAGTTGCATATCAAACACCATCAAAAGAAGTGAGTGGCTCTTATAACACTGAGAAAGTATTACAGGCATGTTCCAGATATTTCGGAGTTTTCTTACCAAATATGTTAAGATAGCACTAAGACAAAAGGGGCAGAACTTCATTAAACTATTGCAAGTTTAGTTATTAGTTATGGTAATGGGTGATGATAATAAAAATGAAAAGAGAAAAAGAAAGGCAAAATTCTCTCAGACTTGACCATAGAATCATAGAATTTACTGGGTTGGAAAAAACCTCTAAGATCATCAAGTCCATCCTTTGATCCAACCCCACTGTGATTACTAGACCATGCCACTAAGTGCCCCCATCCAACCTCATCTTAAAAACCTCCAGGGTTGATGAATCCACCACCTCCCTGGGCAGCCCATTCCAATGTCTGATTACTCTCTCTGTAAAACATTTTTTCCTAATATCCAACCTAAACCTCCCCTGGCAGAGCTTAAGATCATGCCCTCTTGTCTTACTGACAGCTGGCTGGGAGAAGAGACCAACCCCCACCTGGCTACAACCTCCTCTCAGGTAGTTGTAGAGAGTGATGAGGTCTCCCCTG
>JAWMRA010000113.1:32814634-32878994 GCA_035584735.1 Pseudotriccus pelzelni
AGGAGACTGAGGGGAGACCTCATTGCAGTTACAACTTCCTTGTGAGGGGAAGAGGAGGGGCAGGCACTGATCTCTTCCCTGTGATGACTGGTGACAGGACCTGAGGGAATGTCCTGAAGTTGCATCAGGGGAGGTTTAGTTTAGATCTTAGAAAGAGGTTGGGCACTGGAACAGGCTCCCCAGGGCAATGGTCACAACACCAAGTCTGACAACGTTCAAGAAGCGTTTGGATGATACTCTTGGGCACATGATGTGACTCTTGGGGATGGTCCTGTGCAGGGCTAAGGGCGGGATTCAATGTTCTTTGTGGGTCCCTTCCAACTCAGCATATTCTGTGACTCTGTGAATGCCACATTCAAAGCTAGTTTTTCCAAGTTGAACTTGGCTGGAAGGTGCTGCTACTGTTAAGACCAGAGTGGAAAGTTCTGTATTTGAAAAATTATCCAACTTTTACTGATTATTTATTCAGTAGAAGATATCTGTCTTGGAAATCAAGCCTTGCATGTTTCCTCAAAATTGTTAATTCCATGCCAAAGCCAAGAAGTTTACAGTATGCCAGGTTATTCTGAGTAGACCTGTATTGCTTTCATAGCATTTGTTGTTAAAACATGAACAGCAAAGATACAAGATGGACTGCCAGAAATTCTGGGTGTTTAACAGTTGCCTTTGGTCTTGAGAACAATGTTTTCACACTGCATCTGTCTATCCAGTGCTCTGGCTGTATAGAATTTAATATACCCTGAGCTGTGGTAGTGCCCTGATTGTATGCTTTCAGTGCCATATGTGTTGACATCTATCTCTTATTTGATAAGCAATTTTATAGCATATTTCTTATACTGTTTCCTCCTTACAGCTAAAATATGATCATATTTTAGGTCTGGCAGAGTCAGCAGTTATTGTGAGATTGCTGTTCCACAGTTTGGATAACTTCAGTTGGTTTTCACCTAAAACCTGTCAGCAGTATTATTGCCTGAAGTCACTCCTTGGCTGCTTTTGCGCAGATAGAGATGAGGTGCTCAAGTAGTGCTCTGCAATCCTTCAGCTGTAGGAACAATAATATTCAGATGAGGGGTGGTGCTAGGCAGGCTGAGCATGAGCATCTTCTTCTGCTACTGATGTTTGTGATGACACGGTTTTGTGCACCTTTGGTATCTGCAGTGAGCAGCTGTTGCAGCAGTATTTGATCCTGTTCAAAAAGCTGTCTTATTCTTTTGGCTGATCATAAGGGAATGTTATTTACCTATACAGAAAAGGTTGCTGTTGCTAGCCTGAGCTCACAGCTTGGCGAAACCATGTGGGACTGTTTTTATTCTCTTGTTATCAGTTTGTGCCACCTGGCACAGCTCCATTACAGTCAATATTTTCTCTTTGCCCAGAAAGGAGGAAACAGGCACTTGAGGCCCTGAATAATCATCTAAACATCAATATGTGATTATTGGAGATAATAAATGAATTATTAAACTTTATTTTTTGTTCTTATAATGTTCGTTTCTGCCTGGCTTTTGAACTACACATGAGCTCGCTCAGTCACACTTTTTTCCTCATGACATAATTAATTTAATTTTTCTAGTACAGATTGCTGTGTTCTTTTTT
Organism: Pseudotriccus pelzelni; assembly: GCA_035584735.1. Taxonomy (NCBI): domain Eukaryota; kingdom Metazoa; phylum Chordata; class Aves; order Passeriformes; family Tyrannidae; genus Pseudotriccus; species Pseudotriccus pelzelni. Next base: position 32,816,228 of record JAWMRA010000113.1, read on the forward strand.
TATTTCCTTTGAATTAAAAAAAAAAAATTAATTCCTTTGAATGGCCTAATGCTACATTCCAGTACTGTCAGCTGTCTATCCTTAAAAAAAAAAAAAAAAAGGGGGCACTGGGAGTTGAGGAAGGTTTCTTGAGATTTCTTACTCAAGCTGGTTATCTGAAGATCAGAGTCATCCATCCCTAGGTTAATCTCTGTGACCTGCTGCCTTGCTTCAGCAATAGATTCCTTGAGTTGTGTTTGGTTTGGAGTTTTTTATTGTTTGTTTGTATTTCTTGTTGCTTTGTTTTGTTAGGGAAATTGTTATTTTATACTACTTTTGCTTGTTATTTGTAAGAATTGGAAAGTGGCTGTGACAAAGAACATTCATGACTGTTCTAGTTGTTTTCTGCAAAGCTGAAATTCTGATAGATGGACACTTGTAAAAGCTATTTTGGATCTTTTCTAATTCATTAACATTGCACATAAGCTTCTGTTAATATTGAATGGGATAATAGTGTTGTTCCTCTTAAGATTATGAAGCCCAAACCTCTCTGCATGCAGTAAAAGCTGTTAGTAACATTTCATAAGGATCTTACTTTCCATTTGGCATTGCAGAAGTACTCCTGTGAATAGTTGCTGAGTATTTGTACTAGTGTTAGTGCTTTTTCATTCACATTTCTAATAAGGACATTTTTAAAGCTTTGATTTTTTGAAACATTCTTTACAACATGAAGCAACTATATTACAGTGTGAATTTGTGTCTTTTGGGACCAATAACATTAATTTGTAAGTTGGAGGCTTATCAGCTGTTAGTTATAGGGGAAGAAACAGATACAGGAGTATTGGTCAATCACGGAGCATTTTATGAGCCACCAAAGACAAGTGAACGGTGATTCTCTCTGCAGGTATAGAAAGGACCTGTTTAAGGAAAGAATAACAGTTTGGCCTTGAGAAAAAACTATGCAGCTAAAAGAAATAGCCACTGAGGAATGGGGTTGGGCACAACAGCCAACTGTGTAGGTGTGGAAGATGAGTAATTACTTCTTTAAGATGGAACTTGAAAAGCTTGAGCTTTTTTTGTGATATATGTTTCTTCTGGTGACAGAGGCCTGGATTTGGCTACCCAGAAGACTCCTTTATGTCCTTTATTCTAATTTAAAACATTCTTCCTAAGAACACGTTTGAAAAGAGTAGAAACACAAAAAAAGTAATAGCACAATGTAAATCCAGCTTAATTATTTTCCCTTTGTTTTTAACTTTTGCTTTTCAGTGGAATTAAAAAAAACCCCTATTCTAAAAATGGCCTGAGGTGACTCAGTATTTAAATAAAAAACTAAACCCAACACAGGATGGGTATTTCTTGAGATTTACAATTCTTTTTGTACTTGTTTTGCAGCTAATTAGAGATTGTATATTAGTATTCCATGAAATTTCTATAATTTTCGTCTATTCTTGCTGCAAACAAACTTGTACTCCTTTGGAAATACTTTTATTCTCAGTGCATATGGAAAGTCATTAATGTGTTGCATAAGGGTCTGAAAGGCAAAACACTGTAACTGCATTTCAGGGCTGATGTGAATGACCGTAGAATATGGAAGAATTTGCCTTCTTGTTTGTGGTGGATTTGGTTGTTGTTAAAACATTTATACAGAAGCACCACTGGATAGCAAGAGGAACGTGAAAAGCAAAGCAAACTTATAAATGCAGCTCCTAATTTTGGGAAAAGCTAAATGTCTGTTAAATGCCTATTATAGGATTGCACAAAGGTGTGACTGCTGCACATGCTGCCTTTTGAGTTGATGGAATGAAATGTTTGTAATGCCTGTGTTCTTCAGCAAATCTGTTTGAAGAATGTTAGTCTGCGGGTTTCTTTGTGTGCTTGTTTGTTGTGTAAAACGTTTGGATGATAAAGTGGCATAAGTTGAAGCTTTAAAAAAACTATCCAAGTGTTCTTAACACTTGGATAAGAACAGAGATACAGTCCGTGTTTGGAGAGGTAACTAACACCATATTTAGCTATAGTTTGATGTTTTAACCAGTAACCAAGATAATTCAGAATTGTAGAAACATTAGGTTTATCATTTTTTTTGTGCAAACGTGTAAAGTTTTAATGAAGCTCAGCTTGTTTAGTATACAAATCGGATTGCTTTTGAGAGGAAGTGTTCTGATTTGTTTCAAGAAGCTTGTAATGCAGAAGATGGTAATTTTTTCTTTGCCATTCGTAGTGTTAAGGATGGGACTCTGGGACAGGTGTTAACTTGGGAACATTGTGCTGCTAAGTTTCATGGGAGAGCAGCAGAAACATCTAGAATTTGGCTATGGCGAACAGCCAGTAGCATTCTTTCCCTCTGGAATGCTGTACTTCATCTGGGGAAATTCAATCTGCTTTGCATGCTGCTTTGCCTTTATTTCACATCCACATTTAAAATGTAGTATTTTATTTTAGCTCAGTTTTTCTGCGTGGTTCTTAGTGGGAATTTTACTTCAGGTATTTTGCAAGAATTTTGGGTTATGGAACAGCCTTTTTCATGAACTCTCACACACAGCTAAGTCTGTCCAAGTTACTGCAAATAACTATTTAGCTGTTTTCAAAAGTATTTAATGTTTTAACACTTTTTCAGCCAAAGAATGTTCTGTTTTTACATTTGGCTTGACAAAATTGATTGTTAGTTGAAAACCAAACCCAAGTGAAATTGCAATAAAAGTAGATACTAAGAACAAGTTCTTTTTCTGCTATGTGGCCTTGTCTTGTGCCTTGCTTGCTGCTGTGTCTATCAACGAGAAATGCAGATTTGTCACCTGAATCAGTCTGACCTAAGCAACTTTTTGCCTGGAAATTTTTTTTTCCTCCTGCAGTAAAATGGGTATGGGAATTATTTCCTGGTTGCCCAAATAACTCCAGCATGGGAAGTTTCTTGATAACCATGGAACGTCTTAGAGGTTATATGTCGTGACTGACTGTTCTCATCTGCCAAAATGCAAAACTGTGTAAGAAAAATGAATATGCTATTTCTGCATACATAAAAATGGGGGTACAACTGCACTGTTCTTGACCCCAACCACTCATCTCTCTTCTGCACCACCTTTCAGCTGTACTAGCACCATCACCACGCACTACACCATGTCAGTGACTCGATCTGGGTCAAAAAAACATACCCTTCCCTTCTTAGTTAAGTTTTTTATCTAGAGTCTGTTAACTAACCCATATATATGTATATATAAATATATATATGGGGAAGTGGAGTGGATCAAAGGTCTGCAGAGGTTTCTCCCTACGAAATGCAACTGTACTGTGCCATTCTGGAACCATCTGAAGAATGTCTCTTCTTGCACCCGCTGGAAATTTTTTTCTCTATTAGTTCTTTTAAAATGACTATCAAATAAAAGTGCTTGACAGACGGAGCCCCATCTGCCATTATACCATTATCTGTTGTATTTCTAAATTTGCTCCCACTTGTAGTGCTTGTGAGAATACTTTGGCATTGTTCTTAATTGTTCCTTGGACTGCGTGCAGAGATATAACCTTGAACAGTGAATTAGCTCTTGGACAAATACATGATTCATTACATGATTTTATGTAAGACAATACACTTGGCCCTATCCTTTGTTCTTTTAATTTCATATATGTATGTTATGCAACTTTTTTTTTTTTAATTAGACTGACTTAGTCGCTTTCTTGCCAGTCTACAGTACTGAGCCAATGCCAAAGGCAAATATCACGTTAGATACAGTAGTGGCCTGATCTGGTGTGGCTAATCCTATTTCCATTCCTTAATTAATTTTTTAAAAATATGTGTGTTAGTTTAAAGTCTGATTTGCTTAAATCCAAGCCACAATGAAATATTGCTAATTGCCTTGTAATAATTGTGTATTTTGAGATTGTAGATTAAGCTGTATCTAAAAGTATAAAGGAGTGCATGGCCTTTGAGAGTGTCAGTATAATGGTTTGATCAGGTGAATAGGTTTAATTATTTTAGTAGTCACACTAGTAAACTGCAGAACCCAACAAAAGATAATGCAGTTTATAGGATCACTGGTTTGAATTCAGCCCATATACATCATTCAGGAGTCCCTGATCTGTAAACTAATATTTGCAGCTGCCATTAAAAACCCCCACCCAAACTGCCTGAAGGCACATTTTAGTGGTTCAGCCTCATTTCCCAGTGTTGATACTTGGTTTTAGTCAAAGCAGTGACTGAGTTCTGTCACAGAGGATCTATCAGGTGCACTGTACCTACCCTCTGGCTCTGGATAACCCTAAATTTATGTGGCTAAAACCCATCTCAAACACACAAACAGAAATCAATGGGTTAGTCAATTCTCTGCCTCGCTTGTTGTCAGTTAAAGGACACTGTAACCTGCGTTGTAGTAGGGGAATAATTGCAAAATGTTTGGTTTTTGAGGGCAATAGAGTTTTTCAAAGAGTTCATTCAATAGTGGAGTTGGTTCATTTTAATATTTTGCTTCATTTTGTTGATATCTAGACAACTATTAAACAAGTGGTCAGTAAGAGGATATCTGTTTTTAAGTGGTTAGTTGAGGAGGTTGATGGTAACTCATGCTCTGTTGTAGATGTTGCCTTTGCTGTCCAGATATAACTTACTACACAGTGGCTTACATTAAACTTAAGTTCATGTGCTCCCAGAACTGCCTGGGGAAGAATTTTCTGATTAGGTAGTTATCTTAAGAAAAAGCCCTTTTCAAAAATCCTGTGGCTGAGAAGTAGCTGGAACTAGGATGTCTAGTTGTCTCCTTACACCAGCAAATGTGTTCATCTTTTGCTCTTTCTAATCTGCTGCAGATACGCTCACTGGCAAGATAATTGGGATGTGTGGAATATGGAAAAGTTGATATTTAAAGTCACTAAAACAACTATCATGATTTATAACAGGATGTAAATCTAGTGAGTAGACACACAGGGACTACTGGTACATTTTTAATCTGCCTGTCCTTGCAAGCCTTTGGCTCTTCCATAGCTCTGGTTAATACACCATAGATATTGCAGTGATATTGAGCCCCATATTGTCTCTTCGTAATGTCTATACAGAATTTGGACTGTCTTTGTAAAATTGGCACCAGAGAAGCAGCAATTTAAACCAAGGAAGAGCTTGACTCTTGGCTGCTTTTTTATGTAAATGATACTGCTAAGAGGTAGGGGAGCAAAAAGCCTGTAGTTTGGCATAAGAAGAGAGAGGAAATAGATCTTTCTCTGTGGAAAAAATGAAGTAGCTTTAGACCAAGTTGGAATCTCATCTGGAACCTCATGAAGGTCATCATGCATCAGTATTTATAGCTGGTTTCCCTCCTTCCCCACACATATGCTCACACTCACTCTTTTTTGTAGCAAGCCAGGGCTTGGAAAAAGTAATAACCAGTATTCCTCAATCCAAGATGTAGAGCTCTTCTTTTAGCATTACTTTCTGTAACATTGAAGAATCACTACGCACGATCACGAGGCTACTAAAAGAATAAATGTTTTTATTCAAAGTAGCTATGAATATTCTTAATGGAATTTTTCTCCTCCTATCCAGACAGTATAATCATATTCTGATAGCATTGATACAGATAGAGAGCAAGAGAGGTACTAAATGGACAGATCTGCAGACCCTCCAGATGTTTCTAGTCAAGCTTCGTATGGAGAAAAGGACTAACTTAACGGTTCATTTCACAAAAACATAGAATCGATTAGGTTGGAAAAGACCTCTTAGATCATTGAGTCTAACCTTTCCTTGATATTCTTCTTTTCTGTGATGTGTGTTGCCTAATCCGGAGTCCTAAAATAGATGTGTGCTATTGTTGAAGGAGCTCAGAACAGTTCTGATGCAGCTGAATATGGAGATCTGTCCATTACAAGTTACCATGCTTGAAATGCCAATTTTGTTAGTCCTTACATGAATTTAGTATCTTGGACAAAAAAGGTGACCATTTAAAAAACTTGGAAAGTAATCAAATTACACCTTGAAATTCTGTATGCTTTACTTCCATGTGATAATTGCATCAATGCTGTTTTGCAGTGGTGTGTGCCAAGAGGAGGAAACTGTTCATTTGTTCATTTTCTCCTCTTCCCTCTTCCCAGCCCAACACATGAAAGCAGATGAGGAAATAAGGGCTTGTGAGCTGCAGTATTCTTGTATGTTGTACACCCAGGAAAAAAACATCCCTGCAGTCAAATATACATGCACTTAATTGAAGGCATTTTCTGAAGATTTAAATTTGCTCTGTCTTCACTCACGTAGTTTTTTTCCTCCCTATTCTGTGAGTAGGTTGTCTGAAGTCATGTGTACTATGTAGTTTATAGATGCAGGCTAGTGTAGTTAGTGAGCCTTTTCTACATTCAGGAAGAAAGTCTAGTTGAAGGCATCCATTGAATAACTCTCCAAAATATTTACCAAAATTATGGAAATTTACCAAAATTTTGGTTGTTTACTGTAATGAATAAATCAGCTAACAGCCTAAAAAAATAAACTTTTTAAAAAGGCCACAAACACCAAGGTGGTCATCCAAGCCAATTTAAGTTGGCTAAATGTGAAAGATTATATGTAGTATTTGGAAGAAATGGAATTAAGCAGTGTGGGTTTGATTTATATTGTTCTTGACAGGTAAGTGGTGCTACTTTTGTGTTATCACAATGCCTTTTTGCTTGCTTATAATATGTTGACTTGTGAGCTACAATTTTTACTTGAAAGTGAAAATTTCATTGCTCTTTAAGCCCTCTTTATGCAAAGCAAGTTTTTAATGAGCACGCACATTTAATTGTAACAGACTGAAGACAGGAGGACTCTCACAGTAGAAAAATTTGTATTTTGAAAGCTTGCCCACTACTATCCTTTGTTTATGATGCCATGACAAACTAGTGCAGTGTTACAGCTCTTGCTTCTGCTTGTGGTCAGGCTCTTTTGATTGTTGTTTGGGAGGGGGGACTGTCTGTAATTAAGGTGATATATCCATTATATTCGTATATGGGAACTGTTAAGTAAGATACTTTCACCTTCAGCTAACATTTAATGTGTATATTAAATCAAATGTCAAAGGAAATTGAGGTGCAAACACAGTCATTATGAAGCATCAGGAATGAAAGCATTCTGAGGAGTGGTTCTCTGTTAAGTATGGAAGAAAAACAGATTGCTTTTTAAACCATTTTCCAGGCTGCTTCAGTGTTCCATCTTTTCCATACTACTCTTTCACTGTGTTTTCTCAAAGGACATCTTTCAGCAAGATCTCTCTTTCACCATGGTTTACAATAAGATAAAGCACTGCAGCACGGTTTGAATGAGGTGTGTTTCTTGCTGTATAAAGTTGTACAGCATCCACTCAGCTTTCTGTTTTAAACATAGTGAACTGCAGGCAAAAAATATATGGTTGCAATTAAAATCTCAACCTTCTTCTTTTCTAGGTGGAATTAAAGAGAGAGGGGAGCATATCAAATGCAGGGGTCTTAATTTAGGAGCCAGGCTTGTTTGTTACCAGCGCGTTTGTGGATTGACTTCATGAACTTCTAGGAAAGCTGGAACTGAAACATTTGAAAACCAGAATAGGCTTAATTTCATTGCCATGTGTTTTCACCTTCACAGTGCTATCAGTATCGATAACAGACTAATTAAAGTACACTTTTAGCAACTTTGTAGTGGTCAGAAAGCGAAAGGGGATAATACCACTGAGGGTTAAAGATTGCTTTGGGAAATTGCTCTAAACTGACAAATAATGATTTCCTGTCTTTGACATCTGTTAAATTAATACAGCTGAACTGAATTAAATAAAGGCATTGCTGCTCAATCAGTCTCTTTTCCCTTTGCTTACCAAGTTCTTCTTGGAGAGACAGTTTGACTACAAACCTTTTTTCTAATTGCCTTGTGATTTTTCTACATATATCTTCAAGTAGGTATGTGTAATGTTTTTGAGTCTCAGTTTTAAGCTAGTATGGGCGTTTAACTTGCTTGCAAATAGAAATGTCAAAATAAGCCGTAGTCATGGGGAATGACCTCAGGAAACCTGGAGGGTCACCAAAGACCATCGTGGTGCAATTGTCCTGCCCACAGCACTGTCTGACAACACCCAGTGTGTGGTGTGTGGCTGGTAAGGGGGAAAAGTGGATCCTCACAGAGTTCTGCTTCTGGCTCTGGTGCTGGAAGGTTTTACATCAACGTAATTTTTTATTAGTGGGCATGCTGTGCATGGATGGTGTGATTCCAGCAGCCACACCACATTGCTAGATACATCCTGAGATGTGACATATTTCAGTTCTTCAATATATTGTGTTCATATGGTGATAAATAAATATTCCTGGTTTTGAGCTACATCTGGAATCTTCTGGTCCTCGAAATGTCAGCTACAATAAGTTTTTGCTTGTCACTTACAATTAAACAGCCACCAAATTGAATGGTACTGAACTAAAGTTTGTCCAAAACTGTAGTCTGGTTAAGGCTTTTCTGGTTGGGTTTCTTAGCTCATTATTAATACCATATGATGGAGTATTCCAATCCTGAAGAAAGCCCATGTGAAGTGGAAACTGTGGTTTCTTGATTTAACTGCGAGGAAGTTAGTCCTCAGTCTCCTTTATGCTTGTAAACTAGTACTTGTATTAAAGATGGAATGCATAAGGAGTGTAACAAACTCCACAAAGTTTTGTAGGAAAATAGTCTCCTAATTAAGAGAATACACTGTGGCAGTGAAATTAAGGGATACTCTAATTTTCAGATGTTTCAGTTCTGACCTGGCTGAAGGAAATTAGAAATTTCCCATTTATTTTAAACATTGTTTCTTTCTCCTGCATGAAAATACAACTTCAAGATAAGCAATGTGGTAGTGTCACTAGTAGCTGTAAACTGTACGAGGCTGTATGCTAATAAAACAGGTTGAATTGCCACGGTGGCCACGTTTTTACTCTGCCTCTGGCATAAAGCATGACAAAAGCACTTGGTGTGCAGCAGTAGGCTTTTAGTGCCTGTCCTGCTGTTACCTTCCCCTCCCTATGAGCATAGGAGGAAAACTGCTACTTTTAAAACGCCACCCACAGATTGAATTTTCTGCATTCCACCGATCTCAGCAACCTATTATCTGTTTCAATAGCTGTCAGGGTATCGACTGTGAACGTTTATAATGCAAAATGAAAATCTGTATCATTGTAGACTTGTCAAAAAGTCAGAAAGTTGCAAATCTATTACAAGTTAAAAAAGCAAAGTGTAATTAGGTGTCTCAGTGATCTGCACAGCCTTTCTTTCTTCTTCATTGTGTGAAGTGAAAGGAGGCAGCAGCATCTCTGTACAAAGCAAGCCCAAACCCCAATAACAGTCTTTGTTTTTCACTGAAATGCTGTGCAAGTTTATAGGTCTTTGAGTCAGCCTAAGGCCCTGCTCAAAAAATCAGTCATCTCCTCAAAGCACAAGAAAAGTCAGGAGTATTTTTCTTCTCTAGAATTATCTATGGGGTCAGGAGTGTGTGTGCACGTGTTGTTTTAAGGCTGAATAAAGGAAAGCTTCAGATTGTGTCTTATCTTTGGGACTTGGGTGTGGGGAGTCCACGAGATGGTAGAAGAGTGGTTCTTGGTTCCCCATCTGCTGCTGGTTCTCTTGATTTCAGTAATAAAAGGAAATCTGTTTTCAGCACTCCCACATGATGGTTTCTGTGTTGCTGTGACAGCAAAGCAGGGTGAGAGTTAGCTTCTGAAACAGGCACACGAGGGGTTCTGCAGTAAAATATCAAGGCAGTGATTAGTGCGTCACCAGATTCCTGCTTGTTCTCGCAAAGAGGTTGTCATCAGCAGCCCACTCACCCCTTTGTGAGCCCTCTTGAGCTAGCTGTGGATAAAAGAGGCATTGTGAGTGTACTTGCCAGGGAGTCAGTCTTCCCTTCAACACAGTGAAGAAATACTTCTATGTGGTCACCATGCAGTGCACTAAATATCAAGCTCTTATAAATCTCTTTAAAAAAAAAAATTTAAAAAGGAAGTTTAATAGAAACATCCATTCACCTGCAGTCACCTGTTTGTCCCATGTGTCACACTGTTGCATCTCTGTCACACTTATCCAGAGGAGCAATGTGGGAAAGAGCACTTTGATAAGACATGAGGAGTTTTGAGAACTGAGAAACTTCCCTCATGTCTGCCCATTCCCTCAAACCTCAGGAGTGTTTGTCATCGTTTCTTCCTTATAAAACTTTAGCCAGTCACTTTTCTGCCTGACTCTGTCTGAGTCTAGGAAGAACACAGGCTGAAAACTGGAAAGGTCTGGTCACTTGGTGAACTTCACAGCTGGTTTTACTACATTAAAATTACTATTAAAGTTGTATTCTAGGAAGTAATTTTCATACACATCTGATTATTTAGAGGTTTTTTTATTATTATTTTTCAAAGATTGTGTCCAGTGAAGAAATTAATGTAGGATCTTTCCGGCAAGCTATAAGTAGGAATAATTTTAAATATTCTCTTTTTTGTGGTTTTTGAAGCTCTTTGGTATGAGTTTATGATGTGTGTTCTATTTAAAAACACAGGTTGATTAAATCTTCAGATTGGGTTTATAAAGCTGGGATTAATCTCTGTTTATTAATAAGCTGTCCTCACTAACAGCACTTTCGAATCTCTCAAAAATCCCAGTGTAGCAAAAGTCAAAATATTGCAAAGGAAGCTTATGAGCCTGTAGAAGGTACATATGATAGGCAATGCTACTCACACCTCCTGCACTGTTGGCCTTGGAGGTGTTGTCCATGTGCTTGCATCTTAAAAACTTGCTTTTCTGGGTGCTCATTTATGGTGGTCTGTCAGCTGGACATGAGCAGGGTGGAGAGGCAAACAGCTGCCTGGTAAACTCTTTTTATTGTCTATATCGTGTCTGGCACTTCAAAGTAAAATTATAGCAGTGTTAAGAACTATTTGCTTCTTTTACTAACCTCTGAACAATTTAGAACTAGTTTGTTTGATGTATAAAGGCAGAGCATTAAAAAACATGAGCCTAAAGTTACACTCCAAATGTTGCTTGACTTCTTCTCAAAGGTATGCTGATGTCACAGGAGTGTGAATCCCTACAGCCTTTGGAATCATGGAGGTGTACATGCACAGACTACTCGGACAACTTAATTTTCTGGACTTGGTAAAGCTTGTGGTTTCTGAAGTAGCTGAAAATGCAAGTGAGAGTCCTACAGTTGTCCCTTGCGACACTAGTAAGTGCTCCAAATAAAACTGCTGGAAAATTCATGTGTGAAAGCTAGAAAATATTTCACTGTACATGAGGAATATAATTAAACTAATTAAAGAAAAATCTGTAGTCTTTTACCTTCAAAGGAACCTGCAAAGATTTTTGGAGTTAAGGCAGGATATAAAAAGCAGCTATGACACACATTTTGCGTACTATTTTACTAGTTTTCACTTTGGCTATTTTGGGGTATTGCTTCATATCTGATTGCTGATGTGTAAAGATGTCCTCCACCACCAGTCATCTCTCCAAGTGACAAATCTTTTCCATTTGACTCTTTCTTTCCCACCCCCCTCCACAAAGTGTGATGTGCAGATCATCTTCTAGCACTTACTTCAGTACTTAACCTGTGGTTTGCTGAAGTGTTTGCAAAAACTGTGTTACTGTTAGATGCCTTTCTCATTGCAACTTGCTCTGGTTTTATCTTGCAGACTGTAGCAAGTGTCCCAGCTGCTGAGTGCTGTCACACAAGCTATGCCAAAGCTTCAGGGGGAGAAGAGTCCACCATGTGCTTTGCAGTTCTGGCTGGGGTGGGACCCAGATGGGTTACAGCTATTTCAAAATTTTGTCTTGTGGAAAGCAAGGTGCAGAAGTCAGAGGGATGGCATACTCCTAGGTCTCCTTCCAGCATGGGAGTGGGATCTGTCGAAGCAATGCATACAGATCCGAGAGCCAAGGCACATCCCAAGGTCCCACGGCAGAAGATTGGAGTTGGTGTTTGTGTACAACTCTGGTGGTTTCAGGGCACATTGTTTGATATACCTTCCCCCTCTAAATATCCTGCGGCTGGTTTTGACGCTTGCACAATGTAAAGTCAGTGCTGAAGTGAGTCACTCTGTGCCTCTGAGGGGAAGGAGGGAGGGGTGTAATACTCCTGCAATCCCTAAGCAACATCAGAGCACAATGTGTCCTGACTGCTGCAATGGGAAAATCATAGAATCAACTGGGTTGGGAAAGACCTCTGAGATATCAAGTCCAACCCTTGATCCAACACCACTGTGGTTACCAGACCATGGCATCCAGTCTCATCTTAAACACCTCCAGGGATGGTGAATCCACCAAATCCCTGGGCAGCCCATTTCAATGTTTGGTTAATCTCTCTGTAAAAAATTTCTTCCTAAGATCCGACCTAAACCTCCCCTGGCAGAGCTTAAGCCCATGTCCTCTTGTCCTACTGCTGGTTGCCTGGGAGAAGAGACCAACCCCACCTGGCTCCAACCTCCTCTCAGGTAGTTGTAGAGAGTGATGAGGTCTCCCCTGAGCCTTCTCTTCTCCAGACTAAACAACCCCAGCTCCCTCAGCCTCTCCTCATAGGACTTGTGTTCAAGACTTGTGCTTTCATCCTGAAGGGTGTTCTTAGAGTGAACTAGTTCGTGCAACTGATAAAAAAAGTTGTATTTATTTAACAGTGTGTGCACAAACACGGGACTTCCCAATCCAAAATAACAGGGTCATATTTGTACACAGCAAAGTTCAGCAAAAGTCTGAAGGAAGCCTGGGGGCTGTGGTGAAACATCTCAGCTGCTCTACCACCATGCTTTGCATCTGACTCAGAAATATTAAATTATTTGCAAAAAAACATGCAGGTAAAAGTTAAACTCCAACAGGAACAAAAAACTTCTTAGTTACTTATCATGAGACAGAATTTTAGAGAAGATAAAGTCGCTTTGATATTTATCAGACAGTTAAGGTAGCAGCAATGGGTGATCGTAGCATTCCCTTGACCTTTGGATTTGGGTGACAATTACAAACTACTTTATCTTTCTGTCACATTACCTTGACATAGTACACTGAAGTATAACTCCCAAATCTAAACTCTGATTTAAAAAGCTGGGTCTACGGAGATGAGCATGCTTAAATCTTAATGGCATGATTTTGTGACAATACAGGACCGCAATAATAGGGTTTGCAATTTTAGATTGGCATGGCCTAAGTGAAATTTTAGATGCAACCGTAACTCTGAAATTCACACGGTCATACAGTTCAGTATAGGATAACTGTAATATCTTTTTATCATATTTATTCTTAGGTATGAACTCTTCCCAGTACTTCCTCTTGGTTTTAACTGCCAGTAAATAATTTATCTCAGATGTACAAATTTACTTGCCTTTCTTTTAACCCTCACTGCAAAATAACAACATAGTACAGTAACAAGTGGTTGATTGATAATAAGGTTACAGTTCTGAAAAACACAAATGGCAAATCAATGATGGCAGAACCACCTTGCGATGCTTTGCTCACATTGACAGTTTTAAGGTTGGCATTTGTAGCAAGTTTTAACCTCAGCATCTTCTGTAGTCATGGCACTTTGTGTTCCTAAATAACAAAGCAAGGACTATCCTTTGAAACATCAATTTCAATCCCCCAAAGAGAAAGCTGCTGATATAAAAGGTCACTAAAACCTGCCGTTCACTCTACAACAGTGTGGGAGGGGGAAAGGTGAAAAACCAAGAAACTAATGCTTGATGTTATAGTAAAATATGTGTGTGTCTTAGGAAATGGAGACACCACTCAAGGACAGTTCATCCTTAAAAAGCACCATCTGTATAGAGCTAACAGAGTCAACAAGGGGCTGACTTAGCTGTGCCACAGATAAGTCAGAGAAGTAATATACTTCCATTTCACTCCATCTCACTGTCATTCCCTAGTTTTCTCATTCACTGTCCTTTTTTTCAACACCAAAAGCCCCTCAAGAAAGGCAGATAATTTTTTATGCTGTCACTTGTGTTGATTTTTCTCCCCCTTTTTTTAAAGTCATACAAGAATATTCTCCATGCTATTTCTCTCATAACAATGGGCATGCGATTGTCACATAAACATGATTTAAGCAACTATCCAAAACTGTACAGTCATTCACTTTCAGCTCCAGCCCTGAGAAGTCTTTGTACTACATTTCTAGAGGGAACAAAATCCTGACAGGTGCTCCTTAAAGGCTGAGGATGAAATAAGTTCTTGCCCTTAAGTGAGAAACTATATGTGCTTATACACAGATTTTAATTTTTTTTCAATTAAAACAATTGAACTGTTGTAGTTGCTTTGAGATTTTAAACTCATTGAACTCACTTGTGCTTATGAACATTAAAAAATATTGTGTTTTGGAAATGCCTATATGGAGAGGATCTTTCTTTAAAATCAACTTATTATCTCCTCTCCAGGAGAACCTTTATAGATTTGCAAGATTTAAGGACCATTCTTTTCCATCACCACAAATATCTTTTGAATGTATAGACTGAAATGCGAAGTGAAAGTCTGGATTTGCTTTCTTTTTCTCTTCATAATTTTTTCTATCTCTTTCTCTCTATATTTGACATTTTCTTGATAAGAAGGGAATGCAGAAATTAAACATGATTCTTTGCTATACATATGTTCTTTTCTTGTATTTTTTACATGCCGTGGTGACACTTGTATCTCACTTGCCAATACCTCAAATAGCTTCCCAGATACGATGATATATTTTTAATCATTGTTCAGTACTTAACTCAAATTGTGTACACATGTGATCGTGCTGTGAAGTAGAAATTGCTCTCCTGTATGTTTTGCAGATGGTTAAACTACGGTGCAGAGCAATAAAGAGCCTTCACTGTAGAGAACTGTCAGGCATGACTTTTCCCGTCATAGAGAAGTGCCTGACTCATAGGTCAGTGAGCTGCAAGCAGACAGAGAAATGGTGCATAAAACTCTGCAATTGGGACAGAGGAACAATTACACAGAGAAACTGGTGCAACTGCACTTTATTGCTTTACTTTGTTAATTATAAAATTTAAGGCATGCATGCAGAATGCTCCAAGTACTATTGAATCCACATCACTGAGTGACTTTAAAGGCATAAGATAATAATTATGCATATTCAAATTGTGCAGTGCTGCCTTGGTGTGCACACTAATGCAAAGCTGGACTAACTCATCTTTTTTAAAGGTGCTGAGCAAGTACAATTCTTTTTAAGTCTATTAGAATTTCTGGTCCTCAGTGCTCTTGATCATTACTGGCTTTTAATATTTTATCTGAAAAGTGCTTCATGTAGCAAATTGCATGGAACACACTTTACCTTAGAAGTATAATGGGCTGAGACATTCCTGATGAAATTTCACATGTTAAAAAATGAATATGAGTTGAGGAAAAGTTGATGTAAAATGTTTCTGATTAATATGTGTTTTCAGGATTTTTCCATGTAATAAGTGTTTTTATAACATTTTTTGTACCATATAGAAAACAGTTATTTTGAGGTCATACCATGCATAATTTTGTAGGTTAGGAAATTTATTTTTAAAGAGTCATTCTATTATCTTTGCATGTAATTTACTCTGTAAATCTTATTGTTTAGTTATTAATTGTAAGAGTTTCCTAAAATATTATGTGAGCTTTACCTGAGTCTTCTGGCTGTCCTTAAGCCCTTTCTTTCAGAACTCCTTAGCTAGACTTTAAATGTGGATGAAGGCATCTTCTGTCTCAAGCAGTAAGAGCCAGCCCTTGTTTCTTCTCCTCACTTGAAGGAACATAAAAAAAAAAATCTCTAAGAATCATCTACATTCTGTTCCACAATCTCCAGTGCATCTTCTGATAAAAGGCAGAAAGGGAGTTGAAAACCAGCCAAGTTCTTTGCAGCATAATTAGCCAGCTGCCACATTCATGCTGCTCTGCTGCCACCACCAAGCAAGCCCTGGACCCCTCTCTGCTCACCTGCCAGTAAACTCTTGCATATATAAGGGAAAGCCCTTATTTCTATGGGACATAAGCCTGTGGTTATTTTATAGATTTGCTTTGCTTTATCCAGCAAGGGAGCCTTAGTCATGACAGAGCTCATTACACAGAAAGGTCTCTGACATGCACTGTCTGCTGTTTCTCTGTTCTATCCCTAAAAGGGATTGATGAGAGCTGGTGGAAATGTGAAAAGTCATATGCTCTGGGTCGAGGGAATGAAAAGGAGAGCAGTAAGTGAAATTTGGGAGTGGAGAAGAGAGTGAAAAGGTGATGAGAGGACAGAGGCAGGGAAAGTTTGTACAGGACCATCCAACACAGAAGGAGATGAAAAGAAGTAAGTGTTGGTGTGGGGAACTGGTAGACTGGAACAAAGGCTATTGGGCAAGGAAGGGAAAAAGACGGTAGGCAGTGAGGTGGAGAAGCAAATGGCAGACTGTGGGAAAAGGAGGGCACTGTAAAAAATTATTATGGGAAGAGAGTGAAATCTAAGTTAAAAATGGCTTTAATTGTAATGTTTAACATACAAGTGATGTGTGTGGGGGGCAATGAAGAAGAGCAAGCCATTCTCTTTTCAGTGGTGTCCTGTGACAGGACAAGAGGCATGTCACACTTTCAAAGTGTTCAGAGAAGCTGTGGAATTTTCATCCTTGGAGATATTCAAAACCCAACTGAACACCGTCCTGAGCAACAGGCTCCAGCTGATGTACTTAGAGTAGGGGGCTTAATCTAGATGATCCCTAAGGGTTGCTTTCCACTTCATCACTTCTGTGGTTGTGTGGGCATTTTCAAGGGACTATGCAAAAGATGGAATTGTTTTAAAAATGTGTCAGGTTTTATTATACAAGGCTTTCAGGTTTTCTGCTAATAATTTACAAAGGCTTGCAAGGATACACCAGTACATAGAGAGATAATTTGGCTTGAATTGTTGGGGTTGAGGTTTTCCCCTTCTTCATAAATAATGGGAAAAGCCACAGCTAGATAAAAAATGTGTACAGTTGCTTTTTATGACAATAAAATCTCTCACTTTGCCTGTATGATAAAACCTGCTTATGTACTTGAAGTTAAACTAATTGCCAGCCATTGTGTAATAGTTGAGTTGAGGCTTTTTCTTTTGTTTGTTTGTTGTTTTGTGTTGTTTTAAAGTGCACATCTTCAGTTTGCTTTTGGATACAACAGATGTTTTGTGGTCATGGTCCAATAATGTGTAGATATTTTACAGACAGCTTTGAATCTGACAACTTTTTACAGAGATTCGCAGTTGCAGAAAACTCATTTGATGCCTCTGCCGTCCTATGTTTTTATTTCAGGAAGAAGATAATTTAAAGAAAATAAATAGCAAGTAATCTTTGTGATTTAGAAATCAAAAATACAGATGTATGGACACATGCAACTATTTTTGGAAAAACATTTCATCTGTCTAGTAAGCAAATAACACTGATAGTGGTGATAATTCCTTCCATGGATTTAAATCTCTCTCCATGCTTTTTACCTTAAGATATCAGCAACACTGGTTATCAACATGCTTGTCTGAAATAGTTACTTAGTTTAAATACCTCTTTGTTTCATTTGTGACATTTCTTACCAAAATAACTGGGAGCTACACATATATTTTCATTACAAATCTTGTTTCGGTGGAAGTCTCTATATTATAGGATACTTTGGCTTTATTTTAATTACTCTCATGGCCAAGTAGAAAGCTATTACAATGCAATTACAGATAAAACAAACAAAAAATAGAATTAGTTTTGGATTAGCCTCTGCTATGAGTCCGAGTTATTATCCCTAGAAAACATAAATATTAAAAGATTAATGAAAGCATTCTGAGACAAATTGGTATAAACAATAGCAAAAGAACTTAATAGGGGAGAAAACCAGAAACAGTAGGCCATACAAATGCAGAATAAATTTGCTGGGTCAGATTTTGATCTTTTGACAAAATACTTCGCCTCATTGCAGATCAGATTAGGTTCACGGTTGTCACTTCTTTTATAATGCATCAGAACTCATTGTTTTACTTCAGATTCTTTTTGCTTTGCTAAATATATCAGAAATTTATCTCACAAATGCATGGAATTCTCATTACCTTCAGCGAGCTAGCATACTTTGCAGGTTCAGAGGAACTGTTGAAAGCACAATGCTATGGGTGTTAGGATCCACAGCATGATTTATTGCACGTTTCTTACTTCAGTGATACCTTGAAATGTGCAAACTCTATGTAAGTTCAGGAATGTGAGTAAGACTCAGAAAGCGTGCAGTTTTAGTCACCACAATATAAAAAAGACATTAAGTTGTAAGAAGTATCCAAAGAAGGGTAATAAAGATATTGAAAAGCCTTGAGGGGAAGCCATATGAGGAGTGGCTGAGGTCACTTGGTCTGTTCATCCTGGAGAAGAGGAGACTGAGGGGAGACCTCACTGCAGACTACACCTTCCTGGTGACGGGAAGAGGAGGGGCAGGTACTGATCTCCTCTCTGTGGTGACCAGTGACCAAACCTTAGGGAATGGCCTGGAGTTGTCTCAGGGGAGGTTTAGGTTGGATATTAGAAAGAGGTTCTTCCCCCAGAGGGTGGTTGGGTGCTGGGACAGGTTTCCCAGGGCAGTGATCACGGCATCAAGACTGACAGAGTTCAAGAAGTGTTTGGATGCTTCGCAGGCACACGTGCACCTCAGGCACGTGGTGTGACTCTCGGGAATGGTTCTGTGCAGGTCTAAGCGTTGGACTCTGATCCTTGTGAGTCCCTTCCAACTCAGCATATTCTGTGATTCTGTGACCCTGTGAAGCATCATTGGCTCAAACCCAGGTGCAGCAAAGCTCAGTATTTCAATGGGGAGTGTTTTTATGTTGAAAAGTTAACCCTGTGCTTGAGTTGCTGGGTTAGGGCTTTTAAGGATACACTGGTTATATAAAGAATGACTTGCATTAGCGTTAATGTATTAGTAGTTGACAGAGCAAATTATTGTCAATGGTTGTATATATTATTTTGAGAACTATGGAGTTACAGATCTATTTTAGATGTTATAAATGCTCCTGGACAACTAAAACAGAAACTTCAATTAAATAATAAGGAGGTTGGCAATGCAGGAGAGAGAAAGCCAAAAAATGGTAGTATGATCACAGACCTTATTCTCAAGTCTATAATAGCTTCATCATTTACATCTGTTTGCCTCTTTTTTTGTCTAATTATTTTTTCAGTACAAAAACTAGATTGGTCAAGTTTTAGAAGAATAATGAAATGCATTACTCATTGAATAATTGACATTTCAATCTTATGAAACAAAAGTTTATGGAATATTTTTGCTTATATCCAGAAACCAGGATTCTGGATTTTGCATTACTTCTTGTTTAGCTTAAAGTTTTAGTCAGAAGTTAAATTAGAATGAGACTGGGGAAATGCAACCACAGACATGGGTTTGATTTTTTTCTTTAAGTATATCTGTTTTAAATTATATTAAATTTTCAGCATATAGTTGGCCCAGGTCAGTGGCTCTAGATGTAAATCTTACACATTTGGTTGAATACCTTGCTGTGAAATGGCTTTATTCCACCTTTCTTGAAGGATCATTCTAATAGTAATAATTCTTCACAGGTGGACTATTTTTCTCCTACTTGAGTAACTTAAAAAGTGGAGGAAGAATGAACTGACAAAATCCCTCTGGTGTCTCAGTACTAAATAATATTATTTATGGTCCTGTGAAATTTTAATGTGGAATAGGGAGGCCAAAAATTGGCAGGTTACAACTAAATTTCTATATATGTAAACAAATAATGGAAAATGCGATGGACTTTTGCAGAGTATCCACTCACCCGCTGGTTTACTTTCTTCAAAATAAGATCCTTTTTATTAAGATAAATAAATATATATGTAGATTCTTAGTGTTCACTATCCAAACTGTATTTTCTACAGCCAGGTAATCACAATTAATATTGAATATCTGTCTGTAATTAGCTTGTTTTGTAGCATAAAGCAACCGTGAAAGTCAGGATTCTAAAAATTATTTTGAGACTAAGAAATTTTCCAAGTACCAGAGAGGACCTTAGCTCTAAAGTTGGGTGCAGAAATTAGTTTTGTCTTACAGTCCTTTCCATTGCTCCATAATAACAGGATCAGCAAGATCTGCAAACATTCCTTTTGGGATTCTTATTCTAATCATCTCACATTCTCCTCTAGTATGATAATGTGTGACATAATTGTTTTTAGGCACAGTCATGCTTCCCCCCAGCATGCAAACAAAGCCAAAATTATCTACTGAAACCCTTGAAATACTTTATTTTGTAATTTATAGTTATAGCCTCCAGTTACCTATCTTGTATGAGATTCTTTGTGGAAAGTTACTTAATACTTTTTTTTTTTTTTTTTAAAAATAAAGAACTTGGATTTATGTTGCTCTTGAGGTAAAGATTTACAATCTATCTAAATTACAACATAAAGCTACCCCAAAACCATTTCATTCTCTTACATTGCCTTATTCTTTTTAAAAACTTGGTTTTCTGGTAGCTCTACACTAACGATCTTTCGTAATTTTCCCTCTACTGGTAATGTTGATCTTTTGAAAAGAAGAAATTTGGGTTTTTAATATTTAGGTTTTTTTCTACTCCAAATCACTCTCCCGTTACTAGGTAATGGAAAATATATTGCTATCTTCTTGTCTGCTCCTAAGTCAACAGAAGATGACTGGACACAGCACCTGCTCTCTTTCTTCTGAACAGAGTCATAGCTTGTTCATTCAAATCTGTAAATGGAACACCCAGACACTTTCAGTGCCAAAACTCAGATCCAGAAGCTCATCATGAGCTTAAGTCCACATCTGACACAGTTGTCTAAGTACTGAAGCAAGAAGTAGTTGATGTGCTGAGAATAGGGTTTCAAAGACAATTTTTTATGGATATCAGCACTGAAGGATGTTGGCTGTATGTGTGTGTGGAGCAGAGATTTATTTGAGGAAAAGATAATTTCATTTGTGTGATAAACTGAATTTTTGGCATTTATTTCCCACAGTGCTAACTTAAGCATTCCCTTTCCGTTACTTAGCCCCATGCCCTTTTCTGGCTTTGTATCAAACATTGTTAAAGGCTGTTCATTTTCAAAAGAGTCTTTGAAGTGGCTATCTTCTAAAGAGCAGGCAAGGATATTTTTCTGTAACCTTTAAGAAGCAAATAGAGGCATGTGATGATCATGCATAGAGTGAAAAACAAGGCTGCAAATTGAAAGAAATTAGTGTTTAAGTAAATTATAAGACACTGTATTTATTTATGATAATCCTACCTTGAGAAAACAAACACTAGGAATAATAGCAAGGTTTTTATGTATGAAAAAACCCTTCCTGTTAAATTTGTGACTGAGAATTTTGAAATAACAGAGGGATGGGCAGTCTTTAATGTAACTTTGCTATTGGATATACTGCATGCAGACATAAATGGTACAAATAAAAGCATCTTTCCTCCTGTTTAGTTCAATAAAAAGAGCTCTAAGAAATAACTGTAGATCATAATGTTGACTTTATATTCTAATGAAAAATCTACCATGAATCGTTCTTAATTTGCTCAATAATAATTTACACACGGCTGCACTTTATTATCTTGAACAGAATGTAATCAGGCTTGATGACCTTTAAGTCCTCTTTTAAGTTAGGTATCTAAAAATGTGATCTGCACTCAGGAAGGTCTCAGAATTGCTTTTTTTACAAGGCTTTGAAATGAAAAGCTCTGCAAAGACAATTCATATCCAATCTGTGGATTGGCAGTACGTTTTAACATTTATTCTCCGCTTTGTGCATAACTCTGATTTTTATTTTGTTCTTGTGAAATTGTAATGCGTGGTATTACAATTAGTGGTTAAAGAGTGCAGACTGGAGCCAGAAATTACATAGATATGAATAGAAATGTTTGTCTAAGGAAAATATTTTAATAATATTAAAATAATAAGAAGTGTATCAACCATAGATTACTTTTTTAGTGAAATACATTAGCAATACACCAGATTCATTTCTAGAAAATATACTTTAGGATAAAGTATGTTCTGCTATGGAAAATGGCAAGCTCTTTTGAAAATGAAAAGTGACGCTCTTATCTGTGTTGTCAAAGACAGCAAAGATCCTGGTACTTTTTATTATCGTCTGGGAAAGACTAAAAAAAAGATTTTATTATAATCTAAAATTAAAAACTCCTCTGCTTCTTTTGTGTAGAGCATAATCTTAAGCCTTGGTATTGTTAGAATCACTGCCAGCTTTGCTAAAAGCAAAAGACAAAAAGTACAAACCTCCCAATTTAATTTTTTCTCATCACAAGATTTTTCCTAGGATACCTTAATTATCCTTCTATGAAGGCCTTCTATTTCTTTGCTTCCTACTCGAGATGAAGTCTAACGGGGCTCAACTCAGCTTTCCTCTTCTCCTCTGAAAGCTTAATTCCTTCCCTGCTGTGCCACAGCAATATGTCCTGATTTGGTTAAGCAGATGGACTGCTGTGACAGCGGGTTGCTGAGCCAGTGTGACCTCTCACAGGAGTTAAATATATACACCTGCTGAAATAAAGAGGTATTTTCATGACATTACAGAGGTGTAATTAAAGCTCAAGAAAAGCAGGATATATTCTTGTTTTGTACATAAAAATTATTAACAACAAAAATTCACTGTAATCCCCTACCTTGACCCTTGAGGAACCATATAAATATAGGTGAAAGAGGGAAACACAGCTTTGCTCAAGACCATCACTGTTGCCCAAGGCATACTAGGATCTGCTACTTGTTTATTTCAATGCTCATTAATGTGCATTGTAGTATGAATGAATTCAGGTGTATTAGCCATCTACGGCTTGATAGATGATCATGCTACCCTGGCATTTGATGTATTCATCACTTTGGCTTACAGTATTCTGGCATGCAGTCACATGCAAGAAAGCCCAAACATTATATCCCTTTCACTTTTGTTCAAACTATTGTCATGAATTAGAAGGCTAGAGTTTTGTCATCTCTAATAAAAAAATTAGCATCATCAAATGAAAATGTAAACAAGATAGCAAAGTAAGAATGGAAGTCATGCACAGGGTTCTCTTTAAGGTACAAAATCTAACTGAAATGTTCTAAGATAAAGGTTCCTTCGGCCTTAATTAGATGCTCAATTGTACAGTTGTAATAATTTGATAAGTCTGATTTCAGATTAATATTCCCAGCATTCTCAGGAAGCACAAAACCAGGAAGCAAACTTCTCTCTTAGCCAGCAGTTTTGCTTATTCATCCTTGAGCCATAAAAATTATAAATACTGGTTATTTTTTCAAGTTGAACGTTAACTGACAAGTAAGCATCTAATTCTTACCCACACAAACATACTTTTTATTCAGTTTTGAAAGTATTTCTATTTGGAGATTTCGTGCTTGTTCGTGTGTACTTCTGCCTTCAGATACATGTTGTGGTCCACAACATGTGTGCTTTACTCTCTGCATTGTGGCCAAAGGGGTTTGTATAAGTCTAGAAACAGTAACATGTTCCTGTATGTTGGTAATGCTACTTTCCATTCTCATTATTATGTCTTATTTAATATGCCTTTTTTAGGATTCAAATACCTATTTCTTTATTGTATGAATATGTGCTAAAGACCTGTCAATGCTATAAAGCCCCTTCTATAATGAATCAGATTTTCCATGACCTCGTGTATCCTGAAAAGCTGCAAACAATTAATATCAGCAGTTGTTTTAATGAAAAAGAACTCTTCAGTAATTTCTATCTCAAAATCAAAAAGCAATTCTCTTCCCTCTGAGTTGAGTATCAGTGAGCAATACATTCAGTCATCTAAGCATAAACACGTATTGCACACATACTCTTTCTGGAGTTAACTCTACATCAAGTAAACTCTACATTTACTTGAGAATTAGATGATCCAACTCTGAGACTACGTATTTTTCTCCATTACAAAGAGAACATAGGAAAGCTTGCTCATACATAAATGTCTATATTTAGTTAAATAAATACTGCTGTATTGATCTGGAGCAGACTTTCAAAGATATTAAGTTACTTGTGTTCTCAGATGTTCAAGTGATTAATTTAAGTCATAATTAAATAAGTGTCATAGGTGAATGGGAGTCTGAATGTCAGTGGAATTGTGATTTACTGGTGCCACATTTCCACAGTGAGTCTTTTTCCTAATTGCAAAAGCCTTCCAAAACAGAGTGGTGGAGTATCTAAAATATTTAAAAATCTCAGCCTCTCGTCACAAGATAGACAACTGATGTTAATGTAGGAAAAAATACTGCCTTTTTCATTGGTAAGATTGTGGCACTTATAAAGGGTAAATAGAAAGTAGAAATAAAATGTGCTTTGTAGTTTCTGTATTTTGGATAAATACCAGTAAATAAAGTTGCTAATCTGCAGAAATATTATTGAAGTCAAATACAAACACAGTCTCAGCTGGGTTAATCCGTCATGTCATTTACCTAGTTCAGAGTTGCAAAGCTTGCTTCAGGTAAAACAAAATCTGTGGGATGCTGATGGATTTGCAGGGTTTTCTTTGGAACTATATCCCCTGAGTTATAATATACAGATTACTAAGCACGGAGGCCACTTTTGTACCTTTATTATGCTATTTGATTATGTGCCCTGCAGAAGATTACCAAAGCATTCTGTCTTTTCGTATATGGACACAGTCTTACAATTGCTAACCTAACTGAGCTGAGCTGGCTAGGTTTTCTCGTAATTTCCATATTAAAACCAAATAGAAGTCACCTACCTCATTGACACCAAGTCATTTCTCTTTTGCTGACTAACCCTGCAGGTCTAACTTCATTGGGTTTGCATAGGCACAATGTCCTTTTCTACTTAAAGGTACCTAAATGAACCATAAACAGAGAGTTTCAGCTTCCTTGACTGCTTTAACTGTTAAACAGAGAATGCTCCCTTGGGATTTTTTTAAGTCGAAGTAATTTTCATATACCTGCTTTAGCCAATTTAGGTTGGAGCACCCTAAGAGCAATTGAGGGTGTAGTGCTGTCTGGACATACTACCAGAGAAGAATCCTCCCGTGCATCTTCCCAGCAATACTGGTATGCCCCAGTATCTGATTACAAAATAGAGATGTGACTAAGCTCTGTACATTCACCGCATTCCCTATTCTTCACCAGAGAGAACGTGACCTAAGCATAGCTGTTGGCATTTGCAGAGACCAGAGCTCCTATTCCTAGCTCTGGATTGCCTCAGCTTTTTCCTGCATTCCCCTAGACAACTTCGTCTGCCTGGTCTGCAAATGAACCCAGGTGCTGTTTCAGCACACAGGACCAAGCCTTTTTCCTGCAGCTGTTCCTAGTTTTAGCCCTCATGTGTCCACCAATAGTCCTGTCAGTGACTGAATGCCCCCAGCTGGCAGTCACCTTTCTGACTGGGGAACTCAGCTGCATCTGATTTAAAACCATCAGCGATGATCCTGCTCACCATTTTATGTGATTCTCCTTGGCCAGTGTTGTGCTGCAGTCTTGAAGGGAAACTCTTGCTAGAAGTGCTAGGGGGAGCTCAACAGAGTGTTGTGCAATGACAATGTTTGAAGGTGGACATCTGCTGCTTCCAAAGATTTTTTTAAGGTACTTTTCCTATCCTGAGGGAGAAAACTACTTTAGGAAATGATTCTGTTTAGTTACACCCTTCTTTATTCTGTTCTTCTTGTTCCCCCTCCCCCCAGATTCTCCTTTCTTTGGAAAAACGAAACTAAACAAAAGGAAAACATAAAGCAAAAAATAAACCAACTGGCATCTCTGTTTGACAAAAGCTATCTTTGAGTACTTTCCAGGAGTATGCTGCATATGCAGGCTTTGCTTTGCACAGGAATTTCTCATTATATTTTTACAATATTTTCAGAAGGTGTTGCCTTTCTCTTCCTTTTGTTCTAAAGGAATATGTGGGAATTGTGTCTTCAGATCATTAAAATAAATGCATCCTGGTAAGTAAAAACTAAGTGTGTCATTATGAGTAGACTTTACGTGCTCCCTTTCAGTTTACGTCTGCTTCCTTTTGGGTGAAATTTTAACACAGGATGTGCCATGCAATTACCTGACTTGAGGGAGTTTAAGTACAACTAACATCCAATATATGCCTCCTCTTCTCCTTGGTGTTTCTCTATTTATTTATATCTCTGTGTCTGTTTGTTTAACCAAAATAACAGCACTCAGGTACAGAGTACAAATATTCAGTAGCTGATTAGTGCAGTTTGTAAAGAGAAAGTTCAGCCTGTAAATATCTGTGATGTTCTCAGCAGGAACCAGACAACTGGAATCACTGATAGGAGTCAAGGGAAAAAGTGCAGTTAATAATTTGTAGATATTTACACCTTTGCTGGTTTCTTTCACGGTACAAAGGCATTAGCAAAAGTGACAGAAACGAGTATGAGCCATTTACTTGGGCTATCTGGAGGGATTTAATCTCACTTGGGTCATGGAGTTGAATTCTCTGGGAATTGGTGTTACTGTGATAGGCTGTATCTGAAGGCCTGGAGTGCAGAGATAAGACTTTAAGTCCAGCTGGAATTAGAAGCAATAGAATTAACCGGATTGTAATGCTGTAAACCTTTTGGTTCAGATCCTGAAATGCCTCTGGATGGTAGTTGAAATCTCCTCCAGATGGAGGTTTGGCTCTGGGACCCATACGCAAGACAAACATTAGCAATGTCAAGGACTTTTTTTTGGAGCATGCCCATTAAATCAGCCTTACGTGGTGCAGTATGCTGCTTGTTGTTGTTGTTGTTCAGTCTTACAGTGTCCTTAATATGGTGGGGAGGATGATTTACTTGTTTCAAAAGGCTAATTTTCCACTTCACTAATACACACGTGCGTGTTTGTGATTCTTTCTTTTAAAGGAAGGCTAGGAATGTGTTTGAAAGGTCATTGCTTTTATAACAAATGAGACAAGGCTGAATATAGCTGGCATGTGCGTATCAATATGAGATAATGGGGACTGCTATAATGAAAAACATACAACATCTATAAAGGAGCTATTAAGCGTTGGGGTTTCTGTTGTGTTTTTCTTTTTTGCTGTTGTTGCTGCTGTTGTTCCCCCTCCTGCCTTGAGTTAGCTTTCCAAGGAAATGCTTTAGAATAGTGGAAACATGGAGACCTACCAACACATGCATGTTTCTTTTAAATATAACACCTTTTCTGTGATAATACTGTATAATTAGACAAAGTGACAGTGCATGAGTTGATTGATTAATTCTATGCTTACATTAAACATGAGAAGTTAACTGCAAACCTTGATTGTAAAAGACAGCAATTTGTTTTTCTGAGCTTTAAATCACGCAGTTTGCTCTAGTGTATTAGGAAATACAATCTCTAAGTCTGCTGCGGAGAAATAGTGACAATAGTGATTAAAGAATATTTTTTATTTTATCTTGATTTTTCTTTTTTCCTAAAGATCTTAGTGGAGACAAATTCTTCTTCTGATTTCATTGGAAATATATAATTCTGTAACAAGAGCCAATAGGACTATTTCAATTTTTCCTTTTTGTATTTTTTTAATTTTTCAATAGATGCTCTTATTAATAGTATTAATCAAAATTAATGCTCTAATTAAGAGTATTTTCTAGTGTTATGCTAAATTATGAATTATGTCAAATTTAAGTGAGGACTTCTCAATAGCTTGAGGCAATATGAAGAAAATTATTCTATTAGAAAATGGTGGGCCAAGAGAGAGTGTCATTCCTACAGTTACTCAGTAGGCAAACAAGAATTCTGAACAAAAACCTATTTTTCAAATCCCAGCTATTCCTATTAGATATTGCACTACAAACACTTAATCTAACATAATAATTTGGTTACTACAAAACTGCAATATTCTCTTTCCTGTTTGTAATAGGATTGTGTCCTGTGTTTGTGTGACCCTTTATCTCAAACGAGTTATACCCAAAGGGAATTTGTCCAGTGCAGTGCATGGATATTTGTACAGTGTAATTAAATGCTTATGAATAGTTATCATGCATAAATGTCCATCTGCAGACGGTCTGGTGGTAGCACCAAAGCTCTGGAGAATAAGAATTATTTTCAAAATTATTTTTCCACCTAAGGAAGCTTGGAAGAATTTAGTAGGTGAAAACTCAAGAACCAGAGCGCATAACTGTCTTCTTTACTTTGTTTTGTTTAAAATTTTAAACTATGGATTTTCTTGGTTGTTTTTGTTGTGGATTTTTTTGGTGTTTGTTTTTTTTTCAGATATAAATATATTGTCTAAATGCGCAGCAGCTCCAGAATATTTCTTTGGTGTTCTGTTACTTAGGAAAATTATAAAAATGGTATAAGAGGAAAAAGTTAGGACTTTGTATCGGTAATTCAGCAATTGTTCAAGTGGAATTAATGGAAGAATATTGCCATGAATTAAAAAGGAAGGTAGCATAACTGTAAAATAACATTCTTAATATATAATAGAGGTCTGTGTATTTACAGCATACCATTTTACTGATTTTTGACTCTTACTGACATTGCAAATCAATGCAGCTATGAGAAGAGACATTATATCCCATTTTAATTTGCTGTTCCCTTTCCCTCCTCCAAAAGAAAATTAACTTTGTGTGGCATCCCTTCTGTAGGTTTTTTTAAAAATTCTAGGTGTAGACAAGTAAAATACCTCATAATTTGAGGGAAGAAGGTAGAGAAGTTGTAGGAAAATGACTAGTTACTTGATTTTCCTCTTGTCCAAAAGTATTCTATGTATTTGACCCTTTTGGTTTTCATCAGAGTAGTTTGCTGTGTCGTATCTGGCATCAATTTTTGCTACAAGGAGATAATCCACTCATATTTCCTGCCTGCAGTCCACATTCTATAAAGGTGATGGGATTACATATGATTTGTCTTTGTGAAGAGCAGCCATACCCTTAATTATAATTACTTTGTCTGCACAGTTGCAATTCTGGGCTGTTAGTTGTTCTGCAGGTCTGTTCAGAACAGACCAAAACTTGAAATAAAAAGAAACAGCTTATTCCTCATAAAGACACTGAGTCTTGGAAAAATATGTAAGACCTGGAATGGTGCAACATGTTTGTAAAGAACAGTTGTGCTAGCGTGGGTGTTTTTGAGGAAGTTCTGCATGTTTTTATTAATATATAGTGTGTTGTACTGTAGAGCTGTGTTCTGATTAAAGTGACAGTTCCAGATCCTCTTCACTACTATAACTAAATTTGTTATAGCTAAGCCTGATGACAAATAAATAAAAAGTACAGTGATTAAGCCACTGCTATAGGCACTGAACTGTGAATAAGTCATAATATTAATTCTAGTTAATCAATTTTATTTGTTGTCGCAGTTTTCACTGAGCCATAAGCAAGGAAAACAACATCACAGTGATAGTTAGAATATTATAAAATACCAAGCATTTAAATAATATATCTGTTGTCTTTCCCTGTGACAAAAGAAACAGATACTGAATAAGATTGCAATAAAAGAAAAGGAAACTCTGTCTCCAGAATTAAGTGTATTAAAATCTGTGGAAATGCAAATTAGTTTGAAATGACTGTCATGCCAGTGTAGAAGTAACTTGATTTTTATGCCTGAGGGCCTACTCTTTTCTGAAGTGATTAACATACTTGGTTTTATAGGTGGTCTTAACCTGAAATGGAGTCAGCAATTTGAATGCAAGTCATAACCTTCATAAGTGAAATACCGCTATCTTGTCTACAAAACTGAATTCTTTTAATCATGCTGTTCAGAAATCAAGAGAAGTCTGAACTTTACCATGAAATTAAATGATGTTTTATGTAGCTGATCTGTCCTGAATTATGCATTTCAAAATATCTTGATAGCAGTCACTTTTTAAAGTAACTTATTTCTCTACTTTCTAATGCTTGTGAAGTGACTTCAGACATACCATCTATGACTAGAGAGCTACTCATTTTATAGCTAAGTGTATCTCACTGTACTGCATGAAAGGAAATCAAAGGCTAAACCTAGAAAAGCATTGATGGGCCTGAAACAGGTTGGGTGTGGGGTATAGTTATCCCAGTGAGTTATCCAAGCTGTGTTGGCCTTGCCTTGTGGGTATCTTTCTCAGAACATTGGAGCACAGGGAAATTCAATGCTTATGCTCCAAATTCCTCTTATTTAAGAAAATCAGGTCGTGGAATCATATGAACAATTCAGAGCATGTCTAAAAATGAGGTATTTCTTCAACTTGTTATCCTTCAAAGCCTGATCCAGTAAGACAGCCACAGAGATGACTTTGTATGCACAAACAAGACTAGGTTGTTACAAAATCCAGGTGTCAGTGGCACCATTTACCTTCATGCAGGGGTGTTACAACCTGCCCCTGAAGTCAAGGGTGACTGTGAGGTTCCTGTTAATAGATCCCTTAGGGCAGATCAGAGTGAAACAAAACTGAATGACTGGGGTGTGTGTGTGTACACACATATGCATATGTGTGTGTATGTATGTGTAGGGCTTATTTTAGAAAAATTTGGTTTGCAAGTGAAAGAAGGCATTTTGGTTTTTATTTATAGAAATGCAAGAATATAAAAGTATAAATATAGCACTTAAGAAAATAGATAAGGAAGAGAAAAAAAGGAGAAGAGTGAAAAATGTCACCACCTGTAGATCCAGCAATGAGACTTGATTGTTGCAATTTTGATGTCTGTTGGTTGAAGTGATGGTCGTGGTCTTGATCCATCAGGGGTGAGGGAAATCCCCAAAATGCAGAGTTCAGTGGATTTAATCTACCTTCATGTTCCTGTGGGATTGCCCAGGTACCTCCCCTGGGAGAGGAGTTTTAAACTGTCTGGTACAGCTGTGGGTCTATTGCAAAGCAGACCATGAGCAGTCCTCTTGTGAAAGGCCCCAGAAATGAGTCTGGGGGCTCTTCAGGGATCTTTGATGCTTTGTGAGACCTCAGACATAACAGCTGTCTGTCACATCAGCATAGTTGAGCCAGTTATCCCCCATCAGAAGGGATGAAAACCTTCAGGCCTATATGTGAATGTTCTGATACCTCTACCGGAAAGGAGTTTTGGCCTGAACCAGTTGTGTGAGGGCGGACATTGCCATGATAAAAAGCATTACCCCACTTCCACAGGAGCTGTTTCTTATTGGCCTTCTCCCTTATCTGGGTCAAAACACAGCTTGTTGCTAAACAGAGGTTGGTGTGTTGTGGTCATCCTCTGGTGCTTGGTGCTCACCCCCTCTGCACCTGGGCTGTTCTTATGCAGATAAGAGGTTTTGGCACCACACATCTAAAAACTCTCGTCCCCCCCTTTGGCTGGGGGGTGCAAACCTGGCCTCAGCAAAGCACCTGCTGCTTTTGCAAATGGCTGATTGTTTGAGTCATTAACCTTTAACATTTCAGTCTCTCACAAGGGGCCTCTATCAGAAAAGGGCTGATTTAGGTTCCAAATGCCTCTTTAGCCTGAGTTGGTTCACCTTTTCTGTGGTTTTTTTTGTGAAAACCATAAAGATTGACTTCCAGTTGTGCCAATATGTAGAAAATGTTTCAAGAGTAATTCCAACTAATTCAAATTTGTGCACAGATAAGAGACAGATATTATGAGGGGAAAAAAGGCTGAACTGCAGTCTTTAAAACACTGCTTTAGGAGAAGAAAAAGAATATGTGATACTAGATAGGTTATGAGGAAAGTATCTCTGTGCTAATAAATTGTGTTATGCCACAAAAATTATCTGAGGGCTAGAGCACCTCTTCTATAAGGAAAGACTGAGAGAGGTTGTTCAACCTGGAGAAGAGAAGGCTCCAGAAAGACATAATTGTGGCCTTTCAATACCCAGAGGGGGCTTATAAGAAGAATGAGGACAGACTGTCTAGTAGGGCCTATTGCAATAGGACAAGGGGTAATGCTTTTAAATTAGAAAGAGGCTAAATTTAGACTGGAAATAAGAGACATTTTTTACAGTGTGGATGATGAGACACTGGAACAGGCAGCCCAGAGAGCTGGTAGATGCCCTGTCCCTGGAAACATTCAAGGTCAGGTTGGATGTGGCTCTGAGCAGCATGTTCTAGTAAAAGATGACCTTAAAAGGTCCTGTAAACATAAACAATGCCATGATTCTGTGAATAGTTTGCATCAACTCCTCCCTGTATATGCAGTACCTTGATGGCAAAGGCAGGATCCTGAATTGCCTGACATAATCTTAATTCTTTAATGTTATCTGTGTTCTTATGTAAAATGCTTTAAGAATCATCTTTTTGTTTCTTTCATGTTTAGTAAGCAGGGGGGATAAAGCAAACCCTAGAAAAAACATAGGTGTAACATAGTCTTAAATGAATCTGAAGAATGCACCTGATTCCTGCATTTCTTGATAGCTTTTGCTAATGAATGCTGTGGTGGGTATGTAAAGTTGGGAGTAATTGTAGAATTTAGAAAAAATAGCAAAGACTAATTTTGTTTAGTTATTTTCCTTTTAAAAAGAAGTCTTTGGTATCCTTTTACCTTTCGTTTTGGAACATAGCAATATTCTTGCTGAAATTGGTATGCTTTTGTCTTTCAGCGTTTCTGATTATGTGTAAAATCAAAAAATGGATGATATAGCAATCTATTTTCCTCAGATACTGTAGTGTGTAATCTTGATTTTACAGTTTTATATAGGTGCAGTAACTGAAAAAAAGTTTGAACACTTTATGAAGTTAGTTTCTTGCCAGTGTCTTGCTAGTGGCTCTTTAGCTTTAGATTTTTGTGCTGATTAGTTGAGAAATTTATTCATAGTAAAAATGTGGAATGGATTCTGGGGTGGTTTTGTTTGGTTTTTTTTTTAATGAATGTATCTAGTATCCTTGGAGTGTGCGTCTTTCCATGGGAATGGGAGGGAATCACAGAATATGCTGAGTTGGAAGGAACCCTTCAAAATCATGAAGTCTAACTCCTGGCGCTGTGCAAGATACTCCAAGAATCACACCATGTGCCTGGGAGCATTGCCCAAATGCTTTTTGAACTCAGACAGGCTTGGTGCTGTGAGCACTTCCCTGGGGAGCCTGTTCCAGTGCCTGACCACCCTCTGGGTGAAGAACCACCTTCTAATATCCAACCTAAACCTTTCCTGACACAAATTCAGGCCATTCCCTCGGGTCCTGTCACTGGTCAGCACAGACAAGAGATCAGTGCCTGCCCCTCCTCTTCCCCTCATGACGAAGTTGTAGACTGTGATGAGGTTCCCCCTCAGTCTCCTCTTCTGGATGAACAGACCAAGTGATCTCAGCCACCCCTCACACGGCTTCCCCTCAAGGCCCTTCACCATCTTTGTTGCCCTCCTTTGAACGCTCTCTAACAGCTCAGTATCTTTCCTGTAGTGAGGTACTCCCAACTGCACACAATATCCAAGGTGAGGTTGCCCTAGTGCGGAGCAGAGCGGGACAGTCCCCTCCCTTTACTGGCTGGAGATGCTTTGCCTGATGCCCCCCAGGACACGGTTGGCCCTCCTGGCTGCCAGGGCACTGCTGACTCATATTTAACTTGCCATCAACCAGGAACCCCGAAGTCCCTTCCTATGACACTGCTTTCCAGGCTCTCACTCCCCAGTCTCTCTGCACATCCAGGATTGCTCCATCTCAGGTGCAGAATTGTGCACTTTCCCTTGTTGAACTTCCTATGGCCCATCGTCTAACTAGACCAAGTTTCTCTACAGGAGAAAGTTTTTCTGCCTTTGAGGGAGTCAACAGCTCCTCCCAGTTTTGTGTCATCTGCTGTCTTGCTTAGTATCCCCTCCAGTCCTGCATCCAAGTAATTTATGAAGATATGGATTTACCATAGCATAAGTAGTTGAACTGACTGTTGTCCCTGGACATGTTGTCTAATGGTGACTTACAGAAACGAATCAATGGGCTGATGGCTTCTCTGGGTATTGCCTGCAATGGGAATGCTCTAGCTTCATCTCTCTGTCCAAAGATTTTTAAGAATTGTTTCTAATCCTTGTAAAGAAAAATATTTAAAGTTGAATGATGTGACATGCAATTATCGCATCTGAATTACATTGTTACTGTGGAATATTCATGAGGCTTGGATATTTATTTTACATCTTTGGTTTATTGCCTTTGTGTAACTGCAACTCATATCAATTTGAATTAAAAAGTGTCTAGTTTGCATTATTTGCAATATGTTAATTGCAGACCTTGGCTTGTTGATTGGCTTATCTTAGATTTTGTGGTTTTGTGTACTGCTTCATTTAGTCAGTGTATTTCCCATGAAGACATGGGTTATGATGTATTCAAATTGCAGGACTGGCACGATCTTCTCTGCCTAAAATGCATGAAATTGTTTAAATGTTTCTGTAGCTGAAAACTTTTTGATGGAATGGTTTCATGTTTGACATAAAATTATAGTAGTAACTAGTTAAAAAATACCAACACAGGGAAAATATATCTCTCACCTGCTCAGTTGAGAGATTTGCCTTAAGGAATAGAAAGTTCAGTGTAATCCTCATTTATTGCCATTTCCAGAATCAGCAGCATGTTTTCATGCAGAATTTTGGATATGTTTACTGAATTTTAACCCTACCACTCAGTTATGGAGAGCTCAAAGATGCAAGGGTTTGATACCCGATCCTAAAGGTGCTTCACCTCTGAATGACCAACAGTTTTCTTGAGCTCTCTGACTTGAAGAGGTTGACTCCTTATGTGGTTACCGACAATTTATCTGTGTGCTAATCACGTCTTCTTTAATATTGTGCCAAGTTTGTCTGGGCCCCAAGGGCACTGATCAGCCCCCAGCAGCCCCCTGTCTCCCTGCATAGAGCTGTAGTGCAGCCTGGCCCCACTGGTGCTGAGGGGATGGAGGGCTTTCCATTGGGCTGCTCCTCACTGCCCAGAAAGTCCCATGGGACAAAATGTATGTGCTGCAGGCAGCTGCTGCTTTAGAAAAAACTGAGGCACAAAGTAAGTTTAATCCAGATTTAGTTCTTTTGCAGCTTGTAACTGTGACTTGGGAGTGGAAACCATAGGAACACAAGGAGCGTTTTGGGTAGACAAATGAAATGGCCTTTGCACTTTCTGATCCCAGTCATATATCCTTTAAAACGTGGAGGACTATTTTCTGTATGTTGAGAGTTGTAGTAGCTCAAAATAACCTTGAGTATTCTGGGCCAGCCTGAGTGCATCCCAACTGGAGTGAGAAGAGGGATGTGTACTGGAAGTTTTGATTTCTCCTGTCTGTTAACCCCCTGTCATCTGCCCACTTCCCTGTGGAAGGAACCCGGGAAAGTTACCACAGCAGCAACAGTAACTGAAGCCAGAGGGCTTTAGTCTGTTCCTGGATACACTGACCTCAATGGGATCTGCTGGTGTTAACGTTTGCAACTGCGGTGTTTTTTTTTTTTAATATATAATTTCAATGGACACAGTAAATAATATCGTGTTTAGAGAATTATAGATATTTTCTCCAGTTATGTTTTCTTTTTGCACTCCAGAAAAAGCATTTAATGCTATCCAGACAAAAAACAGTTACAGATTAATAATCATTAGTCTGACAGATTTTTTTTTGAATGAAGTTTGGTTATTTGTTTTAAGAGGCTTTACATCCAGTTTTTTTGCTTCTGCATCTCTCATTCAAGACTGAAGTTTAACTGCATTATTCTTAGGAAGTCTAGCAGCAGCAGGACTTTACAGTTCAATTTCTCAGCTGCAGTTCTTGTGTTTGAATTATCTTTATTCTCTTTTTGCCCCTTTTTGCTGGACAGAGACAACCAAAATGACTGTTCAAAAGCACATTTTGAATAAGTTTTTTGCTTATATAAGAAATTGTTTGTTCTGGCAACACCATTCACATTGTAAACTGTTATAGATGGAGAGGTGATTCTGGAGACCTTTATCTTGGATGTCTTTGTATGAACTTCCATTATTTAGTTGAGATAAGTAGAATGACTCTTGCAGGTCCTTGTAGCATAATACAGTATGAAAGATAAGATCAGAACTTGCTAAAATCATCTGATTAAGGGATTTTCTTCTCTTTTTTTTTTTACCAGAAAAACCCCTATGATAAGAAAGAAGAAGTAATGATCAGTAAAGTAATGTAATAAAAGTTATTTGTATTATCCTTACCTATATTTTCAGTTAGAGATCTGATACTATCATGTTTCATTTGAAATAAGTACCATGCAGGAAATGTTCCTAATTGCACAACTGTGAGCAGTTCAGCAAATTGTTAGCTACTTAATTTTGGAAGAGTTATAACTGTTGACATAAAACTGTCAATTTACTAATTAGGCTGGGCACTCTTAAAGGAAAATTTCTCCTCTAAGAAACCACTGTAAATCAAGCCAGAAGGTTCAAGCCAACAAAAACTCAAAGCATGTGATTGACTCTACTTCAGTATTATTTCTCATTAATAAAACTATCCATGTGCTTTATTGATTGGTCTAATGACCAAAGTCAATAACAAGAAAAACCTTCCTTCTGATGGGTTCTGAGGATTCTCATGCTTTGTAGACTGAGCAGTTAACTCCAGTTCTCCCATTCCTACTTCATGAACCCCTTTAAAACCAACCCCAAGACTAATTTAGTGGTCTTTTCTGTACTGTGCTCCCTGCTGTTTGGGAGATTCCATGTCAAAGTCAGTCCACCATAAGCTGGTTAGTTTTACCTGCAATAAAGTGTCCGTGTGCCCTAGTCAGTTGGTATCATTCTTGGCAGAAATATATTTTTAAAAAAATAGGTTTGGAACAAAAAATATTCTCTTTGTAAATCTACATAAATTGGGGGTAAACTGTAATTACATCTGCCTTTGTGATAAGCTTTGTGGTTAAGCAGAAGACTTTGCCAATCTGCCAGCTTTTACCTGCAATAGATTATCTCACGTAATAATTTTTCAAATGTTTTCAATGGAGCATCTGCAAAAGGCTACTGTGTTTATCTTTTCTCTCTCTCATGGTGAATGCTGTTGTCCTGGGCTTTGGGAATTTGAGGAAATGCATTCTGTGCTAAACTGAATGTTAGGGTTCATGGAGTTTTACTTAGGAACAAAATAATCTATGTGATATTTTGTCATTCAGTAGAAATCATAGAATGGTTCTGGTTGGAAAGAACCTTAAAGATCATCTAGTTCACACCCTAGCCGGGGGTGGGGGGTGGGGGGACACACACCTTCCATTTGACCAGGTTGCTTAAAGCCCCATCCAGCCTGGTCTTGAACGCTTCCAGGGACGAGGCATCCACAGATTCTCTGTGCAACCTGTGTAAGTGCCTCACCATCCTCACTGTAAGGAATTTCTTCCATAATCTAACCTAAATTTCCTCTCTTGGCATTTGAAGCCATTGCTCCTTTTCTATCACTATAATTCCTGATTAAGAGTCCCTCTCCAGCTTCCTTGTAGGCCCCTCTCAAATACTGGAATATCCCTGGGGTCTCCACCCAACCTTTTCTTCTCCAGGCTGAACAGCCACAACTTTCTCAGCCTGTCTTTTTAAGGAAGGTGCTCCAGTCTGCTTATCAATTTTGTGGCCCTCCTTTGAATTTTCTCCAACAGTTCCATATCCTTCTTATGCTGGGGGCACCAGAACTGTACACAGTACTCCAAGTGGGAGTCTCACAAGAGCAGAGTAAAGGGGGAGAATCACCTCCCTCGACCTGCTGGTCCTGGTTCTTTTGATACAGCACGGGATTCGTTTGGCTTTCTGGGCTGTGAATGCCCACTGCTGGCTCATGATAAGTTTTTTGTCAATCGTCACCCCAAGCCTTTCTCCATAGGGCTGCTCTGGCAAGTAGCTCACTTAATAACATGGTCTGCTTGTATTCATGATTGGCAAAATAAAGAATGATGAAATAAACATGGAGCTTTACATGAATGCTGTGATTCAAATGGATTTTTCTTTGGAATTGAAATAAAATATCCAGACTCTCTATATTAGAAATGTGCCATATGAATCTTTTCTGCTGAATCTAATTGAGTATTGCTCATGTAACAGCTAGATTTTTCTTAGTAAGTACTTAAAAAGATGGTCAGATTGCTCTTTTAAATTAAGCCTGTTGAGAACTTACACCAATCCAGATATTGTATTTAAAAGTCTTAATTTTTCATCTCCATTACTGCACTAAGAAAACAGGATGAAAGCTTTTATTTTGAATATGTTATATCCATACAATGGTCAGAAGAAACCATCTTAGCATTCAGCAATGCCACTCGAATGATAAGTGTGAAATGTGAAAAGCAAATCATGTACAGAGTTAGGGATGCTGAGTAACATCAACATCCTGATAGACAGATAAACTGCTTGATGGACACCAAGCAGTTTGTCTATCCAATGAAAGCATCTGTTTTTTTCTTCCTTTTTACTGACTCTAGAATTTGGCCAGTTCCTTGGGGATTTATCAGCTGTTGACCCTTCTCCAGCCTTACCCATCTGTTCTGAGACATTCATGAGCCTCCAGGATCTGACTATCAGTTGTTGTCTTGCAAGTCACCCTTCCTCAGAATATATTGTGGAAGTAGCATACTAAGAAAAAAAAATTTTGGAAGGTGCTAGATTTTAGAGAAGCAGACAAGCTTTAGGCAGGTGGTGCTGAGGGAAACAGCACTGATTATTTAGTAAAAATGTTTATACTGTTGTAAAAAATTGTGTGTTCCTTTTATAAAATTGTTTCTTCAAAGACTGAAATGCTCTTATTGTGAAAGCAAGCTCAAACTTGCTTTGAAAAGAGTAGAAGAAAATAATAGAAGTTTTTATCATTTCTTCTATGGGTTCGGTTTGTGACAGTTGGGGGGGAATCTATTGCTGTTCGTGCAATAGTCATCACCTCTGTTAAGCTGTTTGTGTATCACTGAATGGCCTAGATTTGAAGAGACCTTAAAGATCATCTAGTTCCAACCCCCCTGCTGTGGGCAGGGATGCCTCCCACTAGAACAGGTTGCTCAAAGCCACATCCAGCCTGGTCTTTGAACACTTCTGGGGATGGGGCATCCCCAATTTCTTTGGGGAACCTCTCTGGTGCCTCACCACCCTTACAGTAAGGATTTTTTCCCCAATATCTAAATCTAAACCTACTTCTTTTAGTTTGTAGCCATTGCCCTTCATCCTGTCACTACATGCTCATGTAAAAAGACCCTCTCCATCTTTCATGTAGCCTCCATTCAGGTGCTGGAAGGCCAAAATTAGATCACCCTTAAACCTTTTGTTCTCTGAGCTGAACAAACGCAATTCTCTCGGCTTCTTCTCTTAGGAGAGGTGCATGTTTACTGTCATAGTACGTCTTGGTTCCTTCTGTATCTTGGGGACAGAGTTGTT
Source organism: Pseudotriccus pelzelni (assembly GCA_035584735.1). Classification (NCBI taxonomy): domain Eukaryota; kingdom Metazoa; phylum Chordata; class Aves; order Passeriformes; family Tyrannidae; genus Pseudotriccus; species Pseudotriccus pelzelni. Next base: position 32,855,253 of record JAWMRA010000113.1, read on the forward strand.
CATCTGTACTGGTGCTGGAAGCAGTGAACTGCAGTAGCTTGGACTGGATACCTGGTTAGAGTGGCTAAAAGGAAGTAAATTTTTCCAGTGTTTTGGGGAGCTTTTTCTGTCTGTCTCAAGATGTTGAAATCATGCCAAGGAGTCCCCATAAAATGTTAAGCTCTTCAAATGCTCTCACATAGACATGTCAGTAGCCATAATTTTGCAGAGGAGCCTGAGCGTTCACATGGTTTGCATCAGGTTGAGCACATTTCTAGTGACTTGTATGCTGATTTTTAAATCCTCTCAAGACCTGAAATTATTTCTTACATAACTTTAAAAATCTTTCTGCATTAATGCTTGTTCCTTGGTTGGGTCATTTGCTCAACGTTTCAATGATTTATGTCTCTCATGTAGATAGTAGCAGGTACAAAGATGTGTTTTAATGATATTCTGCTGCATATTGTTCACTAGGGGAGAATATAAAGCAGGGAAAACACAAAGCATTGAATACATGGATAGTTTTCAGTCTTTTAAATGATTCAGAGTCTTTGATGAATCACTGGTTTCTATTGCTGACCTCTGCTTCTGACCTTTCACTGACTTTACAGGTCAACAGTTCTGTCAGCAACTGCATTTTGAATACTTTTATTATTTGAGATCTCTAGATGGTGTTTCTGGTCTTGAAGATTATTTTTTTTTTCAAGTTGTCCTTGATGGAAATTCAGGTTTTGTTCTACAATAAAACATTGAATCTTGGCTGCTGGATGGAAAGTACACTGAGAGTACAGTGTACTGTACTATCCACTATAGTGGGCATCAATACAATAACCTGGTGGAATGTACACAGATTTCCATTACATTTCTCATACATTGAAAAAAACACTTCAGTCCCCCCTGTTCTCCATATGACGCATAGGAGGTTCAGTTCAAGTTTAATATGCCATTTGTGAACTTTTTTTTTTTCCCCTGTCTTCCCCCTCAAAAAGGGAAGGAACAACTGCCATATGCCCAAAGTATAGAAATTTCCATTCCTAGTTATTCGGGAAATACTCATCTACATTTGATATGACTTCTTCTATTCAGTGATGTTCTTTCTATTTCTTTCTGTATTCTGTCGTTTTCCCATTTATACACCGGAAAAGTCTCTTCTGATGTATTTCTTTTAATGCCTAGCTTCCTCTGTGAGCCATTTGGCTGGGTACAAGAGGGCCAGTTGCTTTAATCTTGCAATCAGAAGGCTTTGTTCCCCTCACAGTGTGTTCTTGATTAATGCAAACTAATAATTGCAAATGCTGCAGCGCGCAGTGTTACAACACCTAAAGTGATTGGCTGGCCTGCAGTTTGACAGGCTTTTCTTAGACTCAAGAAAGAAGGATAGAGAAATTGCATTTCAAAGTGTTTATCTCGCCAGAATTCCTAATTGTATTTTGACGCAATTATAGCAATGACATTTAGTAGTGCTGTTGCTAAAGAAACACTAACATTTTGATTGCACAGTTTTTTTCAAGGACAAATGTCTTTTTTGCTATTTTAGTTTTGAAGGTGGAAAACTGAAATTCTCAAGCACACTAAATCTTTTGGAAGTGTGTTAAGGTAGCATTAATAATAAAATATGGCCCTGAATAATGCCAAGCACAGATGTGGGAAAGATTTTTCCTCACTTTTCAAATGTGGAAAATGAGGCATAGTATAGGGTTTCTCTGTTTGGTTGGGGTTTATTGTTTTGTTAGTTTTTCTCTCTACTCATCAATGCCAGACAGACACAAACCCAATATATTCTGTCAGTCCATTATTGCTACTGGATTAATTCCTGCTTATCCCTCAAGAACTTGATCTAATTTTTGCTAGAACAAAAAAACCCAAACACTACTGACTTAAAGCTGGGTGTGGTTAATGTAGCCAAAAGAGTTAAATGAATCTGACTTTTTTATGGGTTTTATGCCCATCATAAGAGTTAAAATAAAGAAGTGATGAATAGGGTGCGGTTTTTATGAAGGTAAAAATAAGAAGTTGTTAGCTACAGAGTGGGCGAACAGTTGATAGTCACTGATAGTGTGGGACTGTGCTCCTAGTTCCCTGTATATGTGCTTTTAGCATACCGTAAGGGAAAGATGACATTTTTATTTCAAATAGTGAGCTGCTTTGTGTGAGAGGTTCTCTTTTGAGTATGCATGAGAAATGTTGTGAGGAAATTATTGCAGAGAGCGAGAGCACTGTAACTTCACAGCATGCCATGTAGCACACTACCTTTTTCTTGGAGATAAGAACTTAAAAGGTGACTGCAAAATTCATATTGTTGTTTTTACTGTTAATAAACAAAGAAGATATTGCCATTGTAAGCATATTTGATTGGATCTGATACAGTGCTAGTTGTAGCGGTTGAGTTCTAGCAGTATTGTATCGATTCATTTCTATTTTAGTTTCTTTAAGGATGTTTTCTTGATAATGTTTTTTAAGTCAGCTTTTCATTTCTCAAGACTGGAATAATCAGCATAATGAAAATGTTTCAAAACCATTTTAAAAATGCACTTTTCTAGAATCTCACTTAGCCTTATCAATTTTCCTGTGCATATTTGTTTGGGTTTTTTCCCTTGCTTGAGAATTATTATGCCTTCTTACACTTTTGTGATTATATACCTAGGCCTGCAAGTTACTGAATACTTGTGAAGTTTTCACCTGAAATAACTTCAATGAAGTAAAACATTAATTCCTTTAAGAAGTTTAGCTTGAAATATTTTCAGCATACAAAATAAAGATAATTAGTACTGGAGTTGATAACATATACCTGTGGAACTGTTTCTACAAGACTCTCTTAAATTATCTTGGTCTGCATCTTGTGACTATATTTGTGTGTACATTGGTGTAGCATCATTAATTTTGAGAGTCTCCTATTAATCACACAAGGAGCAGGAAAATTTACTGTTGATGTTATTAGTTCCAGTGGGGAAAAAAAAAAAGGGTTATGGTATGTGGTTTGAGTGAGTCAGTTGTGGGCATTTTATTTTAACAAGTGTTCTCTCCAAGTTGTATAAAGCATACTTTCTTATTATTTCTCATCCTTTTTTTCTGGTATCCTCCTCCAAAATGAAAATTATATAAGGATTGTCTGAAATTATAAAAACCTATTGAATTCCTTGAATTTAGGAAAATAGATTTTCTAACAGATATATATGAATAAATTTGAGTATGATGGAAGAGGGATAGATGTTAAGGAAATATTAACTTGTTAGTCTTGGCTGTCTTTAACAAGTCATTGAGTTACATGTTTTCCTTATGGATCGAAATTTTGGGCCTGAAAAGGAGGAAAAACCACCTTTAAAAACCACATGACCAAATGATAGGAGTATAATATTTTGTGGAAACTCAACAGCTTCAAAGTGTAGGAAAATTATGATAATGGGATATTTAAATTGATTTCATGTGAATTATGTAAGTATCATGTCAAACCATGATCCCAAGGGGAAACTTTTAGATGCTGTCATGTGTTACAGAAAGGTTGATCAGAGCATCTGCAAGAGAAGGCAATGCAGAGGACCTGGTTTAGAATGTTACCTACAAAGACCTGGTCTTTCACCATGACTGTAATATGTTTACATTCAGCATCTTGCCAAAACCTTAGTATCTTTCAGAAAAAGGAGTATAGTGATATAAAAAAAAAACCCCAAACAACAAAAAGAAACAAACAAACAACAATAAAAAAAAAAAACCAGTGAAGATGGATCTAGAAGTGGTACTGGATTACTTTGTAATTCAGCTATGGTTTAAGTAGGCACAAATTTCACTAATGCAGTTAAATGTCTGGACTGCAGTAATTTCAGGGAAAAGTTTCTCTGTTATTTCCTGAGCAGTGACTCTATCCGAAACACTGAGTAATCCAAGTAGCAAATATTTTCATTTTTGATACTGTAGTTGTTTATTTCTACTCTGTATATGGATATTTGTAAGCTTCATATATTTGCTCAGATTAATTTTATTGTCTCTGAACGAAATATTAATTGGTGTGAAATAAATGTTAAAAGTAAGGACACACTAGCATCAATTAATTTTTTTATGTGCTGAAAAATATTTTTTATAGATGTTCTTATATATGCCATATATATAAATATTCTTCTTCGATAGACCACCTTGTTAACAACACTATTTTGCAGTTGTGAAGTATAGATCACTTTTAATCTTTAAAATTATTCTGGTTTGTAATACACTCATAAGTGAACTATTTATATTCAAAAAGTCATCACAAAATCTGATCAGGATTTCCTGTCAATTTTCTTTCTGGGTTTGTTTATTTTGTTTTGTTTGGTTTTTTTTTTTAATAATGACTGAAAAATCTTGAAGTTAATGTAAATGTCCAGGAATCTACTAACAATTCACATTTAACACTTTCATTAGGTTATATTACAGTTAAGTAAGACTTTATCTGATGTCAAGAAATCTAATCTGTTTACAGCTTTTCTAACTGTGTGTTTTACTTCCAGCTGTTGTCTTTTTTCCCTTTTTCCTCTTAGTCAGCTGCAGGCCATTATGTAAACAGTGTTGAATCAGAAGATGTCTTTTGTAGCTTTTTAATTATGTTTAAGTCAGTCCCTGTCTTAAACTAAGAAAACATACCTACTGTTTGGCTCCTATTCACAACACTGACCTTAGGGTGGAGGCACCATATGTCCTATCCATGACTGAGCTTTGCTGGTGAATATTGTTGTATAATCTGATTGAACTCTTTTGGTGTAATAATGACAAAACTGTCTAGCTAAAATCTAAAAGAAATGGGGGTAGGAAGAGCAGCAATGAAATCAAATTTTATATGTTTACTTATGAAGTGAATTAAAACCTTTATATGTTTTGGTTCTGTTTTGCAGGGCCCATCTTGCTGGGATGATGTGCTAATTCCCAACAGAATAAGAGGTGTTTGCCAGTCCCAAGGGTGCGATGGAAATGTTGCGGTAAGATATTGTCATGTTTCTCCAAGTACTGTGGCGCTTATAAAAGTAACTCTTTGTAACAATTCTAACCATGTTAGATTTTCAGTAATGAATGTAAAGTGACATGTATGGTACTTCAAAAGAGATGTTCAGCATCAGATAACATACCTCTGATGTCTGGCAAAATGGAGGAACTTGAGTCCGTCGCTGTTTGGAATGAAGGAGGAAATAATTTTATCTCATCTTTTGCAGTGAAGTGGAACTCTTACGTTTTCAAGTATGCATAGGTTAAATGCATACTGTAATACTTAAATGTTTATGCCAATGCTTGTTTTAGAATTATTATGTATCTCATTGCCCTGAAGCCTTCAAATTTCCATGTCATCTTGTATATCCAAACTTGCATATCAGATTTCCAGGGTTTGTCCACAGGAGCGGGTTCTTCACACAGTAATCACTTTACAGTCTGTTCTCCCACATCTTTTTGCTGTTCTTTCCTTTGTTTCCGGAAGTTACATCAATGAAAGGACTGAGTAAGAAGGAGGACAGATATCTCACATTCTTAATGAAGATTTCTCAAAACATTGTTTATGTATCCTTACATATTTTCATGTATTAGATATTTACAGTATTTAATACTAAAAAAGTTTGAGAGACACTTCCTTCTCAGGAAAAAGCTTTAATTTGAGTGTTCCTTCTGGATAGATTTTAAAGACAAACACAATACTTTTGTACATATGGAAGGATTCTACTCATCAAAGATTTGCAGATTGGGACTATGTAAGCACCTTTTTTCAGAGTTGCTCACCTGCTCTGTTGCAGCCTTCTGTTTGTCTTCCCTAGCAAGACGGTTGTAAAGGGGCATGTTTATACAGTTTCATAGGTGTCTCCTGCTTGACCACAGGCGGTGTCAGGAAATACTTTTATTTAACTTTAGGAACCAAAGGACTGTTTAGCAGCATGGGATTTATGGCTGTGTCCATGTTCAGCCAACAGAAATTGCAGCTTTTAGGCTTCTGTGTCCTGATGTGCACCTTGCAGTAGTGGCTCAGTCACTCTCTTGAAAGTGGCCAGTGTTAGACATTCAAGTGCTATTCTCAGAGTAGTACTGTTGTAGTGTGAAAGCAAGCACTGCTCTGCCTCTGGGCAGATTGGCTGCAACCTGCCCAGTTCTGATGTGCTTTGGGAACTATTTTGGTTGCAAGAGGGTTGACTAGTCTGACTTTGTTACCTGTTTGTCACTGTGCCGCTACTGTCTCTGGGGAGAAGTCCTTCCTGTTTTCCCTTCTTTCTTTAAGAGTGACCCAGGAACACGAAGAAGGTAAAACTTGCTTTTGACAAGGAGACGAATCTCCCTGGCAGGTATCCAGCTTGAGCCTTTGTATACAAAAGCAAGTGATTAAGGTTGCCAGTTTTGTCACCTAGTGGGACTTGCAGAATATATCTGACTGACTTGCAGCTACCGATTTACAGCTTTTGTAAGCCAACATATTTGTGAAAAAGGTACTGAAGTAACAATACTTTTGGCAGCCCTACCTCCTCAGCTACATCCCATTGCATCAGTGAATCAATTATTATTTTTTGAAAGCAAAAAATGAAGCAAGATAACCATCCTTTGTGAAGAGAGAAGGCAAAAAACATTGACCATAAAACTAAAATCTTAACTGGCTAATGTTGTGGCAAACAATCTGTACTCATTCAACCAAGTCCCATGACTCCAGTTGCTGTCAGTGCCTCTGGCAAGTTGCATATTTAGCAGAGCCAAGGATCAGTATTATCTCTCAGTAAGGCATCACTGAACAAAATTCAAGAGGCACCTTACATTGGACAGACATGTTGCAAATGCAGCTTCAGACCACCTGAACTACAGGGATAAGTCTGTTACTGGAAAAATGTCCTACTCCTTTATTTCCAAACTTTATTTCCAGACGCACTTGCTCTTTATCAGCTACAAGCCACTATATCAATGGTGTTAGAAATGAACCAGATTGAAGTGCAAGAACACTCCAAATTGTTATGATTTTCAACCAGATCTTTCCACCCCACCCTCCCCTCCATCTGCCTATCCAGTAGGTGACTCTGCACCAGGTATTTGAATTGGTGGCTTCTTGAGGTCCTCTGGTTGCTGAAAGGCATTCTACTTGTGCTTTGGGATGGTTTGTCTTTTTTCAGCCTCACTCACTGTGAAAACACGTCTTCACTTCCTGGGAAATCTTCCAGTTCAAAGGCTTAAATCACTGAGCCTTTTGTTTTTTGTCTTGCTCTAAGTGGGAAATGATAGAGATCCTACAGATGTGCTTCCAGGATTTGTCATTTTTTCTGCTCTGGTAAAATAGTCTGTTTTGGAACAGAATAAAAGGTAACCTTTAACTAAATCATAGATTGAAACCTCTAAACTTTTCTTGGCTGCTACAATCTTTGAAAAATCGAATCACTTTTTATCTTTAAATATTCATTTTTGCATTTTCATGATAAAGTTTGGGCAATTATTTTTTGTCTCTCAAATAGTTCCATAGTGTAAATGCTTCTTTACAGTGATGTGCAATGAAGAAGCTTTGAAGCTGTTAGTAGTAAGCTATCAACAAATGGCAAATATTGTCATTTAAGGGAAAAACAAAAAAAGAAAGATTGCTCCATTATTTCTCCCCCAAGACATGTTTTGCTTAAAAATTGTTTTTTATCAGTTTTAAATTCTCATAAAGACCAGTTTGCAACATACGTTCAGGAGGTAATTATTTTTTCCTTGAAATACTAATTTATTTGTATTTTGGTATGATATTAGTCTCTAGACAGAAATTACAAACTTTAATTCTTTTGTTATCAAAAATGTAAATATAGTAGTTGACAATATGAGAAAACAATGGAAATCAAATTTCAGTTGAGTTAAATAAATTTTGTCAAAGATTACCAGATGATATGATTATCTTGATAAATACACTGTGATTTGATGTTTTCCAATGTGCTCCCAAATATGAAATATATCTCTTTAATTTTTGTGGGTGTGCTCAACGTAAACTTAATTAAAACTTTCATATGGTCAGATCTATGTGCTTTATTTGTGAATTCGACTACTTTTGAGCTTGTAGTGAGGGGAAAAAAGTGTTTTATAATTAGTTGTAATTCCTAATTATGATCAATAGAATTGCAAGAGAAATATGTATAAAAAGGAAATGTTGCAATTGTAATATCCTAAAATATGTCCTAATTCTGATTGAGAAATTGGAGAACCTGAAACATTGGATATCAGTCCCATGTGCTGCCTGGGATACTTCCCCACAGCTTCTTTTCATGTTCATTTTGGTGGTAAGCTGTTACCCCACAGCCTGGGTTAGTGGGCTCCTGAGAAGTTGTGTGCTGTAGCCAGAAGTACAAAAAGTTAAAGACAGGTGAAAATAGGATCTAAACAGAGAATATGGATCCTGGGAAGGTAATAAGCAGTGTCCGTTTCAGAGATTTAATATTAGACTACTTTATGAAAAAAAAATGAGTAGTCAAGTGCTTTGAGAAACAGTTAACAAAATATACAGATTGTCCAAAGCAGAGCTCAGTGTGGGGTTTTTTGGTGGGGTCTTTTTTTTATAATAATTACAGTATATCAGAAACAATACATTCACTCTGAACTTCTGCAGCTTCAAAAAGATGAAGTTGGTGTGAACATTTTTGTTGCTGCAATTATAGAACACTCAAGTCACTCTTAGAACAAACTTTAATATAATTAATTATAAAATGGAAGAGTCAACTTTAGCTGATTGACACATTTTAAATGAGGATCAAATTGGAGTATTACAAGCTGTTTCACAGATTAGGACCATTCACAAAATGAGAGAGAACTTTGTACTTTTGGTAGCTATCTCAAAAAACTTTCAGCCAGAAGCACTATATGGAGCTGTCAGCTGTGGCTGGAAACAGGTATGGTTCTATGAATTTCCAGGTACGCTTCTTGCATGAGCATAATTTAGTTACAGCTAAGAGTCACAAAATCATTTATATTGGAAAAGACCTTTAAAAGCATCAAGTCCACCTGTTAACCTAGTACTGCCACCACTAAAATATGTCCTAAGGGTATTTCTGATATAATTTTTGTGGTTTCTTGCTTGTCTTTACAAGTGATCAGAATACATGTGATACTAAACCCTTTATTCAACCTTTCCTTATTCAAATGATATAGTGCTGAAGGAGTGTTCTTGTTAGACTCAAACTTTTACAGGTCTCTAAAATACATACAGAATGGTTTTGTTTATCATTCAATAAAGGGAAATTTCTGACTGCAAAGAGGGCTTTTCTACTTCTGTGTATAAAAAGACTATTACATTTTCTTTGCCTTTTTAGGCTCATGCTTTTTAAAAGTCATCAAGAGCCACAGAAATAATATAGCTCTTTTCATTGGTTGAGAGAGACAGGGCTGTGACACCCTGTAAATCACTGAACTGGTGATTTCATAGGAATCAGCTCCACATCAGTCCAACACTCCAATGAACATGCATCCGTTTCTGAAAGACATTGCCACGTCCTCGAGGCAAAATATAGGGCAAGTGTCTTTGAACTTCAGAAACCTGTGGAAAAAGTATTAATGTTCTGTTTGTTGTTGGGATTCTCACTTGATGTGCAAAACCGGTTGATGTAGATTAGAAAATCTCAGAAATAATAATGAAAAGGTTAGACGATTGTAGGTCAGATATAGCTTAAGCTGTTGGGAATCAAGAAAAATGAAAACCTGATGAAGACTGCATCAAATGTCCATCATCACAACTGAATACCAATTTATTTCTTCTCCAGTCCCCCATTAGGCTTCAACAAACCATTTCTAAAAGAAGCAGTGCGACTTCTGTGAACTTTTAGAAGTGATTCTATGCAGGGCTGAGTTGGACTCGATGATCTTTGTGAGTCTCTTCCAACTCAGGTTATTCTGTGATTCTCTGATCTCTAAGTACTGGATTTTCTTAAATATCAGTATATTCTTCTAATCAAGCTCTATAGCAATCTTCTGTGTCCAGAGCAAAGATTTATATTCCAAGTTTGTTCACTTTTGGGCATATGGTCATTATATGTGATTTTAAACAGTAAGATTCCACTATGCAGTAGCGTCACTGTTGAAGGCTATGTTTGGGAGCAGAGTTTGCATCAGGAGCCATGCTCTACTTTTTAATTATGTGGCTTTTTCTATTATTATTTTTTTCCCATTCCTCCTGTGTGACTTGGATCTTGCCATTGTATTTTTTATTATATTTAAATTTTTGACCATTTTTCATGAATATTTTTCCTGTTCCTGCTTGTTTACTGTCATTAGGTTTGTCACTGAGGACAGCAATACTATGTGATCTTTTCATAGGCGGTCTGTTCCACAGGGAGTCTGTGCTCATCTGAAAAAGGTTGAACTAAGAAATCAAGGGAATAGTGTTTAGCTTGTACGCTTTTAATATGCAGCTTACCAAATGATTTTTTTTCTTTGACGCATCCAAAGCTATTCTTTTCAAACATCACCGTTCAGATGAAATATGCTTCAGTTTTCATCTCATTTTGCTTTGATTAGCTCAGACCTCAATTTCTGTTGAGAACAGAAATAAATTCTGTAGCAGAGTATCATGAGTAAAGTAGTAAATTTAGTGATGTTATCAAAGTATGAACATAGTAAAGAACTATCACCTTGTTATAGGAAGGCTCTGATACATTGCTGTATTATTTATTCATTGTTATGTGTGTACAATGATGTGGTTGGTTATTTGTGAAAGGAACCATGTCTGTCTGTCCTTGGAGCTGTTACAATGTTTTCAATGTCATAATATTACTATGAATAATTTTAAAAATTTTGGGATGTTTCTTAATACCAAGAAACCATGTTAGTTTGCCTTATGCTTTAGAGAGTGGGCCAGATATCATATCTATTAAAAAACATTTACAATTAGTATGATGGAATAGGAGTGCTAATTAAAATACCAGATAAGAATCCTTGTAACAACTTACTTATGGAGTAAGATTATCACAGAATCATTTGGTTTGGAAAAGACTTCCAAGATCATCAAGTCCAACTTTTGGCAAATCCCCACTTTGTCAACTACACCACAGCACTAAGACCACAGCAGTCTGTTCCAGTGCTTGACAACCCCTTCTGGGAAGAAATTCTTCCTGATGTCCAACCTGAACAGCCACTGGTATAGCTTAAGGCTATGTCCTCTCATCACTAGTTGCCTGGAAGAAGAGGCTCATCTCCATCTGGCTACAACCTCCTTTCAGGTAGTTAGAGAAAGTGATAAGGTCACCCCTGAGCCTCTTTTTCTCCAGGGTAAAGAACCCCAGCTCCCTCAGCCATTATGACAACTTCTTTATCCAGTCTTCACAGAGTTCTAGAATGGCTTGGGTTGGAAGAAACTGTAAAGTTCATCTAGTTCCAAACTCCCTGCTGTGGGCAGGGCACGTTCCACTAGACCAGGTTGCTCAAAGCCCTAGCCAACCTTGCCTTCAACAATTTCAGGGCTGGGACTTCCACAGCTTTTCTGGGCAACCTTTTCAAGTGCCTCACCACCCTCACAGTGAGGAATTTCTTCCCCAATATCTAAGCTAAACATACTCTGTTCGAAACCATGACCCCTTGTCCTGTCACTACATGCCTTTCTGAAAAGTTGGTTTCCAGCTCTCTTGTAGGCTGCCTTCAGTTACCAGAAGGCTGCTATAAGTTTTCCCCAGAGCCTTTTCTTCTCCAGGCTGAAAAGACCCAAATTCTCATATTGTCTTTGTAGGAGAGGTATTCCAGGCCCCATTCATCTTTCTGACTCTCCTCTGGACTTGTTGCAACATCGTAGTGTCCTTCCTGTTCTGGGGACCCCAGAGCTGGATGCAGTATTGCAGGTGGGGTCTCATGAGGGCAGAGTCAAGGGCAGAATCACTTCCCTCAACCTGCTGGCCTCCCTGCTTTTGGTGCAGCCCAGGATACAGTTGGCTTTCTGGGCTACAAGTGCACATTGTCAGATCTTTTCGTTTACCAGCACCACCTCGAAGTCCTTCTCCTCAGGACTGCTCTCAATCCGTTCTCTTCCCAGCCTGTGCTTTACTTGGAATTGCCTCAACTCAGGTGCAGGACTTTGCACTTGGCCTTGTTGAACTTCATGAGGTGTGCATGGGCCCCCTCTCAAGCCTGGCAGGATCCCTCTGGACGGTATCCCTTCCCTCCACACAACTTGGTGTCATCAATGAACTTCCTGAGGGCGTGCTTGATCCGGCTGTCCGTGTTGCCAACAAAGATGTTAAACAGTGTCAGTCCTAGTGCCAGCTCCTGAGGAACTCCACTCATCGCTGGTTTCCACTTGGACATTAAGCCATTGAACACAACTCTTTGAGTACAACCATCCAGCCAATTCATTATCCACCAGTGGTCCATCCGTAAAATCCATGTCTCTCCAGTTTAGAGACAAGGATGTTCTGTGGGACAGCATCAAACACTCTGCACAAGTCCAGGGAGATGACATCAGTTGCTCTTTCCTCATCCACCACTACTATAGCCTCTTCATAGAAGGCCACAAGATTTGTCATGCGAGATTTACCCTTAGTAAGGCCGTGTTGGCTGTCACCAGTCACTTCCTTATTTTCCATGTGCCCTAGGACAATTTCCAGGAGGATCTGCTCCATGATCTTGATGGGCACAGAGGTGAGACTGACTGGCCTGCAGTTCTCTGTGTCATTCCTTTTTCCCTTTCTAAAACTGGGGGCCATATTTCCCCTTTTCCAGTCACTGGGAACTTCACTGGACTGCCATGACTTCTCAAAAAGTGGGGATAATGGCTAAGAAACTTCACCCACTTGAGGACCCACGGATGCATCTCATTAGGACTCATGGACTTGTGCAATTTCAAGTTCCTTGTATGGTCTTAAACCTGATCTCCCACAGCGGATGGTTCTTAATTCTCCCAGTCCTTGCCCTTGTGTTCTGCAAGTTGGGTAATGTGGCTGGAACGCTTACCAGTGAAGACCAAGGCAAAAAAGGTCATAATTTTCCATATATCAAAGAGATATTCTCTGGAGAACAGAACTAACGCATATTTCATACAAGTTTGAGAATATCTTTCATATTTACCAGATACTCTGGCCATTGCTTTTACTGTTTAGGGACTCTTATATTATTTTATTCACAGTGCTGTGGCAAGTAAAAGGAATAAAACATAAAAGCAAGTTAAATAACAAGCAGACCAGACCCATCACTGTAGTTTTCTTCTCTTTTCTATCTTGTGATACAAGAAGACGAAACAGACAAACAATTTCAGAGAATTTTCTGATTTTTAAGGCCTCTTCCCTTCACGAACCTATCCATTCACCAAAGGAAATACTAATATGGCTCAGTTATATAGTAGTGATGCCACCAGTGCCAACTGCAAGGGTGATATGCTCTGCTTACTTGTGTTGGTATTCAGCTCTTTGACTAGACAATTTGACCATAATATTATCCTGAGGGTTCCAGTTTGGCCGATCATCTATCAGAAACCTTAGTCACTTCAAGTTGTTGCCTTACTGGACAGAATGATCCTTACTTCTAAGGATGTGACTTCATTTCTGGCTGTTTTAAAATGCATATTATGTTTTTGATCTTAGATAAGCTGTTTATATGGTTTTGTCAGTGACTTTATTTTCATTGTTTCCACTCCTCCAGATTTTGTACCATCTGAAATATTTATTTCTTTATGCCTCCTTTATACTAGATCATTAAGAAATGTTTTGAATAGCGTAGGGCTAGGACATGATCACTGAAAGTCACCTTGAAAAACAGACATTTGATGATTCACTGTGGGAAATTACAGTTTGAAACTTACCAATTAAATGTCTCGAACAGTGATCTCATAGTGTTCTAATTTCTTAATCAAAATGTCAGTGCCATATCAGATGCCACACATAAATCTGGGTAAATTCCCACATCACTATTATATTGTTCCACTAAGTTTGTAATCTCATAAAAATGTCAGATTAGTTTGATAGAGTCTAGTTGCCATAAAGCCTTGTTGATTGGTGTTAATTACACATTCTTCTTTTATTAATCAAGCAACATATTAGCTGTTTATTGTATATAGGTCTGGTGTCAGGTTTACATGCTGATAAGTGCCCAGATTATCTCATATAAAGCTACCCTAAACGATGGCATAATGTGGTTGTGTTTCTGTAAGGCTCTGTATTTTAAATCATCTATAAATCACACGGAATCACAGAATATGCTGAGTTTGGAAGGGACCCACAAGGATCATTAAGTTCAACTCCTGGCCCTGCACAGGATCATTCTCAGGATGGTACCTTTCCCTCTGTCAACAGGGATTTTAAACTTCATCACTTTGTGGTCACTGTGGCCTGGACAGTCACCTATCTCCACTTGGCTCATGAAATCCACTCTGTTGACAAGCAGCAGATCAAGGAGGGCGTCTTTCCGAGTTGGCTTAGCAGGACAACTCCATAAAGCTGCCATCCAGGTTTTGTGGGAATCTTCTGGCCTAGGTTGTACCTGCTGTGTGATGTTCCCAGTTAATTTTTGGTACGAGGAAGTCTCCCATAAGGACAAGGGCAGTTTACTTAGAGGTGTCCCTTAGTTCCTCAAGTAATTCATCGGTGTGATTGTCCTGGCTGGGAGGTCTATAGCGCATGGCTACGATCACATCCGCCGTATTTGTTGGCCCCTTGATTTTTACCCAGAGGCTCTCAACTGTGCTGCTGCCAACTGTGAGCTCCGTATATTCCAAGCCTTCAATTACGTACCGTGCCATACCTCCACTTCTGCCCTGCCTGCCTCTCCTGAAGAGCCTGTAACCATCCAACAGGACTCTCTAGTCAGAGGTCTCATCCCACTGGGTTTCACTTGTGCCAATTATGTCAAATTTCTGGGACTGGGCCAAAGCGAGGGTGGTTTTGTTGAGCCACCAGTGTATTTTCTGAGGAGGAGAGAAGAGGGGAAGACTACCAAAAACAGCACCTTGGCACTTTGGAATAACCTGCAAAGGTGCTGTGATTGTACTATACTAATGCAGGCCTTTAAATTGATATACTTAATAGCAATCAGAGATTAAAAGTATTTACCTCAAATGCTTGATTGTGAAGAAAGATACACAGCAGTTGACTTTGCTTGGTATTTAAAGTTTTTTTAATATGTTTTCAAGTTCTTTGCATGTTGTTCCAAAATACATCACTATGTTTCTTTTCAGAAAGAAAAGATTCTTCTTTAGGAAACTATAATTAAATCTTTTTTTCTTTTTACAGATATTTTCAAAGTAACCTCATTCTGGAGTAGATCAATTTTCCCTTTATAAAAAAATTCTGTTATTCTACTTCTCAGTTCAGAAAAATCAATGGGAGGTGAAAAACTGGATCATAAAATAGAATTAATTCTATACAGGGACAAAAAGTTAAATTATTTATTTTGGAAATAGAAGTTGTAGCTTATGAAATGAAGATCTATCCTAATTTTTTTACAAGACAAAAGTGAATACTTATTCACTGCTCATATTTCCACAATATATTGAATGTTTGCTTATGGGCCACAGTGTCTACATGAAAGCCCACGACTAGCAAACATAACAAGTATGATTTAGATCAATCAATTATATATTCGTTATATTTTTTTCTTTTGGCTATTTTTTTAAAGTGGCCTTTCTTTAAATAATGTGCTTTTTTTGCTCCATAGAAGTCCTTAAACTGAGATTAAGGCAGGTCTTTGGAACTGTTTGTCAGTTTTCTCATGTCACTAGTAATTAAGAAGTGCTTTTCTGAGCTGGAATTTTCATGCACATTCTGGCAAAAGGAACTCAGTAATTTTTGCTCTGTGCTTAATGGTCTCAGTAAGTTTAGCTCATCTTGCTTGGACTGATACCACCATTTTTATTTACATGGTGGAAATGTTACAATTTTGTAAAAGGTACAAGAGTGCTGAAGATTGTAATGCTTTTTTTTTTTTAAAACAAAACCTCTGCTCTTTTGGATGTTGTTCTTTAGTTGTTAACACTGTCACATAACAAAAAACAAAACAAAAAAACCACCACCTTTGTTGCTCATTATCTTTTTGCATCTGTGGTTCGGGTCCAGAAAGCCTTACCTTGAAAACATGAGTATTAAGCATGCTTTCAGAGAATTTGTTCAGTGTTTTATTCTTTCTTACATGAGCAATTTGTGTCATTGTGCTCAGCTGCTAGGTTTTCATTGCCCTTCAAAACTGCCTTTTAAAAGTAAGCGGTTGTTTTGAACAGAACTTCACATTTCATTCAGTGATAGAGTTCTTGAAATATTCTTCAGATAGTGTAGAAGCTTCATCATTTGATGAGAGGCAGTTTGACAATTTGTCCTGTAGCAGGAATCAGTGAGAGCTTGGGAAGGACTGATACTGTGTATTAATAAGTCAACAGCTTTTCTTCAAATTTTTTGATGCCTCTGGATTCACTGAAAAAGCAGTTAATGTGTTATAAATGATCATTCTTATATCCTCCTTGAGACTGTCAGTGTCAAGGCTGTGATGTTATAGAAAGTGAGCAGAGCACAGCTTGTGTTCATCTGACCAAATCCTAGATTATGCACAGCTCTTGTAATATTTCCATTGGCTGTGCTGAAAGGTAGTTTGGTATTTGCAAACCAAAACAGAATGTAAATGCACCTTTAATATTTTCAAGATATTTTACTTCTAGAAATGTTTGGAAAACATGCTGATGGTGCACTGCAGCAGGGAACTTTTTCTGTACCCATGCTGTGTTGGATGTCAGAAAGACTTAACACTGTAGGATTATAACGTCCTATTTCGGCCCGATGCAATGCTTTTTTCCAGTTATGTGATATTCAAAACAACCACAGGGAGATTCCTCTTTGCACGGTTTGTAATGAAACTGCAGAATTCTTTTCCATGATATATGGTGTACACTACGATGTGTTCAAAAAATGACAAACTAATGAGAGAAAAATCCATTGAGAACTATTAAATGTGAAGAGACTTCTGGTTTATGAAGTCTCTGAGCAACAAATTGTTGAAGATTAGGAACATAATCTCAGCAAATACTATTTTAAGTTTTATCTCAGTAGGGTTTTTATTGTTTTTAGCACACATTCTAGGCATCTCTTTTAACTTCGTAATAGAGAGAAGACATTGGGTTGGATTGACCGTTCCAGGATTTAATGTGATGAAATAACCAGATGTTACCAGAACAGTTTTCTTAGGGAAGCTAGGTTATTAGATTGAGATATAAAGAATAAATATGACCAAAATACTTCTTGTCACCTATGTAAATTTTTTCAGTTTACGTATATATGTATTTATTGAGTCTTAGTTACACTTAGCATGAATAGAAAAGGTAAGGGAAATCCAAATTCAGTGTGTTGTATTTTTATGCATTGGGGAGAGGTGTTGGGAAGGAGGTGTGTGAGACTCCCACATGGTATGTGTTATTGCCATTATATAGTCTTGAGTCTATAGTGAGAGCAATGTTACAGTTGCTCTATGTATGTTGTATGTTACCCAACAAGTAATTTCCACGTATAATTTGAGGCCATTATACCATTCACGTATTTTTTCTATTTGAGTTTTAGGAAACATGCAGGCATTCAGGGACTTGAACAAGTTGAGAAGCAATAATTGCAACCAAAGAATAAAATATTGAAACCAAAGAAACAAACTCAAGAGGATACAGTTGAGTCAGTTCCAAATCCTAATATTGTGCTTACTGTGCTGCTTGTGTAACAAATCAGACCCGCATTTTCTTTCAAATGCAGCTTGTTTGATACGTATTTCTGCATGTACTGTGGCAATGTGTCTAATGTGTTCAGGGATATCTTTTTGTAATTCAATGAATTGCAGTAACACTTCCACTGAATCTTTTGTTGCTCACTGCACATGACATATAAACAGTATGTTACTGTCTGCAGCTGTTGCAAATTCATTACTGATGATTGAAACCTTGGCTATCTGCTCAAGCATGCAACACGTTCCTGCAATCATCTGTCAGCAATCCAATCAGACGAAGGTGATTTTGTTAGGTTACAGCATGGTTATAGAGGAGTCTCTCCTCAAATGTCAGGCAGTGTTTATATGCAAAAGCACAATTTCTTCATTCACGTGTGGCAAGTACTGTTATTGAGTGTTTAATGACTGTGTCAATTTTCAGTCTGACACGCTATGTGAGATATTCTGTTAGATCTAAAAGCTGCCGTAAAATTTACCTTGGCATGAAATCTGTTTCTCACCTATAGTTTCCATGCTCAATGTTCTGGTCTGAGACTCTAAAATGGGAAGGTATTAAATTTTGATTAACAATTGTCTATCTATTTTTGGTCTGTTTCTAAGAAATTGTGCCTGCAACTTATTTGGGACCAGTTTGTAAACCCTTGAATTTGTGTCATCTACTTCTGTGCGTGTACTTTATGAAATTAGCGCATTTTTACAAATCAGAACTAAATTCAAAATAAGCATGCTCTGTTTATAGGATGTGGTAATGTCAGATAATGTAGTCAATGGCATCACCTGTGAGCTTCTCTCGCCGGGGGCTGCAAGGTAATTTATATTGGAACTGCTGCAACATATTATGGGCTTTATCTCTTGTGGTTCATGCTAATGTGATGGCTTATTCTGAAATAACTGCCATCGAAATGGCAAGGCAAAAGGGGTTGTATTCATTATACAACATGTATTTCTAGCTCAGGGAAGCCAGGTATAAGCAAAATTTCAGTTGTTTTGAGTCTAGAAGGTTTAAATTTTAATAAAAAATATCTTTTGGATTCTATTTTCTGTCTTAATGGCCCAACTCAGGAAGATGCTTAATGTGTATCCCCAGCTTTAAATATAAAAATAGTCTTGTGAGGTTAACAATGCTCTATGCTTGAATCACGTGCCCCATTTGGCACATCAATTTGAATGTATAATAATTAATTTTATAAATATATAAAAATGCTTGAGTGAAGCTTTTGCAGTGTCATTAGAAATGCTCAATACTTTCCCCTGTTTTCTGGGAGGATGCTTGGAAGTGAAGTATTTCCCTTGCTTGAGCACAGTGGATAGTGAGAAACATACAATTCTGGAAAAGCAAGAACTTTTCAGGAGTGCATTATCCACAGTCTTTGACGGTAAAGATTGCAACAGTTGTCTTTCAAATATTTGTGAAATATCATATTTCAGAGTAATTACTTCTGATCAGTTGTACTGTACATCATTGCAGTTCTTTGGGACTTCAGTAAATGTTTAAGGCATTCTAAAATCAAATGTTTGAGTTTTGCCACTGTGGTACTTCAGTGTATGTGATTACAAATTGTTCTTAAAAGCTACAGATGCTTAAGCTGCTGCCAGCAGATGAAGAAAAGTGTTCTAGTGTAAAGTGTGTTTCTTCCATTTGATGCATAAAGGTGTTTCACTCTCTTGTTAGTCTGCCATTACAACATCAGAATTGGCATAGAAGTCTTCAGGTTGCATCAGTGTGTTTTATTGTCTTCTGCTTTAAAGAAAACCCAGGTACTTCTCGTGCTGGTTTGGTAATTACTAAGAAGTAATTTTTCACCAAATACCACCATTAGGAGGAGCTAGAATGGTGCATTTTCCATTCTTTAGGAAGGAACAGAAATATTGGCCCCACATGAATATGAGGTTGCAAAGGAGAAAAAGAATAAAATTCACTGTGTAGATATCTATTAAAGGTGCTATGATTTTTAAGTGTCTTAGAGGTGGTGCTCAGAAACAGATTGATTTCTGGAAGCTTATTCTTAAACATTGGTAAGCAATAGTGCGTTGCTTACAGGTTCAGCAACCTGTCAATAAGGATTTGTTGTGGTAACTTAATTATTGTAATTTACAGTTTTATTGGAGCATTTGTATAGCTGGAATTCTCTGAGAAGCTCTTTTAACTGATTTTCTAGCCTGGAGAAACCTGACCTGATAAATTTGTCCAGTAAGACTCTAAAAGTCAAAAATATTTCTTGAAAATATACAGAAATAAATATATAAAGTTTATGAATAAGAGAAAAATCATGCTGGAAAACTTTTTGTCCATATTATCCTCTTGACCCATGTGAAAAAACCCCACCTAACAAACCACCCCAAAAAAAGCACCCTCTCCCAGCTTTGAACAAGGTAAAGGCATAGCCCACAACTTGATAACAGTCAGTGCAGAGATCCGAACCAGTGTAGTTTAGAGAGAGTGTGTGTTTCTCTGAACTTCATTTCTATTGAGCATGGTCTTCTGGTATAAGTGAAACCCACTTTCCTAGGAGCTGAGTTGAGAGCTCTGTGTGCTCAGGAAATACATGAATACAGGTTTTCTGATTTCTGTGTAAATGTGTGTGTTTTCCGGGGTGCTGCTGGGGCACGTCCTGTTATGGATCTGAAAAAAGTGACTGGATGGGCTACTTGTCATATTAAGGGATGAACCATCTTTTCTGTGTTAGAGACTGTTTTAGGAGTGATGATGTTTGTTTCCTCAAGACTGGGTCATAGTGGTTAAATGAGAAGTTAAAACTGTAAACCTGTGAAGCAGGCAAGGCAAAACAACATTGGATATCCAGGTGTAACTTCTCTCTGAAACTGGAAGGACACATTTTTCATAATTTACAGACTCAAACGTTTGAATGAAGTGTGTGTTTTACAGACAGTTGTAATTCTCATTTCAACTACGATTTACCCTGAAGGGATTATTTTATGCAAAATACTTACCCAAGGTCTTCTTACCTTTGTACTATATATTCATGAATATAGTGTGTGATGGAAAGTTTGTTTTCAAGTTGTAAGCTTACTTAGTGAACGTTGCTCCTATTAAATGAGATAATGTCTTTGCAGAAAGAATAGCAGTCAGGAACCTGCAAAGGCAGTGGTAAGCTCATGGCAATGCTTGGTGAACGCTAGCTGATTAATTGCTTATGCCATCTGTGGGAAGATTTTGGAATCTGAAGAAAGATTTTTCATAATAGATGTTATAATAGACTAGTTATGTTTGTATGAACACAACATTAGTGAGGCCAAATTCATCTTGTTGGCTCAGTTACCTCTGCAAGCTGTACATCCTACCCAAGAAGTGAAGCAAAACCAGTGTTTCTGTGTCTGGCTCTGCCAGCACATACCTGTAAGTCAGGGTCAGCTTTAATTTTCACTAGTCATTTTGTCAGTGGTGCTGGTGCTCTGGAGAGTGTGAGTTCATGGTGGTTCGTGTGAACACTGTCACATCACTGTGGTGCACTCAGTAGCCATAAGGAACCATGTACTCATAGCACTGGGGACTCAGTGTGGTGTGTTTGAAATTCTGTGAATAAGACAAACACATCTAGACAGTTGTTTGGTTAATGTGAACGATAATGTGTCTGTTTCTTTTATTTTTCTGGTAGACTGTTACAAGGCATTTGATTTTGGTCATGCATCTTTATCTTCCAGATTATCCTTTATCCTTATATAAAATTGAAGTAAAATAGTTTAGTAAGAAATACCTTTAAAAGTGTGTGTGGGTTTTTGGTTGTGTGTGGGGTTTTTGTTGGTTTTTTTTAAATATGTTTTTTAGGTAACTTACAAGTTTAAACTTTGGCAGTTTTAGTTTCTACTACAGATCTTATAATAATTTTTGACATGTCAAAGTGCAGAACTTAATCTCTGTTTGTGGAAACATTTTATGCCTTTCATGTACTGTTCATGCTCTCCTTTAAAGATGCTGCTGTCCCATAAACCCATTTTAGTCACATCTTCAAACAAAATTACTTTTTTATCAGAGAGAGCGCATGAATTTTTATTTACAGAAATTCTTTTGATTAATTATGGTTTTACAGCTCTTTCTATTGGTAGAAACCTACTTAGAAAAATCAGGGAGCAGAAGGTGTTTGCAATGGAGAAGGGTAGAAGAGTCCTGCCGTCAGATGCCTGGCTGGCCAGGAAATTGGTCTGGGAATTAGCATTAGTTAGGAAGATAGTGTGTTTCCAGAAGTAGAGAGAGATGCAAACAAACAATGCCACTTTTAGTATTCCTAGGGGGACCACAAGGTCAAATGTTGCCGGTAAAATTCCTCATGCTGGAAGGCCAAATGGCCTAGCATAGCTTATCTACAGCTAGTAAGTTTTCTCTGTCCCCAAAACAGGGATGCAACCATGGGCCGTGCCTGGGTGTGGCCACCCCTTAACACTGCTCTGAGAGATGCTAGCTGGCACCGCCTACAGCATGTCACAAACCTTGCTTAGCACTGTGTTCGATCAACCAGGAATGCTCTTGGATATTCTGTGACAGTAAGCTGTTTGGTACTGTAGATATAACCTTATTCTCTTATGTTTTGGTTGTTTTTTCTTTAATTTAGAAAAAACTAAGTGGGTTTTTTTTTCTCCTTGTTTTTACAGTGAAGATGGTGTAAATAGGAAATGGCTTGTTGTAAAAAACAAATTAAGTCCCATTAGTGAAAGCAGTCAATCAAGGCAACATCAGCATTATATTAAAATTATGCAAATAGACACCAACAGTAGATAATATCTCTATGTATTAAGTTGTCTTAAAGGAAAAATTGCCACATCTTTCTGGTTTTGAGAATAGAAAATACCCTTTCAAATCCGATACTGTGCTGTCATGTATTGAGAAATGTTGACCTCTTCTGTACTGGTATGTACATGAAATAAGTTTGTTGTGTTAAATGTTTGACTTATTTACTGCATTTTTTAGATTTCTTATGCTGTAAACTATAGGTAAGAGTATGCAAACAGAGATTTATTTTTCTCCTTACAAGATTATACAGGAGCTAATGAATTTCCCACTGTGACTTACATTTTCTAGCTCATCTTGCATATATATTGCATCTGGCTCATCCATATACATTACATAAAATAAAATATATTTGAAAAAGGACAACAGACAGCATAAAACTAAATGCCAAAGTCAGTTTGATGCAGAGCTTTAGTGATTTTGCAGTACAAAGTTAACCAAAAGAGAAGAGTTGTTTTGGTGGGGATTTTTTTGTGGGCTTTTTTTGTTTGTCCCTTCTAATCACTTAATTTCCTGCAGCCCTCTGTACCTTTCAAGAATATTTAGTAACTTATAAGACCCTCCAGGGAAAGCTACATTTGGGTCTTTTTAATGTACGTGTCATGTAAAACACTGGTCATGTATTTTATTTCATAAGTTTGAAGTGACAAGTCACGCACTTATATACTGAAAGTTTTAATAGGTTTGTGAGGTGTTTCTGCTAGAGGTGTTTCTGTAGTTCAAATTTTACTTTTTAAAGCTGTCTAAAATGCTTATCTTGCTAATGAAACCTCTTTATCTCGTTGCACAGAAGTGAAAGAAACAGTTGTAATGTTCCTTGTGTGAGGAGTTATGTACAGATTTTACTTTGTTTAAATCAATGAAATTAACTAAACATATGCATAGTCCTCTCCCCTCCTTGAATGATGGCAATACGAATCAAGTATTCACATCTATCTATTAATGTGATTATGTTTAACATCATTCTTCCTTTTCTGCATGTCAAGGTTTGGGAATCATACAGGGTATTTTAGTTGCTTTTTGTTTTAAGAAAGTCTGATTTTGTGTGATGCAGCACAAATATTCCATCTGACTGCTCAGTCCATGTAGAAGATTTAAACCAGGGATTCAGGCAAAAGGAAAAAAACAAACAAACACATCTAAATTTATACCCAACCCCATCAACTCTGGCAACTGGACAAACCTGAAAAATTAATTACTGGAAAAGTCTGCAGAATTTCTTCAAACCTTAGGCTCTCTCTATGGGTTAGATATTACCTCTGTGTGTGTTGGTGAGACACAAGATCTGCTCTTTAGCTTTTTTTTTTGTAGAAAGGGGAACAGTAGTAGCATAAACCCCATGTGCTGGTTTAAAAGTTAACCAGCAGGGGAATTGAACTCAACTCAAAAGAGAGATTATAAGTCAGAATAACAAT
>JAWMRA010000113.1:32883911-32957348 GCA_035584735.1 Pseudotriccus pelzelni
AGTAGGGTTGGATCAAGGGTTGGACTTGATGATCTCGGAGGTCTCTTCCAACCCAGTTAATTCTATGATTCTATGATAATTATTCTTTGCCTGTAAAACCTTTCTCATACTGGTTAGCCAGTATAATTTAAATAATTTTATAACAATTTTTACTTATTTAACTTTAAAAGCAATGCTTTTTAAACATGTGATGTTTTAGATTTCTGTATTTGTTTTCACCACTGAGATATTCCTATGGCCTCATTTTGGTTTTCATCTTACTTGTGTCAGTTACTTGATCATATAGAAGACAGTTTGCTTATCATCAGCAGTTAGGGGTATGTAAACCTCTGTTTTGTTTGAAAAGACAGAATTTACAGAGATGTACTTTTCATGAAAGATCAAAGAAGATTATTTTTTGATAAATTTCAGTATTTTCTTCTTGAGTTTCATAAAAAGTAGCTAACAGTGACCATGTATCTTTGAACCTTTTCTTCCCTTGTGCACTTTTTATGATGTTGTGTGACACAAAAGCGATAACAGGAGTGAAGAATATGACAGACTATGTAAGAGTGATGCCTGCTCCCTTCTCTGAATAACAATCTATCAGACACACTGCCAAAAGGAAGACATTTATAGTGTTAAATAGAATGTTCACAGTTTCATGGGACCTATGCCTTTAGGCAAGAAAATGATCTAAAGGTACTCACTGCAGTAGAAGGTGACCATAAAACTACTCACTTTCAGAACTAAGAAAAGCACTAAATTTTGACTCGGCTTTTGCAGTAATTTCTAGATATCCTTATTGCTGATCAGAAATGCTTAAAAAAAAGGCATTAATCAGATTTTTTTTTTGTACCAAATAATAAAAGTGTAAAAAGGAGGAATAATGTTATTTCTTCTATTTTAAAATATTTTGGAAGTGGTCAGGTAGTGATGTAGCCTGCATAAATTTTTGCCCATTCCTTTTGTGTTATTCTGTAAAGTTTGAGGGTTTCTCATATAGCATAAGTTAAGTTTAGGGAGACATTTTGATATCATTTTTAAGCAGTAATAACTGTATGAATTTTACAGTCTGCAGCAAAATTAGAGTGTTAGTCCTAAACTGAGTAGCTCCAAGGTCTCTACACCTGTTCAGGGATTAACGTTGGAACATGAGTGATTTGGATTAAAAAAATCCAGCAAATTTCTTTCCTTAAGCTATCAAACCACTGGGTAAAGGACTAAATAAAAGAATAGTTACATTTACATGCCTGATGAAATGCGAGGGTGTAGAATGAAAAGCGGCTACACTCTTCTACCTTCTATTTTACTTTCAGTGATTTCATTGCTGGAAGTAGTTGAGAAGCAATTTGTGCTGATGGGTTATCTGTCATGATAACTTCATAGGTATATGCCCTGGCATAAAAAACCATGTTAAATTTCTAGGTGATCTGGTAGATGTAACAAATATTAATGGATTGTCTATCTATGCAATGTAAACCAGGGAACATAAACTTTTATATGCAACTGGAAACTCAGTTTAGTTTGTTCCTTTCTAAGGCCTTTAAACAATTGGAATATGCATTACTACAGAAAAGAAATAAATAATACAATTGTGGGAATGGAGTCCACTCTAATCCAGAACTGTCAGGCACTCAGCATATCGAGTTTTCCAGATTGCCATCTCTCCCTGTATTTCCAAACTCCTATCACAGCACTGAGGTCTCAGGCCTACAGATGTAGAACGTTGTGTTGATTTTATAGAACTGTGGATTATGTGTGTTGATAACTTTTGATTTTGCAAGGGTGAACATTTTGTAAGTGGGTTAGTTTTACTGTACTGCTAGTCTCAACACTCACACTCAACATTTGTTTTGAATAATTATTTTATTCTTTAATCTTTAGCATTTCTTCTGAACAAATACTTGACATATAATCTTGAGGGGTTTTTTCCCCCTCTGTTCTATTTGCATTTAATATTAAGATTTGCTGTGTCTTTAATTGCAGTTTAGTGAAGCAGGGAGTCTTTCAGTGAATAGCTTTGGAGAGTGGCAATATTTCCTTTTGTTATTTTAAACAGTATTTTCACATTCCACAGTGTTCTCCATTCAGCAACACCAAAGCACATAACTCTTCTACTAATTAAATTTATTTTCTTAAAGCAGTTTTTGGGCTGATAAACAGAAGTACAGAAAAATCATTTTCCTAATAATATGACAAAAGTATTTTGGGAATGTAACACAAGACTCTTGACTATTTTTCCTTGGCTGTCTGTCTTTCCATGGAATAAGAATTGCATTGCTTTATTTAATTTCTATCTTCATTAAGTTGCTTTCATGACATTATGAAGGTATTAAGAAAAGTAATTAGAATCATCAAACAGATACTGTTTAGGAGAAAAAAATAAGTCTAAACCCAGTTTAAGTGTTTTAGACCTTAATACCTATATTACTATTTTTATTTGTGACCTAAATAATATTTTATTATAGTGGTAAGTACTTGTATCAAAAACTATTTTTCTTTTGTATATTTCCTTGCCCATAGTTTTCCTGTTCTGGAATTGTTAGTTGTCAATATTCTTTTAGCTGCATGCAGAAGATGTACTGAAGTAAGGAGAAATATTTCAAGAATTCTGCATTGAAATAAATTCTTCTTACCATTTCATTCAAACAAAAGTAAAATCAAATTAAAGGGCAAAGAAAAGCCAAGCTCCAAAACCCATTAGCAAATAATACAAAGATCAATGGATAAGTTTTTAAAGGTTGAAAATAAATTGAAATCACAGATTATGTAAGGTTTTCATGTATTCCAGATGAATGTGTAGTTCCATTGACTTACTTGAATCTGAAATGCTTCAAGTTAAGCTAATATTTACAAGCTGTGTGTGTAACTGGGCCTTGAACCAGAGCTAAGACTTGGAAAGTCGGAAGTGTTATTGAAGGATGACTTTAAGCATATTTTCCTACTTGGGACTGCTTCCTGATATTATAAGAAAGACAATTTAGCTGTCAAAACAATTTAAATGTATATAAACATGTACAGGTGACTACTTCAAAAGTTTTGTGAACAATTACTTTAAAAAACAGGCTTGCCTTTAAACTCTACTCCTACCCTATACTTCTCTTAAACTGCTACTTACATGTGCTTCGGACATTGTGTCCTTCACTTATAGCAGGGTTTGAATATTTTGTGTTGAATCTATTTCTTGTATCAGTGCTTCTGTGAGAAACAGGGTTGACTTACCTAGGAGGAAGGTTGCATTAATGCTTCTCATATCCCAGTTACCAGATTCCACCTTAGAGTGGTACAGTACTGCATAGTACTGTATTTGTCACATGTAGAAATACAAAACATGTCTAAATGATTGCAACTGAAGAAACAAACCCAATAATTAGAACTGCTTCGGAGACAAAAAACTCTCTGCCACAAGGCTGTAGGCATTAAAAAAGTAACAGCACCTGTCTGGACTGTTTTTAGTACAGTATTGTAATAAATCCCAATGCAAAGCTGTATAGAGAGAAAGTTGATTTTGTATTAAACAAAACTGATTTTGTTCATCCTCACTCATCCACACATTCTCTTTTATTCATATATTGACAAGTGTTACAATATGTGTCTGGATAGTCTAGCTAGGAACTTGGAGTGACATTAACACACACCAAGCAGGTCTTTGTCATGGCTTTTGGATTGTTCTTAATGCTGGGGTTTGGATGTGACTTTTTCACTGTAAAGGAGTTGACAGAAGGTGTAATTTTTTTCTTTCATCTTGCCCCACCTCTGTGAGTCACTAGAAAATGGTGCTGATTTATTTACTGCCTGTATCTTTTCCTCTTACTGCATTTTTTTTCTTTTTCCTATTTTTTCTTAGGATTTCTCCCGAGGCTGGGTGCCTTGAGAGTCATCTTTTTTTCTTAATATCTTTATGCCATCAATACGTGTCGTTCTTTTATGCCTTCTTGTCCTTTCCTCCAATGCTTTTATACCCTTACCTTCCAATTCACACTTCATTTATACCAGTCTTTATGTTTTCATTACAAACCTCCACAATTCAATACCAGAAAATAGGTCTCGAAGCAACAAGGAAACTACAGACTGTAATCTGTGGCTCCTATTGCAAAGCACGTCTTCAGCCTGCTTTTATTTACATATACATAGAGTGATTTGTACATTTAGGGCAATCTCTTGTAACAGCACCTTATCAAAGAATGGTGTGATTCCTATGACTTTCCCTGGGGTGCAACGGAAAAGAGAACAAAACGCACAGTTGTGTGAAAAGTATGATGCTAATGAACGCAGTCTAAGAGGCTGTATAGAACAGTATGGACTAAAACAAATTAATTTAAACACCATATAAATGTAATATGTGTTCCAAGAAAGCTAGAGCTTGACTTTTATATGGTGGTAAAATTTTATCTTAAAGATTACTAACATCATAAAAGCAAGGCCAGACTTTACCAATTTAAAGCTAAAATTCTGTGTTGTAGAATTCAGAAAATGTTAATATCTGTAATGTAAAAAGTGGAAATATTAATGCATATTGGCAATGATAGTATTTTTCCTTTGATGACTATATTTAGATGACGTCTAAATGATGCAAATTTTTTCTGTAAATCCAGAAAGTCACAGAATGTGTCACGCTGATACGAATTTAGTACACACGTAGATATCGTCTTTGCTAGGAAAGTCACTGAACAAAATACACACCTATACTGGTATTTTTGCAAGGGATCCCTAGTAAACCTTTCCTAATGATTGTCCTCCTTTGCTGTTGGAAGTGGTGATTTGTCTGTTCTCTCAAATGTCAGTTAGCCAAAGATAAAGGAAGGATGTAAGCAGCAGGTACATAATCTTCTCTTTATCTCTCCTTCAATATTTCAGGAGTTTTACTTTAAATGTGGAGCACACCCAACCACTGACAGTGAAACATCTGTGGCTTTGAACCTGGTTACAACAAACAGTCGCTGTATCACATGTATAACATGCACTGATATTAGGTAAGTACAACAAAAAGTGTCAGAGATGCACAGTCTCAGTGCTTCACAGTACTTATCACTTCCAAAGAGCCTTTTATCCTCTGTTTGTTTTCCCTTTTTATAGATTTCTTTTTTCCCCTGGTAGCATGGTGAAAAGTGGGCCATATTTTCAGAAGTGTTCTTTGTTTTGCTGGCACAATTACAGTTCACACTTTTGTACTTAGTTCTATTGCACATAAAAAATCTGACTGTTTAAGCTCTAACTAAAAACCTCGAGTGCTCAAGGTGGTGGCAAAACTGTACAGATATTTTCTGCTAATATGTATTCAAAAGCCAGTGAAAGAAAGCTTGATTTTCAAGGGGGACAGACTGTTCCTGCAGAAATTAACTTCTTGGTGTTTGTTCTATAAATCAAAGTAAAATGCATCTGTTCTCATGTTTCTGTTTATTGCAGTTTTAAATACAGTAATCCATCTTTGCATATGGTATTTGGGCTCATACATTCAAGAATACCCATTACTTGCAAATGCATGGATTAAAAACCAATTGCCCGAAAAAGACAGCTACCATTGTAGTGAAAAATGACCTGAAACACGTTTATCTACTGATTAGGAGGGTTTTTTGCATAAAAATGTATACCAAAGGGAATTGCAAAATGGTAGTTGCCCGAAGGGAGACATTGGAAGGGACACTCCAACTCTGTACTGAGTTGTACGGTGTGTCTCCTGGAAAGAGCTGATTTTGGCAGCATCCTCTGTGGTGTGTTTACAGAACTGGATCCAAGTCCAGGTTAAATAAAGGCCAAATATCAGTCTCTGTCAAATTGGTACCTCAGCATTTTGCAACAAGGGTGCAGACTCAAGTACTAAGAAATTATTTTAGTTTCTGATTTTAACTTTTACCAGTTGCAAGGATGATCAAATGTAAGCCTTTGACCATTGCAAAAAGTGAGAGATCGGACAGTAAAATCATTTATCAGTGCTGCCTAAGTATTGTAAAATCTTTGGGCTACTCATGAAATCTCTGCTCAGTTCTTTTAAGTTTCTAATTCTTTTCTCCAACCTAGGATTCTTGTAATATTTATATATAACCCCAAGACATTACACAAATACCCATAATCTTTTTACTTTACTTAAACCTTTAGATGATTGGACTGGCAATTACTTTCTAACACTCTTATGCAGTTGAAAAGTAGCATCCAGGGCACTCTGCAGTTTGTAGTATTTTGTGAAACCTACCTTCATCATTCTGTAGCATTCAGCTGGAAAAGAAGATTAACTGTATTCAGTACATTAACTTGATATTAGCTTCACTATAGTAAAATGAAAAATTTGTGTCTGTTCTTCAAAATACTTTTTTATACCTTTTTATTCTGAAGAAAAAAATAGAAAAACATGGCAACCAGGTACTGGTTTTGTATTTCTGAAATATTTTTGCACACCATATCTCTAGCTGGTTCTATCCATTTATCATGGACAGTTAGTCCACCACAGGCAGAGCAATTAAGCTCCAAGATACTTGGCACAGCATTTGTATGGTTTTAGCAAACCTCATAAAAATCTTATTTAAAGCAGCAGCATACTCTGTTATATAGAAAAAATGCAAAGTGGAAGTAACATTAAAGTTTATTGCCAGTTTTTGTTCTCAAGTTTACATTAGGCACACTTTTATTGCCTTAGGTTTATATTTTCTATGAATATGTTCATGGAGCTCTGACCACCAGAGTGAAATACTTCAGAGCCAAATACCCTTGTAGGGCTATGCTAAATCCATAGACAGTTTTCCTCGTAGTGTAATGCCTTCCAATGTATTCTGTTTTTCTATAGCAGAGTCAATCTGAATTGGCAAACTTTATGCCTTTTTTTTTTCTGTAGCATTCAAGGTGATGAGTTGCTGTTCTATGGCTTTGAATAAGCTGTAATAGGTTGAGCAAATTGCTGAAAGTTGAAACAAATACTAAAACTGTGCAGTCCTCGAGGGAAGATCTGCTTTTGTCAACTGTTTCCAGTAGAAATAACATCAAAAGGGGTTAGGAGTACCCCAGGGTACCCATAAATCAGGCTCAGGAATAACAGCAGTTTTAAGCAGTGTAAAAATAAAATGTGCAGAGCAGAAATGCCTCATGCCATCTTTCACAAACTCAGTAGGGTACAATTCCTAAAGGCACCATTATTTTTAGCTTTCAGCAGATACAGATAAGTGTAAAAGATACATAGGACTTGCTGTCACTTAATGGGCAGAAAGGACTCTCTGGAAGGAGAGTCTGTGTTATCAGATACATTTTAATCAAATAAATCCCTTCTTCATAGTCTTGAAAAAAGGAATTTTTTGTTTTGTTTAAATAATGGAGTCTGGCAATATGTTGTTCTGTTATTTAGACTTCCTAATACTGGAGCTGGAAATGAGAGCTTCATATTGGTAGTGGTGATAGTTAGAAGTGCATATGCTAGCTGTTCTTCAAGGGTAACTGCAATGTAAGGTCTTTGTCATAATTCTTTCCAGCCAAATCAATTTAGACTGTGATCATATTAGACTCCATGGGCAGGAGAGTAATGGATAAGGTCAGTACTTCAAGGGAAAAAAAGTGAAGTCCTGTTGGAAATTCAGTGGGCACCTCTCTTCTCTTTCAGATAATAAAAAATTAATGACTCTGCATGTTATGAACATAACAGTGTGTTAATCTGGTTTTGGTGGGACTACTGTGGGCCTTCTAAGCTACTCATGACCTGTTAATCAGCCATCTTTATTTTCAGTCTATGTTTTTTCTGAAGAAAAAATACAACTTGGAAAATTTTTCCTTCCAGTAGGAGTTTGTCATCCTCTTATCACTCCTTCTTGCTCATTTCCTTTATTGTAGAGTCAGGACTGAGACTGATGAGTTTTATTTTTATGGGGTGCTGTTCCCAAATTGGTAAGGGATAGAAAAATTTGTTTCTCAATAAATACATATGTGAATGATTTTCAGTTGTGGTTTTTACCTGTGAATTTAATAAGCCAAAAGAAGACCAGCTGCTCAAGTTTATTATGGGGATTGGGATTTTTGTAATGTCATATTTTGGAGTTTGATCTTTATGACATTTCTGTTGATATAGATGTGCCATGTTCCTTATTGACCGCTACATGTTGTCCCATATTGTGCATTAATGTTGTATGTTGTTCTGATATAAAGTATTTCTTCAGTTGTAGTCTAAAATACTGTTTAGAGACATCTGAAATAATTTGCCTCACCTTTCTTTCTTCCTGTAAAATACATATGGTATTAAGGTAGTCTGGATTTAAAAATCAAAAGGGAGAAAGAATATCAGAGAAGGAATATAGCAGTGACTATGTCAAGAAGTATATGAGGTAGCAGATCTGCAGTCGTGTTCAGAATGTTTACAACACAAATAGTTCCAGAATCTTTACTTCATTATTTGAATTCAGGCTATAGCTCAAGAGACAATTTCCAAAATTCAGCTTCTGATAAGGATTTGTTTCAGAACTCTTAGCATTTTCAATGTGAAGAAGCTGTACTACAAGTTTGATTCAGGTCAATTTTGCTGTTATTTGAAGAGACCTTCGGTTTTCTGAGGTGAAAATGCAGACCCTGTCCATTAAAAGACATTGCCCATGTGATGTTTTTCAGAAGAGTAAATAACGCCTTGTTGTAGACTTAAAATTGCTATTTTCCTTTGCTTTTGGGGTAAAAAATTCTAAGTTTACATCTTGGGCCACTATAGTCCAAGGAAGTTATTGAATCTGTGTTTAGCTCATCTATTTAAAGTATGTTTCCCCTCTCTGTGAGCTGTGTTGATAATGAGGCCTGTGTTCCAAACGTCTGCCTGTTTCATTCTGTTCTCTTCATATATCTTGAGTAGTTCAAAGATGAGTGGGAAAAGATAAGAAGTAAATCTACTTTATCTAAGCACTATGACCATCAGGGACAATGTCTATTCTTTTCTCTCCTAATGTTCCTGAAATTAATGAGATTTCTTAAGAATCACTTATTTAAAGTAACAAATTAATCAAATATAAAACTAAGAACAATTATACTAATTGGTTTAGAGCATTTTTTTCTTTTCCCCAGTAAGTTAGCCTATAGAATACTGCTTGTTACCGCTGTAGCATTTGAGTTCTGATACAAGAAAAACCATACAGAGAAAACATTTTGTTGGCACTTCTGTTAGTATTTTATTCTTTGGTGGTGCGCCCTGTGGACTTTAGACTGAAAGACTTGTACAACGGGCTTCTGGAAGATGTGCCTCATGCATGAAATTCCGTTGCCTTAACCTTTTTATTGAGTGGTAATCACTAGTATGCAGCAGCTCCTTTTGGCAGTGACAGGACATTAGTACAATTCTTACAGTTTTACCTCTGAATCTGTTAAGATCTGCACTGCAACTGCATCTCAGTGAGACACCTTCCAGCTTCTAGAGGTCTGTGAAGAAAAGAAGAGGTTGGCAGAGCTATTGTGATGTCATATTGTACATGTCCTTTGCTGGCAGGTGACAGGTGAGGAGGATTTTACGCAGCCTCATTCATTTCCTTTGCTGAACATAAAACACGTACTTCTTTTCCCTTCAGCTGGGAGAATAAAACCTGCCTACTTTTCCCTCTTTATGTGGAGTCTTTTGCTACATTAATCCTTTGCTTGGCATTTGTGTTAGTGTACAGCTGAGAGAAAGGACAAATTGAAGGGAATATGTTGATTACCTGCTGATTTATTTTTTTTTCCACACTTGCCCTTGTGTTTGTGAATGTAACTATATATGGCCTGTGGTATGTTTATGTGTGTTTGGAACAGGCATGACTGAGAATTTTTATGGTAGTCACAAGTGCATTTTTTTTCTAATTTGAATTTATTTCAATAATGTACATCTCCAGATTCATATGGGATACTTGTCATCAGTTTCATTTTCCATTTGATGTGTCACTTGAAGCCTGCAGATTGCAGAATATTATCAATAGGCTCTATATTAGATGTATGTTTTTTGCCATTCTTATCCATGACATGATTAATAGAGTGAACTGTTTTTGCAGATTTCATTGCTTATATATTTTATGCGTGTTGCAAGACACAAAAACTTTTAAGTTTTAATGAATTTGGATGAATTAGTAGTTTCAGTGTATCAGGTATCCAAGTATAACACATGCAAGATTTCATTTTCTCATTTGCAAAATATTCTGAGTAAGTCTGACTACTTGCATATAAGCAATCAATGAAAAATGATAGCTAATGATTCTAATTTTTGTGCAAGTATTGTAACTTTAAATGTTAAAGTTAGAATTTGCAAGGTCTAAGAAAAACAGAGTAGCAAATGTTTGTAAAATGTTATTTGAAGGGATGTTTTTGAAATTTGCAAGCCCACAGGATGCCTTTTCTCTCATAGATGTCTGCAGGTTCATGTGTCTGGGACTTTATTTCTTTTTTAAAAAAATTAATTCCTTAACACAGAAGACAAAGAGTTTTCATCTCTGGTTAGTTTTGCTTCAGGCAAGGTTGGTAATAGCTGAATATTATCACCTTGCGATAGCAGTGTAGTGACCTATGAGAAATGTTATTGGAGGTCACAATCCAGTTGTCTTTGGGGAGATATCTATATTTCAAAGACACACCATCATGAGTGATACTAATTAGCAACCCTCATCATCTCAGCAGAGACCTGAGATCTGAACAAACAAGGTGAACAAATTGCAGAGAGATGTTTCTTTGAGGTCTCAAGTGAAGTATTATGGAAAGGTTTTAGGGAGGAACATCAGCTGGTTGCTCTCTGCTGTGAGCTGGCTGTTTGGCTAATCTTGCACTTCAGTAAGCTGAGAGCTGTTGTACCATTGCCTCTATTGTCTCTGACTCTGATCATATTTTTAAAATTGGCAACAATAAGGAATTGAATGCGAATATGTGACAGATGAAGAAAATTTTACAAATCAAGTGCAATAGTGTGAAGTCTGCCCTTTTAAAAAAAATGTCACTGCTTTAATGTTTTTGATGAATTGACATTTAGTAACTAATATTCCATGTGTCATTAATGAATCATTGATGAAAGATGGGAGACAAACATTCTTTGGAAACAAATTTAAATATAGAAAAGTAACTTGGTTTTGTTGTGTGAAAATTCTTTTCAAATATAGTTCAGATATAGCATTGCATTTTAGTTGTGTATATGCATGCAATTATATATACGTATACATATGGATTCATAGCATGTAGGAAAAACATGTCTTTTAAACTTACATGTGTTAATTTATTTCTCTAAGAAGCTGATTTTGTGAAGAATGTGCTCTGCTTACCGTGTTACGCACAGTTATGTACTGTTTCTACCATATTGAGGCAGATTTGAAATCTAACGCATCCCTGAGAGACAGTCTGCAGAATCAAATGAGAAGTGTACATGTTGGATATTTCCAGCCCTAACCCCTTACCAGCTACTTTTCTGCTACTTGAGGGCAAAACTACTCTCTCCTGATTAACTGAACATCAGCAGAAGTAGTAAAAGCAGAAAATTCATTTTTCTGCTGAACTGAAAGAACTTATCAGCAGTACGAAGGAGTCATGGGATGGAGTGTCCTGACTCATTGCTGATTTTTTTACAGTTATATGTATGTTTCTACATATAGGTATATATGAACAGAAACTATTTTAATGGCTACTAATAGGTATCTATTTAATTGAGTGTAGTTTTGAGAAAATAATTTTTAGGTTTTTAGCATTAATGTTAGGAAAGTAGTGTGTTCCACTCGGACAAAAGAAACTGAGAAGATACAGGCAACTCAATGAATTGTAGAGTATGTACAGAGTGTAGGCTGTTATTGAAGCTAAAGTCAAATAAAAATAAGTAAATGACTAAGCACTCCTATGAAGAGCATTGAAAAATGGTGAACATTAAGTCCATTAAAACCTAATTTCTGGAAGACTTTGTAAGACAATTGTTTAACTTGGAAGAAATAAAGCTATTAAGTCTGTGTCTGACAGAAAATCATGAAGAGTAATTTGCTAGCATTTACATTTGATAATTGAATAATTCTTTCAGGATGCTATGTCTTGGATAAAATCTTATAGAATGAATTTACTGTAGTTTTAGATACACAGAAAAATAAATACTCTGTCTGTTTAGCTGTATAAAGCACTATAGAGAGGAAAGTAATATGAGCATTTGCTTTCCATTATGGTTTATATTTTCTAGGCTATTTTTGAGTCATAAAATCATAGCAAGATCATTGACATCTGCTATAGCAGTATTGTTAAACTCTGATCATTGTAATTTAGCAAAAACTGGAAAGTGGGGAAGGGGGGAAAGTGTTTATGGAAAATGTGGTTGGCATTTACAGCACTGAGAAACAAAAGTGAAAATATCCCAGAAAGAATGAAACTTCCTGGCAGCAAAAACCTAAATTTACAAACAACAGAATCATTTTATTTGCAGAAACTTAGCAAACATTGAAAAGAGGGCAAATTGGGCACATGTACCAGGATGTAATTTCTGAAATCAAACCCATGAAGAACTGTTTATAAGACAGAGAACCTGTCATACATAATATGTAGGGAACTTCATTAAATGTCGCTTGATACTTCATAGAGTCAGTTAATGATCTAATATGGAACAGTGTCCTAGGTAATATTTTTAAGAGTCATTCAGTTCCCCAGTGAAATAGCTCTGTAGGAATTGTTACCAGATTTCAAAAATACCTAATTCAAATAAACACTTTAGGAAAATAATGTGTATGAACTACAATGGCAAGTGTTTACACATTGCTTTCAATCTATGTCTGGGGCAATGCACTACTCTCAAATTATGGAATCATATTTGTGATGTACACCACATTGAGGGGCATCTGGGTACAGAGTTTGTCTTGGAAAACAGGGAGGGATTGAGGAATATGTTTGACAAATATGTTCACTTGTATATATTTAATAAACAGGGAGAGTTACTGCTTTTTTTCTATTTAAACCATGGTGTAGTAGGATAACTTGTCATAGCACTATACTGATTGACATCAGTATAAGCGAAGTATTTCACACATTTTCTATTTACAGTTATAAACCACCAAGTATGCAAAGCTCTCCGTGTATTACAGTCCTGATGGAATTTTAATGGAATTTAATAATTAGAATAACTTTTTTTTTTAAGCAGCCCATGATCATTCATAGTTCTCTCCTCTCCCTCATTTTTTGGATATTGTTAAAGATTGACTCTGAAGATGAGTTTCTGAAGCCAGCCAGTCTCTTCTTTATTTTGTTCTGTAAGAAAAAGCAGTAGGGTTCTACTTTTTTTAGTTGGTCAGAGAAATTCCTTCTTCCTCCGGATGAATGTATTTGTATAAAACTTCATTTACTAAACTTAAATAGGTGTTTACTTTAAGACATAACAATTCTGAAATACTAAATAATTGTGATAATAGTATCATGGTTGTATAATGATAAATAATAGTAAAAATTTTAGAGTAAATTGTGCTTTGATGGACTAAGTTCTTTATCAAGTAAGTTATCAGTATCAGCACAACTAAATTTTCCTTATAGAGGGAAAATCCAGGGCAGGGTCAGACAGGGGCATAGACAGTGAAGTCCCATAGTGGAACTTGAAACATAGACAAAGCCAAGTTAAGTTGTTTATAAATAGCTGTTATGAACTTAGTGCAAAAAGATGCTGATTTGCAGTGTGGCTTGAAAATGACAAGAAATAAATCATAATCAAAATTAATCGAAAATTTTTAAGTTCAGTCAATGTGACATGTTAAGGGAGTTACACGCAGACATTTTAAAAGTGATGAAAACATACTTGATTAAGGGAATGATAATTTTCCCAGTACAAGTTTGCAAATGGTAGTGAGTTTACACTGGCAGGTCAATGTAAGAGTGCTACAAGAAAAATGAGACCAATAAACCCACATTTTTATATTGGTACAAACTCTTATGCTAAGACTTATGTTTTTACTTGACATGTTAGTTTTAGTTTATGTTAAAGTAATTCCTTATCACCACACTCTGAAATGCAGTAAGGAAAATGAAAACAAGCATATTTGTCCATCAAAAGTGTTTGATTTTTAAAAAATTGTTTTTCCAATTACACTGATACAACTTTCTCTTGCAGAGAAAATAAGTCTTACAGTTGATCTCTG
This sequence comes from Pseudotriccus pelzelni, assembly GCA_035584735.1. Classification (NCBI taxonomy): domain Eukaryota; kingdom Metazoa; phylum Chordata; class Aves; order Passeriformes; family Tyrannidae; genus Pseudotriccus; species Pseudotriccus pelzelni. Next base: position 32,897,942 of record JAWMRA010000113.1, read on the forward strand.
AAGATTGACTGTGACTGTGGTTGGACATGCTGTTGGAAGAGTTCACTATTAGTGAATAGTGATTAAAATAGTAGAGAAAATGTGGGTTGCTAGATATCAAGATAAAAATGTTTCCTACTTTGCTGAATACATGAGTTAGTATAAGTGCTCCTTCTTTGTGCAAAGAAAGCACAGCCTCCTATGAGTCAGTTTTGTCTCACTTGAAGCGTATTTACTCCATGGTTTTTTTAAGTAAGATGGAACTTCTATTAATTTTTCATATATATTTTTATATACTACATATGTGTGTGTATATATATAGTCTTACTTGTATGTATTAGTTTCTTTCTTTGTCTTCCTTTCTTCTCTATAAGCAAGCCTTAGTTATTTGAAGTGCATTACATTTATAAACATACCCACTCCACTGCCACCCCCGTTGCCCCCTCTGTCCCCCCCACACACTCCCAACTGCACTCTTCTTACATGGCTTTGCACAGGAGGCAAATCAGTCGGTATTTCTAGTAAAGCAGGAACCAGACAGCACTCTTTTGGCATGCAAATGCCATTTGCATTTTACAAATTCCTCTTTCTTTTGTTTGAAGCTACAGAGAGAACAGTCAAACCACTTCCCAGAAGGTATGTTCTCTGTGACCACTAAAAGCAGTGTCATCCAAACAGTTGCCAAGAAACCCAGGACCAGCCTACTGAGATACACAGTTCAGCCAAACCTACTGCACTCAAAATTGTTGCCTCTATGATTCTGGCCAACCTGTCCTTACAAAGGAATTGACAGTGCTGATGTCAACCTTGAACTATAGTCAGGAGCAAGACTATGCCTTGCTCCCTACGGAGTCGCTAAACTTGCTGATGTTTATTGGATTTTCTGACAAAATAAGTTTTTTATGTATTCACTTTCAATATATATGCCTCAAAAGGTGTCAGACCATGTCCTGATAAGGAAGCATGTGGTGAGAGTCAAACTGCAATATGGTTCAGTCTGGTTATATAAAAATAGCTTCAAAAAATCATTTATCCATTTCAAGCATTTGTAATTTAGTCTTGTGTTTAAAGTACCAAAATAAGAGGAGAGAAAAAGCATTTTAAAGACTTTCATCATTGAGTTTTCAAGAAACAGTTATTTTTCTATCTTTTCCTTGAAATATGTCTATAATTTCAGCCAGAAATAGTTGTTATTGTTTTGTGGGGGCATATATTTTTGTGCATTTGTCTGCTAAAGTAATTGTAATGAAAAAGACACATTTTAAACAGGAATCAAAATTCTGCAGTAGGTAGTAAATGAAACTGATTTTTCATGAAAGCTTTAATTTCATCACCATCTCAGAAAGACAAGTATAGTGGTCCCTGGGAGTAGAGAAAGTTTCAAGTAAGCATTCTCATTAGTATTTGTGGGCTCTGTAGCTAGCAAAGAGTAGTCATGGTAATGCAGCTGTATAAACCGGTCCTTACCAGGTCCTACAGGTATGAATGCCAACGCTATTGCACTCTTCCCTGTAAGAAATGATTACCTACCTTATGCCTCAGTCACTTTGCTTATTGCCAGTGTGCTCCCTGCTGTGCCCTCTTAACCACCCTCTCCTTTCTCCCACCTCCTTCTTAAAAGGAAGAGGAAGTTGCACTGGGCAACATAAGGAAGAAATTCTTCATCCCATCCTGCCAATCCTATAGACTGAAATGGCAGTGACACATTACTCCGTAGGAGGTGCGCTTTCTCTCACCTTGACCCTTTAGACTGATTCTTAAAACACTTTTGTGGGTCTGGGTGTTTTTTTATGATGCCAATGGGGGATAAGTGTTTGCAGGTTAGGACTTACTTACGTACTGCATAACTGCAGATCATTTTCACATAAATAAAACTATGATTTTTCCAGAAATAAGTACCTTCTGCAAAGGCACAGCCTATCCCTCTTGCATTCAGCTGTGACCTTGAAAGCTGATTAACAAAATTGTACTCTGAGGGATGCAAGGCTTCATATAAAGCAAGTGAAGCATATACAGGCCCTTGAGGGGTACTTAGAGTATCTAATGGTCATTCCTTTCTCTTTAAATGCTATTAGGTGATTCTGGCTTATGGCAATCCGTAGTACTTTTCTCTTTATTTAATTTTTGTGCTACAGATTTTATGAAAAACTTATTACAACCTCTCTTTTATGTTTTAAAGACAAATTACTCATATGTCTGGTATGCTTACTGTGGTCTTCAGCTACTCAGATGTTTTGGCTTTTTTTATTGTTTTTACATTTCATTAACTTTGACACAGTAAGATGAAAAGTTAAGGAGAGTTATGATTACCTAAACTTGAAAACAAAGTGGTTCTTGAGAAAAGCATGCAGAGTGCTTTGAGTGTAGAACTCTAAAAGGAAAACCACTCTATATTCAACTTGTTGGCATTTCTTCCATTTTAATGCAATAACGTTTAGACGTTGCATCTGAGGAAATATTCTAGGAATCATTTGTATTGCTTTTGACAAAAATTAGAATACTGCAAAAGTCTGCCTTTTTTCTCAGGTGAAAATAAGAAAAAATCAAGACTGCAGTGTGCCTGCTTGGTGTTACAGGCACAGGAATTTTCTCCCAGTCGATGTGCTGCCTCTACCTAAGTCAGGAAGTACTTGATTAAGTTTCCTCCCAGTATGAGATGTTCAGATTGGCCTAGATAAGCAACAAAATATGAGACCTTCTGCTGCTATCTTCTGAAAAGGCCTCAAGGAGTTCCTTGGTCAGAGGCATAACAATTCATTTATTGTTTCTGAATTTAGATGTTTCATTGTGGCTGTGTCAAAACCAGAGTATCCTCAATTTACAAGAGTGCCTATGTTAAAAAATAAACCAGACAACCTGGGTTTTTGAATTCAATAACATGTCCTTTATAACGTTGAAATTTTTATGTTGTATTTTATGACCTTCATTCCAAAGATTAATTTAAATTATTATTTGTTACTTTGATTCTTTTTAAGCAGGCAGGTAAATTGGTTGTCATTACTGGTGTCACTGGCAACCAAAAAAATTATTGTTGTTATTGGCAATCAAAAAATACTTATAGAGAGTAACTGTGTTAGAGCTAAGATATCTCATAATAAAATCAGAAAATTTCTGTCTCTATGATGATTTTTTTTTAATGGAAACTGTGGATGCCTAAAATGAAATGATCAGATGGAGAATTTTTCATATTTTCTAGATGTTGGTATTAGCCCTGATATTTTATTTTTTCAGAGGCAAGAAAGCCTCTAAAACCAGAATGGAATATACTGGATATATAAATGGGTTTTTTTTCACTACTGACCTCGGGATGAAAGGTCAAAGTTTAGGTGAGATTTTTCAGGGTTTCTTTGGAACCTTGCAAAACAGTATAAACCTCTTAAAATTTAGTTGGGTAGATTACCACAGTATTACATGGATCACAGAAGACAGAGAGACATAGTAACCCTAACACTGAGAACGTATTACTGTTCCCATCAGGGTCATTGACAAAATTCCCCTGACACTTCAGCAATACAAGGTTGTCTCTGTGTCTATGACCCACGCACAATATACCTGAACCTCTCAAAGTATTGCTAATGGTTTTAACCCTTGAAGAATTAAATGTCAGTGAAGGACATGTTAGTATCCTCTAAGAGATATTTAATCTTTCATGCAAGTCTATAGTAATTTGGGGGGGGGAGGGAACTAGATAATGGTTTATTCTTTCCCTTGTCTTCTCTAGGGTACGTGATGCCTTAGGTGAAAGGCTCACACTTTTATTTTAAATTTCAATTCACAAAAAGTACTGAAAGAACTGAAAATATTCAATAGTTTTGCGTAAGTTAGCATGAAAGTCCTTACCCATGTCCAAAAAGTCAGCAGCTGGAATGGTGTATACTTGTTAGACCTGTGATCTCTGTGCTATCTGTTGCATATCTGGAGTGTGTTTGGAACATTTATTGAGCATTACTTCACGAAGTATGAACCATTCAGAAATGAAAGCATACAGACTAAAAAAGCGTTAACAATCTGAGAGGTAGGACTTGTAACTGCACTATTAGTTTTAGCTGTTTTCCTTGTCTTGTTTTAAAGGGAAAATTGAATGGGAAGATTTAAGTATACTACTTTAAATGTATAATAAGTGTGATTTTAAATTGTTAATTGTTACTTATGCCATGTAACTTTATTATGCAAACTATATGCAGTTTGAAAAATATGCATTAAGATTATATTCCTTTATTTTTTAGTATTGAGAATGGTTATTCAAACGTTTACTTCAGGAACACATAGAAGTAGTAAAAAAAATCCAATACAACTATGATACACTGAATAGGTTTATTCGGTTATAGTGCATGGATTTGTATCATACAAAATAGCCAAATATGGATTGTATATTTAGAAATCCTGGAGGGCACACAGATGAAGACTGAAGCAGCTGCTTAGTGCTCCTTGAGTAGTGTATGCTCTTAATTTTCAGTGGAAAATTTGGTAGGAGTTTGCTGTCTGTGGACTAAGAGAGTGTTTCTAGAAATTTCACTCACTTCTTGCGTATAATTTAGTCATAGAAATATATATATTCAAATTCCCCTCAAGTAGTTAGATAGTGCAAGTGTTAGAAAGGGATGATCTATTGACAGTACTTGCTCTACTATCTGCTTTATCGTATGGTTACATCAGTGTTTTCTAATACATTATCCTGTGCTTTGTGCTACAAATTCTCAGGCATAGCCCAGAGAAACTCTGAAAAGTGTCTCACTTAAACTGTCTTTTCTGGACTTTCATCTGTCCAGCCAGAACAGAAAAAAGGTGAGACTCTAAAAAGTAGGAGTAATTTTCATTCAATCATGTTCAAATATAAGTACTTTTTACAAAACATTTTGGAGTATGAATTCAAATAAACTTATTTAAAACATTAATAGCATCCAGATAGCTATATTCAGTTGCCTCAATTATCAGAAGAATCACTATTTCAACAGTACCTTACTTTGGATTTAAGACCTCCTTTTCTCCAACTATAAGAAGTACTATTTGAAAATGCATCTTTTGCTTCATGCAAAAAGTAGTACATTTATTTTTATTTAGCGTCATTGGCAAGCTGTGAAAACCTTGTTTTGAAATTAATTCATTAATTAGAGTCTTGTAAATTATTGTACCTTTGACTTTCTAACTCTCTACATTTGTATTTGAATTTGTTTCGGTTAATGAAACACCGCTTCTGAAAGTCTGAGCAGTTAAAAACAAAATAAAATTTAAAGCACTCTACACCCGTCTCTCAATCTGGATGGCAGTCTTTGTGTCTTTTAAGTCTAATTTGTATTACACAAACAGGGATGTAACATATTATTTTAACAGAACATTATACTAGCAGAGGGCATTAAAAGAGTTTATGTGTGAGTGTTAAAATGAAAACAGAAGGCAAAGCTAAAGAGTAGCTGGTCTTGAACATCTGTAAAGTGCCAAAGTACAGGAAGTATAAAATATAGCACTCCCCCCATCCCTGCTTTTGTGTTCCTCGTTAAAAAGCCCAATTACCAAAAACTGAGACATTTTTGTTGGGGTTTTTATCTGTCATAGTTAAGGTATTCTGGTGTTTCTGGAGCTAGAAAGAATGTGGAGAAAATACAGTGTTAGTGTGTTACAAGTGTTGTGCACCTATGAGAGGTGATAGCTCCACTGGGGCAGCGTGCCCACTTGGCAAATTATGCTCTGGTTATAGTGCATTTCCTTATCTCGGGAAAAAAAAAACAACAAAAACACAAAACCCAGAAATTGAATCTACTGAGAAATCATTTTCTTTTTCTCTGATGTCTTTAATATAATAATTTTTTCAGTGTTCCTTTGTAATAGCAGGAAATCAAATATTTCTATAGGGGTGTTCTTACTGTGTTGATAAAGTCTCTATGGTGGTTTGAGTTTTTAGAACTGAATTGTGACCTTATCTCTGGAAGCAATTAAACCTGTATGTAGCTTATTTAATCTGAATAATGTAATTAAAATCAATAGGATATAAATGCAGGTGTCCGTGCTTTGCTCAATCGGGGCCTAGACTCATCCAATCTAATCCTTTTACATTTTCTGAATGATAACCTCTCATCAAAGAAGTAGTGATGGAATACCTTTAATGAGTCTGTCAGTGTGAGGTAGGATTTACAGTGTCTTTCGTCACAGGAAGCAGATCTATTAGTGATTATTCAAGTTTTTGGTTTGGTTTTTTTTTTATGAGAATAAGACAGTTCTGGAAATGTCTGCAGTCATGCAAATGGGTATCACTGGAGAGGGCTCTTTCCTCAGCCGTTTGCCATCTTTTCTTATTATCTGTGCTAATCTGTATGCAAAAAGATGTATTTTATATGATTTATCCTTCACTAGGCTGTTTATCCTGATGCCTTGTAATGACCCCCTGTTTTCAGTGACTTATTTATGGGTTTGATCATACTATCTCAGACCTTCCTGTTTTCTAGAAAAGACATTATGCATATTTGCAATTCAGATGGTATTTATCTAAGGGTTAAAGTATTAACAGTAGTACTAAAATATATTAAAAGGATTTCTGATGAAAATGGTCATTTTTCTCAGCATGGTGGGAAATATTTTTGGCCTTTCAAAATGTGTTACAGAAAAGTGAGCATTCCTTCAGATTCAAGTTGGTGATCACGAAATAAGATACTGTTACTCTCTGTTCATGTTCCTTTCCTTTTTCGATTTTTTTGTTCTTTTCCAAATGTATGAATGCATTATTTTTTGTTCTTCAACAGGATTCATAAGATTATGTTAAGCTCCTAAGGAAGCTAGGGTAATACCCTTTGAATTCTTTTCTTTCGTTGTCCCTCTCCTTCTACCTGCTGTATTAGATTCTGCAAAGAAATTTTTAATTTTTTTTAATCAAAATTAAAAAGGAAAAAGGTAGGAAAAAAGAAAAAGAAGGCTTTACACTAGATCCGTCAAAAATGTCCATGAGGACGTTTTTTATACCAGCAAGCATCTTTATTTCATTTCTTCATTTCAAAAATTCTTTTCTAGTTGCTTTATATGTGCAGTAAGCAATCATGTAGTTAAACTGTACTATAAGAAGATGTTTTAAAAATTCAGTATGAAGCAGATTGGGCAGATTGTATTGCCCTCAGTTTTAAGTACCAATTTTAAGTAGTAGGTTTTGTCATTTGGGCAGAGTATTTCATGAAAATGACCATCTCAAAAGTTTTTACTTAGCATTTACTGATATCTGTCTTTACTATATGCGTGAGTGACAAACGTCCTACAGGTAAGATCTATTTTCAGGGGTTTTTTCATCATTCAGTTTTATTTATTTTATTTTAGCTTGGCTTTGGCTTTTTGATTCTGCAAAGCTTTGAGTGCTCAAGTTCTTGAATAGGATGTTATTTAAATATATGCTTGACTTTGAATGTGTAAGTGCTGGCTAAATACACCAACAGAAAAACAAACACTTACTCACATTAGCTTTTTTTTCAGTTGCCCCTTACGATTTTTTTCTTCTCTGGTTGCTTGCCTTGTCAAGGTTAAGTCAGAATATCTAAATTTGGAGAGCCAGGAACAAAAGTACATCGATACCAGAGAAAGAGTTACTTGCAAAATCTCAGTGGGGGTAACTGTCAGTCTGCAGGTGAATGAATTTCAGGAACTGAGGCAACCAAAGAATTACATTGTTAGTTTTTCTAATTACTTAGAATTAAGAACCTAAAAGTACAAAACACTATTGGGAACTGAAGATTGGAACCTTCCTTCCTTGTTAGTTTTTTGTTTGGTTTGGTTTGGTTTGTTTTTTGGTTTTGTTTTTGTTTGTTTTTGTTGTTGTTGTTGTTTGTTTGTTTTAGGATTTTTTGTTTGGTTGGGGTGTTTTGTTTGTTGTTGTTGTTTCTTTTTGAAAAATAACTCTTGGTCTCCATACACTATTGTGTTTCCTTGATATTTAAATTCTTTGCTATTTTCATGACAGTATATTTAAGTTTTATTAGTGTAGGGTAGAGTGCCATTTAGTACAGAAAGCATGAAGTCAATGATTTGTAGGAAAAAATGGTCATTTAACTAACAGCAGAAACCAGAGAAGTAACAACTTGGTCTTGGTTCAGTTGCCTGAAGTTTAAGTATTCTGTAAGTATTGACACAAGCTTCACTTTGTGCCTTGGATTTCTGAAAGACTGCTTGTGTAACTGGCATTGCACTAGCTGCCAGTGCAAAGTAAAGTAAATAAACCAAGACTTTGCAAATTCAGACCTATGCTAACATGTTGGGTTTTTTTCATTTGAGTGTTCGGTGCGTGTCAGAGAAAAAAACCTGGAAACAACTACAAGTAAAAAAAATAAATATTTCAGCTATGCTGGAGAGCACAAATGTCTGGAACTACTGCACCTGTGTGGGGTTTGGGTCCGATTATGGCAGCCGCTTCCCTCATGTGCTGAAAGAAATATTGGAAGGTTTGCTTGCTTGCCTCCTTCCAGGTTTGACTTGAAACACAACTACATGAGGAAGACTATTTTTTGTTCACTGCAGGCCCTTGGTACACTGTCATTTTCCCTGTGCAGAACAGCTTCTTGGTTTTGGAAGGGTTTATACGTGTAAGTGGAACTAGAGAAGTTTGTCTAATTGCAGTCATTATGCGCTTTTTTTGTGTTTTATTTTAAATTTCTACAACTTTGCTGTTTTGCCCAGCTATTTGGGTTAGCATAAATTGGCATGACTGCACTGAGTCAGCTACCATAGTGGCTTGCTGCTCGCAAACTGCTGTTGGAAAAGGCAAGCAACCGGCAAGAGCTGTTGCCCAGCCAACAATACGTTATGTGTTCAGGCTCCAGAAAAATTGTAGGTTTTCAAATCAGAGTTATCACTATTAGAATTACTTCATGGAGAAAGTGAATATCTGGTCAAAAGTTGTTAAATCAATGGACAAGGTTGGAAAGAATGTTTTTCTCCCTGGCTTAGGAAGATTTAAAGGATCTCTCCCCAGCATGGGACTAGGGATTAAACATCAGATTCAGGTGAGAATGTTAGCTGCTACCGTGGGTACGATTTTTATTCTGGGTCTGAGAACTAGTGCAGAGAGTTTGTTTAGTTTTTTGGGGTGATTGTTTTTTGATTTTGTTTTGGTTTTTTTCTTTTTTTTTCCTGTAAAAAAAGATTTCTGTATTTTGATACATTTTAAACAGTATGTATTCAGAAAAATATTTGTCTGAAAAACTGTGGCTGCTTGGACAAAACTGCTTACAATTCCAGACATAGAGATAAAAAACCAAAACAATAAAGAGCAGCATCCTTATGCATTCCAAGACAAAGGATTTTAAAGACAAAAGATTTTAAAGGATTTTAAAGGGGAAAGATTTTTTTTCAATTATGTTTTTATACATAATTGACAGTTCATGGATCCACTGTTGAGCAACCTAAAGAAAAAGAAATTTGTTACTTTGTTATGAAATTGATTTTGAACACACATCAATAGTCAAAATCCATTATCTCTGGTAATAGGATGTTACAACAGCAGTATCTAATTAATAAATTTATTTGATTTGTTGAGCAACTAAAAAAATTGATTTTTTAAATAAATTATTCATATTTAGTTAGTTTAAAATGTGGAAGGAGCAATTGTGTTATGTGACCTCATGCTTTGTGGAGGCATGGCTAATCCTGAGGAGGTGTTTAAAGCGATGATTTACTTCTGTGTAAATGGGTATCTATTGCCTCTGCACATCTTTAAGATGTGCTGCCATACTTGTGCTGTGGGTATGAAGTTAATCTGCTGGGAACTCAGCACAGAAATTTGGCTAGAAATTTGTGTAACTGTATTTTAGTGTGGGAAGTAGAAAGCCTAATTTGGGAATCATTTAGACTTTATATCACCTTTGAATTTTAAAACTACAGCATTGCCTGCATGTCAGAAATTTCTAATTATTTTATTAGACTGTTATATCAATGCCACTTTTGCAAATGTGATTGTAATCTGAAATAATTGTTGATATTCTCACAGATGATCTTTGAACAGCATTAAATTTTTTTTTCCCTTCGCATGCTTCACGAAATTTACGGATGTTTTCTGCACAGAGGGGTACAATTTATACCTAAACAAATGGTTTTCTAGAATTAGACCGATTTATATGAGGTGGCAGACAAAATCCTGTTGTCTTTTGAAGCTGACCAGAGTTGCTCTCATGTGCTGCATGAATGCTGTGGAGGTTATTCTTCCAGTCAGCACCAGCAGATTTGCTCAGTATTCATTCTCACACAACTAGTACAGAAACAAAGGAGTTGGCATCGGCTGAGGTACCCAACATTGCCCTTTAGTAAGCCTGTTTTATATTTCTGTTAAATTAAAGTGAAACCTCTGTAGTTTCTCCTCTCCAGAAATAAGTATATGTTCTGGCCTTTGCCTTCAGTTTTATCATCTACTCAATTTGCAAAGAATAAGTCATATCTATAAATGCGGGTTTTATGTATAAGCTTCCAAAGACATCATTCCCCCTAGTGTTCATTTTCCCTTTTCTAAAGTGAATGGTTTAAAGGTTATTACCAAGAAAAAATAGCAGAATAATGGTTGTCTGCCTTGGAAACGATAGTGTTTTCTTTCTCATAGTGATGTTACATTCTTCCCACAGAAAATTTCAGACCTTCATAGTGGTTTTGGTTCAAGTAATATTTCCCTTAACCTGCTTTGCTGTTACCAAAATCTTGATGCTTTGTTGCTTATGTGTTCTTATGCTTAGGTATATTCTCCCTGGCTCTGCCAAGTACTTACCTCTCCAACTCATTCTACCCTGAAAGTCCTCACTGAATTTCGTCTTTGATCTGCAAGTTTTTCCTTTTTATAAAGCACTCCAGAGCTCTGGTGTATTTGTATTTGATTGGCAACCTTCAGGGTTTTTTTGTGGTTTTTTGGTTGTTTGGTTGGGGTTTTTTGTTGTTGTTTTTGTTTTGTTTTTATTTAAAAGAAAAATGCAATTAGAAAGGTTTATAGAGTAAGATATTTTATGTGCTCATTTTATGAGTATAGCTTTATTGTCATGATTTTAAATGGCAGTGATATGAATTTTCTGTGCTGGGTGAGTTATTAACATCTTCTCAACTCCTACCCTCAGAAGAATCTTTTTATTTTATTCCATTCTGTTTTTCTAAATCTCTTTTAATGATGCCTCCTAGGTAAAGAGATAATTTCATGCAAACTTCTGAAAACAGGACTTTTTGGCTGAAGCTTTGCTTAGTTTGTGACCTATATGTATATTTTGACAATCAAGGTTGTTTCATGACTGTTGAAATACTTTTGCCTTTCAAGAAGTGAAATAAATAATTCACAAAGCATATTTTATCCAAATATCCAAATGTAAAGGCTTATTAAATTAAATCCCTAATAACTGATTCAAATATAAAGCTGAAATTCTCATAGCTCTGAGATGATGTTGACAAGATTACACCAAGAAAGCAGAACAAAAGTAGATGCAACCATATTTGTACTTCTTCACATTTTATTCAGACAGATCATTCTAGTGACCAGAATCAAAGCCAGGTTGGTGCCAGTTACAGAATTGCACTGCTTGCTTTGGGCCATTTTTATATCCCAATCTTGACCTTTTCATAATGTAATATATACCAGGTGCTCAGAAAAGGGAAAAAAACCCAACTAATAAAAAAACAAACAATATTGATAAGCTTACCAAGGTTACCTTTCTGGTGTAAGAAAGCCCCTGAGGTTTTGTCTAGACTAAATGACTTTTGAGAATAGGACCAGTAGAATATCCTATTGAAGTTTGTATTCTACATCTTCGTGGATTTGACTTTGAGGAATTTTTTTCATCTTTTACACTAAAATTGCTGGTATTTCATTTTAGTTAACTGTTCCTTAATTAGTATATACTCTTTTTTTAATATGTTCTTTGAAACTTCAGTATTTAAGAAATATTCTAATCTACTTTCTGCTCAGTACTTAATGTTACACTATCGTGTTACACTATTATATGGAACAGGTGTCAAACTCATCACTGAACATGATGGTATTTTATACTGAATTCATGAAATATTGGGGAAAAAAGTGGACTTCACTGTATTTTACGAGCTGTATTTGTCCAAGGGTGGGAAGGGAAATCAAAACAATATGTAATTTAAATGTTTCCCAATATCAGTTGCCTGCAGAAGGATATATTTTGTAGTTGATGATTCTCAGTCCCAAAACAATAGGCATGGGGCTTTTTTAAACTCTAGGTTTTTATCCTTTATATCTCTCATTTATGCTAGTTCTCTGGGCTGGATTGACTTCTTTTTGTTTATTGTCATTCTAGACTTGGTTTCTCTATTTATTTTGTTCTTTTATTTCTCTTCTTTTTATGTGAGCTTGCACTGAATTGATTGGAACTAAAACTATAATGCTTCAAATATAGAATTGAATCCCAGTTGTGATTTATTTACTGCCTGTAGCTCTATTTAGCCTGAGTGGATGAAAATGATTTCCATGTGAATCTCCTTTTGCATGTAGCATTTGGATTTTGGGCTAAGCTTGACCAACTGCTAGGTAACAACTTTTGACAAAAAAAAAATTCTTCATATTTCATTTGTTAGATCCACAAAATAGTTTTCTTTTCTCCAATAAATATCTTCTTGGAGATTGTGCAGAGTCTGGCTTCTACTCACTTGTTGATACTTCATTACATCTTTTTCTTTTTTTTTTTCCCCCCCATCTCTGATAGATTTCTTCTGTCCTGTTCTGTGTTCATTTGAAATTGATTGCAGTGACTTACCATTCATTTGAAAAATTAACTTACTAACAAAATTAGGGTTACCATATGTCCTATCTGAGTTCAACTGAGTTCTCTTCTTTACTTTTTCCAAGTTTCTGCAAGAATCTGTTTCTCTAAATAGTTGATACTTTTAAGTGTTGGATAGCAATTCTGAAAACTGAGTTCTGTGACAATTCTGAATTAGAAGTGCAGCTAAAATGAGATAGCACAGTTTTATGCACAACCAGTGAATGACAAGAGCTTTCCTCTGTCTGTAATTCCGTGTGAAATACTATGCACAGTGAAAGTGAAGGTAGGTAATAAAATGCAAGTTGAATTGTGACAGATAAAACTGAGTTATCTGTATCTCTTTGGGAGAAACGTAGTTGCTTTGGGCGGATAATCTCTCACATGGGACCATATCAGAATTTCTATTCAAATCATAAGCTAGTAAGACAATGAAAAAGAAAGCTTTACCATGGCCTGAATAACCCTTTTCCCCCTATATTTTTAAGGAACCATCTAAATAGCTCTTTTTCAGCCTTTTTAGTTTTAATGTTACAAAATTAAAATACAAAGAACTTCCTAAGCATTGTAATTTTGCAAGTGATTGAGCTGAATGTGTGTGCTTTTAGTTTAGTAGACAGTAGAGAACTGTATTGACAGGGAAACAACGTTACCATCTACGTCTTTTTTTCTATTTTCTTTCTTTCTTATTGTACATCCCAGTGCAGTACCTATGCATTTCCAGCCTGTTCTATAGGAGACATTTTTCTTTTTTTTTTGGTTACACCCTTAACACATAGTTAGAAATCAGCAACCATGAGACTTAATTTCCAACTCCATTCAAAATTTGGACTCAAACAGTACTGGTAGGTCCCCAAAATGTTACCACTGTCACCTGTAATTTGGAAGTCAAGCGCCTTCACTGATTGATTTCTAGATAAGCTATTGTTAGGCTTTAAAGAAAAAACAAAACACCCTTTTGTTTTTTAGCTTAGATTATTGTTAGGAATGCATTATTCTTATTGCTCTTTTCCATAATACTTTTCAGATATGTGTTCTCCCAGAAACTGTACAATCACACTTCAGTTCATCATCAGTCTGTGGAGTGTTATGATCCCAATAAGTGCAGTGAGACAGTGTCACTGGCTAAGGAATTTTGCTGCTGCTGGTAGTCTGAAGAAAGACCATTTTTGTGTTATTCTGTATGATGTCAAAGTTGTTGGGCATGTGCATATGGGCATCCTGTAAACACAGCAGTAAGAGTTTCAGCATAAGGAAAATTGTTTCTGCTTTTCACTAAGGAACCTAACTAGTCAGATGTGAAGAGACTTCCCACACAGTGTACAGTATTTTTCAGTTCCATCCAGGATACAGAGGTTTCCCAGATCCAAAAGTCCATGTGAATTAGTTCTGGCATCATTTTGTCAAAAAAGACAGAACTCCCTAGTTTGCCATGATGTTTCCACACTTTCTTTCCTTGCCTTAGAGTCCTGATTGGTGTGAGGGAATGTATCGATACTGCAAATGCTGTGTTACAGGAATTTCAGTTTATCCTCACAATCCTGTGTTCCCTGTTGTTTTGGTCTCATACTTTTTATCATCAGCAAATTAACATAGAATAAGTGCTTTTGAAAAATATAGCAGTAGCAGAAGAAGCACAGATATTATTTACATAAACGAACTAGTGAGTGAGAGATATTATGTGTCTCACTTTAAAAGGCAATGTACTTGTAGGTAACATGAAATTGAGAAATTTTTGGACACTCTGCACCGATCTTTTTACATAGGTGTTTCGGCAGGAGAAGGCATTGCAAAAGTTGGGTGGTGTGTGTGACTATTCATTTGCTGAGGCAAAAGCAGGTTTAAACAATTATTACTTTGATGGTGCCACAGGCAACAGTGTATCAACTCAACCATGTCACTTTTCTGTTGGTAGAAACATCCTTAAAATAAATTTGTGTATGTTTTGGGTAGCGTTGAAAACATCCTTCACTGAGGAAGTAATTTCTGCTTCCAATTTTCTATGAACAGTTTTCAAATCAGTGTAAGGTGCGCATCACACTTGATGTGAGCAGTCAGACATCTCCATTTCATGACAGGGGTTTTCATAGACAGGCAAGGCAAGTCAGGCTGCTTCCTCCTCTCTAAAAGATTAATTGGTAGTTTTGAGGATGAACACTCTGAAGTGTGCCTAAATGCCGTTTTCTTTTTATTAGTAAAACATTAAGGAAATATATGAATGTGCAGGATTAGGGTCTTTTCCACCGTGTATGAATGTGGTCTGGTGGGACAACTTGCCTTCATCAGACAAAGCACTGGAGAAGAGACAGTGCCAGTGAGGTTGTTTTTTCTTTGCGTTATTCTTTCAATAGGAAGAGTAAAATGGGGAGACAACAAGCCCTATATGTGTGCCAAAACTATAAGCATCAATAGATCGATTAAACTACCTCTGCCTGAGCCTATTTATGCTTTTTTTTTTCAAAAGTCTGTGAGACTCGAAGCAAGCATTAAAAAAAATTTTAAAAAAATTAAAAAATCACGCGAGTCTGTGAATGGTGCTTCACAATATCGGGATTGAAAGTGGCGACCTTTTCTTGACAGATACATTTGCTGACCAATATGACAGGCCAAAATGGCAGAAGAGATATGTAGCTTGCACATTTGGTTGCACCTCCCATGCCATTTTCTTAAACAATCATTTACTGTTTATAATGATGGGAAACAATAATGCTTTAACAAAACATAAGTAACTGAGATTAATCAGTTGCTTTGCAGGCAGACTCTTCTTGAGTTCCCTAGGGTTTCTATCAGCAAATTGTAGTAATGATGCTGATTTGCACAGAGCTATTGTTTCAGCTGTAAATACCTGAATTGATTACCCAGGAGCCCTGGTCTCAGTGTAGCATTGTTTTGCTTTGTTCTTTATTATGTTAGGTATCCTGCATAGCAGGGGGCCTGTAACCACAGCAGAGTCACCTTGGGACTTCAAGTATGGTAATCTAAATGAATTCTTTGTTGCTGTAAATTACAAACAGAACAACAACAGCCTGCTCCCACTTTTATAAATATGTATGATTTCCCTGCCAATGAAAATATGGCGAGGGATAGATCAAAGTGAATTAGTACCTGTCAAGCAAATTTGATGGGTCATTTTGTACTTTAATTTTATACCTTTTTCTCTGTGTTGTGACACAATAACAAAATTAACAGTTTTATTCTTCTTATAACAAAAGCTGTTGACCACACTGAAAATTGTTTTCAGAAAGTCAGCACTGACAGGTGATTCTTCTATATAGAGCATTTTGATATCCCATCTGATGCCCATAGTAGGGATGGGCACTTCGTACATGGTGAGGTATGAACTCTGTCTTATTGTGTACATCTGAAACAGTGCCAGCTGTGTAACAAAAATGTCTGATCTGTTCTAGTTCTTGTGATAGGACTGCTCTCCTCTCCCGTCTCTTTTTCTCTCTTCCTTGTAAAATGGGAGTTTCTGGACCAGCCTCACTTTAAAGGGGCTGAAATATTCCAAGAAACCATCAACATTTCTTTCTTTCCAATTTCAGTTTCAGTAATTATCACTTAGCGAATGAGACATTTTTTAAGCGGGTGGCATCTCTTCACCTTAAAGTGGTCTGTTAGACAATAAACGATCTTCCTTGACAAAGCAATTATTTTCTGCTGTCCCCCCACACCTAGCAAAGATCTGAAAACAGGCCCCTTAAAAGAAATAGTCTTGTGAAGATCAGAGAAAAACCCATCTACTAATTTGGTAGGGAGAGCCAGGTCTCACAAACAGCCTTTGTTTTTTGCAAACAGGAATGTGCAGATAGATCCTAAAGATGTGTGTTGGCCAAGGGGGACTCCTTCCAGGAGAAACAATGTAAGACAGACAGGAGAAAACCAGAGGAACTGGGACAAAACAGCAGGAGTTTCCTGTTGCTTCTTTCATTTTCTTAGTATACTTTGAGGCTAGAATTCATTTATCTTGAGATAAAAGGAATGAAAAAAGGAAACATTTTCATTATTCTTTATTGCTGGTATTGTTCTGCCAAAGCATCTAAATAGTCCTATACATACTTCCTAGAAACAACATTCCCTTGAAATTAATTTTAATAAAACATGAATGGTTCTGTGATGGGTACATTACTCAACCCTGCAGCAATAAATTAAGGACACATACCCCGAGGAGAAGTCTTGCCCAAAACAATCATGTTCCTACAGAGTAGAAGTCTAAGATTCTGGAACATTGCAATTGTGAGAAATTAGATCCTGATTCTACAAGCATATGTTAGGAACATTAGTGCAAGTGGTCTCCAATGCCTTTAACTGAGTAACTGCTTATCTCTGCTATAGGAAGATGCACATTAATGACCTCTGTAGATATTTTTCCAGACCCAGTCTCTGATGAATTATTAGGCTTTTTTCTATGTACTCATACAGCCTCTGTTTCATGGCAGGGGTTTTCACGGATAGGTGAGGCAAGTCAGTTTGCCTTAGCATCTCTTAAAAGAATAATTGTGACCACCTTGAATCACAGGCCCCAAGTTGTATTTGAGATGTGGAAGGCGTGCTTACTCTTGCCTACCTCAAAGTGAAAAATGTCAAGAGTTAGTAGTTAGGAGTATGCTGGGTTGTGTGGCTGTGTCTTTAGTTTTTTCAAATGCTTTGTGGTAATTGATGCAAACCAAACTACCATGCCAGGCAAGCGTTTAATGAGTCTATTGTATAGGTAAGATAATGGTGTAACGGAGGAGCCAGAATCAACACATACAAGGCTATGGGCTTACAAGGGGATGCTGAAGTAAGCAGCATATATTTGATAACTACTGAATTCTTGAGAGTCTTGTTTACTCTCAAGGGATTTGTATATCTTCACAACCTTTATCAGTGAGATTATTTGTTGAGTTTACAAAATGATAACATCCAAGCATTTCTGTTTAAAACTACTGGTCTAGAGAACTCCTCCAACTGACAAAATGAATTGCAGAGTAGGGACAAAAGTCTTCTCTGCACCGCTGCTTCTGCTGGCAGCCAGATCCAGGAATGCCTCCTGCCATGGTGCAGTGTGGGGTTCTGTGGTGATGTGCTGGCAGCCAGCTGCAGGGCAGCTCCCGCAGGCAGCAGATGGCAGAGAAATCCAACCCCACCTCTGGCGAACCTCAGGATGCTCATTTTTGTCATCTTGCTTTAGTTTGGTACTTAGGTCCTCAAGAGAAATATCATCTGTGCCTCTGCCTTTGATTTTATCTACAACAGCAGTGTAACTCCCTGACTGAGACATCTGGTTATTTCAATACAACGAATAACAACTGATATTAACATAGTTGTGGTGTTCTTTTCTTGCTTGGCCTCTTGTGGCCAAACAACAAGCAACATGAATTTAAAACCAAAACATAATAAAAATCTGAGGCTGTATAGTCCATCTGGATGTATAGAAGTTCTGTCTACAGCTAAATATCAAGCAGCAGAAACAGAGAATGGAAAAAATGCAACTCAAAATAACTCAGTAAATGAAACTATGTTTCCTTCAGGTATATTTTCTGTAGCTGAATTACCTTGTCAGGCTTTGGCCAGAATGGATCACAGGCACTTATTTGTCAGTGCCTTTTATTCCAGTAGTATCAACATTTCCTTGCTTTTCAAAAGTTGATGCTATTTTCATAGTAATTACAGGCTTATGTATATATTTAGAGTCAACCCGGTTGCGTAGGAACAGGGTTTTTTAGGATTTCAGCTCAAGAACCAAATATGGGAAAGATTACAATGTTTGGGCATCTTTCTGCTGCTGTATCTTATACAGAAATGTTTGGTCCAAATTCTTCCTCTTGTAATTTTGCCAAGCTCCAGTGGTAAGGCAACAATTAGTTTGGCCCATTGAGTCTAAAAGAGCTAAAAGTCAGTTTTGCATGAGAAAGCAAAAAAGTGACTATACAAGTTTAAAAATTATCTTGGTTAGAAGGGGGATTTTAATACATTTTTTAAGTATGTGTTTACAGAATGGCATTGAGAAGACAAAGGTATTTTTAAAAGAATAACAAGAGGAGTTATTTCTGTTGTTTATATTCTTTCAAAGAGCTACATATCCTCCTGAAACGGAGGTCAGGGAGTTTGCTATCCTAACAGGAAAGAAAACAGTATTCTGAAGAGAAGTCTCAAGTGACTGGAGTATATGGTCTGATTCATCAGTTAGTGTGCCAGGTTAGGCTTGGCAGCCCTACCCCATTATCATGATTGTTCCTGTTTCTGCTGCTTCAGTGGGGCTGGGTTCTCTGGTACTCTACAGATGAAGAGTTACAAGCAACAGCACAAGGACAGGCAAGTTCTCTTAGAAATTACTTTTCAGTAATTAATGTCTAAAAATATTCTTATTCCAAACTCTCAGGATTACAGGTGGACAGATGATATTTCGATAACCACGGTGCATGAGACTGAGATAAGTCTTCAGGATGTAATAAGTTAGCAGATGGCAAAGGAAACAATACACTTTTTAAGCTTAATGAACTCAGAAATTTATTTGCTCAGAAGTGTGGGAGTTTGATGGGTTTTTTGTGAGATAGCTTGTGGCACAGTGGAATGTTTCATTAGGAGTTGAGGAGTTGAAGCTGCATATGAAGCTTTTGGCTGCTGAGATCTGTGATTGACACAGAGGTTGTGTACAGTACGCTGCTGAGGTACTACAGCTATACTTGGCACACAGCATCCTCTACAGGTATAGGCTAATGTATACTGTGGCAGAATAACAAACTGCAAAGCCGTGGTGTCTGAGCTTATGAGGGCGCTTTCCGACTTAGTTTCATGTAGGGAGTCATATGCCATAATTATTTATTTCATTAATCGGGAAGATCATTTTAATGCTCATTTACAGTTTTGTACCCTTTTAAGATTGCCTTTTTCATAGCTGTTATTTTGTATAGGCGAGACACTTGGGAATAAATAGCAGCTTTCCCACCCATATAAAAATCTTTCCAGTAATGCTTGCTATAGTCAGTAAGCATTGAGATGTCTGCATTTTCCTGACCTTGCAGGTGGCAGAAATCTGCTGTGATACCAGATGTCAGGCTAAAATAAGAAATAGAGAGAGACATTATTGGGACAAAAATTACTTCTTTTTTACTGCTAAAATTTAATTTAAAATATACTAGATAGGTTTGTCTCTGAGGTTTTAAGTGCATATTAGGATATTAAATTTTAAGATTTTCTGGCTTAAACCTGTTCTATCTTACACATACTTACAATCATGTTTGTTCTCTGATTTGAAGGGTTGAGAATGTTGTCTAAGATTATAAACTAACAATGGTAGAACTTAGCGTCACCTGAATCTTCATTATGTGTGATGTTCTGGTCACTTCTTTTACCAATTGAGTAGATGTTAAAGAGACATACTTTCCCTTCAGTTCATACATTGTCATTGTGCTTCTCGAATCCTCACAAATAGCTTCAAACTGTACTAATATTGTGAACACTGCAAATAAGTTTTGATAATTTTAATCCTTAAGAGAAGAAGGACCACACTCCAAATTTTTTAAAATGTGAATTATGTTTGCTAAGTATTCTTGATTCATCGAAAATTTAAATTTAAAAAAAAAAGGCAAACATGTCTTTTTTTTCATAACTTATTTTTTCTACTGCACATCACAAACAGGCTTACACAAAATCAAATTTTATGCCTTCTTTGCTGCAACCTAACCATACTAGAATTCCTTGCAGTGTAATTAATATACTTAGTTCAGTACTACAGTGTAAATGCTTTTTTCTGTGGAAACTCTTTCCTTTGGATATATCGCTGGAAACACAAGAGTTAGGAGAACTGCATTAGAATTATCCTACCAAGAAAACCCAGATATGTGATCATTGCTAATATCACATCCTCTATTACTAAAATTCTTAACGTTTTTAGAGAAATCCATGTGATTTGCCATCCTCACTAGACCAAAAGAACAGCAAAGACACTTTACAGCATGAAGCCAGAATGTGCTCTGTATCCCAAGACTTGAAAAGCTTGAAGTTTTTAATGCATATCTGACTGAAATATTTACCATGTTTCTCTTTGACTTATGTTCATGAACTGCAAAGTCATTTTTGTTTCTATCCTTTGAGGCCAGTTTGTCAAAATTCTTACATAGTCTTTGTTTCCCTCTCTGTTGTTCCTGTTCATTTCTTGTGGTGATAAAAATTCCAATTAAATTACAGTTGTGCAAAACCCAGAATTTTTGCCCTTCTGTGTCTTCGTAAGCAAACAGAACATGTGTCTGTTTGTGAACAATTGCACATGCATTTGCACATCTGTGCAGGGGTATGGGTGTATAGGTGTATATACTTGCATATACCTATGCGTATTTATGTGTACTTGTGAATGAAAATCTGTAATAGGGAAATAAACATTTAAATTGGCTACATTTGTTCATATTTGAATTTATTTTGTTTTTAAATACTCACCGAGGATGGTTTATATTTTTTTACTGGCAGATTTATTTCAAATCTCTGAATTAATTGACAGATTACTTTGTTTTTTGATGCTAATAGCAGTGCCTTTGCCCTTTAAAATAGGAAGGTTAAGGCAATGTGAGAGAGTACAACAAATATGATACGTGATCGAAGGTTACAGCAGCCGAGAGTAGATGAGTTGTCCATGGAACACTAAAAGATTAAAAGAGGGTAAAAGGCTAAGGAAGACCAGCTGGCTCTGTAACATATTACTGTTCAGAGTGCATTACTGCTAAATTGAAAAACAGGTTCAAACTGCAGGCTTCCAGGATGCTGCAGAGTGGAATGCATACCAAATGTGGTTACTTCAGCCTGGGTAAAGAGTAAGGGAACATGAACTATTGAATGTTATTGGCACTGTTAGCAGCTGTTTACTCTTTCTCTGGGGCATAGGTTAAGGACAGGGACAAAGCACAAAAATCAAGAGAAAGGAAGTGGATAAAACCAATTAGGCTCTGGAGACACTAATCCCTTATCAATTGCAAAGTAGGAATGATATATCTCTTTTAATTTGTTCAAAATTATTTATTTTATATGCATGCTATCAGAGTAAACCTATAAGACATTTACAGGGGTTTTTTGACATATACTGAGAAAGGATTATCCTCTCAGTTTGAAAGAAGAGATCTGTTACTTTAACCTCACTCTTTATCACAAATGTCTGTGTAACTTAGAGCCCATCTGTGGCCCACTGCCACAGCATTATAAACAATGTCAACAAGGAGAGGTAAGAAAAAGATGATGCCTAAGTCACCAGTCTGAATCTAGAAAAACTTGTTTCCCGTTCCCTTTCTTATACAGACTTCTTTTGAGACCTTAAAAAAATTTCACTGTCTCATTTAAGGCTAGGTAAGAATGTGCGCTATATTTTCTGTACTTTTGTACATAACATATCAGTGCACAAAATAGTTTTAAAAACTCACAAAACAAAACAACTGTCATTTGGAAATGGTTTGTAAAGGTCTGGTTCATCACTGTGAAATGTTGGCCACTGTTTCCACACACCTACCAAGAGCAAGAGATCATTCTCAAAATGGAATTTTCCCTTTTTTTTCATTTTTCCCATATCCATTGAATGGAACTGAAAAAAGTTAATTTGAATTCAAATTGGCTAATTTTTTTACTGTGCATAAATGGTAGATATTCATGCAAAGGCCTGCAATAAGGCATGTGAATTCTTCCACAGAGAGGAGGAAGATTGCATTCTCAGGTGTACACTTAGCACTTATTTTATGTTCTCTAAGGCAATATATTACTTACAGTTCACAATATCAGCGAGTGCGGTTTGTAAAATAGTATTTTAAAAGAATTCTCTCCTCTTTTGATTTTTTTGTTCTTTGGTGTAAATTGGCTTTCCACTCTTCTTGTGATTAGATCAGACTTTGTGGGGAAAAACCATCTTTATATACTTTCTGGCATAACAGTTTCAAAGTAATTTTCCCAAAAAGCATCTTTAATATCTGTATCTGGTATATTTTGTGTGTTGCAACAAAACATCTGTTCAGTTTCTTCAGCAGCAATGTGCAAAGAGCAGATGGAGTTTCATTATTTACATCTCCTATCAAGCAAGGCTCGGATAGAAGATCTCTTTTCTGCTTTTCTTTCCAAGAAAGACCCCAATCATATATGGTAAATAAAATGGCTAATGGATTAGGAAGGGAAGGGAGGTTTTTAATAACTTCTTTCCATTCACCTGTTTACTTTCGGCAATACTTTAATTCTTTGAAGTTTTTCCTTAAAACAATATTCAGTTGTTATCACATATATATATATATATATACAGGAAAATCTTTCAAGCCATTATTTGGAGACAATTGTGAATTGCAGAAATATTTATGGTCAAGGAGATCACTTTGGGAAAAAATAATCACCAGACAGTTTTATTAAAGACAATCATCGGTGTGTAGTAACAAAATCACTGTAGATTTATTAGTGAAGGATATAATTACTTGTATGACTGCTATATAGTTTTCTAAAAGAAGAGAATAAAAATAATGAATACTGCAGGAGAAAAAAATAGTTCGTCTTCTGTGTAAAAAAAATCAGGTTGTGTGTTAATGTAATTTTAATGTATTACTTGACTTCCAAAGTATCTGTCAGAAGACAAAACATTTTAAAATTAAACATTTTAAAATTGCAGTACTAAATATTATACTATCCTTTAGCAGATCTATAAAAGTAATTAGATTACTGATAATATCTATTTAGCCTACAGACGTATTGTGCAATATTCTTAGTGCCAGCCCTGTAAACTCTTTAAAACTAAAGAGACATTCTAGCAGTCGTCAATGAAATTTTAACTGTTTACTGAAGCAGCAACTTACTAGGGTAAATAATTTGACATTAATATGAAAGGTTGATATTGCAACTTAAATTACAAAATAAAGATCTGTATTATAGAATTTTTTTTCTTCAAGGATATTAGTGTATTATTATTATTTATGCACTACAAAAACGTGTTGTTATATTAGTCTGTATTGAAAAGTGTATATACTTTTTATAACTGTAGTTGTTCCAGCTAACTATGCATCACAGCACAAGTGGCAGTGTGATGTCTTGGATCTAGTATTTGAATGCAGGTGCTGGACTGAAGCTGTGTGTTGCTAGTAGAAGATAAGGTTAGGGTACAAGAAAGAAAAAGGCCAGTTGAGAGTTTCCAGACTCTTCCTTTACCAGAAGTCTTTAGCATTTCTTTCAGTCTGTGTGGGAAGGTCTTTTTTGGCATTGTGATGTCTGATCTCGTCTTTGCCACTTCTGAGATTGTTTTTGTGCCTGTACACACTGAACGATGGGAGATAGGTGGGAGTAAAGAGCAACTGGCAATGCATCCTGGTCCCTTTGCGCTTAGCTCTTTTAACACAAGTAAACTGTCTTTCAATAAATGAAAAAAAAGGGGGGGGGAAGTGACTTTTATATTATTCTTTTGAGCAGCTGAAGCAGCTCCTAGTATTCCCTTAGGGCTTTCAGGAGCACAGTTGTGATGTTGTCAACAAAGGAAAAATAGCACAGCAAAACGAATGCAGTGCTCTTTGTTCATCTGTACGGGGACTGATGCAGCTTTGGAGCAGCAGCTGCTGCCTTTTCTTAGCAATGAGTTCTATGAATGTGAGTGCAGGGTAGCCATGAAACTGCCTTGTTATCCCTTTGAAAAACAGCATTGTTTAGAAATAATCCAGAGGAACTTTATTTATTATTAACACTAAACTGTAGGCACTCTGGTGTCCAAGTGAGCTTGGACTGGGAAGTGTAATGAGATTTCTGGTACAGAAAAGTGGTTTTTGTTTGATTTCCTGACTTGTGGTCAAGCTGACCTGCTGCTTGATGACTTGGCCAAACTTGTGGTCCTGAGCTAAGGAATGAACTTAAGGCAGAACAATGTTGCGACAGGAAATGAGGAGAAAAGTTAAGTTTAATATAAGTTGTGTGGGGGGGGGAAAGATATGGATAATTAGCTTTTCATATGGTTTGGGCTTCAATAAAATATGAAAATGGTTACAATAATAGGGAGACCAAAGAAAAAAGATATTAGAAACTAGCGATGCTGGATAATTACTCTATAAAATTCTCCAAAGTCTATAAAGAGTGAGTAACTGCCTTTATGTGGCCTAGTATAAAACTCTGTAACTTTCTCCAATGACAACTCCACTTAGGCATGGGAAAATCACTTGGTGTTTTGTTGTGACCCCTCTGATATAACCAGGACACACTAAGAGTAATGCAAATTCTTCCCTGTAGTGTTGGGTTAGACTTGGCTAAAAGCCACACTCCCGTCCAGCTGCTTGCTTACTCCCTCTCTGCTCTCAAGGAAGAAACCTCATGGGTCAAGATAAAGACAGGAAGATCCCTTACCAATTGCTGTCATGGCAAAATGGACTCAACTTGGAGAAAATGAACTTAATTTACTGCAAACTAATAAAATAAAATTAATGTTTAATCAACAAGAGCAACAACACCATTGTGACAAGAATCTGTCACAATTCCTCTTCATAGCCCTGCACTTCAGATAAAACGTGTTTACCTGTTTGTATGTTTCTTGTTGTCACATGTAGCAATTAGCTTACCCCTGACATCTGGCAGAAAAGAGAGGGCAAATTTTCAGAAGCAGTGGTTGGATTCATGTGGAGAATTAAAAACAAATGCAAATGTATTCGAAAGGCAGAATGCATGTGGGCTAAAGCTGTTTAAAAACAAGGACAGGGAGAGGTGTTTTGTTATGGCAGGCTGCATTTCAAGAAGTAAATTATTTTAATGCTTGCCAAGTCTGCCCTTGCTTCTGGGTAGCTGCTGCATTCCCAGGACTATGCCAGTGGTAGCACTGACTGCTCTGTCTCTGTTAACTTCCCATATTGGCAGCCAGGTGTGGAACCTGCAGTGGTCATTCTGAGTGACTGCTTTTGCCAGCAGAGGTAGTTCTGTGACTTGATACATCCCTTCGTGTTGGCGTATGAAGGCTGACCTTGGCAATTATTGTAATCTTCCAGATCTTTCTCACCTGTTGTCCATTTTGGAAGCAGGCTTGACTCAAATATCACTTCAACAGCTGCAGATTTCTGAATGTCTCAGTAATGATTAGCAGCTTCACTGACTGGGAAAGTTAGCTGTTTCTCTGTTTTTCAGTGCTCGGCTACAGCTGTTCTACACCTGTTATAGGACTACAGTTGTTGTACAATTCTTCAACTTCTATAGAATTATGATTTTGAGTATTAAATATATATTTAAAAATAATTTCAAGTACTTATAATTAATACGTAAAGTGTTATTAAAGTATATTATAATTGTCCTACAAAAATATTATAGTTGTCCTATAACATTTTAGAATTTAATCTAATTGTAATATTATACATATATATGTATATAATTTCACATAAATAAGGTGGTAAATCACATATTCATGTTAGTGTAAAAGTTACTGTAATTGAACTCCATCTCACAAAGAATATCCAGAGATGCTTCACAATTTATGAGGTACTATATAGATGATGACATGTTTTCATCAAAAGACTATGAGGGTAGAAAAGTCAAGCACTCCAAACTGTAGAATAAGAAATCACAAAGAAGGCAGACCACAGTTTCTTCCATCAAAATCCTTTTCAAAAATAATTTCAATTTTAAAAAAGTTTAAAGTCAATGTTGTCTGTATGTTTATTTTCATTAAAATTGAATGATCCAAAATATTTTATTTGATATTTTTTAAGAAATCTATTAAGAAATGCTGATGCAAAGCCTTGTGAGAGCAGAAATTTTATTTGTCAAATATCCCCTTTGTTCTCTGTTCATTTAGCACTGTCATTCATTCACTTTTTCTATCACTGGGATAAGAGGCTGTGGAAGAATTAGTGTAATGGTGAAGCCAGTGAACGATCTGGGAAATAACAGTTGAATGTGTTGTGATAGCAAAACTTACTGTTGTTTACAGCGAAAACCACGTTAATGTATCTGGCTTATTTGATCTGGATGAAAGTATTATACCTCACTGTTGTTTAATTGACATCTGGACTTTGGGCTGTACTTGAAGAAGCTTTTTTGCTAGCTTTGTAATTTAAATTCTTAAATGGGAGGCATTAGTGAAGTTTTATTGGGTTAATTTGTAAGCAGAATAACCTGTGCTTCTGATACCAGCCTTAGTATTGAAAACTCCTGTTTTTAAAAATACTAAAAGCAAAGGTGTATTTATATTTTGAGTGGTGTTTATCCTAGAAAAATACATAAATTTGCTGAAAAACAAAAAGGAAAAGCAAAAGTGCTCTCTCCAGGAAAGAGCAGATAAACCTCCATGCTGCATGAACCCTTGCAATGGCATTTGGCACTCCACTAGAAATGGAAAAGTCAGTGTAGGAGAAAAAAGTGAACAGCTGTTTAGCTGCACAACATAATGATAGTACTTTACGCTCCCTTTTTTTACATGCATTTTAAGAGTCATGGAGTTACTAATGCAAGCTGGGCACTTTATGCTTGCCTCAGTGAACTCACAGTGAATTTCAAACCAAAAAAAAAAAGGGAATTGAGAATGAATTGTAACTAAGAGAAACGATTTGTAAGGTGAAACTTCACCTTAAACTTGCAAATGAACACAATATTACAGAACATTACAGGAAATTCTAGAGAGCTTTATCTAGTTTGTGTCTAGTTTCAGATACTTTAAAATATATTCAGATTTTCCTTAATCTAAATGGAGTTTGCTCATCGCAAGTCATCTGGGACAAGTATGCAGGCTATTCCACCTCAATTAGAGCAGCTATGCGTATCTACTGTCTTAGTGCGATTATTCTGTACAAATTAAGGCACTAGTTTTCTCAACAAAGACTGCAAAATACTTTAGTCAAGAGCATCATTCATTCTGTTTAATGGTTTCCTACCCCATACAGGTTTTACGTGTTCAGTGTCTCACATTACTAAATCTTCCACCTGATTGACTTCTTCAGTATTATATGTCTCAGATAAAGCTTTTCCTTTTTGATGACTGCCTACAATACATTTTGTTATCTTGAACTGCATTCACCCAAAATCTACCTTGTCATAATAGGCCTGTGTTAAAAATCCTAGTCATCCCTGAACAACTTTTATTTCATAAATTAGTCTTAACACCTACCAACACTAATTTTATTGTTGTTAGAAAATACGTCAGTTAGTTGTCAGATACAGAAGAAGGAAGGCCCGCTCATATTCTGATGCCCTTTGTGGTAAACTGTTCAGATAAATGAAAAATATTTCAATACTGCCAGAGGTTTGATACACACCCTTTTGACCAATCAGCATTTCAAACTGTAAAAACATCCTCCCCTGAAAAACCATTCCCTTTGAAATTTTTAGAATGCCAATCTTGCTCTAAAATGGAAATTAATTTCATTCTGATGTAGCTATGTTACTTGTTAAAGTGTATTTTATATGTCATTTTGTATGAAACATACGCAATATACACATAATTTCAAATATGCATGTTTAATCCAGCTTTGGCACTGGAGTACTATCCCAGTGTGGGACGGGAAGTACCTGCTGGGTTGCATTTCCTATCATATCTTTAGGACTCTTGCCTGTGTCTGAAATATATATTAGAGTTTCCAGAATTCCATAAAATTATTCACTTTGAATATGCACTGATGCAGCTGTCTACCCCAAACACACCTGAGCCCCTCAATATGCTTACAGTTCCACTGACCTTGAGTATTCCGTTTGGCCTGCTTACGTTTTGTTTCCCTTTCTTGATTGGATGAGCTAATTTTCCTAGGGAGGTACTTCAGAGCAGTTGGCAAACCAGTAACACCTAGAAACACTTGTATCCTCACAGCACTTCTGGTGATTTTGTTGTAGTAACAATGATTTTGTCTCTCTAGTTAGCAAATATTATTGGGATTGGAGTAAGCATTACAATGTCTAAAGCTGCAGTTGTGAATATTCTCACTGAAAAAACCTCTCCCTCTTACTGCAAGGGAAAAGACCTTGCAGCTGCTTTGTTATTTCTTTTTGAATCCTAAAATACAGTTAAATCTGCATGATTCAACAGGTACCTGTGGGACAGCTTTTATACATGCAATAGGAATATTCCTTCTCTGCTGTACTAGCGTCTTGCCTAGCCCAGAAAGCTAGTCATCATTAGGAAGACTTTCAGGAATGCCTAAAATGAAAGAAGTAAACCATGATATTGAAATATCATCTATTTTGGGAATTCCGATTGAAAAAGAAAAAGTGAATGTAAACATATATTTATGCAAGAATGGTATCTTAGCCTGGATAATTTAGAAAATTATCACTTGATCCACCTCTCTGTCACTTCATTTAACCCACATATCCTGAGCTTACCTATAATGGTATTATGGGAGACAGTGTCAAAAGCCTTGCTGAAGTCAAGGTAGGCAACATCTGCATAAAAGTTCCAGATTTTCATTTCAATCTCTTTCACAGCAATCTCACAAGCATAACTCAGCAATTTCTGGAAAAGTTTCCTGGAATAGGTTGGGATGTTTTTATGATAACACTGTCATTAGATTTATTTTCTTACAAGTTCGTAGAAAGACTGCTGCTCTGCTGGAAAATCTGTAGTTCCTGTATGTGGCCAAACGTGCCTATCAGACTTCAGCTTTACTTTGTTTTCCCTCTAGAATTGCTTTTTTTGTTTTTCCCTGTATGATCTCTGTAGGAATCATATGCGCTGGTGGTGCTTTCTCGTGTTTCACACTGGATTTTATGAAGCTCTTCTGTGAGCACCATGCTGCGTAAGGGAAACAGCAGAACAAATGTGTTATGCTGGTTGGTGGCTAGCAGTGGGCATTCAGCTAACAGTCTCTGAACGGACACAGCAGGAGTAGGTATTTGTTTTCACATAGCTGTGGCACTATTTCCTCTTCTGTACTTTGCAACTCACAGTAGAACACAGGGACAGATATAAGCATTATGCAGTTGCTTTTATTGTTCGCCCAAAATTTCAGTCATGGTAGTGCATAAGACCCAGATCAAGTGAAAGAGAGGGCAGATTTCCAAATGCCCAAAGACTCAGCAAGGTGCAGAGAATTGGCCTTACGCATTGTTAGTGGGGGGACTGAGAACATGGGAGAAGATATTTTTGGATTTTGAGTTGTGACTATGGCATGGCTTTTAAGAAGACAGAGATGCCATTCCAAAAGTGGCATCCATGAAAAGAATATGAAAGTAGTAGAATGGTAGAAAAGGCAGGTGGAGAATTGCATGCCTGATTTCAGAGCACATATATATCCAGATGTGGAATTTAGTGACCTCTCATACATTTGTTAAATTTTGATAGACTGAGGCATGCATAGAATCTGGACCACTGCAGGTTGACTGTCACTACCTGCTTGGACCACATGCATAATTTTTTTTTATTTTTAATGGGGGGGATCACAGGGGTACAGAGGTGAGGAGTGGGTTGACACACCAGAATTCACCTGTTCAGCAATTGTCATATACTTGTGTTCCACATTTCTGTTAAACCATAATAATTCCTGTAAAATTGAATCATATGAATTGATTCTAGTAGGGTTGTTATGGTACATATGAAGAATTTTGCCCAGACATGTAGAAATAGCAGCTACTACATGATAAGTTTTTAGGCAGGCAGTGATGCCAGTTAGTCTTTTTGCACAACATTTTTACTGGGTTTTACTTTAAATTTAAAAACAAAATTATGGTCTTAACTGTGGGATTGTAATAATGTGCTATCATCCTTTTTTATTCAGAAAACAACATGGACAAGGAAATATTATAGGCAGTCCTGAACACCAAGGGAGAAACATATGTGAGATTATATATGCTAATTTAATTGAATCCAGTGCACCTTCTTTTCATCTAATTTTTGAGAAGTTTGGTTACCTCATAATAAACTAGAAGACAATAGGCATAGTGAAAACACCATAAGAATGTAGGTTTCCTTTTATGTGAGAATTCTTGCACTCCATGTAATGTCATTTTCCAAAAATGAGTAGTGAATGATGTTTGAAAGAAAGCTGTAAAAACCTATGAAGCACTTAGTTGTGTAAAACTAAACCACAGGGACAAATTTCTTTCTGACCAACAATTTTCATCCTTCTGAACGTGACAGCAGATACTGCTCTTACTCATCTAAAGTGTCACAGCAGTACCTCCTAGGGATAAGTACAGTACTGTAAAAACATTCACCTAGGGCTTCAGCAGTTAATGACTGTTGTCTGAAAGATGAGGAGAAATGGGCATTTACCCCTCTGCCTAGAACAGCAAGTAACCCTACCTCTAGTACTGGTCCTGAGTCCTATTGTAGATGAGGATTAGTGCCAGTACATTCTTTTTCTGTGTGCAACAGCTGTGAGTAATCTCCCCCTAAAATCTGACTGAGAGCTAACAAAAATAAAACTAAAACATCTGTGCCAGCTATGCACAGCTGTGTCTGCCTCTGTGGATATTTCTGCAGAGCATTCGATGTGATAGTTGATCAATTTTCTTGTGCCCTGTCAATTCATAGGAGTCAACAGAAGAATTGAAAGTAACATTTTGGGAATCATTTTATGTTTTATTACATCTTTCCTGACTCCACTGATTCTTCTTTTTTTCCTGGTTTTCCATACTTCATTCATAACAAAATACTTTCAGGCAACCTTGTCAGAAAATAAATAAGCAAAGAAGCTGTCCTATCACTCTTGCACTCCGCCTTCCATTCATCACAGTATTACTCAGAAATTACTTCTATTGAGCCTTGTTCAGGGAAGCAGCTCAGTGTACTTAATAAGAACTTTAAATATTCTCATTTACTATTCTCTTGGACCTGGTTATATGTCTTCTGTCTACATCCATGAGTCCAGTGATCTCTTAATCAGATGTAAATCTGGACCAAGACAGCTGCTCTGAATTCCATATTACTTACACTCTTTTCAAACCCCAGCATTGAATTATTTACTTCTGCTACTTTATCACCACTTTTGTAATGTTGAAATTCCCTCTACAGTATAAGCCAGTGGTATGAACATCATCATAAACTTTGAGCAGGTGTCCCACTTTATATTCCAGTTCTGTCCCCTTTAAAATGTCATTTAAAAACACTCTTTAGCTTGTTAACCACGTTTTTTCCTGCTCAATCACATGTGATACGCACATCTAACGTTTCTTATTTTCTGTAGTATGTAGTAATACCTACTTAATACCCAGATTAATTCTCCATATTAATCCTCTCACCAGTTGTGTTAATGTATGGATATCTGTATCATTTGCGCTGCCCTCTTTTACTACACTTGTGGCAGATTCTGAATGATAGGGAAACAAAAACTGAAAATCAACACTTGAGGCAGCCTCAGGAATATAGCACCGACATCCTGAGTGTCTTCTTTAACCCTCAATACAAGCAGAAATAGCATATTTTATTTGCTAATAACTCTTCTAGTTTGTCTTAGTCTCTGCTGAAGCTTGTATCTTTCTCAGTTAGTCTGGCACCATTCATGAAAGACTGCTTTGGACATGTATAACATCTTGAATGCAACTGGAAAATATTTATCTTTAATGAGAATAAAATGTGCTTCCGTATGGACTTAAATAATTTTTTACCAAAACAAAGCCATTAAATTTTAGTTGTTCTTTAAATTGATAATTATCTGAGATACAGTCATACGGAATGAGTAAGCCCTACTGTGCATTGACTGTGTTAAGGAACAGTCTCTGTGTTGAGGCAGAATTTCTCCACTACCACCATTTGAGAGAGTCCAAAGAATAATTAACTTCAATCTTTTTTGGTATGATGCTAACGTACACATGTATTGGAAATTAATATGAAGAGAAGGTGGAAAGGAGTTGGTTTAGGTTGGAGAAATGACAAGTAATTGTATAGCAAGGATGAACTGTAAATATGTAGTATGTGAATTGTGCTAAGTCCTGATTTTTACTGCCCACTGTAATTAGCCTGGAGAGAAAGTTGTTACAGAAATCATAGAGAAATTACATGCAAGAACCATACTTCTAGTTTTATCTAAAATTAGCTTTTTTTACCTGCATTTATAAACTTTGGTATACTTGACAGCATTTCTCTGTTCGCTCATAACACAGGGTGCATCTTTCTAATAACTTAAATAAGTAATGGAGTTTAGCAAAGTTGAAAATATTTGTATGGCTAAAAAGTGGAGTTTTGAGTCAGTCATTTAATCATGTCAATATTCTTATTAAACTTTACAAGCAAAGAGAAAAGTAAATAGTTTTTGGCTACATATCCAATGTTATATACATCTTCTTAGATAATGTCCTCAAAATGTCATAGTTTAAAACCACTAAAAAGTCTTTTCTCTGTTTATATTTTAGTATCAAACTATCACAGGCAAAGATTTGTCTGTGTTTTAACAAACTGTTGAAAAGTTGCCAAAGCCTGAGCAAACACAGAATCAAAATATGATGATTATAAACTTAATCCAAACCAAATTTATAGCTGAAAAAAACTGGGTAAACTTTTGTTATTATCACTTCTCCTTAATATTATTCCTCATGTATTTGCTTTGGTTCTGTTTATCCTTGTAAAAGTTTTCATGGCCAAATTTAATAGGAGGTTCAGGGGTTGTTGTGTGTGTGTCTTCTATCAAGACACACAAGTTCTGATTCCTATCAAATATTCAGTACTTGTTTTAAAGTAGTTGCAAAGCACCATGTCTTGGTGGAATACAGTTAATGTTCTTAGTTAGATTGGATAAAATGTTTTAGATTGTCTTTGAAAAAGTAATTTCAATGCTTTTTTCTTTAGTTGTTAAAGTTTCCGCTTCCAATTAATGTTCTATGGTATAGAAAAGATCGTGGTCATATAATGAAGACCTCTGGATGAAAAAAGAAAAATGATAGAACAGAATCTTTAATTAAAAACCATCTTGTAGCTCAATTTCTATTTAACCAGTTGTCTATCGTTTACCTCCAAATTGTGTCAATATAATGTTTTGGCAAGTTCATGTGAAAAAGAGACATATTTCATAAAATGACTGAAATAATATTTAAAATTATTATTAGCTATAAGGATCTCTTCATAGGCAGCTTCGTATAGTTTTCTGTATTTTAAAAAGGCCAGTTTTCAGGAATTGAAATTTCAAGGTTTTGAAACATGAATTAAAAGTCAAGTAATACATAACTTCCCCCCTTCACCCATTGGTGTAGAGTTTATTTTGTGGTTTATAATCTTTAGGTTTTGGTGAACTACCTATTTGTCCTTAATAATAGATGTCATCTGTACATTGCATTGATTCATTTTACATTTCCTAATTGTCATTTACTTTCACTATTAGAGAGAGAACTAGAATAGAGGAAAACTATTTCAATGCTCAAATTACTTGAGAATGCCAAAGAAGTTATTTAACTTGTGGTAAGCACAGGGGATTTTTAACACATTACTGTTAGAAAGGGGAAAATAGAGTAAAACCCGTGCGAGTCTGCAGGGAGATGAAGAACTGAAAAGCTTAAGACTTCATTTGATTAAGGAAAGTCTGAATGAAGACTGTCATGGAAATGTAGAAGTAGATATACCTCATGAGGCTACTTAGTCAAACCTGTCATCCATGGCAGGATCAAATATGCTGAAATTAATCCAGACTGATATTTGTCTAGTTGCTTCCTAAAAATCTCTGAGCATGATGATACGGTACTCTCCGGACAGTCCATTCCATGGAATATCTGTTCTTTACTGTGAGGGTGTCTTGTGTCTTCTGCTTTGGTAGGCCAGCTGATGTTTTTCAGTCTTTTGTCCTGTGGGTATTGAGAGCAGAGGGCCACTCTGTTCTTCTGGCTGTTTGCCTATTGGAAACACTTTGTGATATCTACCTCTTTTACCTCTTTTTTTATTTGAACACAGCTAATTCCTTCACTCTCTCTATATAACTAATGTTTAGCAGAGGCCTAAATGTTCTGTTGTTTTCCATTGAAAAAAACTCATTTAGCTATATTTTCCTTTAATTGTGTTGCTCAAAACTAGGTAGAATATTCCAGCTGAGTATTCTTCAGCACAATAATTGCCCTTAGTGTATTACATATGTCATATACATGCCAAGTTGAAGTATGTTTCAACTTGATCTCATTGCTCTCTGTAATTCATGGTTAGTTTGTATTTATTTAAGATGTTCAATTTTTATTTATGCCCTTCTACTCTCCATTTGTTTTTCGAAAGTTTCTATTTTTCCTTTGTCTCGTTCATTTTAGGGTTATCCCTTCAACTCTGATCCTGTCTCTTTGGCATTTGGAATCTTTCCAAAGCTAGTGCTATAGGTGAAAGGCATGTTCTCTAGTCAGTCCTACAAGATGATGTAAACTTTGGATAGATGAAGATTCAAGGCCTGTGACTGATAATTCCTCTGAGAAAGTATGAACTGATGTGTGCATATCATGATAGAAATTTTACCTGAACTGTGTTTTCCTAGCTTGCTTGGGAGATTATTGCAGAAGACACTATCAAGAAGAGACCTAATTTCTAAACTACCCAGACTAGATTGGGAATCCAACAGGCAATATTTTCTGGCACTACATTTGTACAACCTTAGTCAATTTTTAAAATGAAATACTAGAAGGGTACCATGGTGAGCAGTATATGACTTCAGGGCTAAATACATAACAAAACACAGTAGAAGCAACCAAGGAATGAAAATAAATTGCAGGAGTAAAAGTTGAAAGAATGAATGTTGAGATTCCATCCTGAATGAGACCACGGGAACACTGTTCCTGTGTTGTTTAGATAGCTTATTGGCTGTCCCTGGTTCAGGCTGCATCCTAGTATTCTGTGTTTACTGTTGTATCCTTGGAGATTCATAGCCTTGACAAGCTCACAGAGGATACTAAGCTTCTTTCTTTGCCTGACTGGGTTGGGGGGGGAAGTGTATATAGAAAACGTGTTTTGTTTGATAATGACAGCCTTCTAATGATATGCACCAAAAGACTTGGAGATTACTATAAAAAATCATGTGTTCTTTTTTCAGATCAGACATTAAATGCAGAGAAAAAGAACAACAGAAAAGAAGGAAAGATGGTCATTCTTGCTTGTTTTATTCGTTCTTTGGAGTTTTAGTTGGTTTTAATATTTCTTAAAAGAAGTTCTTAGGTTGATATCAATTGCTGTCAAATTTTGGCCAGAGTATTGTCTTTTTCATCAGGTAAACTTAGTCTGGTCCATTTGTGTAAAAAGTTGTAGGGTAATCCAAAAAATCAGATCATTATTCAGTAAAGTTCACTTAATGAAATGTGGAATGCAAAATACTGTAATATCATATGAAAAGTTTTCTACTATCAGTTTTGGCTTTGTTCAGTGATCTGACTTTCCTCAATTTGTGCCCATACAGTATAATACCAACCTGCTTAACAAGATATTCAGATGTGCAATTGCATATAGGGAAGGCTATTTTTCCTAGCGTTAGCAGCCTCACTCTGGTTTTATAGTACAGAATACATTAACAAAGTAAGAAACAAAATATGGCTTTGGCCCAATTAGCTACCACGTTATTATTTATAGACTTATCTAATGCCATTTACTGGATATGAAAGAGCTGAACAGTAAAAAAGTGAAACTGTGTTTATATTGCACCATAAAATAAAGCATGCCAGCCAGTTAAAGGCTAAATCAGTATGACTCTCAGGCATCATCAGTTCCTTTCTAAATATTTTTTATCCCAATAATGAGGCTCTGATGCTGGATAATTTATATTCTACTTCCACTTTCTATCTTTTAGATATGATAATCATGTTCCACAAATCATTGATGAAATTCAGGATTTGTTCTTAAATACAGAATCTGTATGCTCGCAAAGAAGAATGGAATTGCCGTAATTACCTTGCAGTTCCTACTTTATAAGATTTAGGGTAGTATTTGTAAATGGCTTATGCAAAATTAATCATACCTTGCAAGCTGCATGAGGAGAATTGTTCACAGCAACACAACTTAATCCAGTGGATGAAGCGTTGTTTACAAGACAAGAGAACAAGACTGATGCAAAGTTCTTCTTGCCATTCCACTTCTGCGTGCTATCATACAAGCAATGTCATGTCCCCAGGTTACTCTATGTTTTATCCATCTTTTACATTACATATGTTTTAGAGGAGGAATAATGTCTTGTAATGTTTTTTTCACTATCTAGGAAAACTGAGCCTTGATGTTAGTGCAAACTATAAGCCACAGCTGTAATGCAAATAGTAAGTCATAATTGCCATCCAGTGTTCATTAATAGAAGTTATTCATTGTTTAGGATTTGCCTGTTATAGCATCTTAAAGGCACCTAAAGCAGGAATATATAAACTCATGCGTAGGATACCTCACTGGAGAGTAACGAGAATTCAGCACAAATATATGGAAAGAATTGGTTGTTTTCAGTCCTCTGGTTACACAACAATGAAAAATCCTGCTGAAACAACCCAACAGTTTGATTTTCTAGTAGTAACAGGAGACAGAGTATTCCCAAATTGCAAATTTGAGTAATTAAGTAGGCACAATCTCAGAAAAAGGGCCATGCATAAACTTGCCATTAACTCCAATAGCGTCTGCCACTCTGATGGTCACATCCATTTTCCTGAGAGTTAGTTTTACCTCCTAGTCATCAGCTATATGCTTCATTCTTGACCAGATGATCTGTAACATATTTGGCAGCATGTTCCATCTTGGGTGGAAGAAGGGACTATGCGGCTGATTTTCCGCGGTGTGCAGAGAATAGCTTTGCATCCTCATTTTGTTTTTCAGCACTCAGGTGTTCACTGATATTTGTCAATAGTGAGGAAAAAGAATAAATCTTATAGCATCTCATGTAATAATTTTAGAAATTAGTAACCATTCTCTTTGGCTAAGTACAGAAGTATCAGTCTCTCATAGAGCAGGCTTTTTTGTTCCCAGTATACAGTTCATGTTTGAAAATGTGGGGATGATAAAGGGGTTCCTTAATTTTGGACTGACATGAGCATCCTTAGAAAGTACTAGAAACTCATCTTGTGCAAGAAATGACATGAATTCAGCCCTCAAAATCCTTGAAAAGGATTATGTGAGCCCTACCAAGACAAGGACATTCAAAATCATCAACTGCTTTCTGGAAAAAAGTTTGGGTTTTTTCGGTAACTGACAACAGTAAAAACAGTCAATAGATTGAATATTAGTCCAGGCATCTGTCTTCATCTGTCTTATCCTTGTAGAAAAATCTGCAAAAGTGATAAAATTAGCATCTTAATATGCAATATTCATATTTTGGCAGTTTATTTCTTTAATATTCTAGGTGTGACATGAGAGAAAGGTTGAGACCAATGCTTTTTTAGATTAGGCACTTTCTAGGTTTTACTTTCCTGCTGTAATGACTTGCCCGGCAAAGCATTACACTGTCAGTAATTTCTTTTATTGAAAGCTCTCCTCTTGTGCTGGAAATAATTCATGGGAATGCAGGTTTGCACTATTAGATTTAGGCTGAAATAATTAAATTATGAAGTATCATCTATTTTCTGTTTCACCAGAAATTAAAAAAAAAAAAAAAAGACACAACAAATTTATTGTGCTAATTGGGTAATTAAATATGAAAAAAGGTCACAGGGTTACCTAATCTGCATAAGTAGATAGGCGATCTAAATGAACACATATGTGCACATTTGGGCTAGTTTGAATAGTAGCCTAAATCCTTGTGCATGTTAACATGAATTACATACGAACTTGTTTTCAAGAAAAATTTCTCTAAGGCATGAATACATATTTGTATATTTTGGAATTTTTAATGAAGAAAATTGTACAGACTGCAGAATAAAAGATGTGCATATTAAACTAATAAATGCTGTACATAAGTGAACTCTTAATAGATTCCCTCCTCCCATTGGTTAAGTTACTAATTACACAATTTGTTCAGAATACCAGTAATTTAGTCCTTCTGCAGTTTGATCATTTAATAGCTGAGATAACCAGGGAACTAAAGATTCAGTGTTGTCAGCATCAGAAAATTATTTTCTGTA
Organism: Pseudotriccus pelzelni; assembly: GCA_035584735.1. NCBI lineage: Eukaryota > Metazoa > Chordata > Aves > Passeriformes > Tyrannidae > Pseudotriccus > Pseudotriccus pelzelni. Next base: position 32,936,494 of record JAWMRA010000113.1, read on the forward strand.
TTTTTATTGTGTGCTTCTGCAGTTTTCATTGAAAGAGAATTCCATATTCTTTGTATGATATTTTTACCATGAAAATTGAGTATCCTTTTGGGATAAATGTGTCAAGAGAAAGGCATATCACAAAAATAAATGGAATAATTGCAAGCAAACAATTTTCAGCTAGTGTTCTCAGGACTCTTTTATTTTTATTGATGTTTCCCTCACTCTGGGAATCTTTCCTGATAATGTAATCTTGAAAACAGTTTGGTTCTTCTCTGACCTTTGCATTCAGAAACATTTGTTGGAGTGGTTTTGCATGTATTTTTTTTTCCCTAAGGTATCGCAGGAAATTCTGATCAGGGACAGTATCATTTCAGTGTAAAATGGCTCTGCACAAGATCACAGGTTTAAAGGAGGCACACAGATAATATTTCTTTCACATTTTTCATACAACTGCCTCAGTTTTATCATTCTGGCACTTTTGCATCTGTCTATGTCAATAAACTAAGAAATATAAGCAACAAGGATGCACCATCAGGTAAAGGACATTTGAATTTAATTTCTCTCCAGCATTGGGCTTGACTGGACTGCCTTGGTATCTTTCTTGTTTGGATCACTGTATCTATCTGTGTTGCAGACCCGCAAGCCCAGTTTACTGATTTTACTTGCTCTTTGTTGACTCTTAGGTTTGAAAAGATAAGCTCAGTACTTGTTGGAAACAAGTAATAACAAACCCTATTGCCTTTGTACCTTACTTGTGGGCTACAGGGCCCCATGGAAGTGTTTGCACCAGTCTAAATTTGGTGGCTGCTTCACCTTGTACAATTTTGCCATGGGCTGTCTGCACACTGAGTCTGCAGCATCCTTACAGTTAGGCCTGAGACTGGAGCAGAGCCCTCCAGCTGACTCTTCCATTGCACTTGAGGTAGTGCATCAGCTCTCTGACTATTTTTTAACTTTTAACCTTACTTTCTGACAACCTGGCCTGAGCTATTTTCTAGTAATGCCACCTTAGGGTATAAATCAGTTTACCCTTTCCACATCACTTCATTGAAAATGCCAAACAGTTAAAAAAAGGAGATCTCAAAACTGGTTGCATAGCTCTGATATCTAAATAGAAAAACTCTTTCTTCAAGTTAAGATGACTCAGTGCTTTTGCATCGATTCAAAAATATATAATATCCTTCTGGCAGCTGCAATGGCTTCTCGTATTAGTCAGTTAGAATCAAGAAGCTATTCTAGCAGAGGAAAGAAAAAAACACAAGTTAGAATATTGCCTAGTTATCTTAAACGTTTCCCAATATCAAGCTTTGAGAACAAACTGTCGTATGTAAAAGTTTAGAAACCTTACTAACGAGGGTAATCAATCTTTTTAATGACAAAGTCTTCGCAGAGTCACAGTGCAAAATTATGATTATGATGAAATTCCTTAGGGGATGCATAACTGACAGCAACTCAAGCTGGCTATCACAGTCATAACTTGAGATATGGTTAAGTTGCACTGTTTGCTAACCAGAGGCAAGAAATACAGACTGGGGTGTTGAACTGCACAGGGCATACTATGTCTTTATGCAGGGCAGGATTAGGTCTTCAGTACTTTTGCCCCAAACTCTTTCTGACCTTTTTCTTTTTTTTTTGTGCATTTGACATTCCAGAGGAAGGCACAAACCAGCACAGCAAATATTTTCAAGGTTTACTGCAAGGAAAATTGTACAAGTTATCCTGAGTCCAAGCTGACATTATGTTCTGCCATATGCATTTGTTGTCTTGGTAACATTAAATGGGTGGTGATGAGGTTTAGTTAGATTTTTCTGTTTCTTATTTCATGTAAGGGCAACCTATAGCTAATGGTCATTTTTAGCCTCCCCTTGTCAAGCTACTGCCAGAGGAAATATGGCCAGAATGTATCTGAATTGTCCAGAAATTCCCAGCTGTCTTCTGAGGTGCTCAACTTTTTGGCATTCTTCTGAAAAATCTTACAGCTTCTTAAATCTCATCATCATCACGCCTATAAGAACAGGAGTGAAGAATCCAGGAAGACACATAAACAAGTCCCCTCTCCACAGCTGTATTTCTTGTACTTGATGCAGTTTGGGCTCGGGAATCAAGGGTAGGATGTTCTAAAAAGAAAAATTGATCATCACCCATAAACTAAACTTCCAAGAATTGGAAATTGAAGTAATTTCTAAATCTTCGTGTGAGCTCTACAGAATGAAACATCTTTGTTTAGAGTGTTTAGAGACAAGCATGTCTATAACAAGGAGTTGAGTCGTCTAAAATAAAGACCTTTCTTTAAAAAGGATGCAAGAAATAAAAACCTGGAAGGAGTTACATTTCACAGTTATAAAACACTTCCCCATCTTCTCTTCTGTGTTCCTCCGTATATTCTATTCATTATAAGCCAGACAAAATCTTATAAAGAATTCTTTTGTTTGTGTTTAAAAGAATATAGTGGTTTTGGATCCCAGACTTCACTGACTGTCAATGGGATCTGTGATCATAAGTGACTCAAGCCTTTTTGAAAGTGCCATCCTTAGTCATCCCCGTGGCTGTGGCTGCCCTTGCAGCCCTCCAGTCTTTGCAGCATCAGGTGCCTTTGTGTAGAGGAAACAACCTGCTTGACAAAGGAGTGTCAGACCACAGCAGGATAGCTAGCCTGTTGTGCAATAGCAGCTGTCAGAAGAAAAGAACAAGAGTCTTGAGTCCTTCTTTTCCTGATCACAGATGACAGCTGAGGGAAATAGAGCTAGGTTTTAATGCTGGAAATAGTTTTTATCTTGGAAAACAATTTGTTTTCTTTTCTTTTTGTTTTTCCCAGTGTATTAGGACTTACTATACAAAAAATGTTAGAATCAATCCATGGAAGAGAACACTATCAAACTTTTTGATTTTTCATTACATATATAAGCTTTATCAGAATTTTTTCTTTCTTGAAGACCTTTGACTCCAGTTAGTTTGCAACAATAAACTTATTGTAAAGACTAGTGTACACCCTGCTAATGTTTTGGGGGGGGGTTCTTATCTTTAAGATGTAAAACTAGCAGAAAAAGGTTTTGTATTGAAGTTGTGTACTGTAGAAAAGGGTCTTTATCAAGAACAGTTTTCTGTTCAGACAGTAAATGAAGAGTGAGGTGCTTGTGCAATTTCTTCCAGAAGTGAAATATTCAAGCTGACTTGCATGGCTAATCAAGACAAAAAAATAAGCCTAAGCTTAGTTAACTGAAAGGCATGACTAAGCAATTACCCACACTGTATAATACTGTTTCCATGCAGCCACCCACATGTTTTACTGATCCTGAGGACAATAATGATGCATTTTTGTATCCTTTTGAAAGAAGTAAAGAGAGGCCTTTTAGACATATGTGGTACCCACCTTGTCAGAAAAATAATGTGCTGCTGAAGAAAATCTTATATCAGGATCCCTGAATCATAAAAACACCAGCTGAATTGTGATGGAGAATAACAATTGTATGTTATGCATAGTCAGGCACCTTGAAGGAAAACTGCCAGGGTTATTTTAAATTCTTTAAACAATTACTTCATAGACTGAAAGTGAATGGCCAAAGTGTTTAAGTAACTTCACTAAACGCTGTGCCTGTCTTTTAGACTAGATGGTCACTCTGATAATCTTTTCTGTGCTAACTTGCTGCTGGGAGGTGAGACAGAGATTTCAGCTACTTAAGGAGCAAATGGGAAGCAGAAAAATGCTTAAGTTGGTAGCCACCAGATTTCTGGTTGGTTTAGATGCTATTCAAAAAGATAGTGCCAAGTTAAAGGGTTGAACATTGGATAAACATACCAGCAGTTGCATACTTATCACAGTTTGGGATCCAGTGATCCAAGGTTTGAGTTATGTTTAGTAAGTTGAAACTAAGTATTAGGGTGCTAATACTGTCTAGTGCTGTCTAGTGCTTTAACACAAATGCAGTCGTGTTTATTGAACCACATAGTAAGTTGCCATAAGGCTCAGAAGTCAGTGCTGTAACTTAAAATTAGATATCTTTCCATCTATAAAGCCACACAGTGGAAGCATTTAAAAAGTACTTACCTGTTGAAAGTATTTTGATTTAGATAGTAACATTGAGTAACTAATAAAAGTTGTCAACGCAGAATATATCTTTATTTCAGTGATGATATTTAAAATTAATATGAGTCTCTAACCCAGTGCAATGGTTATAATGAGTTTTTGAAACAGTGGAATATGCATCATGAGTGTTAGAAAGTCAGTATACAAGTGTACCTGTATAAATCTTGCTGTGGCAATTCTAAAGAAATATCATCAGAGTGTGATTTAGACATATTTTGTTTAGAAGTGTGGTGAAAAAAGCAGGCATAGCCTTCATGGCATTGCGGTGCCTCTTTTCATATTCAGAGTTCTCAGTGCAGATAGTGCCTCCTTTTAATGCCAGCTCAAAGTATAGGCTTATGTCACATTAGAATGGTCTAATCTGCATGGCATTGATAAGACAAATCTAAGTTGGCATTGCTCAATTCCTTGATCTCATGGAGGTATTCTTTCATATAGTTCAAAATACATGGATCACTGCCTGTGGTTTGTGAGTTTGAACAATTTGGGTGAAGTTCGCCAAGATTTTGAAAATCTGTTTCTTCTTCCTTATACAGAATTAACTCAGGAAAAAGTACTGAAAGTAGTGAGTGTCATGTAAGGTTCAACTAGTTGCAAATGAAAGAAGTGTCAGGCCTTTGGGTTTTAATTGGAATCCTTGCCATGTTAAAATGGGTCTTTGTAAAATTTTGCTGTGAACTGTAGGCAGCCTCCTTGGAAAATTATTTCCTGTAACTCTTAGCCTTTCAAGGACTATGTCATGATGCTACATGCAACAAACACTGGAATCTCTGGATAAATAGAAATATATCATGGGAGAGGATTTAGTTTTGACAGAACTCAGTGGGATGTATATTAACATGACTATCCATTAACCAGGTTCCTGCCTTGAAAAGGCGTGTTTTTAAGAGCTTCTAAACTCACTGGTTTTGCGTTAGCTGATAGAATGATGGAAATTAACACAACCACTAGCAGATGTTAATCATGTAGCTTAATGCACTGCTGGAGGGCATTCGCATTATGGTGGTGAGCATGGTGTAAGTACCTGTGCAGAACAGATTAGACCATGTTGCCCTGTGTGTTTTCAACAGATGCCACGCTCTCCACTCCAGAGAACCTGCTTGTAATGAAGCCATCAACTACTTTTATTCTGGCTCAGTGTCAGTGTTTTAGTCTACGCTAGTTTCATGCAAACTTTTTGCTGGCTTTCCTGTTCTAGTCTACGTCTTTTTTCTCTTCCTCGGCAGCTTTACCCTTTAGCTCTCGTGAGAGCCCTCACTCAGCTCTGCTATCACTCCCCCCATTTCTTTAGTGACTGTTCTTAAAGATTTTCCTACAGAAGTCTTCAATTTTTGCACGCCTTAAGATTTTGCGCTTGACCACTTTTGCTGTCTCACTTTCTACTTTCACCTGTGGGCTTTTTGCTAATTATTTCTATACCTGCTTCTTCGTTCGAAGTCTGTCTCCCATGGGAGAACCCACAGTGTCCTCTGTAGTTCACCTGGAAATTTTCTGTTTTCTCATATTTAATATGGATCCAAAGTAATCCATATTTTTGCTTTCCAAAATGTCCACCTGGTATCTCTTTACCAGTTTTGTTGACAGTGCATTCACTCCAACCAACCCCGGGGGCCTGAATCGATCAGCCTGGGGACTTGCCCAAAATTGGAATTAAAATCAAAGCTGTCAGAAGTTTCACTGAGGAAATGGTGCAGTAGGGAAATTCAGTACTTTGAAAAAGGAAGCATTTCACATAAGTAGCTTTATTTTTTTCAATTAATTTTAAAAAATGAAAAATTCCACTGAGCGGCATTATCTGATTGGCTCCCAGGTCTTCTGAGCTGCAGCTGGTCCACCCATCTTTCTATCTACCTGCTTTTCTTATGAGGCAGAACTTAAGGTTTGCTGATTTTTTTTCTGTATTATACTACATACAAATATTGAAAATTGGGTAGCATTTTCTAAATTCCAAATATTTATCATTTTTCTCTGTTAAAGGTACTACTCCACATTAATTAGGATGTTGTCCTGTCTCTCATTCTTTCTCGATGGAGAAAACATTGAGCAGCACCTTTCTATTTTACTTTCCAAATCAGCAACACATTGAAAATATTTCCAGTGCTAGCAATTGCAATCTCCTGCTCTCTGATTTTCGTTGTTCTTTCTTCATAGCAAATATTTCCAAAGTATTGTTCATAAGTAGTCTTCTTCTCCTAGCATTCTGCTGTGCAATGTGTTTAGCATCTCAAAAACCTAATTAAATTAAACCTAAGCTATATACCGTTGTCTAAGGAGCTTGATCAAGTATTTTACAATAACATATTGTTTTGGTATTAGAGGAAATGGTTTTCATTTAAGTTCTCAATATATTGGTGTAATTATGAGAATTGATTATTAATTGTGGATGCTGAAGGCTTGCCTTGTTCATAAGTTTGCAAACTCAAAGCATGATGAAGACCAAATAGGATGAATTTGTGCCTATTTTCCCTGCTTATACTTATGATTCTGAATATTCATTTTGTCATTTAAAGCATCATCGATCATTGTAATAAAGTCCTTTACTTGGTGAATTACAGCTAAGGAAAAGCAGACATACTGAACTCAAGAGAACTGCAAACCAGTTAGCTCTAGACAGAATTTTTATGATTAAGACTAATTTTTATTTTCCTCTAATCCAGTTATACATAGCAGTATTGATGGGGGGGGGGAAGTGCACACGCAGTCACTTCCTCCCTGCATATATATCTTCGTTTAATTTTTTTTTTCCTTAGTTTACACATATCTCCTATTTATATTATGAAAGTGCTGAACTATACTAGTAGCATATCCTTTTTTTTTTATTAGTTAGGTTATACCTTAGTGAAGAATTAGACTAGACTTTTTCCCAGGTATAGTGTGTCCATGTTCAAAATGCTTTTAGCTGGTATGACTTGGAGTGTTGCACAGCCAGATGAATAATTTCACATTCTCCTGGAGTGATGACCTGCACAGTTTGTATCCAGGGTGGTAACTAAACCACTCAACGTCTGGTAGTTCCCCAATGACCTCCCTCACTCCTTCATGTGCATAGAGATCCAAGGGGAATTCAGTGTGCTGAAGCACAAAGAATCAGGTGATATGTCTCTGGAGACATGGGGTGGGGGAGAGATTTTTGCTATCCTGTAAAGACAGGAAAGGACACAGTAACTTACGTAAGACTTATGTATGTAGCTGCTTATACCTGAGCTAGGCAATTTCAGTGAGGCTGGCTGTGCTGTGAAACCTGTGTTAAACCTAGCAAGGTTACTTTTGAAATCTCCTATGACAGCTGTTTAATGCTTACCAAGTGCTGGGGCTATAAAAATGCATTTTGCAGCAGCATTCGGATAATAAATACTGTGAACAGTTTAAAGTCACTGGCATGTCTTTACAACTTTATACTGCAACAACAGTACAGTTAACCTTATGCCAGTTCTTGTTTCGTTTAAACAGACTCGTGTGATCTCCATGTTTTTGATATAACATATACAGTATCTTTTTAAAAACAACCATGACAAAATCATTATACAGAACATTAATACATTCAAGAGGAGTATTTAAGTTGCTTCTCAATAGATACTGTTCTGTTTATATTATTAAAGTTCTTATTTTATTTAATTCTATTTTGCACCTGTGGATTGGAAATATCGATTAAGAAAGAGAGAAAAAAGGGCAGACTTGTTTGGTTAGAATTTTCAGTGGAATTGTTAGACTATGTTCAAAGTACTTTGCTTTTTGAAAGCTGAGAAGTTGAAAAAAAAAGTAATAATAATAAATACAGTTTAGTTGTTTGCATACCGAGTGTGTTATTACGCTAATTCATTAGTTTCCTGTTTTGTATCTAAGCGGGACGAAGCCAGCCAATTTCCTTCTATGAGTAAATTCTGTATCGCCTTGTATATAGACAGCATCTCAGCTGCTTATACAGTTCTGCTCCCAAATTCTGTCCAGTAAAACATATAGTGTGCTTAACTTGAACACCAGGGTAGTCCTTAGTCTCCAGTGTATTTTCAGTACTGAACTGGATATCTATTGTATATGCAAATACAGTGCTCACTAAATTCCTACTGCATACACAGAAGGATATCTGTCTAAGGCCTACCTGTCATGAGGGAGACAGTTTATATGTGTTCTTCAGTGACTTTTTATACACTGCAGTGTTTTTTAAGCTAAGACACTCTTAAGAGCTGTTCCTCAAAGCATTCTGACTGCCTCATCTTTAGAGCAGATGTGCAGTGTAGGTCAGAGAAACTCCCCTCAGTGTCCAGGTCTCTGTTCTATTTTCCCTTTTCTAAGAAAAGAATAGACATCCTGTGACTCCCTAAGTAGTGTTAGTAATGTTAGCAATCCAGTTATTAGCGTTCCTTTTAATTTTCTGTAGTTCCATCTGGAAATACACAAGTGTTAGAAAATTATCTACATTATTGTCCTGAATGTTAGCATTGCAGAGGAAGTAATTGAAACTTTTAGTTCAAAACAAACAAACAACCAAAAAAAAAATTATCCCCTCAAAAAAGAAACAGAAAAAGAGAAAAATGCATGTTCATTTTCCTTTGAAAAGTGGCAGTATTCTTGACTACCTCAGCTACATCCATAAATACCTGTACAACTGTGATTTAATGCCATATATAAATAGTTGAATTCAGAGGAACAAATGAAGCAGAATTGAGGCATATAAGAGGAAAGATGACAAATGCTGGCAAAAGTATATAGTCTGTTTTGTATGGCTCTAGTAAAAATATAATAATATTGAAAAATAATCTGCATTAGAAAATTTCATAGTCTGAACTGGCTAGAATCAATCCTTCCTTTTCCCTTCTCTCCTCCTGTCAGATTTCTGATGCATCTGACAATGCTACCACGCTGTTTATTACCTTTATGGATAGCAGAGACCTGGAAGCTTCTATCTCTGAGCAGAAAGTCATATTCACTAAAATGCCCTCTGAGAAAGGATGCCCATATAAATAAAAAGAACTCTTTGTCATAAAGAATAGGTACTAAAAGAGTTTCAGCAAAACCAGTCATGATGACATTCTTTTAGGTTTCATAAGTATTGTTCTTGTAATACAGCAAATTCAATTGGTAAATGTTTATATAATGCTCACCCTCCTAGAAGTTTTCAGTCCTTAGCTTCTGAAACACTGCAGTGATATAATGAAGTATAATGTATTTTATGCAGTTCAAAGCAGTGATTTATATTTAGAGAGCAAAAAGCTGGGGTTTTTATTCTTTACATTGGTTCTAAGTAAGCAGCATAAGTTATACATCTGACATCCTTTACTTCAGTATTGACTTTATTAATCAAAATCCTTTATATTGGATTCATTATGAAGGGAATTAAAACACATATTCACAAATAGGATTTTTCTTTCTTTAATTACCCTCCTTTTTGAGGTAGGGAAATATTATTTGCTTAAGCTCTTCCTCAGTAAAATGTGGATGTTACAGACTTATTTGCATGAAGGGATTTAAATGGAAAAGCTATTCTCATAATAACTTTTTCAGTCTGCATATCTTGCTGTATTTCTAAACAATAACATTCTGGAACAGAAGATCTGCCTAATACAGTGACTTCAAATGTTGATAACTATATCAGGATTTTTATTGTAGGATAATTTTTCCTCAATTTCTCTTCTAGTCTGCATAAAAAATGTGTATATCCAGTATATCTGTGACAGAAGAACCTCAACATGCTTCTTCCAAACCTGAAGCTTTTGCTATGTGCAGGGACATCAATCCCCTCATGAAAATATGTGTTACAAATTCTTGAGATATTATAGTACCTTGACAAAAAGATAGCTTTATAGAACTGGTACCTATGTAACATATTTCTATTTACTTATTTTACTGAGAAGCGTAGCTTTTTTTTTCCAGATGGGAAAGACATAATTACTATAAAGCTGCAAGTTACTGCATTTTTCTGGCATAATTACTGTGATTGTCAGCTACATTCTGATTGCTTATTTTTTTCTTACTGTGATTATCAAAGGCAGCAGTGCTGGGGTTTTTAGGTTCCCACATGACTTGAAGAACTAGAAATTTAAAAACATCTTCTCTTTGACAGGTAGTCTGAACATATTTGATAGACAGTCATTAGAGAATAAAGCTGGGATTTAGCAGTCTCATTTTACAGTCTAACTCTTCTACAGCATTATGTTAACAAAAATTCTGATGACAGGATATGAATATGTTGAAAATTAGGAACTGAGAGCCCAAAGTGAGATATAGAACAATTATGGACTTCAGAAGTTTTCACCTGCACTCTGACAGGCTCTTTTATCCTGATCACCTTCTTACCTATTCAAAATCCAGGTCTTCAATGTGGAACACAAAAAAGGCCTCATCATCATAGCAAACTGTGGGTTTTTTTGCTGTGCCTCACAAGGGAGCAGATTAAACATTAATAAACTATCTTCATTAGTAGCCTAAGCTATTGTCCTTTTTTTTGTTGCTATTTTGTTTTTGGTTTTTTTTCACTTTGACAAATGATTGATGTGATTATCTCTTTAGTAAATTCTACTTTCCTCAGCAAAACACTCTTACTCAAAATTTATCTCTGAATTCAATTTCCCTCTGGTCTGTGATATTCTGCTTTTATATTGCTGGTCCCAGGAACCATTCAATGGAAGCTTCTGTAGAGATTGTCTTCCTCCATTCACCAACATTGCATGGTATTGATGCAGATCTCTCTACAGATAAAGGTGTCTGCCTAATCAGTTTTCTCTTTGCCCGTCTTTCCAAGAAATGCGTAAATTTTGCACTGTTTAAATTTTCCTAAGAATGTAAGAAGGACATTCCATTCACTGAACCTGTGACCAGGGAAATCGTGGTAATGGTAGGCTCTGGTTCTTTTTCTCTGTTTGAGATAAATGTCTTGATTTAGATTGTTTGTGAAAGACACTCATTCTGTTCCCCACAGTGATGCTGTGAAGCACAGCTATCAGACATTCATCCTGATTCAGGCCACCTACGTACTGTCTCTGTTGTTCATCTGGTAAAAAAGTGCCTGTTATTCCAGACAAGTTGTTTTATTTCCCAATGCCTTTTTACCTCTTTTGTCTATTTAGATGCTTATCTTTCTTATGTCAGGAATTGTCTTTCATTCTATATTTTATATTGTGCTCAGCACAATGAGGTATCAGTCTTCCCTGTGTCTTCTGATATGACTATAATTCAAATAATGAATAGCAATCACATTTAGCTAAGAGCATCTTGTAAAACAGTGCATTTTCATGAGCTGACATTCATAGAAGCTTCATGAGTATCTTCTTTCTGTTGTAAACACTTTGATTTATTTTAGTGCAGGGGATTTATACCGAAAAATCCTGAGAATCTTTGGAACTCAGAAGCCATCTTTGCTAGTGGTTCCTTAGTGGCCTTAACACCAAAGATCACCGAATCCATTCAGAGACACATTCCTGAATTTAATCTCAGACTTCTCCTGAAGACAGCCAACATGTAGCATATTACTGTGCCTAACCAGAGTCCATGATATGGCTTCATGTATTGTTTCAGGATTGGGGTGATTTTCTGCTGATACAGTCCAGGTGAAAACACCCTTTATAAGGACAACCTTTCTTCTGCTTCCTGCTTTTTGTTATATGTGATTTACATTGAATATACCACTTTCCAAAAATTGTGATGTAGACTCAAAAAAGGACATTTAAAGTAAGTAACAGAAGGAAATAAAAACAGAAGAATAATCTGGACAAGGTTTAAGCCATAATTCTGAGTGCATTTTAGAGTGGGGTTTGGGAGACGTTTTGTGTATCTGTTGTGATTTTTTAAAGGAAATTAATTAAGCTCACAGAAAAGCCAATTTTACTGGTGGTGAGGTCAATGGTATAATGGCAGAAGCCTCAGGAAGTTTTGTCAGATGTTTTAGCAGCACGTAAAGGGAGATATAGAGAAGAGGGACAAGGTGCTTATAATACAAAGGAAGTCAGAGGAATGCCAAAGGATATTAGGATCCAAACTCCACTGAAATCCTGTCTGGCAGAGGTAGGCCATTTCTTATTAACGTCTCCTCCAGAGCAAGTATGTGAGACGTTGCTCTGATGCTGGCAAGCCAAATTTTTGTTGTGCTTCTTTTATGTTTCTTTGATGTTTCCATTATTTACTTCAGTTGTCTAGATGCTGCTCAAGGAGATTTCTGTGTACAGGGTGGTTGGGAACTCTTGAACTAACAATAGGGGACTTGGCAGCCTTTAAATTTTCAAGATCTTTTTTATGCCTTTTCTCTCCCTTGTGGCTTATCTGGCATGCAGGGTTTCAGAGTTAGTCCAAGAAATGCTAAAACCTCTCCTACAAAGTTTACATAATCAAGGTGGACATAAATAATACTCAGTACACTGATTTTCCTTGTTGAATTTACATCTTAATTAATTAAGCTTAAAGTGTGTAATGTAAGCTTATGTTTTGAGAACAAATAGCATTGGCTGTTTTCTGACTTCTGTTTAATTTCCTAACATTTCAGGTTACATTTTGCTTTGATTTGTTTTTTTGTTTGTTTTTCTCTGCCAGCAAACATTATGGAAAGTGAAAAAAAAAGGTAACCACAGAACCCTGTTGAATCAGGATGCACATTATATCCAATATAAATTACCAAGCAATGCCCCTATCTCTTCTTTTTTTTGTGACTGTCTTTCTAAATTTTTTGTAGTTATTTTCTTTTAACATAAATGTAGACAAGCTACTTGGACTTGGGACTTACAGGTATACTAAGTAAGTTTGCCGATGACACTAAACTGGGAGGAGCTGTTGATTCCCTCCAAAGCAGAGAAGTCCTGCAGATTGACCTAGACAAATGACATGGCTGGGCAATCTCCAATTGTATGAAGTTTAATAAAGACAAGTGCCAGATTCTGCACCCTGGGTGGGGCAACCCTGTATGTAGGTACAGACCAGGGAATGAGAGATGAGAGCAGCCCTGTGAAAAGGGACTTGGTGGTCCTGGTCGATGGCAAGTTGAATATGAGTCAGCAGTGCCCTGGCAGCCAGGAGGGCCAACCTGTCCTGGGGGGCATCAGGCAAAGCATCACCAGCCGGTTAAAGGAGGGGATTGTTCTGTTCTGCTCTGCACTGGTGTGGCCTCACCTCGAATATTGTGTGCAGTTTTGGGCACCTCAATATAAGAAAGATATTAAGCTGTTAGAGAGTGTCCAGAGGAGGGCAACAAAGATTGTGAAGGGCCTTGAGGGGAAGCCACGTGAGGAGTGGCTAAGATCACTTGGTCTGTTCATCCTGAAGGAGACTGAGGGGAGACCTTTGCAGACAGTCTGCAACTTTCTTGAGAGGGGAAGAGGAGGGACAGGCGCTGATCTCTTCTCTGTGGTGACCAGTGACAGAACCTGAGTGGCCTGAAGTTGCATCAGGGGAGGTTCACGTTAGATATTAGAGGAATACATCCACGTAGAGGGTGGGTGGGCACTGGAACAGTCTCCCCAGGGAAGTGGTCATAGCACCAAGCCTTCCAGAAATCAAGAAGCATTTGGAGAATACTCTCAGGCACATGGTATGACTCTTGGGGGTGGTCCTGTGCAGGGTCAGGAGCTGGACTCAATGATCCTTGTGGGTCCTTTCCAACTTGGCACATTCTGTGGCTCTGTGACTTACGGAGAAAAAATATTTTGATAATATTGCAATGAGTGAAAGTATCAGAGGTAAATTCTGATTATAGCTTTCAAGGATTGAGCCCTTGATTCGTTCAGGATTCCGGTGATAGGTGAGCAGATAAAGATTTGATTTTTAAAATAGTTACTTGTTGAAACTTAAAGCAATCTCACTTCTTGGCCTCAACTCTGTGGAACAAATGAGATATAATTTCTTAATTTAAAGGAGGAGATTCTTTTAAGAGTGTATGGGAAAATACTATCTAGTTGTCTTTTGCATTGGAGAGAACGAAAAATATTTGGAACTAAACCATAGCCGGATAAAGCAAAATAAAAATTCCCCGAGGGCATTCTAAGAAGTACAGTTGGATATAAGGTTATTTTTCCGTAGCTGAGATACATCTTTTTTTCCCTCAAAGCTAATCTACAGATCCCCAAAATAGGTAGCAGTTCTATTATTAAAAAAAAAAAAAATCATCGAACAAGAAAACCCCAAACCCCTTACGAGTAGCATTTCTTCGTACCTTTTAATGCAGATATTTCATGTAGTGTTGTTCCCACTGGGTGGTGCCATTTTCCCTGTGTATAGCCAGTGCCTGGCAGCTACTTGCACTTTTCATCAGTATTTAGTGTAATTTCTGTTCCGTTTTTAAAAATAATTGGGCGTTTTACTTGTTTCCCCCATTGCAGTCTTATTCTGAAGTAGGTGGTGACTATGAAGGAACACAAAGCACAGCTGGATGTTGATAGTTGAATAATGGTGCATCACAGGCATTTTGTTCCTGTGAGGCTGTTGCTTTCTGGACAATGCTAGATGCCCTAATGCCTTTCAGATGTGAGGAGAATTAGTGAGTAAAAGTGGATAACTTTGAAATCTACTACCCAATACCTCTGTAAGGAATGGAAAGAAACTTCTGTTTACAAAGTGCAATAGCTCCTGGTGTTTTGTTCTTCAGGCCCCTCAAGACATATGCTTAGCATGCATGATTGCAATTAAATGGTAGCAAGTTTCTCATTACTATCTGCCTGTGTGTCAGCATTAACCAGCTTATACTGAGTAGACTGCCAGAGATCAATAAAACAACAGAAAGTTGCCTGTGAAACTGCAAAATCAGAAGAATAAAAATAGTTACTTACACTTGCATTCCTCTAGATTTGGCAGGTATGTGTCTCTTCCTACCCACAAAGTTAATCAGGGTCCAGTTCTGACTGCTGTGAGAGCCTTATTAAAGCATTTGTGGTTATAATGGCAAAGTTACAATAAATGCATTGTTTATGCAAATACTTTATTTACCATTTTCCCCATCACTCGCTTTCAAGTGACAGCAGCATGCAAGAGAACTCAAGAATTTAGTGTCAATGGCAAGGAGTACTGAAAAGTGACAATAACTGGCATGATACTTTGGTTAAGATATTGCCATGGTTACTATTTTGACGTAACTTGTTTCCTGCCTGTACTTCAGTTCTCTCTTCTGGTATGGTAGAGGGTAGCGATCAGTAATAGACAGTACAATGCCATAGAGAGTTTTCAAAGCAGTTAGACTATATTATACATTTTGTTGCTCTCAGCCAGTATTCTATCATCTGTATTTCCTTTAGTCTTATTTCCACCATCTGTCAGAGAAGAACTTTTTCTTTATATGAGGTGAATTTCCTGTTAGTTTATTTTCTCTGACTTAATCTACATCATTAGATTGGGCATTTGGTTAAAAACCTCTTAGTATTGTAGAAGCTCCCACTGAGAAACACCTGTGCCTAAGCAGACCTGTTCTTGAAAGTTGCCTTTGTAAATTCTTATTTTCTTATATCTAATTAAAAAAAAAAAGAAAACCTTGTTGATTAACAGCATGAAGTGGTGAGAAGGGCTTTCTTGTAAACCATTTAGTTCTAATTCTGGCATAATTAAAAATCATAAAAAGAGTTCTCTTAGGGGTATACTAATAGTCTAAAAAGTTTCAAATTCAGCCTGGATTTTAGGAGAATTAAAACTTATTCCTTTGGTTAAATATATCAGCTCTACCAAATGAGAATTTGAAAGTTGATTTAAGTTCAATAAAAAATAAACATGTGGGCTGTGATACAAATGGTTTTCTGATTTTTGGGACCTATTTTGGCCTGGCAAATGCAAGGAAACACTTCTGGAAATCAAGCTAGTCGTGAAGGAGTTCCTGGATGAGGTGTGACAAACTAACAATATTGTTGTCTTATATTAATACTAGGTATTTAAGTGTACAATGTAAGTATAAATATACAATAAATTCATCTACTATTTACTAAAGGGAAGCTTGTTGGCAGCAGAAAAAGTAGCCTTATAGTCAGAGGAAGTATTTATTAAGCATATAAGTAAGGTTTGGTACTTGCCATACAGAATTGGTGCTGTTTGTCAGAGGTATAAAAATAAAGGGCAGCTACTCAGGGGCTTTGCTATCTTGAGGAAGGTGGGACTCAAAGCCTGTGGCAGACTCAAACAGGCAAAATATTTGACATCACTCAGTTCAATCAAGGGGAATTCAGCCTTCCCTACCTCTGTTTTTATCAATCAATAGCAATTCAGCCTTTGCGGGACTGAGACGGATCCTATTTCAAAACATCAGAGATTGAATTTTGTTCAGACAGGCAGCAGGGAGACTTCTGTGACAGAATCTGGTGTAAAGGGGAAGTAAATTTAAATATTGTGAGTGTACTGAAGGAAGGTCAGTTGGAGTGATGTGTGATAATGACACCATGCAGTAGCACATTCAGATCACTGAGAATTGTGTCCAAAATAGGGCTTGAGGCTTTTCTTCATTGTAATGTTGGTATGAAGGGTAAGGAAGCTAGCAAAAACTTAACCTTTTCAATGGCTTATTTTGGAGATTTTTTTTTTTGTATGTTTCTTTTACTTCCTGTTGCTTTATTCCCTTATTTTTTTTTAAAGGAACCTTTCATTCCTTCATTCCTCCATTTCTGTTTTTCTGCCCCCAGAGTGTTGATAGTGCTTATAATATTAAACTCCAGATACTCATTTAGCTTGTTAAAGGGCCCCATTTAATATAGCAAGTGGAATTACTTAAGATATTTAGGCATAGTTAAAATTTTGAATTGGCATGTAAACTGTGCTGGTTCGTGTAAAATTTATGACAAAGATTATAGGAGTTAGTCTTTGCTCTTACTGATTTGTGAGTAGGTGATCTGAAAATTGCGTGGGTGTTTGTGTTTGAGTTGGTTAGTTGCCATTGAAGCTAATGTGTGTATCTAAGAAGCCCTGTAGTTTTTTCAAAGGTATCAGTGATCGAAGAAACGCACATTGGTGGGGTTTGGAGGTTTGGAAGTCTAACGCCTGTGTTTTAGGGTCTGGCTAAGGCAGGGATGAGACACACAGCACCTTTATGTCTGCTGTTGTGCCTTTGAGTTCCTACGTACCTTCTCTTACACAGCAGAGAACAGAAAAAAGACCTTACTTCCAGCAAGGTGTGCAACAAGTCGGGAGCTGGAAGAGAGTGGCTGAGCAGCACCTTTGCTGCAAAGACCTCTGCAGAGGCAGTTGGAGAGGCAATCTTATTATTTTCATTCATTCATGTGGTTTTTTGTTCACCACTCTTAATTTGAGAAAAATGAGAAATTTCATTGACCCAGATTTTGCTTATTATCTTTTAAGATCAAGCTGGTAATTTCTCTACTGTGACTATTTTGTGCAATTCTCTTCTGTGTCAAGAAGAGTCTGTGCTGTTGGCAGACTGTTAGATTATACTTTTTTCATCTCTGCAGTACAGCTGTAATAGAATAGTAACTGGAGTTTTTTCTTTGCATTCTGTTATTGTACATCAGCAGGTCAAATTTCAGAACATCTTCTTCTAGTCTCTGCTTACCTTCTTCCAGTCCTATGTCTGTAGACATCTTGCATTACTATATCTTCATCTGTTTTCCACAGAATCAATGAGGTTGGAAGGGACCACAGTGGGTCACCTGGTCCAACCTCCCTGCTCAAGCAGGCTCAAAAACAATGTTTTCTTTTGACTTGTTCTGGTTTCTGTCTTTTGCTAGTGCCATTTATCAGTTATATGGACATCTTTGGTTTTATTCTTTCGCTTATTTTGTTTGTACATCCACTTCTTATGCCGTTTGGATCATCCTTCATATGCATTAAACAATGAGCCATAAATGCAGTCATGCGGATTTTGAAAGAGCCCTCTGTGAGGCTTCTGCTCCAAGTGGGGCTAGTTGGTTGGTTGCTTCATTCTCCAGCATTCCCTACATCAGTGGATTCTGCTGCACAACCATCTGCAGTAAAGGGCAAAAAGTGGGTTGCAAAAAAACCTGTATAATTTAATGCCTAGAAACTTGTTGTTATGTTTCTCTTTCAGATAAGCATTTTTGCTTTGAAGAATCACAGAGATGGATTTTAAATAAAAAAAAATATGGACCTTATTGAAGTAAAAAAGTGCTATCTTATCAGTTAAACTAGAACATGTATCTGTTAATAAACTCTTGCAAAATTCTTTTGTTCTTTAATTAGGAAAGCCAACATGATCAATTAACAGGAGGATCACTACTGTTCAAATATTTGACTACACCTTTTTATGGTTGAATTTTAAGTGTTTTAAAATAATTGTATATTTGCCTCTCAACAATAAATAATTATACCTATGTTTTGCTACTTGGAATAATATGAATAAAAACAAGATGAAGAAAAATACTCATATAGAAATGGGTTTAGCTGTAAGAACATGTATTTGCTGTTGTATAGGGCCCCTACTCAAAGGACATTTGTGCTCTTTTTTGCAAAGATGAGCAGGTGAATTTTCTTTGCTTTACTATTGGCTCTAGGAACAGAAAAGTTGAAATGCTGTTAAAATTCCCCCAAATCTTTTAGGGTGCACAATGTTTTCTTAACTATTAAAAAGAAAATAATCCAAATGCTTGTTTATTTCCTATTTAAAGTACCTGGAGGCCTACCCAGTGTTCTGGTGTTACGTGCTGTGAGCAACATGTGTGTTCTGAGACTAGAGGTCTTGTCTTGCAAACACTAGTGAGGAGACACACAGGTGCTGTGCCTGAGCAGATTATTTAAATGGGAATCGTGATGAATTCTCACTGTGGAGACTGATGAAGTCCTGGGGGATTTATTCAAAGTAAGTTCAAGTCTTTGTACAAAGGTTGGGTAAGCTTGGGAAAACTAGTCAAGGGGACAGATGTATTTACCTATGCACCAAAAGGGTGCTGGTAAAGATGTGACATGCATTTGAGGTCCTGGGAGCATGTTGGATTGTAGCAATTTGTACCCTGGGCCTTCTCTATTTGTGCTGTGCCAGCCACTAATGTAGAGGCCTTCTGACATATGTGGTTGCCCAGCACACTCAGGATAGCCTTTGCAGCTTGTGGGTGGGGCCTTTCCCATGTTCAAGTACAGAAACTAACTGCAGCACTAGGTCTTCAGTTTTGGTAACTTATTTTATGAAAAACTTCGTGTGTTTGAGAAATGAGCACTGAAGCTTAGTGAAGTTTCTGTCAGAAAGGGCTGCTGCACCTGACTTCTTGGGCAAGTCGCTTAGAAAATCCAGAGAAAATTTCAGATAAAGCAGATAATGGGACCTGTGCGGTAGGACAAACTTTAACCTTAAGTGGACTAAAAAGTTGGTATGTGTATGACCAGCTTCAGACACAACCAGGCATGTTCAGACTGCGTACAGGCACTTCTGCCTGCACTGGCCACTGTCTTTTCTCTCTGGTGCCTGAGCAGAGGGTAAGAAATTAGAAAGGGCAACAACATGTTTGTGATGCACTGAGAAGAGTCAGGTTGGGCTGACCTTGGTCCCACTGCCTTCATCGCTCATACAGTTTCCTCCCAGCTAATCAACCACACCAACAGCCCTGGAGTTGAGAGCAAGAGAGGAAGTGGTGGTCTTTGATCTGTGGTGCTGTTTGTTGCTGCCTGGATCTAACACCCTCTGCCCAATTTGCTGTCCTGGGCTTGTGAAAATCCCCATGTTCCAGGAATTCACATCTAGAATGGACTTAGCCTATTGTGTTGAGGGAGGGAAGAATAAATGCCTTAGTGTGCCAAATATTTATTCTGCCTCATGTTTTTGGCATGAGCTCTTCTAGTGCCTGCAAGAAGTCTTGGGCTGGCTCTTCTGAGCCTGAGTCTGATGGAATCACATATGTGACAGAGTACACAGAGGGGATGTAAGGAGTCTGCTCCATCAGCAGAGGTAAAGGGGCTAAGATGAGAATAAAGAATGTTTTTCCTGAATGTACCTCATACCATGGGGTGATGCACCTTGCTTCAGGCAGAGGAAACTCATGAGAAGATATTTAAGGTGTGGGTGGAAAAGGAAGAACTGAGGTTTATCCAGCTAATCATTTCTGCTTATCACCTGGTCTGTGCCCCTTTTCCTAGCTGTGTACATTCTGCAAATATAAAACAGAACATTTAAATGATGCTTATTGTTTTCTGTTTAAAACACAGCTTATGATCAGTTACCTTGAACAAGAGCTGATTTAATTGGCTGACTTTTATTTTTGTATTAAATGACTCTGGAAGATGAAAGTTGAGAGAATTCAATCTCCAGTCTTTTGTAGCAGCTCCAAATTATTGATGAGTTCTACAACAATCTTCAAAACTTGTCATTTTGGCTCTACTTCTGGAATTGTTTTCCTGCATTGTTGTTTTATGGCATCCAAAATATTATGGTCTTCCTGTGACAAACTGTGCTAGCAGAAGCAGGATGTGAGCTGATACAACATTTTTTTCTTTTTTTGAAACTTATTTGTTAAATGCATCTTGTGAAGCAAAACTGTGGTGAGAAGCACTTGTGTAATCATGTGGGTATTACCTGGGTAGTGAGATCCGCATCTTTTGTGCTAATTGCCTATTTTCGTAATTCTTTTAAGGACTATAGTGAATTCAGCTTCCTGAATGCAGTCCACTGTGATCATACTATTCTCTAAATTAGTCTTTCTTGAAGATAGGAGCACGCTCTCCTTCCTGTCTGAAATTACATCACATGTGAATATATGTTGAATAAGCGTTCATATGTGTTCTGTTGCACAGACATCTTATTTCAGTAAGAAGGCTGTTAGTTCATAGATCAGTATACAATGTACAGTCTTGGGAAGTCAGTAGTCCTTCATCCTGGAGACGTGCCCTGCCCAACGCAGCTGTGCTCTCAGCAGCACGGCCTCAATACTCGGGAGTGCTG
>JAWMRA010000113.1:32957448-33063377 GCA_035584735.1 Pseudotriccus pelzelni
GGCAGCCAGGAGGGCCAACCGTGTCCTGGGGGGCATCAGGCAAAGCATCACCAGCCAGTCAAGGGAGGGGATTGTCCTGCTCTGCTCTGCACTGGGGTGGCCTCACCTTGAATATTGTGTGCAGTTTTGGGCTCCTCAATATAAGAAACACATTAAGCTATTTATAGTGTCCAAAGGAGGGTAACAAAAATAGTGACAGGCCTGGAAGGGAAGCCATATGAGGATCAGCTGAGGTCACTTGGTCTGTTCATCCTGGAGAAGGGGAGACTGAAGGGAAACCTGATTGCAGTCTACAACTTCCTCGTGAGGGGAAGAGGAGGGGCAGGCACTGATCTCTTCTCTGTGGTGACCGATGATAGGACCTGAGGAATAGCTTGAAGCTCTGTCAAGGTAGGTTTAGGCTGGATATTAGGAAAAAGTTCATCGTCCAGAGGGTGGTTGGGCACTGGAACAGGCTCCCCAGGGCAGTGGCCACAGCAGCAAGCCTGGCAGAGTTCAAAAGGGCTTTGAGCATTCTCAGGCACATAGTGTGATTCTTTGCATGTCCTGCATAGGGCTGGAAGTTGGACTTGATGATTTTGATGGGCCCCTTCCAACTCAGGATATTCTATGATTCTATGATAAACTAAAAAGAGATACTAAGAAAGAAATCAAGAACTAAAGAAGCCACTATGAATTGGTCATAAGTTGCCTTCTTTTCTGATGAATTTTCTTTCTTCCCAGAGGATAAAAGTTATTAGAAATGGGTGTGTCTACCAACCTTAAGGTACAGCAAGCTTGTTCAATATTAAAACCAGAAATCCTTCAGTGAAGGTGGGAAAGTGTATACATAGATAAATCTGCTTTATATCACAGCATATTAGAAAACTACTGCATATTTTCAATATCTTTTCCAGACCAAGGTCGTTTTTTTTATTCTTTTCTGATACAGTGACATAAGAATACCAGATAAAAAACCCCAACCAACTAAAAAAATAAAAAACCCAAACCACCACCTACCATAACATTTTTATTTTCTGTTTTCAGAACAAGCAATTAATATCCTTGGGAAGGTAGGAGAACTCTGCAAATGCTTTAATTGACAAATGTGTTCTGCAGCATCTACAGGGGGATTTTTTTACAAACCAAGGAGCAGTCAAGAACTGTATTTTTTTTAATGCAGTTAAAACCATACCATGAGCTACAGAAATTATTAAAAATGTATGTATTTATTTTGCTAATATGTCATGGATTACTGTTAAGTGTCTGGTTTGTTTGGGGGTATTTTCTTGGTTTATTTTGTTTGGATTTTTATGTGTAGATCTATTCAGGGAAAAAGAGACTTGGAGAGTCATTAATGGGAAAACTAAACACAGTAATCAAAGAAAAAGAATGAAGCCAAAGCTTCTGATTCCACAGCTGATTCTGTGAAGTTTGTCTCTGATTTTGGATCTGTAAGAGTTCTATGGTGTAACCTCAATTTGAAAGTAGAAAGGCATGTTATTTTTGATATTATGTTTTCACATAATTGCCATTTTAGAATAAATTTAAGACTTACTATGGCATGGGTGTGGCTAAGGGTCTTTCTACTTGATGGAAATATCAGACCTGCCATCCCTGAAATACATTTCCTGAGGGCTGCATATCATCAATGGGATTCTTTGCTGTACTGAAGATGATGAATTTCATTTGAGAAGATAACTGACAAGATATCAAGCTTATTTTGGCATACAATTTAACATTCAGGTCCAACAGTTGCAACTGCAGAAGTCATTTGCAGATTCCAATGGTGAAAAGGGGAATAAAATGGAGTTGTAGCATAAACTACTTTTTAGATATAATTGTTGTTTTTACTAAAATAAATTTGCCCAGAGGGAGAAAAGCATAAGGAACAGATTGATTTTCATCTAAGCAGAAGTGTAAAAATTTTAATGTAAGTGTATAGAGGGGGTAATTAATGCCAAAAGGGTGCCTCTTCTGAATGCTTGAACTTAGACCAGATTAACTGGCCTGAGACCACTTCCTCATGAAGTGAGTGTTAGTCATGTCTGTGGTAACTTTTTTTAAGTGTGTTACTGTTACGAAAAATGGGTTCCTGAACCTGTCATACCAGTAAGCATCCAGACAATGTTTTTTTATTTTTTTATTTTTGGCTGCTGCATGTAGCCTGCTCCCTGGATAATCAGGCAGACATGCTTCAGCTGCTGGTTTCCAGTTGTTGCAATAATGTGCTAACATGCTGGTCCCCTGAAACAGCCTGCTTATTAACTGTGATGCCCAAAATGCCATCTGGAGTGTTATTCAGACATCTATAATTATTCTGTCTACTTCTATTTGATTGTCTGCTTTGTTCCACTATTCATGCTCTTTATTCTTTTTCATTTTTTTCTATTTTTTCTTCTTTTCTTTGCTTAGCATGGAATCATTTTATCTTCTCATACAGCAGTACCAACAATTCTTCCATAAATTTCTTTTATGTAAAGCTGAACGTTCAAACTTTCTAGAAGCAGTTCTGGGAAACAAACTGCAGAATCTCTCTCTCTCTCAATTTAGAGTCAAAAAAATACTATAATAATCACTTTGGCACAGACTAGTAATCATAGAGGAATGAATTCTTTACTTCCTGTATTTGTCCGTTTATACTTGTGCATAGTGGATATAAAATATCTCCAATTTATGTGTCAGTGAGTAGCACTCTTACTCTAAATAGAAATGACTTTAAGAAGGGCAGGTCAGCAAGAAACAGGTTCACAATGCAATGAAGTGGAAAAGGACTTGTAAATATGCAAACTGAGTCGTTTGATCACTGTTCATTCTGCTATGTGAAATCACTCTTCAGATCTTGCTAAAAACATGGAAAAATAATGAATTTAATTCATTAGAGTAAGAAGCATATTCTCTAGGGATTTGCTTTGATTTTTCAGTTAGTTGCAATCAGATAAGAAAAGTGTCAAGCTGAAAATAGAAAATAATATGAAGAAGATAACTTGCATGGCAATAAATGTGCTACATGAGTTCAACAGAAAAATTAATACATATGTCCCCTAGGTGTTTTCTACATTATTATGTCTTGTTGAAATATGTCAGTATAGGTTGTCATGATGACAGCATTGTTTCTACATCACTTACTATCTGCTCCTAATCTAGGAAGCATCCAGAGCTTTCTCCGAGCAGCCGTTAGCTTTTCCTTCTGGAGTTTTATGTGATTGGAAAATAGCTCTTATTGCAGAATAGAAAAGGGATGAGAGAGAGTTAAAGGCTTTAATATGATCCCTGGTGTGTGCCAGCCCAGGCCAGAGAAGTATGTATGAAGGGTGAAGGGGGGAGGGTCATAAATTGCCCGGAGATTAATAAATAGTCAGTACTTAATTTTAGTTCCTTGTGCTCAGAGAGTTGAATTTGTAATCCCAGCGCAGCAACTTGCGGACAGTATCCCCATCTAGGGGTGGTTCTGAGTATCTCTGTTCACGGAATCTGCTGATGGGGGAAGGGAGGACTTGGGAAATACCCACATCCAGCCCGAGATACATCTTCAGAATATAAACAAGTGCACTCAAAGCGCAGTGCCTTTAGTAGTAGGATGTAGTGGAAGAAGCTGCTTAAAGTAAGAATTAAAAAAATCAAGACGATTTTTAAACTTGCTAATATTGCAGTGCTGTGGTCCTAGGGCACAGTCCAAAGTGGCAGCTGGGGGCTTATCCCTGTCTTGCCAGTGCAAGGAAGCAAGCACCTCACAGTTCAGGCTGTCAGCAAGGCAAGGGCAAAGGAGAAGAGCAGGATGTTCATAAATGGCCAGCTGTTTCTCTGCAAAATATGGAAGAGTGGCCGCTGCTTCTTAAGTGTCTTCATAGTGTTAATTTTAAATTTTAGCTGTTACACTTTAGCTGGGCTCATGTAGAGGTCTCTGATGAAAAAAAAACACAGGAGCTGAGCTCTCACCCAGAACAGATAGCCTCGTGTCCTTTGAGAAAATGATTTTACAGATGAGAGCTGAGGTCACTGGCAGGATGATATGGGAAAGATTGCACTAGGGCCGTATAAATTGTACCTGATGTGGAGAGAAAAGGGGTTTTGTTCTTAGGCCCTTAACTTTCATGAGCTGAGCTGCTTTATATACATAGTGATCTTTTTTTTGTGTTGATGCAGTTTTTTCTTGCCTTTTTAAATAAAAATGCTCTATGTGAAAATGCATCTTTGAAGTTGAAAATATAAAAAATAAGACAGTTAGAAAATATTCTGTGATGTTATTGAAGTGACCTTGTTGCTTTCCTTTTCACTCCATCCTCTTTTTTTCCTGAAATAAAATTATTTGAACAAGATAACCTCTTGTATCTTTATAGAAAAATGTGACCTGCTCAGTCAGTTGCCTTTGCAGGGCTCTCTTAGCTTGGGGACAGAGGAAAGGAAAAATGACTGCATGTAAGACTCTAGATTTGAGGTCAGCCATTCTGGCTGACGAATTTAACAGAATTATGTACTGCATTTTCCTCCCCATCCTCCTTCTGATCAAGTGATCCTGAGTAGAAGGAATAACCAGATTTGGTCTTCAATGTGACTGTTTGCATTAATGAGCCTGTATGTGCAAGTGGAACGAACAGCCTAGCATTGGCAAAGCTCCAGAGGCCCTAAATCAAAAAACAGAGAAAGGCAGAGAGGGAACGAAAAATATTCTATTCACACACAAGCTATTGGGACAAATATTTGCACAGTTGTGTCACTGTGGGATGTTTATGATAAAATAATCCTTTTCAGCTCTCCCACCCTAATAACTGTGCGCAGGTTGTGATGGAGCAAATTCTTGACTCAACTAATTTATTTTTTTTCAAGATAAAGATATTTTCTCAGTGTGGCACAGAATTCCTAGGGCCGTTTGAAATAATAAGCATATTTTCCACATTAACACACAGAAAAAATACTGTTGCATAGCACAGCCAAAGTCCAAGCAAGGCTTCTTGCACACGATGTGTATAAGTAATAAAACTTCTGAGCTGTGTTGCTGTCTTTGTGCGTGCGTGTGCTGTGTGGCAGCCCATTTATGCATTTTCCACTGTGCTGGGGCTTACATCACTGTCGTATTAGTCTAAGCAGAATAGAGCAGATTGTTTATTTTGGTTGAGCTCTGCTTCAGGCTGTAACATCAAATGTAGCTCCTAGAGTGACAAATTCCAATTGCAGTGTCACAGATTAAACAAGGGTACAGAGGAGCCCTGCAAGCACTTTTGTTTCTCATGGGAGTGAAAGGATACTGTGCTTCCTGAAGTTAGTATATACCATCCCAACATTAACAAAATAAAATAATCCTCTCTTATACCTTTCTTCTATTTAAGTAGTATATTGCCCAGAACCCAGAGCCCTTTTGCACACTCTTCAGGTTGGGGTTGCAATATTCAGTTAGAGTTAGTTGTCTTTTATTAATGAACAGTGCAATTCTGCACTACTTTTGTGACATATTGTGATTTTTAGCTTTATTTGTTCTATTTTTTTGTAATATCTTATTCACAAAATCACAGACTCAAAAATTGGTTGAAGTTAAAAGGAACATCTCAAGGTCATCTCTTCCAGGCATTTGCTCAAGCAGGATCATTGAGTTTACTCAGACCATTTCCAGGTGGCTTTGGAATATCTCCAGGGATGGAGGCCCCACAGATTCTTTGGGCAACCCCTCCCAGTTCTTGGTCATCTTCACAGTAAAAATGTTCCTCCTTATGTTTAGACAGAAGCTTCTGTGTTTCAGCTTGTGCCCTTTGCCTCTGATCCTGTCACTAGGCACCACAGAAAATGCCTGACTCCATCTTCCGTACACCATCCCTTCAGATATCTGTACATTGATGAGATTCCCCTGGAGCTTTTCTTGTCCAGGATAAACTGTCCTGGCTCTCTTAGCCTTTCCTCCTATGAGTGATGCTCCAATCCATTAATCATTTTAATGGCCGTTTTTCTTGAGTCCTTCTGGTAGCTCCATGCCTTTCTTGTACTGGGTAGCACAGAACTTGACCCAACATTCCAGGTGTTTCATCAGTGCTGAGTAGAGCAATAGGATCAACACCCCTCCTAATGTAGTCCACAATATCATTAGCTATCTCTGGGGCAAGAGACTGACTCGTGTTCAACTCAGTGTCCACCAGGAGCCCCAGGCCCTTTTCTGCAAAGCTATTTTATTGTTGTTTGGCTCCCATCGTATAGTGGTGCCTGGGATTATTCCTCCTCAGGTGCAGGACTTTGTATTTTTGACACATACATAGGCTTTACGTGTTGCCTTTGACATCTCAACAGATTCAATTCCAGGTAGTCCCTACGGTTTCCTAGCTCAGCCCCTGCATGCTTGGGCAGTGCTTCCATATTCCTTTCATGTTATCTGATCCTAATTCCACTTTCTATAGATTCTTGTTTTATGTCTCAGTTTTCCTGGTAGCTCCATGTTCATCCTTGCAGGCCTCCTTGTATTTTTGCATGACTTTCAGCATTGGGAAGGATCCCTTGAGCTTAAAGAAAGCAATTCTTCAATATTATCAGCTTTCTTGGACCCCTCTTCCCCCCAGGGCTTTATCTCATGGGACTTCTCCAACTAAACCCTTGAAGAAGTCGAAGTCTGCTCTCCTGAAGTCCAAGGTTGTAATCTTGCATTTTGTTCTGCTTCCTCCTTTCAGGATCCAGAATTTCACTGTCTCATGAGTACTGCAGCCAAGGCTGTGCATTCCACTGCACATGGTTTGTGTGTAGGGTGATTAAGTATCACCTCTGCTGTGGAGCATTAATATTACTCTCAGAAAATATTTGAATATTTGCTTCTCAGAAACAGCTGCATTAGCCTTATCTCAGCTAGACTTTTCTGCAATATCCATGACAGATAAGAACAGTGACCTTTTAGAATGTAAGATGATTATACAAATAACTGTAGCAAATAATAAAAGAAAAGCAAGTGAATTGAATAAAATGGCTAGGTATGAGTTGCTCAAACTTTTTAGGTGTCCTCTTTGCCCGTTTCAAGGACAAGTATTTTTGTAATAGGCTTCCTTTCGTCTTATCTTTAAAATGTGCACTGTTGTTACCTATAACACCTGCCTGAAGATTTTGTCCTCCTTAAGCCTGTTCCATTAACACGTGCCATTTGTACAGCAGTTTCCCAATTGTTCCACTTGTGACCCATTATTTGAGAAACATCATGAGAGAGTTGCAGGTACCTTGTTTACCAGAAAATTTTGACCTCCCGCTGGTTTTACAGCTGACTACAGTTTCACTGTCCTCGGTATGTAGTCAGCTACGATTAATGCAGAACTAAGCAAAATTAAAATTAGACCCCATCCTCTGAGTACAGATAAGAATCTCGACAAGGTTGCTGAAGCTCTTCACCTTTCAAGGTACATAACAAATGTCTCCCATGCAATTCACAGCATGTGCAGGATGTTGAAGGTCGTGTGGGCATCTGTGGCTTTTAAAAATGTACAGCTCCATTTCCCCCCCCCCCAAACTCTCCCACACGCCCTCCAACAGTGTGTATTTAAAGTGTAACCAACCCCATCATACAACTATTAGGTAAACAAAAGGTCTTATTTCATGATACAGCTTCTCAAAAATTGAATAGTAAAAGGTAAGAAGTTTCTTGGTAGTTAACTGAATGTAAAATTAAATGTGAATAACACCAAGAAAAAATCCTTTGGCAATGTACAACATGCTGTGTTTATCCTAAATTAATCTAGAGCTGTTACCCTTGTGTTTCTAGAAAATTGAAGTTTGTACAGTAAATACAGAATCAGTCTAATAAGAAAAGTGTCATGTGGCATCGCTTTCGTGGGAGGGTCGTCTTCTGTTGTTGGACTAGATTCCTGGCCCCAAAGAAACTCAAGATCATCAGGTTGGCCCAGTAGCTGAAGGTAGAACTGTTGAAGGAGGAATCTGGAGGACAGAGAGAGAAAAAAACCAAAGTAGTAGGGAATTAATCTTGGAGGGAAGCGAGTTGCTGCAGGGAGTGCTTCATTTATTCAAATGATGGAAGAACTAGCTGCTGAAAGTGTTGTATCTGTCAACGAAGGATGCAGGAAAATATCTTTTAAAAGAAAATAGCTACAAATACATGAAATAAACAACTAGCTAGCCCTGTGTTTAGGTCTCTGGGGTGCCCCTGTAAAGTGGAGTAGGTAAATGTACAGACACAGAAAGAGGAGCAAAGACTGAAATTCTGACTAGGGGCATGCAAACAAAATTCTTCATGCTTTTTATATGCATGTCTTTAATTGTGAAGTTCATGATTCTGTATTTTCAGTTCTCCTCTCTGTTACAAATAGTTGAAGTTAGAATCACAATGCCTCAGCAGAGATCAGGGATATTTTTTCTGTTGTCAGCTGACATGTCAAGGTGGTTTTTTTAGCTGTTATGTTCACAGAGTGCAGGACACAGATATTTCTACACTTCTGTCACTTCATGTTTAACTTTAAAAGGAATATGTGAAGCAGAATTGGAAGATATGTAAGCAGCTGACATGTCATATGCACTTGGAAATGTGTCCTGAATACTAACAGTGTTGTTTCTAATCCGATAAACCTCACCCCATGTAACAAGGCTGTCTGTAGTGAGGCCAACCCTCAAATAAAAAGGTCCTTTACACAAGTGCACTGAAACCCTGTGCAGGCACTATTTATAAAACCTGTGTCGCTCCAGTGCTCAGCTGAGCACGTGTAGTGTGGTGATTCAGAGCGCCAGGAGGCTGCTGGGTTTCTGATGCCACAAGACAAGGAAATGTCATTGACTTCTCACACTTTGCCAGGGCAGGCTGGGGTTCAAGGGCTGCTCTCTTCTATAGCTCATGTTTAGAAACAGAAGGCAAACCTAATGAATCACACATGGCTGAACAGATCACTGTCAGGCTAGCTAATGCAAGACAGAGTGGGAAACATAATTGCTACCTTATATAATGGGGAATGTGTGAGTCAGTTTTGATAAGAATTGGCCTGAATATTCTGGGGGGATCAATCATCCTCACAGGGTTTGGCAGTTTCTGGAAGAGCTTTGTATTGAATCCATACACTTGGATTGCTGACTGTTCTTAGTAGTTGTCATTTCAAGGGTTATATTTGGTTTGCTTTGCTGTGGTTTTTGGTTGGTTGGTTGGTTTGGGGGTTGGTTTGTTTGTGTTTTCCTTTTTCTTTCTCATTCAGCACATTGCCGCAGGGTATGCAGTTGCCACAAAGGAGGAACTAAGCAGTCAGGTCCATTACCTGTTAGCCAAAGATGTAACTGCTAGGAAGCCTGGTGTGGATGGTAGTACTGTGAGCATCCTAAAAATGGTGCCTTATTGCACTTGAAGCTTTAACTTGGCTGATGAACTTTTATTCTCTCTGATTCTGAACTCTAAATAAGGCCAGGCAAAGCATAGCATTGAGATTCACTGGCCTTAACCAGCGCCCCAAACCCTTGAATGAGTGGTATGAAAAAGATGTTGATTATAGTGTTTGGAGTGGAAGGGGAAAGGTATGGTTTTGACAGATAAGGAAGTTTGGGTAAAACTTTTCTAAGTTAATTTTATTTCAGAACTGAAATTTCTGTCATCCTCCCCATAAAAAATGCAAATATGTCCAATAAATGCTAAAGGAGAATGTTTTCCAGATAAAATAAGCAGATGTACAGGTGCAAACATGTTTTCTGTATGCAGCTGCAATCCAATTAATTTTTTCTGTGTGTGATTAAGACACCTGGTCTGCTCCTGTCAGTATAAGATATTATTTTTCACACTGAGTTATATCTTTGTAGTTATTCAAAGATGTGTAAGACCAAATTGTGGTCAGATACAGTAAATGACATTTTAGCAATTGGTTATAATACAAACAGAAAGGAAAGAAATGGCAAATCTTAGCTTTTCTGATAGTCATTTTGGAAACTTAACTCCTGGTGTTCTGTGTAGTTTTTCATTGCTGTCATATAATTGTTCTTTTACAGACTGCAACCAAACCCATTTCTGTCATAACTTCAGAGAAGCAACACCAAATTGCTACCAGATTCAGTCACTGGGTTTATGTTAATCAAAGTCTATGCTATGTTAATCTGTTTAGAAATAAATGGGGTTGAGCTCAAGGCAGCACCCTATCCCTCAAAGAAAGCATAAATCCTCTGTATGAACTACTTTCAAAGACATGACATGACACTTAGAGGAGAATGTATGACTTAGACAAGTTTGATCTCTTACTGTCCCCACTTGTTAACATAATTTGCACAGCTGCATTTCCTATGTGCCCTCCAATTCTCATCACTGAATTTCAAGGCTTTCTTCATCATTACCAGAAAAGTTTCTGTCTTTTTGGGGCCAGAGTTTGACAGTAAATGATACATATGCTAGAAAGTACATGAATTAAAATTATTTAAAAATTGCAATCAAATATCTATTGACCTTTTCTGGATATTGTTACATGCAAACTCAGTAATAGTGTAGTTGAATAATGTTTTACATGAGCCATGTACATGACTTGTAACTTATGATATGGAATTTAGTATCACATAGAATTTTTTGCAGTTTATTCTGTGAATGGAGCCATACACCATGTGGCCTTTTAGATTTTTTTTAAAACATATTAAAGGAGTGAGACTCACTTCCTAGTTAAAGCTTTTTCCTCACCATCTCTGAGAGTTTTGAACCAGGAAATCTGCATTCATGTGTTCTAGTTTTTCCCCCCTTTTTTTATCTAACAGAATCTACAGACTACAGTCCACCAAATGTACTTTTCTCTTGATTACTAACACAAAAAAAAAAAAACCAGTTTATTTTTTACCATGCACAATCTTAATCTCAGAGGTTATTTCTGTGTGGTATCTAAAGTAAAAACCAAAATCCGATCAAGTAATTTCCCAATGTCCTGGTTTATTTGGCGGTTTTTTGAAACATTTCGTTCTCTTTTAAGCAACACTGATTTTTTAAGAACTTATGACTATAAAACCCCTAAAAAATATACCATGGAGTACAGTTTTAATATATAATATTTGAACTGATTAGAAAAAGTACAGTAGTATGAATGTTTCACTTAAAAGTGAAGGATAGGGATTGGTGAGTCATCTAATTTCCAATGTTCATTGGTAAATACCAAGGTGGGGTTACATTTTTTTCAGGTGCTGTTCTATAATTTGAAACAGAGAAAATTAAGGAATTTCAGAAACATTTCTATTGGGAAATGTTTGTTATTTCAGCCTACATTTTGAATTAAGCCATGCTTTCTTGTTTGTTTGTTTTGTCAGTATGTTTTGAGTAATAATGTATCTCTCTTTGTTCCCTGAAGAAAAAAAGGAGCAGGAAGGGTTTTGTCACAGAGTTCAAATGTATTCCTTGGACACATTTTAGTGGTGTACAGAGCCAGCTCATAGACCCCATATACAAATATACTCTCTTTGTCATTGTAATGGAAGAAATCCACCATTTGTAATGAAAGATTCCTTTATATATTTTATGGTTTTATCAGCCTGTGAATAGCTGGATCATGAAGTTAAGTGATGATATTATCCATAAGCATTGCAGAGCATCTCTAGGATATTATACCACGTGTTAAATGAGTTTGATTTATTTATTATTATGTTAAATTGTTGGTTTCCTTGTTTTCCATTCTATTTCCTTACTCTTTTTACTACTCGTTTTTTTACTGATAGCTAGGCTGTAATCCAGACCCCAGCTCATGTGCAGCTAAATATGGTGTGTCAAGGAAGTGGTCAAAAGAAAATTTAAGGTAGAAGAAAACTTACCTTAGTAAATGCCTGTTAATATTTCTGAATTTATCTTTCTTTTTCCTTATTTCTCTGAAATACTGGAATATGTATGAAATTTCTACCTGTCTTCTCTCCCGAGGCCAGATTACTTCTTCTAACAGAGAGAGAGTGTAACAGAAGAGTCAGTATGAATAATCTCTGTGGGAATGACCTAGGTGTTCTGGGAAAGCAGTAGATAGGCATAAGAAGTGAAAACTATTCATTAGTGCTGACAATTGTGGCTATTATATGCTGTCCAAGAAAGTTGCAGATTTTGCTTGCTCCGTCGTCTTTAAGCAAATGCTCAGTGAGGACAAGGAAGAGGCAAGATGAAAAATCCGTACGCCTTTTCCCTCACCATATGTCAGTCCATGTAAGTAGCTAAGTGTGACGCGGGCAGTAAACTGTTTCATCAAAGCAAGGGAAAGTTGGACCAAAGTGAAGTATTAGTGATGGTTCCCAAGATACGTGCCCTTTTTAGGCACACTCTTTTTCCATCAAGTGTCTTCATATAAGTACTGTGACGTTTATATGAATAGTGTATCACTATTTCATTAACTAAAATCCTGATTTGCTTGAAGAACAGAGGAAATGCCACCACAATTTTTTTCTTACGATGTGTTTTCTTTCCTAAATCAGTTCTTGTTGGCATCACAAACAGCTTTCACAGGATTGTCAGAGATGATATTATAAAGTAGTATTGTAAATATCCTTTCTTCCATTCCTGCAATATTCAGTAAGTGCAGAAGAGGAATAAATCTCACAAGTGCCTATTTGTTATTGTCTTTCACCTGTATTTTGTGTATTATTTAGATATCAAGATCTGGAATTCCTATAGAAATGCAATGTTATATTTGGATTAATGGCAGTCTTCCTAAGTGTTACACAGATTATTAGGTCAGGTAAGGAGAATATTTTTCCTGAGTACTCCTATAAAGGAGCAGTACATTACCTGAGACCTAATATAAACTGTAATTCCTTGAAAGAATAGGCACAAAGAGAACCAGCCAGCCTCCAAGTAGGCAGTACAAAACTAATGAAAATGTGTGCTGAGACTAAACAGAAAACAGGCGCCTAAAATTATTTCAGCTTCCAGGATCCTATTTTGAGTTGAGTTTATTATCTATAAATCTTTAGAATTTTTCTGCATATTTTTATTGGCCCAGTTAAAAAATCAGAAACTATACTTCCCAAATTTCATAATAGTTTGTTTGGTTTTACAGCTTAATTTGGGTGTTGAAGTGTGTGGTGTTAGTTGCTTTTTTTCCTGGCTAGAAAGTTGATTCCATTAGCTCTTTTATGTACTAGAAATTGACATGTAGGGAAAAAGATGGGGGAGGTAAATGAAATTTAAACATGCAGTTGTGTGCATGTTTGGGCATTTAAATTCTGCAGGTGTGACAAAAGGCCATAATAAGATCATAAACAGAAATTCATGATATGAATATGACATAAAGAAGCCATCTTCACTGCAGGTACAATTTTCTAGTGGACGTCGCAAACTATTTTCTTCAGATTTTTATGGATAATTGACTACTTTGTACACTTAAAATCTGCCAAGTCAGAATGCTTTCTATGAGACTTGCTAGCCCAAGGCTTGCTCTTCTTAGAGTGGAGATGCTGATGTAGGTGTTTTCAGATAGCTATAATTTGATGTTTATACAAAGATATTTGCCTTGAGGAGGAGGGAGTAAAATATTATCTGTAAATTTTAAAGATAGTGAGGAACTGAAATAAGGGGGATTTCTATAAAGAAATCTCTTTTGTTATAACAATAGCTTTAGGGTGTTTTTGTTTATAAGATAATAATCATATCTTTGGTTGAGACTGAAGATTCATTTAATGGGAAGCACCCTCAAGTTATTGGTTGGATGAACATAAAAATTGAATATTCATATTTGAAAAGAAAGATGAGAAAAAACATAAAATGTAATGTTAAGGTGGTGGAAAATAATTCTCTAGGAGCAAATGCACTTAATTTATCACTTCTACCTTCTGTTCTCTCTTATATCTTTATTTCCTTTCCCCTCTTCTCCTCTTCTCTATCTTTCCTTTTCTTCCAGTCTTCTTTTCTTTTATATATGTTAAGAAATGCAATCTAAAAGTTCATGCTCCAGGGTGTATTTTCAAAGCTAACTGGAAAAGAGTAACTGAAATTTACACAGTGGTGACAGACTGTGTCCAAAAGTCCTAGTCCCTCCTGGAGTCCCAGGGAATGAAGAGTATAATATGATAGCATCCCTTAAGGTTATATCCAATATTCTTTTTCCTTCTGTATCTTTGCAGAGAATTCAGCATCCCCAAGAAAACAAAAAGAGGTCATGTCTGTCTCATGTCTTTCGTGTTAGGAAACTTTTCTTCTATTTAATGTATTTACAGACAACGTAATTTTCACCGGCTATCTCAAAAGGTTTGATCTGGGGAGTGGAGTTGAGTCTAAAATGAGAAAACAGAATAGTTTGGTAAGCTGTGGTGTTAATAGAATTGTCCCAGACTAAAGGTCTGTTGGGACTCTTTGTTTTTAAGCCAGAGTTTCCACATGCATACTGCTGTTGCCTGTTAGAGACAGCACACAGTAACCCTTGGACTATTCCTGAGAACTTTTTGGGACTTTGCTATTTAGCAAGCCTAAAAGCATGTCAGGGCCCAGTCTAACAATTTAAAAGCACAGACAGTTGCATTCCAGTGGCATAAGAACATTTTGCTGACAATGTTAATTTTACTAGCATAACTGTAGAAAGTAAAACCAAAAAAGGTTTCAATTCTTGAAAGAAATCAATGGAACCTCAGTAGATCCAATGGGACCAATCAATAGGATAACAAGCCATTAGGGTACAAAAACATTTTGACTTTTTTCATTTTTTTCATTCTTAATTCCTGAAAGATCTCATGGTGCTTCTTGTAAAGGCTGAGTTAGCCCTGTTTCCTCTTATTGTGATATTTCATCATTCTCCCAACTTCATTAGTTGCCTTGATGACTTTTTTTTTTTCATTGAAAACCAAACTAGTCTGATTTCTGACTATGTCTCTAATCTGTCAAACTCAAGTATCTCTAGTCAGAAAGTCAGGAGCCTGTGAAAGGAAGGATCCTTGGGCAAACCTCTGTGGACTGTCAGTGATATGCAGTTTTGCCTAAGCTGCTAAAGGCTGGGTGCTGCCTCGGGGCATAGGAAAGTCTGCTGTGAGCCAGCTGAAATCCAGGGAAGCGTGAAAGAAGCATTTGCCACCCTTGGGTAGCAAAGGCTGAGGGTACAAGTGACATGGGTTTGGGAGGTCATTGTGTACAAAAGAGCCAGTATGGATGAATGGGTTCACAGTAAGCTGGAGGTCAGCAAGCTAACCAGCGCTTGAGTTAGGGCAGTTCATGGGCTGCTTGCTTTGTTCACATTTGTTATCTTTTGCTTCCATTATTGAGATCTTTTCCTTTTCTCTCCAGTGGAGCATTAGTGAGGTATTAAAAGGACAGGTGAAGGAAAAGTAGCAGGTTCTACTGATCTCCTTTCAAAGCATGACTGATTTATTAGTTATTTGCTGTGCAGAGGAGCACTGTAAACAGCTAATCTGATTGATTACAGGAAGTTTCTCCTCCAGCCCAGTCACTGTCTACTCCTTGATATCATAAGATTCAGCTGTTAGTCCAAGGGTGGTTATTGTGTCTAAACATGGAGCTCATGCAAGGCATGTCTGAGCAAGCAGGCATAGCACATATATAATACCAGGTGCTAATATGAATGTATC
This sequence comes from Pseudotriccus pelzelni, assembly GCA_035584735.1. NCBI lineage: Eukaryota > Metazoa > Chordata > Aves > Passeriformes > Tyrannidae > Pseudotriccus > Pseudotriccus pelzelni. Next base: position 32,972,884 of record JAWMRA010000113.1, read on the forward strand.
AGTACATGTAACACAGAATTCCCTTGCCTGTGTCCTCAGGAGGCAGATGCTGTTGCCTGCCACAGTGATCAGAGATTTTATAGGCAATAAAGTGTGTCACTTCCATAGCCTGAAAAAAACCTTAACAACAGAGCTAACAGGAACATTGCTGAAAGGAGTACTTGCCATTATGTGCACTAATTTTAAGCACGCCTGTTTTTCCCTCTTATATGCTTGTATATTACTGTCAGGCTGTTTCTGGGTTCTGGCCTCTTGGCGCTGCCTTCCAACAGAAATAAGAAACATGAAAGCACATTTTAGAGGAAAACATGTAACATCATAGAGGAGAAAATAGGTCAGATTTCACTTGCTGATGCCCCTTTAAGTTAACAGCTGTGGGTCAGAATACATTTTTATACAGCAGCGCAGCCAGAAAATTTAAGCTCGCACAGTGATGTCACATGCTGTTCATAACCTTCACTTCATGACCTTTGATGCATTGTGTGGCAAGTGATCAAAGACAAAAAAAAAATAATTCTTTTTTTGTTGTTGTTCTAAGGGATTTAATAGGTCAGTTTTGTGATGATACTGTGTTTGTATATACTGGGGTTTTTTATTAGCATAGTCTATGTAAAGATTTATTTTTATCCCTTAGGAAGGGAAAAGCAGGGATGTACTTTTTTTGTATTCATCAAAGTCCATGAAAAATGGATTCTTGACTGCAAAGTCATATCAGTGATATTTCTTTCTTAGTACTTTATAATTTTTTTCTTTTCTCTTGAAAGGTCTTGATACCCATTTTAGATGCCTACCCTTTTCTAAATATTTGGGGCCTGCATTGTTACTTATAGGTTGCCTGTAACTGGTAGGTCACTGTTTTTATTAATCCATAATCACGTATTGCTCATTAAAAAAGTAGGATTTGCTGCTGTACTTTCCTCCAAACTGCATAAGTTCTAAATCAGAAATCACTGTGGTAATTTTTCTATGTTTTCTATGTTCAGATTTTATATAAATAGTAACATCTTTCTAATGGATTTTTCAACCAGTAACATATTCAACCAGAAAGTACTTGGAAGTATTTTCGGGGTAAGAAAACTATGCACTTAAACCATCATAAACCGGCAATTCTTTCAATAGTTCTAAATAAGACTATGTGATGTGGTAGGACAGGAAAGCCAGATATGACACCAGCTTTGCATGAATTAAAAGCCTATTTTCTTACATATAGGAAGAATGGTTCTATAAGGAAGCCATGTGATGGATGAATAATTTGGCTCATTGTAATTCCATACTGCAGCAAGGGTAGAGCCAAAATGGGTTGAGTGCTGCTCAAGGACAGTATTGCTGTTTAATTTCTTTGATTGTTTATGAAGCAGGAGAGTGCCTGTAGTGTCTGTGTCACAGAAGTTTATACTTCCCTTTTTTTTTTCCTTTACAAGTTTTTTTCAGTGATTCACCTGTTCTTGAATGCTGTTGACCTGAAACTTAACAAAAATCCATTTTGGAACGACACAGAGATCCATTTATAAGTGAAATTATTTCATGGTACTTATATAGAAAGCTTTCGGAAGTACAAGAAGATTTCCAAAGTGGAAAAATGTGCTAGAAATGCAGAAGTGTTTTATGATAAATATAGTATTCATAGGTGGGGTTAAAGGCTGTGATATAGCTGTGTGCATTCATATTTATTTACTGCACAGAAATGAATCCCACATGGCTATTTTTGCTTCGCTGACTGTAATCCCAGCAAGGCAGCCTTATAGACATCTGCTAAGGTTTCTTTATTATTATTTGGTTAAGATATTGAGGTGAGAAAAATCCAACTGTCACCTAGAAATGACCTCGGGGGGGTTCACAGATTTGTCCAATGTGAATTTTCACATATTACTGCAGGCTTAAATATATTCCTTGCTCCGAAATGCTTCAGACTGTGGCTACTCACATTTTCTGAAACAATATTGGTCTGATATTTGTGATGTGCTGTTTAACCTTCATTGAGTTCATTTTTTTTTTTTCAAAATATGAAAAGACCAAGCAAGGGACTAACTTCCCCATGTATTTTTCTGTAGACATTCAAAGATATATTAACTGATCCACTGTTATGTCTACAAACAGTTCCTTATGCTAAGTAGCACCTCACATTCATAGCCATTGGACCCACTATCAATGCAGTAATAACACTCATGAGATTTTGGGATGTACTAGAACAATTTAGCTGGTATACTGTGGTGGTCTATGTGAAAATTATCGGCATCTTGTTGCCGTGGGGAGAAGGAGAAAAGAGCGTACGGACCAGAAAGCCCTTCCATCCGTGCTGTTGTTGTGCTACGCAGTTATCCAGCAGTAGTAACACAAAGCAGAAACATTTAGGGTCTTCTTTCTTTTTCATTTAAGGCAATGCATGCTGATAAAATTCTAATGAAAAGGAATCTGAGCACAAGAGTGAGTGACTTATTATGGAAATTTCCTGTGATGCATTATAATGTTGGATTTTCAATTTTTAAAAGTGGTTACAATCCTAATTGGTGAACAGAAAGGACCAATTTATCCCTTGCTGTGAGAAACATTTTTCTTATATATTATTCTCATGAAGCCTTTAATTCAGCCAAACACATTATGTAAATGGAACCTGTGAGATACCTTCTAAAATATATATCAGATTTACATTACTAGCCTGTTATGTTAGATTGAGCAAGGGCCCTTGTAACACTATATGTCAAATTTTTTTACTTTCATAATACTCCTTTCTAAAATAAATTGTGTTTGATTCAAGCAAGGCATCTATCAATAACTTGGAGTTATCCTAAATGAGTATTTACTAGCTTCATCTGGGCATTATGAGCATAATCACTACATCTTCATCTTTACTGATCTCAGGAACAAGACTTTTATGCTTCTTTTAAGCTAGAATTGCATTCTTTTGATACAGAAGCCTGCAAATGTTGGAATGCAGTGATTGTTCCAATGCCAGATGAATTTTGATAAATCTGTAGTGCATACAGATTGAGTTTTTCAAAACCTTATGACACAGATACCGTGGGCTGAAAAATTAATGGACACTCATAGCATGTGTTTTGTGACATAGTCAGAACCCAGTTTATATCTATCTTATACAATTGCTTGGAGTCTGATAGTGTTAAAAAGTAGCATTTTTTAAGATTACCATTGTTCCTAAAGATGCAGTTTAAATGTGTATGTATATGGCTCTGCCCTTTCTGGACAACATAATTTTGATTTCAAACAGTCGTAATACATTAAGAAACAAAATCAATTACCAGAAAATAATTTACAATAGAAACTGATCGTAGTAGTTCATTTGCATAATGAAATGCTGTTAGTCTTAGTTTCATACAAGTTTAGGTGGAAGTATTAATTAACACCATTTTCGTTTCTGGCCTGGGTTCTTTAAGATGCTCCACTTTTGATGGCTTTCTCTTGTGGATCTCACCCCACACATGAGATACATTTTATGTTTGAATTGAAGGTCAGAGTAGTGTGAACTTAGAACCAGGGAACTTCTCTAGAAACTAGAAAAGATGCTCAAGATACAGATGCAATAAAAAAGAGCAATTAACCCTAAAAGTAAATAGACATTAAAGCTATAGGCAAATTTGATTATAGCTGCATTTCAGGAAGAAAACTTTGGTGTGTTTTTCTAAAGGTTACATTTGACTGGTGAGCCATGGGGACTTTTGCATTCTAAGGACTAGATAACTGCTGCTCCACATCTCTATAATGGTTTTGGGGCCATCCAGAGCTAAACTGATACAGATGAGCTTCTCATTTTGCCTTACAGCTGTCTTTTTAAAATTATTATTTGCTACATTCAGAACAGCAAGTGGGCAACTAATAAGGATTAGTAATGGGGAGGCTTTATTTAATTCAGTTTTTAAGCTGCTTTATTCAACAAAATCCTTAAAACACAGAGATTATATATTTGGAGATACCAACACTCTGCTGTGAATTCTATAGTATGTGCAATGCTAAAACATATTTTCATGGAAGATTAAATGCTTGTATGTAGTATCTGAAATTACTGATTACATTTTGAAGTTGTATTCCCACATTGAGGGCTTGGTGTTTTACTGTTTCAGTCAGTTTTCAAAGCATCATCTAACAGGTTTTATAGAAGATATATCTGTGTTGCTAAGTCTGATCTTTTATCATAAGTCTTGCTGTATTTGATATATTTTAATACCTGTCTCACGGAGTACCATGAATGGGTAAGAATTCTTCCTTTTGTTTTTAAAAATAATTATTTTTCCTCCTAATTACTAAAAAAATTTAACTGTGTTAAATATCTACCTCTGTTTGCCCACGGGCAAATTAAATGAGAAAAGTAATTCAGCATTTGAATGGGAATCTCACTGTTGTGTTCAGCTTAACATCCCTCTTTTTATTTTTCCAGTTTTGAGACTTGAGGTTCTCAGAATAGTCCTGACAGATAAGAGATAAGCAAGCAGGATTGTCTAACACACATTACTTTGGAATTGACAGTTAAGATACATCCATCAGGAGTTAGCAGGAGATAAATTACATTAGAGCAAATCTATTAGGTTGATTCAGTGTGTTCTTACAGTGAAGGCACATTGCATGTGTATGTAATATTTCCTGTATTACTCAATTTTTTTTTTGCCTCCAGTGTGCTGGTCCTGGGCAGGATTTTGGGAGCCACTGCCTCTCCTTGCTCTGACCACCACTGGAGGGAGAGTTTCTGAGTGCCAGCCAACTCAGGAATAAAACTGTTTGTCCTCACTCATTCCAGGTGTTTCCTCTCTGCATGTCCATAGGCAGTATTGTGTCAAGCTCGGGATAGCCATATTTAGTTGTCTCTGTGGCAGGTGGCTGAACTCCTGTAATGGTCCCTGGAGACTTAGTCAGGACAGACAATGGAGCCAAGCTGGTGATTCAGCTCACCCTAATGCAGATACCTGGAGGCTGGTGAGCTCCAGCCCCCATTAAGTGTACCGACTATAGCAGGAATTTCTCACTTAGCATATGGGTTAGTATTTATATACAGCAATTAAGTTTAGGTGTCTCATTTCCAGATTTAATCCCATTCCTCTGAACAGAAGCTGAATTACTTTACTCATTATTACTGAGGGAATGCCCTCAATGCAGAGTTCAAATGGTGGCCTTGACAGACTGAAGGCACAGGGTGGTCCTCACAAAATCCTATTTAGCTTTCCTAACTGGTTACATTCCTATTTTATCCTACCTATCACCATTTGATGTTTCACCGTACATGATCTTTCCTCACCTTGCACAAAGGATTCCTGTTACTAAAGCACTTTTCTTGCTTTAGGTTCTAGTTTTCAGTTTCGAAGGTTCAACTTTCAGTAAAAGCTTAACTTCCATTTCCTCATATCTGATTCATTTTAGAAACCATCTCTTTTCAGAAGTGCTGCAATATGTCAGGCTAAATTCTAATTTAATGTATGTAATAACCTTGAGTACTATGAATGAAAAAAATTATTATTAAATTATAAGTTTGAAATGAAGCTTTTTGTGGAGTTCAGTCCAGTCCTTTTTCATCATTTCCCCTGTTTTGTTTTTAACAGGAGTCCTGTCCTTGTATTCCAATGTGTGCATCGCCATGTCATTTGCCTGGACTGTTTCCATTTGTACTGTGTGACTATGCTGAATGACCGTCAATTCATCCATGACCTGGAGCTTGGCTATTCCCTCCCTTGTGTAGGTATGTTTCAAATGATTTTTTTTTTTTTAGTTTATGTGATTTTGATTTCAGAGTAAGGGTTTTTTTTATCACTTGTTAGTTTTGAGGGTACCAGTGGAATTATACTGCTTTCATAGGAGTTGTTTAATTTCTTGGAGAAAATATTTGAATATGGAAGTGGTTCTTGCTGACACATGAACTGGAGAATTAACTGGATTCCAATGGATGTTTCTTTTAAAATCAAATGTATATTTTCTTCACATTAGTATTTTATAATCATGAAGTGTAAGAAGATGATAGCATTGTCCTCTGGTTTAAAAAAAAGCAAAACACTTTCACCTCCACATTTTCACTTTCAAATTAAGTAAAACATTAACTGTCTTGGCCTAAGTACTAATAAAAAAGGGCTGCAATGGCAATTTTAAATCACCTTCCTGGTGATGAAGTTATTACTACTAATTCTCACCTCACTGAATGAAATTTAGATTGCTCTGAGAAGATGGCAGGTTACTTGTTTTACCTGAGTAGGAAACAAAGTTTGACTTTACTAAATGAAGGCTTACACAGAATATGGAAGATTTATTTTGAGAATTGATTCAATCACACTGGCATGTTGGCTGCAAATTTCTCAAAAATTTTGCTGTGAAGAAATATATTCTACGTATGGAATTCTTTTTTTCCTGTTGCTAATTTTGAATGTGTGCATATATGTTTGTCACAAATGCTGCATTGTGGTATGAGAATAATTTTCCAGCATATTAGGAGCTGCGTAGGAGATGGGTTTGCATGGTTACTTGAATGGCTGACAAGTAAGTTTCAAATCTTACTAGGTGGGAGAAAAATTGAGAAAATAGGACAGTGACATCTACTTAAACTGAGAACATGCCCTGAGGGTATTGAAAGTACATTAGTAACAACTGTTTAATATTATTTAATTTTTATTGCTCCAAAAGCAAACGAGCAGTATTTCTTCACATTTGACTAGAACTGCTGTTTATGTGCCATCTCACCAGGTCTCATTTTACTTCCCCCACAACAGTTCACTCTGCTACTGCATTTGCACACTGATGTCATAGTGCACAAAACACTTTTTAATGTTGTGTAGGAAAACTTGTCATGAGAAACAGAACAATGCTCTTTCCTCGACCTTGACATTACTGTAGTACCGTGTGGTTAGTCTGTACTCTCAACCTCTTTCCTTGCTTCTCCAAAAGTTAATCCATTTCCTGCTCCCACACAAATTAATAAGCTGCTTGAGTTGAAATCACCCTTTTTCCCCCCTCTTTTATTGATTTTCTTCCCTTTTCTTCTGTTAGTTCCTTAGGTTAATCAGTTATGCCAGTGGTGCAGCAGGCAGCTCATCTTTCTCCTCTCTTTGTGGGCCTCCTTGCTGCTATGGCTGGTGTCCCAGAGCTTCCTCCACTTCAGGCTTCTGTGTCAAACTAATGACTCTTCCACCTCTTCTGACTGTAAACCTGGTGCTAGTCATGCTGCACAAAACCTGTATTAGGATTTTTCTATATATCTTCAACTTCGGTTGTTCACTTCAGAAGTCCTTTTCTCTCAGAGACAAGATTGAGAAGTTTTCAGAATATTTTACCCCTGATGGGTAAGACAGTCTTTTTCTCTCTTCTATTTGCTAAAGTTGAACATTATGGGAATTGAACAGTAGAAGCAGAGTATGGGTAGGATGAGGAGGAATATGCAAGAAGATGGAGCTGGAATGCTCAGGGATATGATTTCAATCTTTGAATGGTGAGGAAGGCATAGGCTTGGCTTAAGGGATGCTGTAAAGGATGCACAAAGTATGAGTGTACTTCTACTGTTCAGCTGAGGGAATGGAAAAGAAGCTATTGCTGCCAGTCTAGCTTCAGCTAGACTTGTTATAATAGCTAAATATGGGAATGCTAAAAATTGTTAATCTCAAAGTTTCAGAACTCCCCAAATAAGATTTTTTTTTCAAAATACTTTGCCTTTAAGTAGTTCTAATTGCGGTAGTAATAATAATACAATTGCAGTACGTTTTCTCTTTCACTGATTGCTACCTCCATCAGTTCTCTCTGTTGAGTTAGCAGTTCTCTATCAAAAAAGAAAAGCATTTGTAATTATTGTCTTTCAAACTGCTTTGCAGAATGAAGAACCTAACCAGGGCTGTTGTAGCTTCACTGGTTCATTTCTGCCACTACCTGAACTTAGCTTTCTCATATACAAGTAATTTGGTTGTCTCTAATGTTAAGTTATACTTGAGTTAAGAACTAATGACTATCTTTTGTCCTTTGAGAAAGTCACGGGACTGAGTTTCACCACACTTGTGAAGAGGTGACATCCCTGAGTTATGAACCCCTCCTTACTATTCCAAGGTTTTTAGCCTTCTTCATAGCTATGGATCCAGCAGCTTTCACCATCAATGAATTCAATTATGAAATATTCAGAACAGTATCATGTGATTTGCTTTTCCACTTATCATGGTACTTCTACTGAATATCTTAAGATAGCATTTTTACAGTCTACAGTTCACAATCTTCATTTTGCAACTGCAATTTGGAGTTTTTATTTACATGTGAGGATGATAAAACGCTGTTTGACACAGCTTTCTCTGGTTACCTCAGTGAAGCCTAAAATGAATTTCCCCTGCCAGGAATGAATACCATGGGGCATGCCAAGAAAAGACATTTCTTTCTTATTTTGGCAGTGTGGGTTTAATGCATGTTATGTCTAACAGAGCATGACTCAAAGTAAAAAGTGTTAGACCTGAACTTTATTGAAAGGTTAGATGTTGATTTGAGTCTGCTTCTAAACAGAATACAAAACAAAGTCATATTTGGTCTGATGAGATTTATGCTATGGTAGGTGACCAGATGGCACAGACAGATCAAAAGAGTCTGCATTAATGCACGTATTTTTAAACATCACAGGCTAATGCTGAAGTAGTATTTAAGAGGTCTTGAAGTTTGGACTTTGTAAAAATTATTTTATCATTTTCATGTGAGTGTGGATTTACTTAAAAATTAGCCCATTTCTTCAAGGCATATGTGCACACATTGCCCTTGATCTATACAGGAGGGTTTGATTTTGTAATTAAGCGTATTTAAATTGTTTGCACTTCCAATTAGTTCTGTTCATTCTAGTGTTTTTCAAAAATAGAGATAACATAATGAACATAGCCTGCAGTTTCCATTAACATTTGACTCACTGTTCCCGATTTTTATCAAGGGAATGTACCAACATAGCAAGTTTTTTATATCTTTTATTGGATCAACCTAGAGGTGAAAGCACCACACACACAACAGAATAAAAATAAACAGCAGCTGCAACAGCAAAGGGTCACTGTGACAGACAAGATCAGTGTTATCATCACAAGTGTATGATGACTTGAGCTGGAAAGGATCTAGGGATTTCAGATAAACAGTGCTTCTCAAGTAGGTTTACTTTCTGGCTTCCTGGCACAGATATGCCAGAAGATGCATTTTGTCATTGCATTCAGATATTTTGAGTGGTTATATCCTTGCTTTGCTTTGATTTCTATTATGGGGCCTAATTAAGCAGGTGATTATATGTGTTCAAAAGAAGTCTATCATCTCAGCTGATGAGCTATGATATATCACCTCAATAATGTCATAGCTTCACTTTGTTCCAAACCAAAATGTGTCATTGCTGTGATTTTTGGAAGAACAACATTAGTTCCTTAGCGTTTAGCTGCTAATCTAGCACCAGCCGGCGCCACTCCAGCTGAGAACAGCCAGCTCTGAGGACCAGAGCTCTGAGCACAGAAACTGGTGCACTGATAGGATTAGCTGTTCAGGGGAGTGTGGCAGCAGCCCCACAGCTCAAACCCACTGTGTCAGCTAAGAGGAAGGCCTTGTAGATAGGAGCTGGCTGAATTTCATTGGTCATTATAATAAAAAAGTAAACGTTACAGATTATACTCTCTGCCCTTGTTAAATGGCAACAAAAATCTATCCCATCTCTCTGTGTGGTGTCTTGTATTAATGAGGCTTCATGCATAGAAATTTCCATGAGTGGTGACCTCCAAGTATCTTTGAAATAATTAATAAGGTGCTTAGAGGGATAGATTTGCATATGCATGAAAGATCATTTATGGTTATTTAGTTACTATGCAGGGCAAAGAATGTTATAGCGTTACCTCAAAGCAGGAATTGCATACAAATATACAGTGTATTACCCCATTTAAATACATACTGTTCCTATGAACACAGTTTCATTTTTAAAATAGCATTACAGCTTTATGTGTCTTGGTTCCCTGGGTAAAATAGGCTTCCACAGATCTTTGGTTGAAGAAAAGTTGGTGACGCCAAGAAAGGACAAGGTTTTACACTGCTGTAGGCACTTTACAAAAATGTCTTTGCATCACTTTATTTCTTATGAATAATCATATGCATGATATATTTTAAAGGAATCCGGATAAAAGATGCAGTTCTCCTGATGACTATAAACCACTATTGTATCTGGAAGTAATCTGATTTTACCAAATAGATATATAAATAAATAAATAGATTTACCCTAGTTTGTATATGGAACTGCTAATAAAAAGGACTAAAGCTTTAAAGTATAATAAATTGCCTCAAGAACCATGTTCTATTCAAAGAAAGCTTCTAGGGTTAGATTAAATTTTTTATCCACATTACATGTTATTTGTACAATAACAGTGCATCAATGCAGTCATGAATCTCTGAATCATCTTTCAAAATCGTAGTACCCCTGAAGAAAAGGGGAGAATAAACAGGTAGCTTAGGCAAAGTTTGCAAGTAAAAGGGAGGAGGAAAACTGCGTTTGATTTGATCACACCAGATAGTATGTTTGAATCGTTTCTGTTGCAGACAAAAGCTCTATTAAATTTCAGGGGGGGTGTGCCAGGTATTAAAAATGAAGGTCAGTTTTCTATGAACAGAACCTTCTAAAGAATGTAATGAAGAAACAGGTATCATTTAGTGGGTCCTAAAATGGAACAGTGCACCAGTTGGTACAAGAAACAAGTTGCCTGGTGTGAAGCTTCAATATATCAACAGTTTCTGAAATCTGTGTTCCCCAATAATTCTGCTTAAAAACATTTAGGAAATACCTTAGGAAATCAGAAAATGCAGGAAATGGCAGTAATTAGTAGAGGAATAAAATAAAAGGAATTGAAAGCACACATATTTGCAGCTTTAGGATTTTCTTCAAAATTCTCTTTAAGTTTAGTATTTAGGGGTTGTTAAATTCTTGGCAGCTATAAACATTTCATATTTTTTTGTTGGTATGAAATATCTGAGTGTACAGAAGCACACTTTGATGGAGAAGGGAACTAAAAGCATATAGATAAACGAGATTTTTACTCTCAAGGATTAATGGAAATTGCAGAAGTTTCATGAAGTAGTTTCCTGAAGAATTTTGTATGGTCTTCTGCATTCTCCTCTCACTGTGGTCATAAAATAAACATGAACTAACAGAGTATCAAGTGGTTTTTTGTGTTCCTTTGCTGGCACAAGCTCATGAGACTAGCTCAAAGGACATGGTTAAAAGTCACAGCAGCTCCTTCATTTCCATTTGCAGTGTTGACTGAAGTTCAAGCAGTGACATCTGAGGTTTGCTCCCTCAAGTGCTTGCACCGTTTCTGTATCAGCAGATACCCACCTCCCTATCTAAAAAGCCTCCAAGTCTATAGAACAAGCAGAGCTTGATCCCGTGGTATATTTGAAGCAGGCATTGGATTTTTCTCTGGAAACAACTACAATGTAATACTTAGAGAAAACTGAGTGGCCGTAATTAAATTCAGCATAGAATGTCTTCCCATAGGTGTTTTTCTCCCTTATCTCTCACTAGTTCTTCTATTGCAATATATTTCATTTGTAAATTACATAGGGATGACAGTGCACATAAGCTTAATCTGGTTAGCAATAATGAAGGACAAAAGATAATGAAAAATTCTTCCTTAGAAATTAATTGCCTTTAAGAGGAACTAGAAATGAACTTTCAAAGCAGACTTCTTGTCCTATAAAATAAGATGGCCAGTGTCAACATAAAATAAACATGCTGGAGCAGTAGCAAAAGTGTGTGCAGAGGGGTCTATCTGTCTTTCGTTATTTCTATGTCCAGCTGAAGTGGAGGTGAATTTTTGTCTCAGCTGGAATCAGTGAAAGCTGTGACTTTGTCTTTGGAAATGAAAAGTGTTTGTTCTGACTGAAAGCACTTCTGCTCATACTGGTTCATCTTACAGTGATCACTTGATGTGGGTATATGGTTGAAAAGTCACTTTTAAGCTGCCACCTGATTGAGAAAAATCATCACATACATGAAATGTACAAGTAATGGAGTTTTATTACTTTAGCATTATTTACACCTAACTGCTTGAATGGATTTTTAATTCAAGCTATTTTCTAATTCATCTTATGAAAGTACTGCTATAGCAAGTACAATGATTTTGACTGTATCTCCTTGAAGTCTCTCTTCTCCAGAAAAAATGTAATTTTTGAGAAAGAAAGGTCATTTGTGTTCATTCATGGATGCACATTAACTTTGAACCAGGACCACATTCCGTTGTCCCTGGATGGTGCTCTAAGTCCTGAACGGCCTTGCTCCATTCTCCCATTCTAGTCCATGGGCAGTTAATATTAATGAGGAAGTCTCTGGGTGAAAAATCAGAATGATTGAGATAAATAGAAGGAAGGAATAATATTCAGAAAATAGGGGAAAGAAGAGTCATGAAGGGAAGGAACTGGGAGAGAGGCCGAAGAAGCTGTGAATTAAGGAGAAGTGTAAGTTACTGTTCAGTGCGTGAAAGAAAAAATATCTAAAGAGGGAGGGTAGGCAAAATAAGTAAATAATGACTCCAGCTTCTCTCACTTCCTTGCAAGACTGGGAATTTAGCTTTGCATGACAGTAGTTAGGTAGTTTATATGTGGACTCTTCTTCCACAGACTGGAGACACCTGAGTTTGCCCTAAAAATGTCCAACAGACTGAAGAAGATGTTGATCTTTACAGCTGGAATGTGCTCGAGGTGTTTATCTTACACTTGTGCAGCATGAGGGGAAGCTGACCTTTCATGCTTGGATAATTAGAGATTTCCTAATGGATCAGATTTTATGTAAGCAGAGGGTTTCTTTCAGTATAGCGCCATCTCTGAGGTGGGCTGTGCAAGTGTCAGCCTTTATAAGAAATCACTGCTGTCTGCTAACTCATATACTCCATAAATAACCTGCTGGGACCAACTGTGGCACATTCAGCATGTGTTTAGTCTCTGAAACCTAGTGATTAATATTCCCTCAGTCACTTTCTGAGCCTTGGTCTCCCACATGGCAGAATGTAGAGCTGCTGCCATATCACAGAACCAGCTAAGGACATTCCCCTTCAACAAGGAGTTGGCTTTAATTAAATTTCTGTGTCTGGGAAGTGAAAATCTAATTTTCTTTTTGACATTTTCTATATTACTACTTAGACAAAATTATGAAAATAATTAATCCCTGTGAAGCAGACATCAGCATTATAAGGGGTACAAAAATATTGCATATAAATAATAGTACTAATCACCAATCTGTTATAATTTATTGATTCAAGTTCTTATTAAAACTCCTCAATCAGATTTGTTCTTGGTATAGCAGATGTGTCAAATGATTGCACAATGTAGGTGCAAGTGAAGGTTATAAAAAGTAACATGGTTCAAGCTGCATTTCAATAAATTTCTGCTCCCCAGAAATGTATTTTAAGATAACAAATAAATAGGGGGGTAAAGAAGATAAGGTGTGCAAGTTAGGAAAGAGATTTTCATTCCATATCCAGGTCAAATAGAGTCCAATATATTGGTGAATGAAACTGGTCGTGGATGAAAGGTTTGTATGCAATAATAATATTCCCATTCTGGTCCATGGGGAATCCATGTTCACATGAAAAAAAGCCATCATGTCACCTACTGTCATTTGGTAGCCTTGTGTCCTTCCCTTCTTATAGGCATGGAAATTATAATTAACTATAATTAACTATTGCATATAGAGACTTGCCACCATATGATGACTGAGTAGGCTTATTTGGAAATAAGTCTAAATTATTTAAGGTAGAAAATATATGTGGTTAAGCAGATGGGGAGTTTTAATATGTTCTTGTAAAAGACTTATTTAGAGGCTTACACTTTGCTCTTTTTGCTTTGATGCTTGATAAATTTGGACTAGTTAGAAATGTTTGTGTTTCATTTTCCAGTTTTAAAACCAGTGTAGCCTCATTATTTCAATGACATTAACAAGAAAATAAGGTCTGCCAGAACAATTTAATATCCCTATATTTACTGCAACATTTTATGTTTTGACCTTTAAATATCTGTAAGGAAGTTAACACTGGAGTTTGCAGAGTTTAGGTGGCAGAATAAGGGACACCTTCGAAAAAGGGACGTTCCTAGTACACGATTCAGTCTGATTCATAGACAAGGCAGGGAATAAAAGGCAGATGAAATACAGTTGGTTGAGAATGACAGCAGAACTTATATTTTGCTTATACATTGTTTAAATAGCTTTAAAATGAGGGTGAATGAGGTTCTCTTATAAGACTTTCCCATTTCTGAAATGCTTATGAAAGTGAAATTTTGCCAGACCTTTGCTAGTCATATCCTTCACTAACAATTTGAATTCGGACAATGTTCACACGTTCTCCTTCAATACTTTAATGTACCTTGCTTACTGCAAATGCTCATGGATAAATTTTAACAGTAAATAATAACTTGTATTACAACACCATTCATAAGATTGTGTAATATGTGAAATGTTAAGCCTTAGGTTCCTTTGAACAGGCTTAGACTGAAGCACTAAGATGCATCCTATAACCTATTTATTTGTAACAGAGCTCAGAATGCTATGAAACAATTATATTTGAAACTGATACTGTCTATCAGCATCCTAGTGTGCGTGCAGTCACCCACTATCTGCCTGTCAGTACCTGTTTTCTTTTCTTCTCTGTTCCCCTTTGCCCTAGATGTCTCTTTTTAAACCTCATAAAAAATGAGACACTGCTATAAAAGCAATGACCTGGCAAAGTGAGCAGTTCTTGCCACTTGGTGCACACCTCAGCTACTCCATCTTCAGCTTTGTGCTTCACACTACATGAGACACCAGTGCTTCAGGAATGTTTTTACTGTTAGGATTTCACAGAAATAGCCAAAATATCCAGGGCAGAATTTTATTGCATTAACACAAAATTGTAAATCTGGATAAATTCTCACCCTTATTTGAGGTATTTGGTTGTGACAATGAATTTATATATATATATATATGTAAAACACAAATAGCTTAGTTGATGGTGTTAAAAAACAGACAAATGAAACAACTTGGAAATATAGTGAGAAAGGTACGCACAATAGAAGTCTCCTGCTTAGTTGTTTGATTTCTTTCTCTATTTGTTCATTGGTTTTATTTTTCTCCAAGAATAAAGCTATCCTGACTACATTACTTCTTTTCATGATTTATTTATTTTTTCCCTTTCTGAGAAGTAGTATATTTTCTATTCTGTCCTTCACTGCCATTCCCTTTGCTGTCTGCCCATCTCTGTTGCCTTATTTGCTGATCCCTAAATATTGCTGGCATGCCCGCTGATCCTTTTCCATCTTTTTCTCTTGTTCTTCATTTCTCCTTTTGTCTTTCTTTTCTCTCCCTCACCTTGTCATGCCTTGCCGTTTCCTCCTGCCCTCTTTTTTTCTAGTTGAGATTCCAGTCACTCTTTATCTCTTCTGTAAGGACCACAAAGCAGTAAGGCCTCTGGGCAGATAAAAGTGTAAAGAAAACTGACTCCAGAGGTGGACTAATGAAAAGGGGTCACTTCTGAGGGTCAGTTTTATTGTCTGTGATCACTAGGAAAAGGGCATTTGGTATTGTCCCTTGGCTGCATAGGTGAACCAGCTAGTTCTTATTGCCTGACCTTTTTCTTTCCTGCCTGGTGAGCAGGAATATTCACATTCACTTGTTGCATGCCTGGCACTATGACTGTGTGTCCCCTAGAGAGAGGCAGTGGGGGTAGTTACAAGTTAAGGCTGAAATGCTGCGATACCTTGGCCCAAGACAGCTGCTTGGCAAAGAAAATTCTGTGTCAAATGGAGCAGGGGGGCACAAAGGCTTGCTTTGCTTTTTGACAAACACATGATGTTTCCTTCATTATCCTTACCAGGTAGAAAAGAGTTAAGAAGAGCGTGGGGATTTTTTCTCTCTCTGTTTCTGTAGCCATGCATGCACATAAATGCACACAGGCACAGCCTTCAGCAGAATTTGTGGCTCTTAAAACACCAACTAAAATACCAAAAAGTCCTTTTGTTTGCTTGCTACTGTGTTTGTAATATGCAATTCCAGGTACAAAGGAAGCTCAGCTTGTCTGTTAAATAGGTTGCCTGGCACAGTCAGATTTTGCTTTTCATGATCCATTGCCCCAAGTAATATCCTCTGTTGATACCACTGCTGGAGGAAGGCTGAAAATTATAGAGGCGTTTTTGGTAATAACTGCTAGCAGGGAGACAGTATTTACCACAGATTCTGCAATGAGACTCTCAGGTAAATAATAAGCATTTTACAAAAACAACCTAATTACGTATTTAATCGCTTGGAGCCGTTCCAGTCACTTGGGAAAATAATGTGTGTTTTGTAAATCTGCCTAATCATTTATTTGGGAAGGAAGTCATTCTAGCCTCTGGGGTAAGTAGTGTGACATTTTTTCCTTTCTATACAGATCTATTATGCTTAAGAGTGTCTGTATTAAAAAAAAAAAAAAAAAAAAAAACACCAAAAAAACACACTTCACCATCCCAAAATACCAAACCAAAAGAATGCAGAAATGAATTATTAGCAAATGCAGTGGTTTGTCTACTTTTCTATCCAGTGCACTAGGCTTTCTATAAAGGCTTAAAACTTTATTTTACTTTAGCATTCTGCAGTCTTCTACTCTCAGTGGGAAGATGAGCAGTGAACTGCAAGCAGCTGTATTTTTATATGGAATGCTGTATGAATAGGGAGTTTTGAGGCACTAATGAATCAAACTAAATCAAGTCATCAGTTAGTAAAATCTAGACTACGTTTCAGGTCTGAAACAGTATAGCGTCTTTACACTGGACATGATGGTTTTCTCTTATGATGGTATGAATAAGAAATTACGTATTTTGAGCATAACTAGTTACTAGCAAGAGAGCTGAATGTCTAATATATGTCAGAATTAAAATAAGTTTGTTTTTTTTTTTTTACAGTGTATGTCTAGTCTACAGGGAGTTATTCATTCTACTAGTATATGTTCTTCCTTCCCTCAATTTGTGCCTTTTTACTTTGGGTTTTTCCTTAATAAGAATTTATAGACTAGTTTCCATAGACTATCATGGAAACTGTCCTGTTTCTTTCTTTTACTTCTCAATTTACTTGTTGCGACTTGATATTTGCTGTGCATTTTTAAGTGTTACAGAAGTCCACTTGAGAAATTAGTTTTTATTTTTCTAAAAAGTTAGAAATAATTTTTGTTCAGGAAATACTTCAAGGCAGAAGTACTTATAAATGGTATATTTACCCTATTTAATGATAAGTAGAATTTTCCTAATAAAAAAATCTAGTCAAGAGGAATTACCTGAAGAATCAATTTCTTGACATTGCATTTTCTTAAAAAGTAAATGATGGTTTACTACTAAAAATGCAAAATACTATCAGCATTTAAAATATTTTCATTATCAAAACAAATGTAGACTGTTTTTCAATAAAAAAATCTTAGTATATTGTTTTGGAAAACTGGTCACAGCCGCTCTATCTCTCCCAACTTCATCAGGATTTATGGGGGTGTTATATGAAACCCTTTTCCCATCACAGAAGCAACATCAAAAGCTGAGGACAAAACAGTCACATTGTGCCTATAATTAAATGTTTCCTCTAAAGGGCCAAGCCTCTTCTGTTCAGTTGGACGTCTTCCACAATAAATAAGAGGAAGAAATTCTAACAGAGATTTCTTATGTAATGCTGTCCCCATTTCGGTTTCATCCTAGGGTAACCTTGAACTCCCCCATCTTTTAGTCATTTCTCTTCTTGCAGGTAACCTGCAGTTCACTCCTTTGTTCCCCTCTTTTCAGAAAATTCTGGGGTTTCTGCTGCTTGTGTTAGGCTGTTCACCAATGAAAGGAATATTGCTCATCTGCACAGGAACATGCATAATTAGCACATGCTTAACCTGGTTGGTTGGTATTCAAATGCTTATGTTTATGCATGGACCTGCACACTTTCCCAGATAAAGGAATTTTCATGCATCAACCTCATTGCTAGATAGCATCAATGTCATCAAGATGGGCTGATTCAGGGAACTGCTTTATTATTTCTAAGTAAACCAGTTTTCCTTGCCTTTTTACATAGCATATTTGGAAATACATCCTAACCTGAAAAACACACTGTTTCAAAACACGTTGTATTCGAAAGTTATTTCAGCCCCTCATGCATTGTATGACTATTCAAATACACAGAAAAACAAAACAGTGAATTTCAAGTGCTGGATGAAGCTCATGAAAACATTTTCGCTCTTTTGTTCCCTTGCTTTTAATGCTAAGTCTCAGTTAAGCAGCATTCTGTAATAGATTCCACACTCAAGTGAGAAAATAACGCTCAGTTCATCTATATTATTCTAAGTTTGTTTACAAAATAGTAGGCATTCACAGCACTTGTGTAATTGAAAGAATATACGGCATGGTGGATAGATTTCGCACTCTAACTACAGACTGAAGCAGTCCAATGCTGAGATTTGGTCCAGATGGCAAGGTCCAACCTTAGAGCATATGAAAGGTTGTTTAACTTGTGCTTTCACTTTAGCCATACTGAAGCTGAAATTTGGGAAGGGAACAGTGTTCCTCTAGTATGGGATACCTCTATTCTGGGTTTGTTCTCTAGATGCCATGTAAGTTGTGTAAGTGATGCCATTCAGCAGACTGTGACCACGCAATTCAGGACAGCCCCTGCCCCTCTTGAGCTGGGAGAGTTTCCTGACTTTACCATGATCCTCCTGCAGCTGCTATGTGTATGTTAAGATCACTTTCTGTGTCTCTCACAAAGCAGCCAAAAGCAGTTGATAATCAATTCGTACAGACTGAAAGTAGGATAGCCGTAGTGATATTACATAGAATGTAATGAGATTTCTACTCATACTTTTGGTATTCCGGAAATCAGGACTGATGTGCAACCAAGATTTCTCTCAAAGATGATTACTGCTTTAACTATGGTAATGAAAAGTACCGTGTAATTATTATTATCTCATAGGTTAAATAACTGAAAGCAACATTAAGTTGCGACTGAGAGTCACAGTTTGTTTGTACTAGGAATCTTTGCAGTCCTGTTAGAACAGTGTTCTAAAGTGTAAGTTATTATCCTGCAATTACCAGAGTTACATATTTTTAAAATGGCAGATTTTTGATGGACGACTCCCAGTGAAACTAATGGGAGTTCAGGATGGATTTTGGTGTTTGAGAATATAAACTAAAAATATTCATGGTTTAAGATTCCAAGGTTTAAAAAAATAAACATTTGAATCTTGAAATTGAAAAGTATCTAGGATGGGGGAAACTGTTTGGTTTTAAACCTAACATTGAAGTTCCTCATAGTCAATTCATCCCAGTAACACAATTCTCCCAAATTCAGAAAGTTGAGGATTCATGGGCACATAACATATGTGTGTAGGAAGGTTCCTGGTCATTTAAACAGAGACCAGAAAACAAAGGATATTTCTTAGATAAATGTCTTATCGTAGGTACTATTGAAAAATATGGATTTATGCCAACAATAGAGACAAAATGAGATTAAATTCTAGTCCTTAGAATTCAAAAGCACAGAAGAGTCTTCTTATGAATGACAATTCAGTATTTTGGAGAGTTGTTATATATAAAATGTTCTCTAGACCATATGTTGTGATATATCCAAGGAACCTGGAAATATGGTCCTCTGTCTTTTCGAGTTTCTCACAGTTCTGGTATGATGACATTCTTTTTTAATTCACTCTCTGCTCTATTTTGAGAGGCAGTTGTACATCTGAAATTAAGGCATAGTACTAACAATATGACACATGCAGTATGGTATTGTTTGCAGCCAGAAAGTGGTTGTTAATGCACTGGAAAAATTTGGAAGAGATAACTCTGAAATCTTGGCTTGCTTCAGCCTCCTACTTACAAACTGCTGATCTGGCAGCATGTAGACATAGACTTACACTCAGAAATTTGGGCAAATCCAAGCAGAATTTAATGCAATGATTTGCACTTGCAAAGAGTAGTCGTGATTTAACTCGCTCTGAATATTTATAAAATTAACTGAAAGCACTAAAGTTACTTAAGTACTAAAGTTACGTTTCTGATCCCTGTCTGTTAAGTTGCATATGTGTGCAGATATGTATACATATCTGTGTTTCACTTTCACTTTATGTCATCTTAACTTCACTATGATAAAAAAATTATTTGGGGAAGATAATGCAATTCAATTGCACAAGTACATCTTTATTTAGATTTATGTTACGTTTTTAAGTTGTTACATCAAGGTACATACATTATTTAGCTTTATCAGGTAAGTTTTACTTTATTGACTAAATCTTTCTCTGGCCATTCTTTCTATATAAATCAATTAACTTTTCTGAATTTTTCAATCCACTGGTGAATAGCTTTACGTTGTAGCTCAAATCCAATCACTCTATGTTGAATACCTCTACTTAATAATAAAATTATCACAGCTGAAAGAAAAATATGTTTACAGTCAAACTGATTGCTTTTAAGGATAAATTATTACAGTACTTATCTATGTTTAACCATGTATTATTGAAAGAAAATTCTCTTAGGCACATATTGTAAGCTTTTAAATTCTGTCACGTGAGACTTTCTCCTTATTCTAAAAGTCCTTCTCTATGCCTTTTAAATGGCTAGAGAAATGTACCTTTTCAATGTAAATATATTACTTTGCCTATTAGGCTTAGAACAGTTTTTTTTTCTTGCCCTTGGAGAAACGAGATCTTCCAGGCTTTTTGAGACAATCATCACTCGGAAACTGTCCTTCTGTAACAATCTTAACTCATTTTGTTGAAGTCAGAGATGAAAAATTACTGCCAAAATGCTTGTTTCCATTTCCATGCATGCAAACTACAACTCTGGCATTTGTTTATGTTTTTTATAACAGGTGTTGATAGCCTATATGTAGAAGGACAAATTTAAAGTCAGGTTGTGCAGTGAGCTTCCTGTGTGCTGCTCCCGAATACCACTGTACACAATTTCCCGTGTGTGCCTGCTCAGTCAGCCCAGCCCCTGAAAAGGTCACTTTTTGTGTTTGTGTGTCACATTGTGTAAAGCATTCAGTATTCCTCTGACCATTTATAAGTTGTGTGCTGTTATAGCCACTTTAATCAACCCTCCTGCTCTTGTCTTTAATCAACCATCCTGCTCTTTTAAGTGGGGATGGGTTTACAATTCCACACCTCTGAGGAATATCAAGTTGGACAGTTTTAAGCATAACTTACAGAAGAAACATTTTTCCTTTTTCACATTTTTGTCTTCTCAGAATGTGCACAAGCAGTAGTAAAAGTTAGGTTTGTTGAAGAGCAGATCTGGGCACAGTTCAGTGCTAGAGCTCTGCTAATTATAGATATCTTGCAAATCTAACGAGTAAAAATGGATTATTCTCCTAGGGAAGAATCCTTGATTTCCATTGGCTCTTAGCTCACAGCAGACTTTAAGATTATGACACTTTTTTTATGTTGGAAATCTGCTTTGCATAATTTGAGAGGTTTTTTTAAAAAATTATACTGTTTCTCTCCCTCAGGGCCCTCTACAGTTGGAGTCAGTACTAAGGGAGCCTGCTTCTACAGGCAGATGGATATGAAAAATAATACTAATAAAATTTGTAAAACTCTTTTAAACATTTTTATAGGAATATATTTGTAAAATATATATAGAATACAGGATGAATGATGGCATTTTATGGCTTAATATTGCTCAGTTAGGATGACTTGCATAGCTCCCTCATGATTTTGCCACTGGTTTTTTTATTCATTGCAAAGTAAAGCTATGCATTTTATCTAAACATAAATATCTGTATGTGTAAGGGACCACTATACATATATATTCAAACAGAAGACATATATGTGTATGCTCACACATGCACATAAGTACATATAGAAAGGTATAGCTTTTGGGTTAGAAGTCAAGAAATGTCAGAAATTGTCATACTGCTCTTGCTACTTCATTTAATGAAGTCGTATGTTCCTTTAAGATATTTCTCCACAACTCCAGCTGACTAATAAGAAACTATAAACATTTAACAACCTAATGTGAAGTATGCGTACTCTGCAAGTGGGTCAGTTGTGGTTAGGAGTTTCTGCCTCTGTTTTTCATTAATTTTTTTAAGATTTATTCTTATATTATTTCCCCTACTGTGGAATATTGTGTTCTTTTTTTTCTATTTGTTGTTTTGTTCATTCATTCCACATTTTATTTTTTTTTTAAATTACCATAATGTGGTAGAATGTAGTGTAAAACTCACGTAGGTATAGGAAGGCAAATGAATGTGAGAATAGATATGAAGAGAAATAACCAAACATAAAGGAAAGATGGAAATGGTGTGTAGCCAGTAGGAGTAGTTACAGAAGTAAAAAAAGAGACTGTTGGCTTCAGGAAGAAGGCATGGAATTGGCAGTAGCTCCTTCCTCCATTACTCTTCAGAGGGTCACAATGGTGTGATTCAGTGTGGTTACTCCACCCTGGGGAAAGTTGCAGTGTAGCTGATATTTTCCTTCTCTCCACTTTTGGCCTTCAGGGTTAAATCCAGAGAGATCTTCAAGCCAATATAACTACTCTGAGAAACTGCAGGAGACTTTCAGACAGCTGTTGTTTTGTTGCAATTGCTTCTTCCTTTGTTAGAATGGCTGTTTTCTCAAGCCACCTCCTTAGTTTTACTCCATAGCTGCCCATTTACTCATTTTGCATACTCTGTTAATTCACCTTTTTCTTACCTGGCCATTCACTTTCCTTCCTTCTTTTTATCTTACCTCTTCTTAATGACATGTCCCAAGTCCTAAAACAATATTTAGAGAATAAATAAAGGAATAAATGATATTTGACACTAGGGCCACCTTAACTGTATGTGATGTTTATGTCTCATCACTTTTTCAGATATGTATCAACCTTAGTCAGAACCTAAGAAGGTAACTTAAAGCAAGGGTTTGTTTGCCAGTCCATCTCAGTGGGAGTTTTAATGGTTCTTACTACTGTAAGCTTAAATCCACAAAAGAAATGAAAAGAACAGTTAAAGGAAAGTTTTAAGGGGAAAAAAGATGTGTTTTATAGGACTGTAGTAAACCTTCTGAAAGACTGATATTCAGTGATAAGAATACTAAAGTATGTATAGGGAGATGAACCAAACAGTGCATAGGATTGCAAGACTTAAAGATGACTGGATGAGTCACTAAACACAGGTGAAAACCAGAAGCAAAACTGCAATGCCATTAGATATTGTAGGGATTACATTTGTGATAAATATAAGCACAAGAAAAAGTTGGTAGAAAATTATTCTGTCATCTAGTTCTGCTGGCTAGTGAGAATCTATATGGCTATTAAGCTCTGAATGGTTAGCATCTTGGAATCCCTGCTGAAGGACACAAAGAGATCACAGTTATTAGAAGTGAAATGGGACACAATGGCTCTATTAGAAGCCCCATTTCTAATAGTCCTTTCCTGCTCTCTGAAGCGGTCAGCACGGCATCTGTCTGTTTCTTCACTGTAAGTGGCTGATTTTCTCTGCAAATAATGCAATCAACTACATTACTGATAATGCTTATAAAATCCTTGGTGACTGGGAAAGAACTTTTGTTACCTCAGATGTCAGTTCCAGGGGAAAATAACATAGAAATATAACAAATCCGGTTATATATGGTGTTACAGCACCCAGAATGGAGCTAAGGCTTATGAAACTGTTAGTTTTGTGACTCAAAACTCAGTTTTATATGCCAAAAAGAAAATCTGTTAGAAGTTTGGATGTCTGGCTTAGTTATAAAATAAGACACTTGTGAATAGTGATCTAGCTGGGAGAAAGAACATTAGTGATAGATGGAAGCATCAATGAAATCTGTAGTCTATTGGGAAAGACATATTGATTTCAAAAAATGTGGTTAAAAGTGATTCTTGAGCATTTTGGTTTTGTGGGCCCATGTGTTTCAGTCCAACAGCATAGACCATTAATGAAATTTTAATCAAATGTACTTCAGGTTTCCTCTGAAATCACTTTAAAACTTGCATTTACATGTTAGATGTGAGGTCAGACCTATAGACTTCAGAGCATAAACCGAAAATGGAATTACTTTTGTTACTTTGTCACTTTTTTTTTTTTTTAATACAGAAATTTTATTGTGTCTGGTTGCTTTACAGGATTTATGATGCACTTTATAGGAATTGTAATTTACTTGGCTTTTTAAATATGACTTCATAATCAGAGTTGCTTAGTGGAAATCTGGTGCTAAAACTCGTTTCCTGATGAAGCAAACGTGATGTAAGTGTACATTCAGATCTGTAAGTCATCAGGTGCTGGCGAAATGCAAGCGGAACTGCAAACCAACAAACAGTTCAGAGCTCCAAAAGTATGGCTGCTTACTCTACTGAAACATCCTTGATGAAAAGCTGCTCTAGCTCATAAGAGGAAATGTGCTTGTGGGAAAAAAAATAGAGATAGATAAAGTTAGTCAGCCTCAAAAGAGTCTGTGCTGGTATATCTAGCATTGACTAGATCATCTTACACACACCCTCAAATCCCTTGGTCTCATTACTTGACATCCTTTCTGTGCACCTTCAGATCTTCCCAGTTCAGCTTGCAGTGTTTCCTCCCAAGTTTACTGGAATACCTAAATGACAGGTATTCTTTCAGTTCTTCAGTTTTAACATATCTCCCCTCATTATCTCTCTGCCACGCCTTTGTATTTTTACTTCTCACCTTTAGTCAGCTGAGATCTCCTAATGTCCTCAGTTCAGTGACACTCTCTTTCCACTCTAGTTCCCTCCTATGTAGCTGTCTTTATTCTTACTATGTACCCTCCTTTTATTCTTACTGGGCCATGTCCTCTCCATTCCTGACTGAACTTCACCAGTTTCCTTTTCTGCCTTCTTTTCCAGACTCTCACTGTTTTATTGGTTTGGCAGCATGAGGTGTCTAATTTGCTTTCCATCCCCTCTTTTTAACTCCATTGGCCAGCTTTACCTTTCACTGTGTTCCTTGGTCTTATTATGCCTCTTCACTGCTTTTATCACCTCCCACCTCCACTCCAATTATAAACACTGAATAGAGAAGCAGTTGGCAGTCAGCTCTGTGACTGCTAATGTCCTTTGAATGAGTCAGAACCTATAGAGTGAATGAAACACAGCCCAGTTTCATTTGATCAGGCTGTCTCTTTTTTTAAATGCATGGTTCCCAATCATAATTCCTGGTGTCACCATTTGCAGTGGTTTTCTGGGTGAGTAAAGCCCTTTACACTGCTTTATTGGCACAGATACTGCCATCTGTGTATTTCACGGTTTGTGTGGGGTTTTCTTTGGAAGGGGAAAAGGGGGTTGCAGTGAGGGGCATGTTATCTTCTGTTTGTTTTCTCTCTTTTATTTTAATTTCCATTCCTAATTTTCATTATTCTTTTTGTAATGTCCTTTTTTTAAAGCTTTGCTCACCTCTAAGGCAAGAACTTTTGAAGATGGGTTCTGTTCTTGACACGGCAGTAGAAGGTAGTCAGGCTTGGTGTTGCAGTGGCTTCTCTCAACCATAGAGTGGTTTCTCTTGGATTTGTGACTCCTGCTCAATTGGCTGTGGTATCTTAAGAACATACAAGCACTGACTGAAAAACCTCTCACAACAGAGTCATTTTAAGGTCGTTTATCTTTGTGGATTCTCTGCCATCTATACATCTAATGCACTATGAGTTCTTATATCCACCTTTCCCTTAGACACTTACAAGGTGCCTTTCCTCTGTCCATCTGCTTATTTTTGCAGGACTTGTGATAATTTTAATTTGTACCCCTCTGCAAAATCATTCAATGTGTTAAAAAACTGTGTGAATTGTGGTATGAGAAGGTGAGGGAAGAGACTGTCATGTGTTCCCGGTAAGATAATTTTAAAAAAGTCCAGCTCCTGAGGCATAATGTCAAATGTGCCCTACATATCTTAGCTGCAGCTCAGGTTTTTTTCTGTACTGCCATTCTGATGATGCAGGGAAAGGCAATTGTGTTACTTTCCCGATGACTTATGTTAGTAGTAATTACATATATGATGTTACTAGATTCTCGACATCCTGCATTATGACAGTTGTGATTGACTTATTGATGGCTTCATTAATTCAGTCCAGAGGACAGAAGCTTAAATATGACTCTTTAAGATTTTCACATATAGGCTAGACAGTCTGAAAGATGTCTTAATGTCTAATTTACAGTTCTTTGAAATCACGAGCTTTTCTGAACTTATTAGTTTCAACAGTTATTAGGAAATAAAAGTCAATTAGCACTTCCAGTATACACCATGAAAATATATTTCCCCAAGGTGTAAATGTGTTACTCTGTAAAACTGCTAGCCAGTTATGTCCTGTCAGTGCCCAGGATGTGAAAGCTGTGGATACATCTAAATAATGAGAAAATCAGTTTACACTTCACATACTTCAAGAAATCAATAAACAAAACTGCCCAGAATCCGTTGGAAAGCTGTGAGATATGCTATGCTGTTAAACTTTTGCATGCACATGTTGAGTGGATGAAAGGAGTGACTTTCAGTGAATATATTACTGTTTTCTAACCTTCCTAAAGTGAGATATTTATTCCCTAGAGAGGAGAAAATACATACTTGACTGGGGTTCCTAACTGGGCCAGAGAAGGTTGGTTGTTAGCATTAGCCTTCCAACCATCCCATCCTTCTCTTGTGGCCTTATGTGTTAGAGGAGACACATGTGCTTTGAGCCTGGTTCTTGCTTTCAAGCAGTTTCATCATTCCTTCTGTCTTCTTCCTTTTGTCCTTATCCTCTCCCTTGGTCCTTTGGCCATTCTTTTTATATCAAATGAAGAGAAATAAGCTTTTCAGAATAAGTCCTTTGGTAAGAGATGGCAACTCAGCAGCTTTCTGTCTTTGCATTTAACTCCTTGCTTTAATGATTGGAAAGACCTTTGATTATCTGAAAGGAAACAGTCATTCATGGTAAATTTCTCTCTCTTTTTTATTTTTTCCAAATTCTGCCTGGGAGAATATTGTCTCCTCAATTCATGGAAAAACAGACACACGTGGATTTTTATATCTTGGCAGCACCACAGCAATCCCATTAGAATGACCTGCAGAAGGTAACAAGGTCTTAATTAATGTTGAGTTAAAAATGGCAAAATGAACTTGCTTTAATTGGGTCAGAATCATAAGAGCCAGGATTTAACTTCTGCAGAGATGAGTCACCATCATGAACTAATGCAACTAGCGATTGTTATTTTGTTGTCACAAATCGAAAGATATACAGAGGCAGGCAGGACAATACGTTAAAAGGTCATGTACTCAGAATCAGAGGAACAAAAAAAAAGTTTGCTGTGATTAAAAAAAGGAGCTGAAAAATATTAGTGAAAGTTTATCTAGAGCGTTTTTATGTTTTTTCTTTTAAAAGAATTTGTATATATTTTCAAAGAAGCTTATGATGTTTGTGCATCTTTGTTATTTGCTTAAGTGAAATAATAGCTATAGAAACATGCTTTTTTAGATACATGTGCCTAGACAGTTAGAATTGTGCTTTTTTAAATCAAAAAATTAAGTATTACATGCTTTTCAGACTTATGTAAGCTTTTTTATTCATCCTGACATACAGAGCTGAGAGGTGTATTTTACTGACAGGGGAGGATAAAGAAGATTAAATGCAATATTATCATTCTTACAATGAAGGTGATCTAACCTTGCTGTATACTTAGCTAAGAAAGGTGAATTTCACCTTTATACAGTCTTGTGGAAGACTGTTCCTATAGCATTGCGGAAGACTGTGTTTCTTGGATTGAATATTAGCCATCGTGAGCAAATGAGTTATAGTAACTGTCATGTAAAATGTAAAATGTTAAGAAGACATTTAGAGATGGATTCTCCACTACCTTCCGCTTTGTCCAGTAATTTCCATCTGTAAGGTTGCATATCCACAGAGTTGTAAAGACGGAAGAAGGCTGGAGCTTTGTGCTAAGTTTTCCCACTCCCCTTTTCCCTCAGTACTGGTGTATGTGAATGGCTTCAGAACTGCAGAGTCATGTTTAGAATGCCCCAGCGGTATAGAAGGAAAACAGTAGGGACTCCATTTTTCTCTTCAGTTAATCAGTGTCATTTTGCAGTAGTGCTACTTAATTCAACTTCAGCTACTCCAAATTTACCCTTTATCCTAGTATAATTAAATAACATTCTGCCTCTGTATTTTGTCCATACATTTAGATGTAGTTAAAAACTAGTAATACTGAATTGCTTCTACTGAATGGGATGTCACAACAGAATAGTTCAACTGTCTTGCTGTGGTGCCAAGGGTACAGGGTTGAGCCTTGTCCTGAGCTTTTAATTTTAACATCACTCTGTCACTGGGGACTTTTGAGCTAGGAAATCAAAGGTTTCTGCACACATCAGCCACATCATTTTATCGTGTGCT
The DNA here is from genome assembly GCA_035584735.1 of Pseudotriccus pelzelni. Classification (NCBI taxonomy): domain Eukaryota; kingdom Metazoa; phylum Chordata; class Aves; order Passeriformes; family Tyrannidae; genus Pseudotriccus; species Pseudotriccus pelzelni. The sequence continues at coordinate 33,001,155 of JAWMRA010000113.1, forward strand.
ATCATAAAAAATGACCTAATATTTTTTTTACCAGTGATAGACCAATGGTCAAATGGCCTTTTGTTGTATGAAGCACTTTGTGCACAAAATTGAGAAGTATTTTATTGGTAAATATTGATGTATTTATTGGTAAATAAAAGTATTATTTATACAGAAAAAGTGAGAAATATTTTGCATTGAATAGTTGATCAAGATTTTTACAAATTCCATAAAAATCTTAACAATTGAGTCATTTTTATTCATATAAACATCATGACGTAGTATAGCTAGTGTCCGCTCACCAGCTGCTGAATCCCTATTAAGATATTTCTCCCACCTTTTAACTACACTTGTCATTGGAGATTTCCACCAAATTCCATTAAATTCTGGTACTCTGCGCAGTAAATAGCCATGAAAGCACCATGCTTCTTAGCACAAATCCTCAATCCCCTGCTAACACCTTATATTACAACTGTCTAATTACCATGTTCTGCAGTAACCTTGTGGGACTTCCATAGGTAATTAGAACTCCAGAGCGTTTCTGCAATAATCCGGTAAGGACCTCTTAACGAGAAAGAATTATGTGGTACTAATATTTTTGCACCCACGTGTTCTTCACAGTTAATTGTTTCAATTAATATTTGGCATCGGTAAAGAAATTCATAAAAGTTCATAAACTGAGACAATTCTTAGGAAAGTTTTAAGGTGAATGACTTGTAGTTCTGGTCACTTAAAGATGCAGGGCACTTTAGAAAAAATGAAACTCCTAGTACATCAGGCTATTGCAAAAGCAGACTTTTATATTACTGCTAGGAGAGATACCTTAACTTGTCCTTTCATCCCTTTAAGACCACATTATTTGGGTAAATTCTTTTTTCTTTCCTTGGACATTCCACCAAGTAGTTGTAGATGAAGCGTACTGCATGTCTTAAAACACATGGTGAGCTTGCTCCAATACTGTTCTACAGACAAGTCTTTGATGACAGAGAATAGTAGAGAGAGCTTTTGAGATGTTTCCTTCTTTCTGGATGTCTTTATTTCACTTCAGTCTCCCCATTCCTTTGCTTTTCCTTTGAGAGTTAAGGATTCCACATACTATACAGCTACAAAGGGCCTATGTATGCTGCACACACTGCATACAATGGCAGTGTGTCCTTCAAACCTTGTATCTAAGTACTTCTTACTGTCTTTACTAATTATTCTGATTCTTCACCCCTGTACAGTCAGTTTCAGGCCAATGGTATTTTTGTACAGTTATGACAGTGTAAAATCTGTGCAAGAAAGAGAATTATTCAATCACTAATGAAGTACACAGGGATGTAGAAAATAGCTTTGATCCCAAAAGCATGTGTCGCTCCTCCCTGCTTCTTGCTCCCCTCAACCAAGGGGATCCTCCTCGACTTTGGAGTGACCTCAGACACATCCAGTTACTCCGACACCAGGATAGAAGCAGCAGTCCAAGGGAGACCAACAAGAGAGAGTGGTCATGTCAGGGGCGTGATGAGGGTAGGTGCATTTCTTCCCATTGTGGCCCCGACTGGTTTCCTTTCCACACTGCCCTTTTCACATTGTCAAGTATATGTTCTATTGGGAACAGAAAGACCTAATGCTTTCCAAATTTGTGTGTCTCATCACAGGTACCAACCTATGTCATTACTTAGTTATTGGTAGGGTAATGACTACCGTGTATTACTTCACTATCAGTAAGATAATGACTATATTTTATGATTATCTAGCCATACCCTTGAAGGCTTAAAATGCCTCAGATTTTTGTTCACTGTTGTTTTCTGCTTTCTGTATTGCATAATTGTAATTTTTGTTTAACTGTAATATGTTGTAAAATAAGGTCTGGAAGGAGTCATTGGACAGGTTGATTAGAAGTTCACTTATTTTTCTTGCATTAAAAGGGCAGAAGAACAAATGCCATACCAATTTATCATCATATGTAACCTTTGATTAAACCATTTTTTACTATATCAGTGTGAGTGGCTTTTGGCTTCAGAGTAGATTACTGAAATTAAGAACTTTAACAAAAAATAAAGAGTCATTTGTTTAGATGATTATTAAATTAAAAAGTCCAATCTGGAAGTCACCTTAATTAAATGTAAAAATTGAATCCACTGAACCTCTGTGCATTTTCAGATCAGAGCATGATGCTTCCCTAAAATATCATAAATTGCCCCTATTCTGCCAGTTAGTTCAGCTGTTCTGCAGCCAAGATTGTAAGTTAGACTTGATTAAAATAAAATGAGTTTTTTCTTAGAATGTGGTCCATGAACCCTAGTCAATACAATCTTTCCTTAATGGCCTTCTATCTATTATTGAGTTAGGAATTTAATTTATGTTGCAAAGTTCCAAAGAGAATGCATTATAACAACCTCAAAACTGTAAGAATAATAGATTTATATTTATGTGGTATCTCGTTGTTTCCACAGCTTTAAGAAGGTAGTATATTTTCCCCTTGATACATCTAAGAGGGTAAAAGAGCTAGTACATAGGTGAGGAGGTGCGTGCAAGTGGAGAACCACATGTAGTTTTGCCATATCAGTAGTCACCATTTAAAATTCTCAGTACACTTTCAGAAAGGTAGTACAAAACGTTCTCAGAGAGAAAATATATCACCGAAAGAATCTCTCTGTGTGGACGAAAATTTGAATAATGTTCATACAAATCACTGTTCTTAGTGAATGGGCTGTGGTTTCTGTTTCTTACTGAACAAAAGAAAATTTACTGGCTGCCACACAGCACAGTGTCGGTAAAATTCAGATTTAGTAGTGTCAGCATCAAAGGTAGCAGAATTTACATGTTTCCACAGGGTAGTGTTTTGACACAGCTGTTGTATATTTTTACAACCTAAAGCAAGGCCACAGTCACTGTTGCTGTATTGCTGAATAAGTTCTTCTGCATCAGGTGTGTGGTTTTTTTCCTTTTGTTTCTTTTTTAATTTTTAATTTTTTTTATTTATAGCCTTTGGGGATAAAACATTCCCATAAAATACTTAATCTTTTTTTTTCCCCAAAAACAAATCTTTGAAAGATAAAAAAATCTGATTCTAGGCCGGCAAGGTTTATAAGTATTCTCTGAACTTCCAGGTAATCTTACCTGAAGATACCTGCTTTTCTTTTATACATGTACAGCTTATTTCCCTATGACATGGAATGAAGATTTTCACAACAAATAGCAAAGCAGTGCTTCTTGCCATAGCAAAAATGAATGTATGCCTTATGGACACAAAAGGATTTTGTTTGTCCGTGTGGGTTCTCACTTCTTTGGAACTGAACTTTGAAATTTCCTCATTTTCTTGGAGCTCTGTTTAACAGTAAACAGAGACTATGTACATGTCATTTCTTAAAGTTGGGGGTGGGGTGGTAGGGTGCTGGTGAATAGACACACACCACTGATCCCTTTCATGGATCCATACTAATTATGATGGTCCGGGGCAGCCCATACATATAACCCATGCCAGCTTGGTCACAAGCGTAAACAGTAGTCTTCATAGGACCAGAAAAAGGGTAGATAAATGCTCATTTCTTCCCAGGGAAGGCAAACCTCCCTGGCTGTATTGACACTCTGCAATGAAGAAAGTCTGTAGAGTCTCCGTTTTGGATGCAATCCAGTGTTTTTGCAAGGGCTAAATGAAGTACTCTATAGACCCAGCTTTGTACAATTTGCTGAGCTCAATGAACTCTTTTCTCTTCTCCTTTCCTCCTCATACTTCTTTGTTACTTTTAACAATATGTAGTAGAAAAATTGGCACTTACTCAATGAAATCTCTGTTAAGCTTACACCAAAAGGAAGATTTTTTTTTTTTTGTGAATTTGCGCTTCCAAGAAGATGTCACCATTTTCAAACGAGCTGGTGAGACTCTGAGTTAATGCTTTTTGAATAGCTTGAATAAAAGGTTGCCCCTGAGTCTGTAAAACAGAAGCAGTGAGGCACAGTACCTCCTGGAGTTCCCTTTGGCCAGTTTGTCTTTGCTCTGCCCTTAACTTGGGTCTTTGTCTGTTGAGCACAGTCTTGAGCAAAGTAGTCCTCAGTACAGCTTAGAAATATCAATGGAATATGGGCTCTGACTGATTTATTCTTCCTCCCTTTTTGTTTGTCTACATCAAAACAGAGTTGGCTCACAATATTTCTTTGCTCCGCCATTGCTTTTCTTCAGGGCTTATTCATTTAAGCTTCAGGAGGAAAATGCCACATTTACTTCCCTTTTTTTTTCTGTCTTTTTTTTCTTTTTTTTCTGTTATTGCTGTACGTTTCTGCTGCTTTTAACATGCCATTTCTATCACAATTTTACATAGCCACCAGAGCAAACCTTGGCTGTAATATGTAAAAAGCTATTCAAAGTATAATTAATGAAGCAAAGCAAAGTGACTGACATGTGACATTTGTTCTCCTGAAGATTAAATGGACATTGTGAAGACATACAGATGAGATTGTAAGAGAAACAAAGAAAGGAAAAAATGTAGATAGGATTTTGCGGGTTTTGTATGTGTGCTAAATGGAGATCTTCAGCTATGTGCAACAAGGCCTTTCCTTTCTGTTTAACTTTCCCCCTACTCCAGTCTGTGAAGTATAAATGGATGCATTTTCCTTGCTAGAATTAATAAGGAACATGGATGTCCAGTGGCTATGATCTTCATTAAAGTTATGGAAACATTTTTGTGTAGAAATAACAAAGTTATCGTGCTATCACTTGTATTGTGCCATTGGTATTGGAATGAAATCTGTCATTTTAAAACCCCTTTGATGCTAATAAGGAGGTATTTCCAGAGCACCATTATAGACAACACTCATGGTCCTTTTCTCAGAGAAACATTAACCACCAGAGATGAGCTGAGAATCTCCTCAATCCTTTTTTGCTCCCACTATTGTGAAATTAAAATATAACAACCGTCCATATGCAATACTCTTGGCAAACTCCCTTCATGGCTAATAAAAGCTAGGAAAAGAAAAGAGATCACAATAACAAGTGATCATATCAACGTACTTTCCGAGGACAATGTATCTTTTCCCAAAAAAGTAGGCTTGAAATACCAAAACAAAATAATTAAAAGAATAATTTTGCATAAGTAATTCTATATTTTCTTAAGATCCTCAACAGGATGATGTTCCATCAGTTCTGTCTAAATACGTACTTCTGTTACTTCCTTTTGTTAATAAGTAGAGTTGCCATAACAACTTCATGTGAATTTCATGTGGCTTATATAGAATATTATTTTTAGAACTAATTAGAACTTTGGTTGCTTAAAACCAGAAAAAAAATATTTCTATGATGACAGCAGTTTTGCCTTCAGGTCTTTTTCTTGAAAAGAGAGTCCAATGTTTCTTTTCCCTTCAATAAACTGAAGAAATGAAAGTGTTAAAAAAAAAAAAAGTCAAAAAATTAATTCCCAAACTACAGTTGAAATAAGCAATCATATTTCAAAATTAAAAAATCATCTCCACAGCCTTTGAAAGGTCTGAACATTCTGTTTTGTTGCAGTGAATCAAAAACAGTGAATGGAGAAGTTAGGTTGTTGTTCTCAATTATTGCCATATGAGTAGGTCACAATATTACTATACTATCCACCTAGCACAAACCAGCCAGCTTGTTGTGTGCTTCAGCAAACAGTCTGTAAGTGGAACAGATATTGAGAACCCCTTGAAGTATTCAAGGAAATGAGAGTATTATGGCATAGGATACAGACTGTAGGTGAATTTGATGCAGTGCTTTTGATTTAGATTTGGAAAAGAAATAATAAAGTGCTTTTGAAACCAAGATTATTTGCTATGTGTCCTAGATTTATACATCCTAAGATAATTTAGCACTTTCTCATATCCTTAAAATGAGACAAAAAAAAAAAGGGGGTGAAGTAGGTGCTTTAGTTTTGTACAGTTATTAGTTTTGTATAATTATTAACTTCGTTATAATTTTAATTTTAATTTTGGTTTTGAGGATAAACATTCTAGTATACTATATCAGTCTCCATCATATATAACAGTTGTCACGGCTTTGAATATTTATGGTTCAGGATTTGTTTCCAAGTTCATAATAATTGGGCCGCTGTGCTCTAGCAGGAAATGCATCAGAGGCTTGTCTTTGATCTTCTGATAACTGTCCAAGTGAAAAGTTTGGTAGTTGGTTGTCAGAAAGTATATATACCAACTCAAATATCCCCTTCAATATTTTCCCATGAAAACGAATATGTTGCTTAGTTTTTGTCATAGCTGACAGTAAATATGAACTGTGCTAAGTTCACACTGGTTTCTTTGGGTTTTTTTATTTAATGTTTAATAGTTCTATATAAACTCCTGTTTTACTTGCTTAATGCATTAGTATTGTTTTTATCTACTTAATGTTGATATCTTCACTACCTTTGTTTTTGTCTTGTCTTCTGCTACTTGTCTTTTAGATACCATTTTCCTTTTGCAAAGTAAGAAATGGGATCTGTTTTCTCAGGTTTTATTTTTATTTGACTTCTAAGTAGTGCATGCCATAATGGAACAAAATGAATGCTAAAACCCAGTTTGTAATTTCTCACAAGGAATGCATTTTGTCTTTTTAAAATAGGAAAAAAATTAATCTCTATCTTTGTGGTGTGTCACACCATTGATTTTTCAAAGCAAATCCCATTGAAATCAACTGAGAGTGCTGCATATAAATCCATGCCACTCTATCCTTTATTTACAGATTTTAGGTAAAGGGAAAAAACCACTGGAAATCTCAGTACAACACTATCAAGGTTTTTAGGATTTATTTTTTTTCCAAAGTTCCTCCCCTTTTATGATTCCATCAAATGCCAGAAGAAGATGTTTATCTAGTCATGTAAACCAGCCGTGGAAAGTAGATAAATTTAATAAATTGAAGAGCTTACAACATCATTCAAGCGATTAAATAGATTCTGCACCACCTCTTCCCTTCTCCATATCCCCACTCCACATTATTCTTATCTGCGGGATTAGATTCCCTATTAGGTTTTCTGATAAGAGTTTTCATGCGTTCTCAGACTCTCAATCCTCAGGGCACAAGGGCAAAGTATTGTATCTACGGGTTCACATATTATATCACATACTAAATCAAGAAGAGGGTTCAGGTTGCAGTAAAGATTGAGCACGAGTAAACCTTTAAGAAGCAAGGCATGGAATTTCATTCTAAACTCTGTGTCACGTTTAGATATTGAACCATGTGCACTGCAGTGTGCTAAAAACACCACTTGTTGAGTATAAATCAGTTCCTTATCTATGACAACAAACCAGACCATGTTTTCAGTAAAATTAGCACATAGAACAGTCATGTGAGATCCCGAGTAAACATAAGATACACTGAATAAAATGATTTCTTAATGTAGTTACAAATAGTGTTTTAGTTGTGGATTTCAGTGTTTTTTGTTGGTTTGTGGGGTTTTGTTGTTTCTGATTTTGTTTGTTTGTTTGTTTGTTTTGGGTTCTTCCCCCTTACCACCCACTGATGGGCAGAATTTTCCATATGAGCACTGGAATCTGTTGCAGCTCTTTAGGTCACCTATTGTGTTCATTGCAGTCAAAGGCCTAAGGTCAGTCCTTAAAGATAAAAGATCTCCTCACAGCCTAGAGATCTCATCTGTGACCAGGGGTCAGCTTATAGGTGAGCGGTGGATATTTGATTTAGAGAAAAATGGGTGGAAATTTCCAGTTTTGTACAAACATAATCCCTAAATAAACCAGAAGCCATCAGAGGGTGACCAATATAAGCATATGAGAAACAGTTTATGCTTTCTTTTTGTAGGATTGAATATTCAAAGATACACACATTTGTATGCACATGTATTTTCATACTCATTTTCCCCCATATATGTTATGTCTATATGATTTTGTACGTCGCCAGTATGAATAAGTCACAAATAGTGCTATTTTCTGCCATTTTGAATACAGGGCATGTGATCACTAATAAGTAGAGTTCTCCAGCTGAGCTCTTGATACTGATGCAAGCTACTGAGGTCACCATCTTGGTGATCTTACTCACTCACCTATTTGTTTGGGTCCATTAGCTACAAAAAAGCTTTCCCTTCATTTCTGCGTAAAATCTAAGATTCTGCACCATCCATGGATTTCAAACAGTAACTTGTTCTTGTTGGAAGATAGTAGTTTGATCCAGCCAATATTTCTACAGAAATTTAACTCATGGCTCAGAAATGAAAGCATTTAATTTTGTTTTTAGGGTGATTAAGTTGCTATGAGGTCACTGCTGCCATAACTTTAAAGGAAGGGTACAAGTTATCTATAGGTTAGACCACATTAGTTCCAGTGATTTTTATATCCACAGTGAATTAGCTAATATATCTTTCTTCATTTCAAAAGGGCAATGATAACTTTATCACAATAGTGTATCATGACAGTGTAAGCCAGGGAAATAAGGTTGATTTGTATCCTTTACGTGTTATGGGTTGTATTACTTTTGTGACATGCTCTTTAACAGTAAGAATTGATCCTTAAGTTAAACCAAATAATAATAATTTTCTACCAGAAAAAAATATTTCTCCCCAGATGAAATTTACATTCTAAGTTGTAACCTGAAGCTGTGTTTTGGCTTCTGCATGTCAGCTTATACAGATTTGTCAGCAGAGATTTTGCAAAGTGCAACTAATGCCAAATTTTTGTGCCAGAAATTTACAGTATAAAAGTATTGTGAATGTCTGTTTTTCAGAATCCAATATATATCCAATCCTTCATATAAATATACTGAAGATATTTCAGGTAGCACATGACTTCTTAGCATCACAAGCAACAGCTATACAGCATCTGTGTTATAAGTGTTTCCTTACATACTGAGTTTAAGATAACTCTCTTTGCACTCATAATCAAATGGAAAGAGTGTAGGTTCTTATATAAACATTTAAACAGAAGATCATCAGTCCACCAGAACTGTGAATAATGAGAAAATAAAATGAAAAACTTCATCAGCATTCAAATTTTTTGTATGAGAGCAAAAATACTTGGAAAATTGAAAATTCATTTAGGATAGCAGTTGAGGAATAATATATAATGAAATTGGACTTTCCTGGAAATTGTATTTCACAACTCGTTTTTTATTGTCTCAGTTGAGTATGGTCATGTTTACTCACTAAACACTTGCTTCTCCACTTCTGTTTAAGGCTAGGAAATGAGAAGATGTTTGAAAGGAAAAATGAGTAAGTAAAGCAGATTTGTAGGTCAGTGTTCTGTTTGCACTGGATAAGAATCTAAGTGATTTCTTACCTTAGTTGCTGCACAATTTTTTTTACTTGAAAACACCCCAGGTTCTCCAAACCTAAAATTCTGCCTGTTTAATGGAGTGAATTCCTTCCTATAGTTATAATTTTAAAGGTTTCTTATAAAACAAAACTTTGCTTTTTGAATGGAAAGTTTTAGGTTCAGGGAATAGGGAGCAGTATGGGTTTTGTCATCTTGTGATGGCTGACTTTACCAGAGGGTAAGACGGACATGCGTGGTAGCATCCACAGCTCTGAATCTGTGCCATCGTAACTCATAAATGCTGTCATTCAGGTCTTCCTGGCAGCACGCAGTAATGAAAAACGTCCAAGAAGTTATAGTTGGAAGAGCTTCTTCTCAGAATTCTGCAGCAGGCTATCTAAAATGGATCATTTCCAAGAGGATTAGAGATTAATATGACTTTTCCTTTTACTCTTACACTGATGAGATGTCTCATTATGCTCAGTCCTTTCTAATACATGGGCCATAATGCAAGGTTTAATTTATTTATTCTGTAGGTGATTTCCATTTCCTTCTATTTACCCTTCAGGCGAGGTAGCTGACTACACAGCAGCCCCTGCTGTTTGGAAGGGACATGAATGGATGTCTGAAACTTAGTTTATTTGGCATAAGAAGTTGAGTCAGTCAGGGCAGCTCCAACATGGCTTGATAAAAGAGAAGTAAATGATAGTAAGGTATTGCTATGGTTCCATAGGATTAATTTCACTGGGACTTTGAATAGTATTTTTTTATCAGATTATGATTTTGCAATTTTTTTCCCAATCATTAGCACCCCAGATTCTAATTCTGGAATTAGAAAAAGACTTTGATTTATACATTCATATATTCTGTTGAATGTACTGGATCTGTAAGTATGTTTTTAACTGTTATATAGAATGTTTAAAACATTGCAAGGCTTCACAACTTTAATAGCACAGGGCTTTTTAAATACAAAGAGTTTAGTTATTAAAGTGTAAAAAAGGATATCATTAGCAGGATGTCTTTTCTGTGAGCAAAACAGTCCTAGGACATACACAGAGCAAATATTGTTGCATCAGGTTAGATTATACCATGTGGATTATATATTTGGTTTTATTTAATTTAGAGGGGGGATTGGTCACTGTCCTTATAAGGTCCGATAAGGCAGGTCCAATTCACTGCTTTAATATTAAAGTTGCTTTTTAAATCCCTAGATAAATACTGAAACACTTTCTGCATACTAAGCTACTTGAAATTACTTCTTTATTCAAAAGGAACAGCCTCAAACAATCCTTTAAGGTTCATTTATTTTTTATAAAATTAATAGCAATTTTTGCTTCTTAGTAGCACTAGTCAAGTTACTCATATTTGCAGGGAACAGAGATTTCTTCTGCACAGCTAGTCAGTTTTTCCCTTTCCTTTTCAAAGTCACTAACACTTTTGAAGTGTTCTAGATATTGCAATGTACTGATTTTAGAAAATGATTGAGTATTTAATAGAGCCCATTTAATTCACTTGAAAAGATTCATTAGCTTTAACTTTTTCTGTTCCATGGATACGGTATAATCGTGCTGCAAAATACATCAAACTCTCTCTGTTCATTTTTTACCCTGCCACCATATATGTCAGTTGAAACAGAGAGAAAGTAGCCCAATTCCTGTTTCCTTTTAAACACATTTATAAACCAGTTTGGTATGTGTCCATTCGGGAACTTCTGTTTGACGGTTTATGGCAGTTTGTCAAGGAGTCCATAAGCTTCAGCCTCATCAAATATGAAAAATCACAGCTTTCTATGGCAAAACCTCCCGTGATTATCTATTGACTAGGTTCATTATCTCTTTTAATGTTTCATTACATTAGTAGCGTTCTTTTCCCTGGTGGCACGTTTCAGTCCTGATGATGCTAGTTATTCTGTATCTAATTAACAAAAAGTTGTTCATCTGGTAAAAAAAAAGCAGCAGACATTTTATTAATATTCTCCTTAGTAAACTGTCCTAAATAATTAATGCAAATAGACTTCCAGGGTTGTGCATTTTGATGAGAAGTTACTCTCAAAGATGAATTATTTGTTTTAGGATATTTTCCCTGCTAATCCATCGGTTTTTGTGTTGATTCATGTAAATCTGGTTTTGCCTTAGTCTGTTGAGGAGGAGGGAAGCACTAAATTTAAGTTTTTGAACAATTGAATGCCAACAAAAAACAGCAGAAAGCTAGATTGAGTTAAAACTCTTCTGCAAAGCTGTAAGGCATTGAGTTTGCATGTGTAATAGAACATGAATCTGCAGTGCTGGGAATTCTCACGACAAGAACAGTTTCCTTACATTACTGTAATATTTGAGTTCCAACTTTATGTTTGCTTAAAGGAAACTCAGTGCAAACACAGAATAAAGGACTGTGAAGATTTACAAAAGAGATCACGTTTCCCCCCTTTTAAGCAATCTTTTGGGAGGAGAGGAGGAAAAAAGAGTGCATTTTTGTGGGATGATGCATTCCATCTTTTCATCCATATAGTTTGTGGAATTGTTCCAGCTTCCCTGGCATTGAACAAAAGCTCACAGTAATACACTTGTGCAGCTCTCGGGTCTGAGAAGAAAATGAACCCTGCTGATGCCAGCACCCTATCAAGCAACATATCCTGCAAGCTCAACATTGCACATTCAGTTTGCTTCCTTCCTGGGCATTCAGGCGCAAGTGAAGTCAAAAGAAATCCCACCAGTTGAGTCCAAACTGTTCTAAAAGGCTTAATATAAATTCCTTGATGCTTATGCTGTGATTCAGTTGAACTCTGGGAATTTATATGTGTATCTGCTAACATTTTTTTTCCTTCTTAAACTGAAGGTGGGGACACAGGGTTATATCCATTTGCCTGTATTCAGTTCTCATCTCATTTGGGTTTTTTTTGGTTGCAGAAAGGCTTGTAGAAAGAGGGTTATTTCATGCGCTTTGAGTTTTCTTTTTAGTAAGCCAGTACACATGGCTTGGTGTCTTATAATATCAGATGCAGTGCTAGTAGAGGAGCTGATTTTACAAGACACCTGCCTTCATATTTGAGGGCAAGATCAAGACCTTGCTAGAAGGCTGAGGACAGAAGCTCACTGCTTATTCATGGTGCTGTATCCAAGTGTGAACAGGAGCTAGAAGTTTAGCCTCTTTTATACCAGAGGCTATGCCCTATATACCAATCCCATCCTGTCAAACTACTGGAGTCCATTTCTAAATAAATTGATGACAGTTGTTTTGAAGAGGTCACACTTAAAACTTCTTTTCACAAGTTACATATGCATATACATACAGTCTCTATTTAGAAATGTAAACACACAGAATATCCTTTAACTAATAATGGTATTGTACCACATATCAACTGTTTCACGTGTCAGCAAAACATGTGCCTGTGTCACATAGGTGCCAGTGTTGATGAAATTTGTTTATTTAAAATTATTTCTGTAGAAAGGCCAAAGCTATTGAAAGTATTGCAGGCAGGCTTCACTTTGGAGGCATTTTGCTTCTTAATGTATGAGCTTTTTACCATTAATGATGGTAAAGGCAACCTCACATGTCTCTAAGTATGAAAATCTTTCATTTAGTGTCCCCTACTGGTGATTTTTACAGTGACAGAAAGTTGAAGCAGAGTCTTTGAGTCAACATGTGTTTGTGTTCTCATGTTGTTTTCTTGCACAAAAAAAGAATTAGGACAAAATGGGACAGTGTATTTCAAATCTTTACCTATTCCTGAGTAAATCTGAGTAAATTTTTATCCCAGTGGAAGATGGAAGTCTGTGGAAACCTTAGCTGTGGTGGAGTAGAAAAGTAGTAGTTTAGATTGAATCTAAATACATCCTCTGTCTTACTGAACAGCACTTTTTTTTTTTTTCTCCCCCCCAACTCCCTCTACTTTCTTTGAGAAATGCCATCCCCTTTCTTTTGCACTCATATTTTCAAAAAACAATAGACAATTGATTTCTCTGGTTGGTGCCATTATCTGAGATGCATGAAATTCTATTTTTCTTCTAGGACAAAACTAAGCAAAAGTAACTGTAGTCTGTCTTTTGTAAGTTAAATTGGTAAGTGATGAATAGCTGCAATAAGGAAAAAAAATCATCTCTTCTGTTAAAGAAAATGTGAACATCTGCCTTTCCTCACTCTAAGTCACAAAATGTGACCTATGAAAGTGTTCCAATCTGGAAGAAAGTTAGCCATTGTTTCAGTTGTAAGGTGCAAAAGTAAGTCTTGCAGAAATCAGGTTCATTGATTTATATTCTGTAAAGTAAATATGTAGAACCTTTTTCAATTACCAAAGGTTTAATGTGTTGAACATTGTAAGCTGTAGCACTATATTCTGTGTCACTGTCGCTATGCAAGTGTGTGAAAAAAATCAAAGTTCATGTACTGAAAATCCTTTCTCATATGATATTTTCGTTGATCACAACAGTAGTTTTTTCTGCTAGGAAAAAACTTAGGACTTTAGGACCTGCATTTAATTCAGCAGGCATCCAGAAAACATATGTGTTATAGTGGTTCTTAATCTGACCATAATTGAGTTCTGGATCCTTTTTTGACCTAACATCTTTTCATTTTGGAAACTCCTCTTTTCCCTCAGCCATAATACTCCTGGTTAACAGGTGCAGCATGCTTTGGGTGTAGGAGAAACAGCTCCTGGATCCACCATAAGCACACTCTCTCCTGTTCTCCAACAGTGGGTGCAGCCCTTGTTGGGAAGGGTGAAGGATCAGCAGTTGCCTCAGCAAGGGTTGGGTGGCAAAGATGAAGGGCTTTTTTCTTTGCTCCGCTCCCTCCCTCCATTTCCCTTCATTGAAATAAGAAAATAGGTCCCCAGTTTAGTGGGAACTGAAACTGGCCAGGCAGCGCTGTGAGCTTTGTGTGCTTGGTGGCTGCCCGCCATTTCCCAGACCATCAGCAGCCCTCTCTTACTGTTTTCCCTGGCTTCATAAAGAGAACATTGTGTCTCTTGGAAGCTCTGGCTCATACCCTGCCCTCTATGTGAGAAAAGGAAATGCTCCCTCTGTTCATGACTTAGCAACGGTTGGCAAAAATGATGTCATATCCATGGTAGCAAAAAGACAAAAAGAGAGAGAGAGAGACTGCTTTTTTAGAGAGATTTTACACACCACACTGTTCCATGAAGGGCTGCACAAAGAACAGGCATTGTAATGCTCCATTTAGAACAGAATACCAGCCTATTCTTTTCAAACTGGAAAGAAATGGGTTTTATTTATGGCTGTGTTTGAGACTTTCATTTAGTAACACTATAGCATGGAATATATGGGATTATTTCTCTCTAGGTTTGATCACTGTTTGCTACAGCCCCTCTATTAGAAGTACATGTAATAGCATGTGCTCCCTTATTCTCTTTCTTTATTGCTACTAAGTATGGGTTCATATTAAGTAAAAGAATAATGAAAATTGTGCATGAAATGTTACAGACAACCACACAACTGCAGTATTTTAGTTTTGTGATCCTTCTGTATTTTAATAATATGGTGTTACTAAGACATTGATATGGACGTCAGTGAACCGAGCATCAAAATGTAGGCTTTTCTTGGCCTATAGTTTTGTCTCTTTGTTTAGATATGCTACGTAATATCAGTGCTCATGTATAGTTAACAGTTTTTGGAGTAAGCCTGTCCAGGAAGTGTATGTGCATCTATGTATGTGTTCAAGACTGAAGGGGAAAGAGAGGGAGAACCTGGAAAGTTGGGATGTCCTGTTATAAAGCAAATGACCCTAACCTCTGGTTGAGATTTGAGCAAATTCTAAAGACCAAATTAAGGCACCTCCCTAGTGTTGTGGGGAGTGATGCTGTATGATCTTCAGTGGCTATTTATTAAAACTGACAGATTTATGATGAAAGACAATGCACTGAATCTTACACTCCATCTCCATTTAATAGGCCTTTCCCTGGAGGACAAGGGATAACCCACTTTGCTTTACAGCAAAATTTGGAAACTCACATATGTGGGCACCTGTTCTTTTATGAAGTGAACATCCTTCACTGACATGAAACACTAAGTGCCTCCCAGCATAGATTGAATCCAGAGTGCAAACTAATGCTCTGCATGCATAAAAGCCAAACCTGAAGAGAAAATAATTTTCTTTGAAATATATATGTGCCAGGTTTCCCTGCTGTCCTTGCTATCTTTTTGTTGTGTGTGCTCTCTTCACTTTTTTTTTCCTTATAGATGATGAACACTGCTGTCACTGGGGATACCAATACCATGTCCCCAGATGCAAGGTATCCAGGTTACTGACACATGTCACATGTTGTGATTGTTACTGTCAAGGTCATTTTCTCAAGTTGTTTCTAACTGTCTCTAAGAATGAAAAGTATCTCAAGAGATTGTAGTTGTTTTCCACAGACGTGCTTTTGGGAATCAAATGAGATATTGCTTTAAATTGAAATGAAAGCTTACAGTGGGCATCTCTGAAAAATGTAGTAGTAATCTACTTTAGCTGCTTGTCCAGTTTGATTTTCCCTTGTACAGTAAGGCATGACTGTTTTGCAGGTGATTCAAATATTTCTAGGACCATTTTGAGATATTTTGAGATATCTAGGACCATATTTTGAGATAGAGAAAAATTCTGTTGGATCCTGAAATAGTTGTTGCCAGCCAGTCTGGTATAGAGGGTTCTGCCTCCACAAACTCCTATAGCATTTTGTTTATTCTTTCTGCAAAACAGAATGAACCTCTGTGGAATAGATGTTGCCAGCCCTTCTTGAATCAGGTTTGAAATGATTTTTACTGCAGCTGTAAACTGATTTGGAACAGAATTTCATTCCCGTTTTCTGCCAAAATTTTGATGTCACTAATCTCTACTGACTGGAAGCACCATCATAAACATCAGCTCTGGCAGGTGTAAGGAGGCAACCTCCCAGGTACACAAGGCACTAGGAATGGGCTCCAGAGACCCTCAAGCATCAGTACAGATTAAGTTACACTATTTTTGTGTTTGCTCTGCTTAAAATGTGGGCTGCTAAATTCAGTATCACCTTTTGGATTGGAATGAATTAAAACTAGCCACAACTGCAGTTCTAAGAGTATAATGGTTTCTTTAGATATCAGAGAGAAATCGCATAGGTTGCATGTGCATCCAAAATAGGCATTTGAACTCGGTAGAGAGCTGAATGTGATCTTTCTTGTAACCATGTTAAGAATTTTTTGCTTTTCTTAAAGGAAATACTTTCTGACTTTTTGATAATTTTCCATTTTAGATAAAATTGTTTCTGTCTTCCTTAAAATTCTTTTGAGAATGTTCTGATGAATTTATGTTAGGAGCACAAGTACATCAAGGAAAAATAAACAAAGGTTCTCAAAGTCTGTTCAGTTTGTTAATTGGCTGAGTCAATAGCAGATGGACATTTCTCCCTGTTCACGTCTTTATGTGCCTAGAGCTCCTTCATCTAGATGCAAATTTAGTATCAGCCAAAAAATCTATTGCAACATGTATCTTTTCTGAAGGATTCTCTGATGATTAAAAATTTGGTTATTTTCTCAACTGCCAGATAACACGTGTTTATCTAAAGAAGGAACACAAGCTTTTTCATGTGCATTTTCTACACTTGTGAAAGAGTTCGGGATCCACAGACTTTGTGTGTGAGATACTGCAAAAATTGGGATTTTTTAGTTTGAATGATTAGACTGAAAAGAAAATTGAGGTATTTGTAATATTCAAGTATGGATTATTTACTGTAAAAAGGGAGGGAATAACCATTTCTAAAATTGCAGAAAGGAGGTATCCATTGCACAAATTTCTGATTAATTTAATTTAGAGAAGAATTATTTTCTCCTGAAAGTAAAGGTTTAATTTTTAAAGTACTAAGCAAAGTACACCAAACTGAACATGGTGCAGCTTGACCTGGATACAGTCTTTCAGATTCCAATTTTCTTAAGGGTAGGAGCTGTAATAAAAACCAGTCCCCTCCAAGAGTAACAGAAAGAGCACTTCTCATCTTTTAGCATGTTCTCAAGGTTCTGAAAGTTGTTTCTTCATGAAGATCATCTTTATATGTCTGCCTTTTCTATATGAACCTTTTAATCTAAGCAACACCTACCTTCTTTATTGAAAGGCTACTGTCATTTCTCTGAATCCTACCTTCTCTGCACCCAGGTGGAAATAATCTGTTTTCCTGAAAGAAACTGGGTCATGGAAGAACCCTGGCCACAGTGCCCTGCATTTGCAACCAAGCAGTCTGAATAGGCTGTCACATGCAGGCCTAACTCTGTAATCTGTGACTTCAGTGCACCTAGGTGTAGTGACAAAACCTGCAGTTGTGGCACAGTGTGTTTATTAACTGATTTATTTATCCTCAGGAACATGCCTGTCCTAGATCCCATGAAATGATAAAAAATGCAGCAGTAACAGAAGCAAGACTTTCCTTATACAAAATTGGACATAATTTAATAAGTTAACTTCGTATCCTATGTTAAACCAAAGCTCTTAACAGCTCTTACAGATACAGTGCTTCTGAGTCCACAGGGAAGGATATTTGAGTCAGGCAATACATTAGAATGCAATTGAGGTATGCTTCTTGGCAGTGTTGTAGATTTTTTTTTGAAGTCCACATAGCACAAGGTTGCGCCATTTAGATTTTACCGCATGTATACAGAGGCAGTCAAACAGTATCAGTCTGGTGTCAGCATACATTTGTTCTGAGACATCAGATCTTGCTGTCAGAGTTAACAAGTCCCAACCTCCTACATCTGCATTGTTGAATTCTGCTTCATCTGAACTTTTGTGTCCTCTCAAACAGACCTTCATATTTTTTCTTACCTCCTCTCTTGTCCCTGTATACCCACTGCCTTTTTATGTTTCCGCTTCTTACTGTCAAATACAACAGTAAATCTGATGCCTATTGTCTCATTTTTCCTTCTGGTCTTCTCTCCTATGATGATCATTACTTTTCTGGTGCTGTGATGAATTTCTTGCTTATTCACATTTACATCTTTACTGTCTGCTTGTGATATAGCTCACTTATTTTCTTTCATTTCAGCAAGTTCCTTGCTCTACCTTCACTTTTCCTTTCTTTGTTTTCATGATGGCTTATTACAATGGGAGTGTGTCCTAGTTTTGGTGAGGACCCAGAGGTAATTCTGTACCAGCTCACCTCATTATTGGCGGTGAGGAGAAGGCAGTCTCTGGCTCCAAAGAAGAAGGGTGTGGTTTCTGGTGTTTAAATCATGGCAGCAATGTGTGCCATTGTTCATTGTCTTGGGGTCACAGTGAGCATTTTGAATGTGAATCACCCTCTCTTTTGTATGCTTTTATTATTAATATTGTTGCTGTTCCTTCTCATTTCCTTATCTCATTGCTCTTACCAGTAAATTGTTCTTATCTGAACCCATGATCTCTCCCTTTTGTGACTCCCATTGGGAGGGGATGGGCCAGGGAGGGGAGCGCTTGTGATGTTTTTAGTGGGAGTACTAAACTGGGGAATACTATTCCTAAAACACAACAGATTGTAAACTGTGGGGGACAAGAAGCCTTTTCAAAAACTGTGAAAATGGTGTGAAGAGCTATGCTGGTAGAAATACTTTTTTTAGTAGACTGGTGTGCAAGAGTCTGTCAGGCAACACTGTATACTTACTGTTCTTTTCACTGTAATGGGTTTTGCGTTCCTGATTTGATGCAGAAGTTCTCCACAGTGTAATGAAGTATCATGATACTAGCATGAATTTGCATGCTAACATGAATGTCAGCAATTTGTACTTGGTTCTTTTTTTTTTTTTTTCATAGCTCTCTGATATAAATGTTTTCAGCAATGCTGCTGATTCCTATCGACCATCTGACTTGGCATGCATGTTCTGCCCGTCATCAGGGATGCCAAGAAAAATAATACTGAAGGAGCATGTACTATATATTGACTTTCAAGAGTGGCCCTTAAAGCTTTAAATTCAGGGGAAAAGAAGCCGACTTACCTCAAGCATTAACCACCATTCACTTCTCAATTATTTTTTTTTCAGATCTACAGTACTCTATCTTTAGGTGTATCTGTCATTTCAGTCATTGATACAGTGTCTAATTTGGCTTTGTCATTTCATATCTTTAAATGTCTTCAATAATTTTTCTGTTTGTGTGCATGATGGAACCAAGGCTCCACTTATTGCCAAGCATATCAAGATGCCAGCACATGTGTCTCTGAGTTTAGTTGAACCTGCTGTTGAGCAATTTCTTTCCTTGCAATTTGCTTACTGTGTCCAGGACCTTTGAGTTATTTTTCAGAAAGCTCACAAAATTAATGGAATTCCCTCATTTGCAGAACAGACTAACATCCAATGCTTAATGCTTACAATTCAAGTCTTGGATAAAGTATTTGTTTGAAAGAATATATTACTGATGCATTTTGGCTTGCTGCTATCACTTTCCCCAAATCAGGCCAATATTTCAAAACTGAGCTTGCCAGTATCATTGGCACTCTATTTTCCTGGCACCTGATGTCTATACTGCTAAGTACTTGATACTTTGGCTGCACTTCTAACATCTATCAAATATCTGGACCAGTAGTATAAAAACAAAAAAATAATGCTTTGTGGCGGTTATTCCAAGAACAGGAAGAGCAATATTTAATGAAATCATCTAATTACAGATATTGGTAAAATAGCTGTGGTTCCGGCTGTTGAAATCAGGAGTAGAACCTAGGTATAGCACAAAGCCTCACATCATTCATGAGAAATCATATAAGCTTAAATTAAAGCTCATAAAATGTTTAAATTTTGTTTGCGTTTGTGATTGATACACTATGACATTAAACTGAGCAGATGTAGAACTGCATATGGGAGCAATACTAGTTTCTGCCTAGACTCAGTTATTAGGTGGCTTCATGAAAAAGTAGAAATTGCTCTGGGAGACGGAGGTTGCTATTTTCAAGAAGTAAATGCTTCAGTCTTGGCATTCAGAGACAGCTCTGTGGGAAGCCAAATTCTGTAAATTTAATATCTGGAATAAGAGAAAAGCTCAAGGAGTGTTGCCAGGTGTGTTCAGCTGGCATGTCTCTGAAGTCCTTGGGTGAGATCGATATCATATGAGCACACATTCTGTTGTATTGTTTCCAGAAATTAAAAGCTATTTGCTGTGATTTAACCCCAGATGGCAAATAAGTAGCACACAGCCGCTCACTCAGTGTCCCCTGGCTTGGGGGATGGGGGAGAGAATTAGAAAGGTAAAAGTGAGTAAACTCATGGGCTGAGATAAGAACACTTTAATAACTGAAATAAAATGAACTAAAATAATAATAGTAATGATAACGATAAATTTTAAGTGAAAGGAAAATAACAAAGAGAGAGAAATAAAACCCAAGGAAGACAAGTGATGCAAATGAAAACAATTACTCACCACCAACTGACCAATGCCCAGCCAGTCCCCAAGCATCAGCCCCCTCCACCAAGCTTCTTCCAGCTGCATATGCTGAACATGATGCCGTATGGTTTGGGATGTCCCTTGGGTCAGTTGGGGCCAGCTGTCCTGTCTGTGTCCCCTCCCAACTCTTTGTGCACCTTCAACCCACTCACTTGGTGGGGTGAGAAGCAGAAAAGGCCTTGACTCTGTGTAAGCCCCATTCAGCAATAACAAAAACAACCATGTGTTATCAACACTGTTACCAGCACAAATCCAAATTGCATCTCCATACCAGCTTCTGTGAGGAAAATTAACTCCACCCCAGACAAAACCAGCACACTGTTTTAAGTGATGCCTACATTCTTTCTGGAATTCCTAGCTAGTGCTGCACAGCTGTCATTTTGGTGTTGTATCTATTAGTGTTCTGCTCTGGTTATTCTAGAGTAAATAGTTAAAATGTTAATTGACATAAATTTGTGCTGTTACAAGGTGTGTTTTAAGAGAGGTCCCTTCTCAGGCGTCTAGATGATGCTACTGAGTAAGAAATACTTGGGTAAGTAAAGTAATTATTTTTAGATGAAGGTGAAAACTGTCCTTTTCTTGAAGAGAAGGAGGCATTACTCTTTGATATCCTCTACAGCTCCCATTATTACTGACTTGGCTACAGTGTTGTTTCTGTCAGCCATTAGCTACACAGAGAAGAGGTTTTTCAGTTTACTTCACCGTTCTTTCATGCTCATACTTGTTCTGCTTTACTTTATAAGGTATTAGCCCAGGTAGTACATATATATTCAATGTACTTCTGTATTTGTATTCTCCATATCATCGGTAGAGACGTGGCAGCACTATGACTCTACTATTCTGCAATATGAAATTCTGCTATCAGTCCTAACACATGTTGGCCTGTTATTCATTATTCCTGGGACAGGGTGAGGAGGACAGGGACTTACTGCGATAAATGTGAATACTTGCGTGTACTTCACGGTGATCTGTAGACATTCAGCAAGGTGGATCCATGCCCACATTAAGGATATGGGTTTCCTTTTTGTCCTGTAAGGTTTAGGTCCTTGTAATTTTCCTCCAGGGATTCTTAACATATTCTGTTATCTCTGTGCCACGATGTATGCAGAATTGCATATTTGAACATGTTTCTTGTGACTCCATTTGTTGCAGAATAGCAAAAAAAGAAAGAAAATTTTATAGAATGAAAATGTTTGACTATGACAGGTGAGTCCCTTATGTACAGGAAAATTCAACTGATTCATTCTGCATTCATCACCCTTTTGAATGCAGTCCCTTCTAAAGCATGTGACATGAGTAAAAATATACTACATGTAAGCTATAAACCTGTTGCTATAGCTTTATCTATAATCAATGAGTGGATACCATTATATTTACTGAAGCAGAATAAGATTAGAATTAAAATTAGAGACTGGAAATATCTGTCTTGTGAAAAGGAAAGGATTAGATGACCTGATGGATCAGTACAGCACTTCTGTGTTTTTTTATTTGTTGAATTCTTGTTAGTAAACAAGAGCATGTTGAAAAAGAAACTGGAAGTACGTTGGCCTTCTTAAATTCTTCAATGCATTTATGTGCTCATGAGGCTATCAATATCAAGGGTACATCACAAATGGTATTGCTGTTATTTTATTATGCTACATAAGCTCAGTTGTTCACTCAAGCTAGATAAAAAACTAGACTCCAGCTGCATTGCCATAATGATTTTAGAGCACATAATTATGAAGTATTTTTTTCCTAATTCTGTCTCTTCTTATAGCCATCAGAAAGAACTCAGCCAAAAATGTCAGGTTTGGTTGAATTCGTATGTGCCTTGTGGCTGATCACAAATTGCTGCTTTCTTTCACAGCCACATTTCATGCATTTGAAGTAACAGTGGGGGAATACCTACTTTTTTTGTCTTGAACTTCACAGAAAGGGAGATTTATCCTGACCAAATACTTGAATAACAACAAGCTCTAAGTACTTACTTAGTAGACATGACCCAACACAGAGAGATAAATAAGGTGTAGGTTTATTTCTGATTATTAATTGGTAATAGGAAATAGTATCTTTTTCCATGTGGGTTTACTATTTTTTGTTCTTGTATGGCTTTCATTACTGCGCTCAAATTACACTCATAAAAAAGAGAAGTATTAATATTCCTACCTTCCTGATGGGCAATTTGAAGCATCAAATCTTTGGCTAGCCCAAGGTTACATAGGAAGCTGAGTAGATCTCCCAAGAAGTATTTTTGTAATTCCCAAATCTGAAATCACCATTTTATGGCCCCTGAATTATTCATTTCTCATTTTAAATAATTACTGCAGAGAATTTATGCATTTCCAAGGCTGCTACCAGGTAGAATACAACCATGTTATGGTACTGTTTCTATGAGGTCTATATAAGACTTTCTTTAAAACCTATTTCACGTGTTAAATTGATGTGTGTGTTATGGACGCACCTTTGTTGTTTCCATGTATTGCATGTGAAGTATGCACACAGAAAAAGAAATAAGGAGTACATATATCTCATCAAAGAGAGAAAAAGCGCAGCCAGACTCATGAAAAAGTAGCTTAATTGGGAAATTACAGTATTTCAACAGCAGCAGCCCAAACAAGCATGATTCCAAGGGAAATACGCCCCTCATCTCTAACACTAGAATTGCAAATCATTGCTGTGTGTTGGTAGCAATAGATGAAATGTAGTTCTGTTATTGAGTGAACACCAGTTTTACTACACAAGTTGCTAGTAAATGTTTCTCTGATATGTCAGCTAACAAAGATTGTGAAAATGTACGTGTTCAAAGTTTTTTGATCTGCTGATTTCTTACACATGGGAAGATTCAAGTTGAATTATTCAGTTAATTATGCTTAATGGTTTTAATTTACAGTTCATTAGATTTGATTTTAGAAAGTGTTTAAGGAATAGCAAAATTATTTAATATGTGTAATGCCACATTCATTGTCCTCTCTTTCTTGGCCTTGTAAAGCAAGTACAAGTGAGAAACTGCTACGTGGATAGTTATTTATGTGCATGTGGTGTAGTATAAACATCCTCCGTGTCCCAGGCAACGGGGTCTTGGACATCAGCACGATACAGGGCATACAAAGAACAAAAAGAGAGTGAATTCATCACTACACAGTATAAATATAAAACTTTCGGGATTAAAAATTAGTCCCATAGCTAAGAGCGTGGTCATGAGAGGATGCATGGGCTTGCATATATGCAATTCAAGGGACACTTACAAGACTAGAGGTTAGAAAACTCTTCAGAATGGAATGTCCAAGGCATATCAGAGGTCTTCCTGGCCTTTGCTCCTGAGGTTTCAGGGGCATTATTATAAGTAGTGAATTCCTTTTGTCGATGAAATTATTATTGTTCAAAGCATGACATTCAGGAACACCATTTTAATGTATTTGTTGCAAAAAATATTTGAAAATAACAATTCTTCTGTAGAGCAGTGGTTAGCCACCCATGTGTCCACATGCCTGAATAAGATTACAAATTTAGGAAAGTGTATACCTGTGTTCCAAACTCAGAAAAAAAATAATTGCATGAACTCCTAGGGGATTGCTTACTCTCATTTACCACTTTAGAACAGGACTAGAGGTGCTGGCTTTGTCTCAGTGTGCTATTATCTACCAGAAATTTTAACAGCAGCAAGCTATTCAAAACCAATTGTCACTGTGTGCCTGATGACTCTGCTGACTTACTGAACTCTTAGTGCCTTTAGCTGAGCAGTTGGCAGTAAAACTGCTGATGGTGACTAACCATTCCATCAGACTTTTTTTACTGTCTGGCTTAATAATTCAGCAGAATTTAGCAGTAAGGGATATAACATGGTAAAATTTGAAGAATTTCAGGTTTACTTTTTGTTCTGTGAATTGCAGTGCATCACCTGAGCTGTGGTCAGTGCCCTGCGTGTGCTCTTAGCCCATAGCAGACATTTTGTTCAACCTTTTTGAGTGTGTGCAGCACCATTCTGAATGGACCTCCTTAAATCACAGCACAGTTCTCATACCTGATGGTAACATGTCTAGTTGTACTAACTTTGTGATATATATGAAGCCTTTTACAGGGAAGGACATTTACAGTGTCAAATACTAAAGAAATTTTAAAAAAATAAATGTAAGAGGTTGTGTAAGTTCGTGGGCAGTTTTTTATTTCCTGGTAGTATGTGCAGGTGCTTACATCATACCACATGTTGTTCTGGTTGCTGGTTCAGGAAACCTGATGTAACCAACCTATTTTGAGTTTGAAAACAGAGTGGGACTGAAGCCAAAAGAATTTGGTTTCTTAAACCAAGAAAAATGAAGATCTGTGAGGGAATGTAACAGCTGCCTAGAACTGTTGCAGAGATGATAAATATTAAAGCATGAGAGGAACTAAAGAACTATGTTGACATAAAACCAAATGGGTATAAACAGTCCAAAGATCAGTTTAGGATGAAAAATATAACTTTTCTAGCTATTGAAAGCTGCTGTTCTAGATTAAGTTTTGTGAATGTTAACAGCCTTAACACTTTTATGATAAAGCATGATAAATTTCAGATACAGAATGTAAAAAGTAGTTGTCTACAGATATAAATATTCATCCTTGGTGACTTAAGAAGTGCATTTCTGTGATGTGCTTTAACTTTTATTTATATGGGTTTTTTTCTAGTTTCTGTTTTTTTCCTAGAAGTCAAAACATACAGGGAAAAGAGATTAAAATGTATGGAAGGCAATCCTGAGATTTATAAATTTGATTTTAGAAGAAGCACAGCAGCAGGTTCGCCTATATGTTTGGGATTTACTGGCAGTTATTTTAAAAGATTTTTTTTTTGTTGATAAATAAGGTTCCACCTTTAAATAAAACAATGTATCAATACTGTATCAAAATAAAAATAAACCAAATATGAGATATAATTTAAACTGTAATATGCTGGTACCAAATGAATACAATATTCAGTTATTTTTATATCCTGCATTTGATCAAATTAATGATATTTTCTCTGTTAAAAAATGGTAGTGGGATGGGACAAAGATAAAATATTTGAATCAGATTATTTGTAAGGTAGGAAAAAATTTGGTCCAAGACCTAAATTTTGTGCAGTTCATTTTTAGATAGCAGCTCTTCAGAACTATTATGCTTCAGAAGTCTGATTTTATACTGATAAATATCATATTAATATGGTGAATTTAACAATTTTAATTTGCTGTACAAAGAAATTTGCTTTCCAACATAAATCTTCAATATAGATTTTTTTTTTCAAATCAGTGGTTTAATGCAACTATTCTGTTTTATATTGGAGAGGATTAAACTATTACACATATTTAGCTCATAGTATAAAACTATTAGATCAAAATTCTCCTTACACTTATGCAATCACACTGAATTAGTAACTCAGCAGAGTAATATTTAAAGTGGTGCTCAAGGACTTTGTTGCATAAATTCCATTAATATTAATTCCTAAGCACAGTGCCAAAAATGTACCTTTAAGTGTCTGTTAGACCAGTGATTCTTATAAAGTCTGATAAGCCAATGTGATTTTGAAGTAGCAGTCTAACACAGTGCAAATGCAAAGTTATTATTTATTAATGCTTTAAGAAATCAGTCTCAGGCTTTTCATCTAGAAAATAATTGTTGCAAATATATCTTCCATTGATTTAGGAATCCCCTCTATCTATTATTTCAGAGAGTTGTTAGTTTTTTACTACCAAAGTTTAACTTTTTTGTTGATTTAACATATCTGTCTTACTCATCTCAGAACTTTTTTCTTACTTCCGTATTTCTGAATATATAGAGAAAAATGAACCAAAAAATGCTATCTGTAAGTTATTTAGCCCTCTTAAGCTATATTAAAACATCCTTGTTAATATATTGACAAGTATTTCTTTTTTGTTTCCACGTTAAACACAGTTTTGAGAAATGGACAGTGTGCCAGAATATATCCCTTTCTTGCACTCTTAGTCAAACTGTAATTAACTGTTGCACTTCAGAGCATGTTAACACAACAGCAGTAAGAGGTCTCAAAGCTCAGGGAAGGAGACCTGTTAACTACAACAGTCATAGTGTATGTACGTGAAAAAGAAGCTGATGCTACTGATTTATATAGATAATTTCCAAGGAGAAAACCTCAAGTAAATGATACTGCATAACAAAAAGAAAGGCATAAGTTCATCCTGCAACTGGACGAGTGGACGGTAGCAGTGCCTGGGGAAGAGCAGCCACCCCTTGGCCCACACCAGGGTGGTCCCCCAGCATCTCACTGCTGCAGCTGCTACAGCACTTCCCCGAGGTCCTCCCACTCTAGGGGAGAGCTTCTTGTTGAGCAGGAAGGGTGTTTTCGGAGGCTGGCTACTGGCTTTTCTTCAAAAATAGACTTTTCTATGACTTCCACACTCAAGGAGACTTTAGGGAAGGCGGCAGTGTTTCTCCATACCACAGGCTGACACCTCTGACAGAAGTGGTGTGACAAGCCTGTAAATACGCAGACTGCCTGGCACATCTGGGTCTCATCTCAAGGCTCCCTATCAAAGCATTTTGAATCTATTTTTCTGGAGATTCCCCAATAAGGTTAATCAGATTCTGCTAGACAAGTGTTACGATACATTTCTAGTCCTGTTCTAGTTCATTTTCTAATGCAAAGTT
This sequence comes from Pseudotriccus pelzelni, assembly GCA_035584735.1. Classification (NCBI taxonomy): domain Eukaryota; kingdom Metazoa; phylum Chordata; class Aves; order Passeriformes; family Tyrannidae; genus Pseudotriccus; species Pseudotriccus pelzelni. The sequence continues at coordinate 33,028,308 of JAWMRA010000113.1, forward strand.
TGCTTTCAAGTTTTCTAATATCCTCCACTTATTAAAACAACAACAACGTTGTACCTCTTTTTTGACATTATTCTTTTGAGATGGTGTTAGGTGTTACCGCTGGCACCTCTCATGTCACAGCTTTAGTAAAAAGGAACTAGCTGAGAATTTTTGCAGTCTCTTAATGTTCATACAAAAGAGGGTTTGGAGAACGGTTTTAAAAGGAGAAGGAAGCTAACTAATGTGCAAAAATGTTTCAGAAAGGAGAAACCAGAAAACTCAAGTTTGCTTTCAGACTCAAGTAATGGTCACATAGAGAAGAATAATGTTAAAAACAACTAAAAGCTATGTGTGAAAAATCTGTTTTAAATATATAATTTATAATGTTCATGAGGTTACAAATTTCATTTAAACTTTAATAATATTGAAATAAAAGGCATATGAAAGCCTTTTGACACAGTTTAGCAAGGCAACAGATCTTAATGTACTAGAAGAGCACAAAGCACATGACAAGTTTTTTTAGTTATGTGAAAGATCTCAAATATCAAATGAGGAATCAAAGTGTTAGATTATAAAAGAAACATGCTGTATAAGAAATATATTCTTGGTTGTATTTCAGTTTTATGAAACAAGCAATTGAAAAAATATAAATTGAGTAACTAAATAAATGTGAGAAAACATCAGTGATGCAGAACAATCTTGCTAAGTTAAGAAATGAAAAAGTAGGCATTTCATTAGGAAAATATATCTGGAGAATGGAACATGAATAATTTTTACAAGAAGAAGTAATCCATTCCTTAAAAGCATTTATTCTGAAAAAAATTCAATGGATCCCATTAAATAACCAGTCTGACACTGATCTCAGTGCAAGGCCACGGTGTATACAGCTAAAGTGTTCCTATGTAATCACGTGAATACTGCATGAAGAAAATGCATCACTTCCATTTTTGGCTGTGTGGTGAGAGTTTCTGTAGTGCTTCTGCGGAGTTTCTGCAGTTCTGAATTCAATGCTTGAAGAAGTTGAATGCTGTGTTAAGTTCAGTAAAGAGTCCCATAAATCAAATCAGAAGGGATAATAGATGTCACAGATAGAAATCACAAATAATTTCATGGAGTACAAAGAAAGTCTTCTTAGTGTAATTGTGAAAATCTTAATATATGACTTAGTGAGTACAGCTAAGTATTTGGGAGACAGATTTTGATATTAGAAGGTTTTCACTGTAACAGTGGTGTTGAAGACAAGAAAATTCACTATTTTTAGCAGTGAAGGCAGGTAAACAGTGGATCATATTATCAAGGGTTGTGATGGATTCATCATAGACATCTTTAACATAACAGTTGAATGTTTTCCTAGAGAATAAAATTGGTTTTGACTTGAAACAGAGTTAGTTGAATAAAGGTTTTTGGAAGTTTTTTGCTATGTACACATAGCAAGCCATGTGTACACAAATGTTCCTTCTCATTTTCAAATATATCAATCAGTTAAATATAACAATTTCCAGTTGACTCGTAGCCTTTCCACTTGAAGCATATTTTCAAAAGTTTATGCACAATATTCTAAAATATTTTTTCTGCATTTTCTGCTGGAAAAAAATAATGTTTTCTATTTTCACGTTCCAGTTAAGCATGGAGAGGTGAAATGATTTGCATCATAAATTACAGCACTCCTTATTCCCAGGCCAGTTTCCCACCACAGCTTTATGCCAGCACTGTGATGCCAAAATATCACAGTTCATGTTATTTTTGTAGAAAGTCATATTCCTCAAAACAGTTAGAAATTTATGCATATTCGCTCGACATATTTGATGTAGGAGGAATTATTTGTATGGATGTTGTATACACCTTTGTGAGTTAAATTGCTATTTTATGCAATAAGTGGCAGAAAATCATGGACAAGATTAACAAGTGAAACTGCTTTGTTTTCCTTTCCTTTTCTTCACCACTGAAACAAAAAAAACCAAACAAAACATACAAACAAAAAAGACATCATGAAGAGGTAAAATATATGGACCATTTCAAGAATTTAGTGTAATTGATGGAAACGAAAGGGAGAAGTGTTTCTAAACTGGTCAAGCATTTATCCCTGCATCCGTAAAGCACAATTTGTGGTAACAGCATTTACCCGCCAAGGACTCTTTATTGATCCCACTCAGCGCTTGCTACCTCTGGCACAAGTGGTAATCATGCAGACTGAAATAGCGCTCCTGAAGCACTTCCTCTCGGTCCTGTGCTTTTTTTTGCACAAAAGCAAACCCACTGCCTATTAATCATTTTGCACCTTCTATTTCTCACCTGACAGGCATAAGCTTATTGAACTTTCTCTGAACTTCCTTGTTTACAAAAAAATAGAAACTTCTAGTAATTTCTAAATTCTCTGGTTACTTATTTTGAACTGGGCTTTAGATATACCCAAATTTGAATAATAATGTTTTAGAAGACACTTAGAAATTTCCCAGAAAAACTCTGCTACCATTTGAAAGCTTGGGCCATGCTTGTGTTGTCACAGAAGTTCCTGTTTTCTCACATTTTTCCTCATCTTTTCTCCTTTTATTATTAGCACATAATAGTATTTCTTACTAAATATCTTTAAAATAGAGCCTGTGATTTTGTCCCCTTCTGAGCCAGTCCATTAATTAGTCAGTATTCTTTTGTGAGGAATGTGCTTAGTCAGCCCTAGTTGGAAAAGGCATACTATTCTGCTTTGCACCAAAATGTTCCTGGAAAGATTCTTAGCTGCTAAAGAAGGCAAAAATATTGATATGTTAAATTGCAGACAAGGCTTTTTCCAGCCTGTATAAACTTTTATTTTACAGGAAATAACATTTTTTAAATGTTATAATTTATATATTTTTAAATATGCTTCCTATTTTCCTATATTAGTATCTGTCAGTCTCAGAAACTACCTATGCATTCATATTGGCCAGGTTCTAACAATTTTAGCTGTTTAGATTGATATTTCAGAGATGAAACTGTAATCATAAGCTACAAATGGAGCCGTGTTTCTAACCAAGGTGTTTTAGAGGATTTTGTTGGAGTTTATGTAGCTGTTGTTATCATTCTTGATAACACTATTGTTTGAACATTAAAAAAAGAGGGGGGTAGAGAAAACTTTAAAAACACATAGATCATACAGTGGAAAACTATATTTCAGTTTGGAAATTACAGACATTTACTTAATCATTGTCCCTAGGTGATATTTAATTAAAGTGTATGTGCAATTTGAATTAAATGCCTAGTCAATTTAAAGGTCATGTCAAATTGAGGGTTTGGTAGATAATAAACTCCTGAAATATATTTTAAATTTATTGTGACTAGTGTGAATGATTAGCAATTTATATATATGTATATATATTAGGTTTCAGAGGAGTGTAAGTGTACCAAAAAATACGGACCAAATAGTGCCGCACATCACGAAAGGGCCTTTTCTGTAACAAAATCTTTGGCATGTAGGCAGCTTCCTGTCTACAACTTCTATGTAAATGCCAAGTAAACTGTTAAAGCAAGTTAAATGTCACTAGAGTGTCCAGCATAAAATCCTGCTTTCCAGTGCTCCTGATAGTCTGCTGTAAGGTCCTTGCTATCTTTATGGCTTATTTTACACAAAAGCAATTAATTTACTGAAACCATGAACCCTACTCAAGTTGGTGTTTATGAAAGAGATCAGACCTGGCCTCTATAGGGAAAGTTTTGTACAGAGTAGAACAGCTCTCCCTGCCCACTTTTATTAGTTCTTTGTCTTTTCCACTCCCCACAGGGAACCCAGATCACACTTTAATATGCTAAATACCATGTGAAACCGTATCAGTGGAATTGCTACTAATTATGAAATGCTCTAGTCTATTAATTCTGAATTCTCTGGTTTCTGGGAGATCCTGGTTTACTTTCTTCTTTCATTGTCATGGCAGGATTTTCAAAGCTATCTACATGTGTAAGGTATGTGGACAAGATGCCTTACTGTAGGAATTGTGGTATCTGGCACCCTAAAATACCTCATAAACTCATTCAGAAGAGACTTTCACCATTCCCCTGGGAAGCCCTTTTCTCTAGAAAAGCAATTAAAGTCTGATCAGGAGGGTGGACTTACAGATTCTAGACCTTATTCAAATGCATATTTAATTCTGAAATATCTAGCTGGTAATGGAGAAGAAAGATAGATATGGGAAAGAAACCAACATGAAGCTTGCAGCTAGTTGCTTAAAAATGTCAGAGCACTTGAAAACTCAGTAGCTTGTTTCCCAGTGCTATTGCTCATCAAAGCTCCAGGACAATGAAGAGGGCAATGTGAAATGTGGATAATAAAGTTATGTATGATCTATTACAAACCCCCTGTAATAAGCCTTTGCAGCACTGTTTCTCAGCAGTTCATTTGAAATTGGATCCATATGTGATACCTTCCAAAAGTAACTCAGAAACAGCTCCACTGAAACTAGCATCACTAAACAGTGTTCAAATACATACACACAAAAGGGTAGATCTGCGTTTAATTTTAATATTAGTTTTAATTTATATACATTCAGATTTACCTACCTACCAAAAAGTATTGTTAGGTTTACTTGTGCTCTAAAAATAGTGGAATGCACATGCAATTCAATCAGTCAGGAGTCTGATGCTTAGTTTCATTTGTAGCTTAAAAAAAAAAAATCTTTTATTTTCTGTAGTTTCTTTGAAGTCATGAATTGGCCAAAGTTCTGCTGAAAGTGTTTGCAAGCCTTTGGACACCTTTCATTGAACTCGATAGCAAATTTGAAAAAGAAAATCGGGTGACGTTCTCTTTTCATTGAGGTTTCCCTGGAAACATTTCTGCAGTATTTCAGCACAGTAAATTTTACAGAGTTTATAGATAATTAGGGATTTATGAGTCTTCCTCCAGAATCTCAGGTTTTCTTTGCAGCAGTGAATTTGCTGGAGTAGGCCAGAAGAAGAAAAGAAGCTTAGTCCTGATTAGTCAGGTTGGAAAGAAGATAATTGTTAAATCCTGAAGGTTCACTGTTGCCCAGAAGACTAGTGAAAATGAGGAAGGTATTACTTCTGTGATGATCTGAATGTGCTTTGGATCATTTTTATTTTAGCCAAGTGATAAAGAGGAACATTGATTTCAGGGATGTAGGAAAAAGGTCTACAACAGGGCTAATATTTCTTGAATTTTTTGTTTCTTAGTAGATGCAGATGTAATGGGGTGATTTCAAAGGCTTTTTCCTTTGCTATGTTCTAAACATAGGCCTCAAACAAACAAATTGCTCTTTGCATTTCTGCCTTTAGCAGGAATAAGGATTTTAACACGTGCATTATATGACACTGCTGGCTTTTCATCTGTCCAAGGAGCTGGCAGTGGCAGCTAACACAGCTATTAGTTCATCACTGCGTAATCAGGTTATGCTTACAAATCACAAGGCTGCCAGTTCGCTCAGTATGCAGGTCATGTGTCATGCCAGGTGCAGAATTACTGATATACTTGCCTCATTCCAAAGTTTGTGTTATGATTCATTCACGTGGAGTCACTAAGGAGTTTGTAGCCCACTTGATACTGAAGCAGGTACCAAAAATGTGGAGTTTGTGCAGCACCCTATATGCTATGTTTGCACTCTGAATAATGAATAAAACAATGGCACTGCAGCGCAGTGCTTATTGTGGTTATGAGTACTACTAAATATACTTCATCTGCAATTAAACCAAATGTTTTGTTTATCATCCCCAAAAATTCAATAGTTAGCCTACAATATGAAAAGAAATGTTGGTTGGATGCCTTTTTGTTTATTGTTGATGCTGTTGAAAGCTTCCTCATGCCATTTTCTTCTTGCCCCTTCCAGAAGATTCTTCTTATGGACTTTTTTGATCCTCATGTTTCTTCCTATGAAGATTCATGGTCAGGACATTTATACATCTTACTGGAAGAAAAGTTAAATTCGTAGCCTTACGGAGTTTTTTTTTTATTCTGTGTTATTTGAAGAATAATCAGGAAGTACGTGTGCTGAGACTGTTGAAATAATGGGACTGTGAAAGAGATGTTTATGTTCAATAGCACTCCCCCACTTCCCTATTTCATTATGCTGATCTTGTAGAGATTTGATTTCTAAGGACATGTAAGTAAATACATATGCCAAAAAATGAGGTTTTAGCTACAAGAGGATGATGATACTCTCTGCAAACCTTTTTTTTTTTTATCAGTATCTACAACTGTAGATCTGTAGCAAGGTTTTATTAAATAATTCTGAGTACAAATAATGAACACAAGGTAATTCATTTGTCCTTGAATTGTGCTTCAATAATGAGTTAAGAACTAAAATCTCATAAAGATAGTAGAATGTGAATAAGTTGGTTGTGGAGCAAGATTAAATTCATATGGAGTCACTTTTGTGTTACAGAATTACACTTTGCAAGTTTTTTTTAATGTGCTTAAGTGCGTCTTGCAATGGCAAATTCAATTTAATAGACACCTGTCAAAATTGGATTATTTGAATGCATAAACTGAATTTGTCCACTTTTATGGGCAGAAGGAACTATTACAGTTAAACCAGTACAGGGTTTACATGTGCCACTGATTTCACATGCACATTTCTTTTCACAGTGTATTTGTGAATCAGCAGATTAGATCCTTTTGTATGAGGTAAATTGAGCATGCAAATATTATTTCTTTTGAAATGCAATAACAAACAAATAGCTCATTTGCTTGCAGAACGTTAATTGGTTATGTTATGTTAACCACAGTCGTGAATGCACATTTTAGCTTTGCTACATGTTCCTCTAATTCTTTATGGAATTGTAAAAGTGTATAGTACATAATCCTAGACAAAGGATCTTATCACTCTGCCTTATAATACGGTAATAAATAATATTGGGCCAGGCTTTAAAAATAGCTTCATAATGCTGCAGCTCCAAGTCGGGCATCTAGAGATGACATCAGAGGCAGGTTTTTTTCGAAAGCATTTGGCACCCAGCGATTCCCACTGAGAACAGTGAGAGCTGATGAGTAGTGAGCATTTTTGAAACTCTAGGCTCTTGTTCATATCAACTGAATTTAAACTGTATTTGCCAAGAAAATTTGATTTTGTCTTCTTTGCAAAACCTGTTCTTTGAGATTTATTCCAAGTATTACAGCTGTGAGATAGCCTGATTCTTTTCTGTTTGAAGAAGTAACTAAGTAGTATAACAGGTGGGGCAGGAGGAGGTGAAATAATTGTCATATACCTAGCACAAAAAAATGAAAGAAAACTAATTATTTCACTAAAAGCTGTTTCCTGTCCTGTTCTGCTTTAGCAGATGTATGCTGGATCTGTTCTTAAATGAAGTTTTAATTGTACAAGTGTCTTTCATTCTAAAAGAATTTTTGTTGCTTTTTTTACAGATATACATGATTTAGCTCAGTGTATGTACATCTTCTGCTTTTCAAAACCTTGAAACAATGCTGTAGGTTAGTGAAGTTAGATATTTATCATGTAAATGTTGCATTAGAAAACAGGGCGAGAAAACCTTGAGGATAAAGATTTGTATTCATTACCAAAAAAGAAAAGTAATGACTATGAATCCCAAATATTTCCTAACTCAGTCAGCCAATGTGTTTCAGCTCTGAACAAGAACTGTCTTCTCCAATAAAAGAAACTAGTCTATTTACAGTCACTGGCTGGCTTCTACACCAAGCTGGCAGACATCAGGGTTGGAGAGATTTTCTTGGCTAATGAAAGATGAAGAATGCCTTCGGGAAACAGAGTGAATCCAGCTCTCATGATCCAGTGATGGGAAATTGTGTTATCTGTGTTTGAAATTCTGGCTTAAAATCGCCCTTCCGTTTTATTCTGAAAAATGAAGGGAATATCAGTCATATTAGAATTTGGCAAAAAGTGTGATGGAAAATTGGCATTTGTTGATTTTGTTTTCAACTAAGGCACCAAAACCCTAATTTTGTCCTGCTTCTTCTGCGATTTCTGAGACTGAACCATAGTAATGTCAGGAGCCTTTCTTGCAGTTAGTGTTCGTCCAGTATCTTTACTAATATGGCAGAAACATGTAATTTCTGTCATTGCTAGTTTTAGTCTGCATTCAAATTCATTAAGAAAGCACTGAAAAAGAGCTAAAGAAAAGGAAAAATTATCCTGATTTACTAGAGGTGACAGCAATTCCATTGTACATGAAATAAGAAATAATTTATAAGACAGGAGTTTGTGTTAAAAAGGAACATAATTCTGTCCTCACTTTGTGTAGCTACCTTACAAAAGCTGGGAAAACTTTCTTTTCAAAACCATTGTTGGGAACGTTTTGCTTTACCCTGTTGCACTCAGCTTATAAATAATTGCTCATTTTTGTTAATGTTATTCTGTGTTATTTTCTGTTGGAAGAACAGTATTGAATTTCAATTAAATAAAGCTCCCAAGAAAGCACACTTTTCTTTCGTGAAGGATTACAACATACTCCTTTCAAAAATACAATTTCTTTTCAGGAAACTGAAATATGAATAATTTGTAAAGTTTAATTGCTCACAGTTTAGCCATGAACTAATTCAAAAAGAGGGCAAACAACAAGTATTTTATTTTAAATTAGTTTGTATTTTAGTGTTTTACCTGCACATGGTCATTTATGTGCTATATAACAAGGAAAAAATCAAACAGAGGGTAAATTAGGCTGGCATCAAGTCACTAGTGGGGTTCAAAAAGCATTTGGACAACACTCCCAGGCACATAGTGTGATTCTTGCAGTGTCCTGAACAGGGTCAGGAGTTAGACTTGATGATTTTGATGGGCCCCTTCCAACTCAGCATAATCTATGATTTTATGCTTAAAAAAAAAAAAAAAAGTATCTAAAATGCTAAGTCATGTTGGCAGAAGAAATTTTGAGTGCTGGAATACAAACAGCAATGGCAAAGGCATTTTAACAGAAGTGCTAAGTATTTTGGTAAGATTTGTGAATTCCATTATTTTTGATGCCATATGTAAGAAAGTCTTCAACTTTGATAATAAATGAAAAAAATGAAGAACAGTAATCAAACCAGATAGTGAACAGCCTGTAATTTGGAAAATTCTGTCTTCAGTCCACTTAACATATCCAAGCAATCAGCTCACATTTGGTACATTCAAGGAAAGAAGAATTAATTTGACAATTAACCGAAAGAGTAACAAAAAATTTTTGAGAGTATTATTTGCATATGATGTATTTGATAAAGGAAGCTTTCCCTTATGCAGTGGAAAAATAAAGTGTGTAGTTTTCTAGCTTTGTATATAAATGTACCTTCAGTTTTAGTTAAATTGACTGTTATCTTGATTATAACCTTACTCTTGAAGCAAGTAAAGTTTTCTCTGGACAGAAAGAACCTGAAAAATGCTATTCACATTTTCTTTTTTATTTTACTGAGTGTGGGTGAAGAAAAAATACAACAGCTGACTTTCAGTACAGTATTGCAGTTTCTCTAAGTTATGTAGAAATTATTCCATCTGGCCTTCATCTTCAGATTGAGAAGTACTGGAGGCACTCTTTGAATATTATTATTAATGTTATTAACGTTAAAAGCTATGGTGTTTAAGAGTTGTACAATTAAGTGAAAGATATGATATTGATATTAATTGTATATCCAGGCAGGCATGACCCCATGTACAGAGTAAACTTCAGTTGAGGAGTTTTATTTATTAACAACCTACTCCAGAGCTGCTGGAGTCATTTAGATTGAAAAATTCAGTAAAGTGAAGAGACGAGAAGCTTTTTGTATCCTCTAGTGATTTTTCTCTATAGAATGCATCATTTTGTGTCTCACAAAGCAAATATTCTGACATGGTTCTGATCCTAAGTACTCTGTTTTATAGGAAGCTCAAGGTAACAGAGCTTGCTGCTTCTTTTTCCCCTCTCTGTTGAAGATGTCCTTCACAGAAATGCAAGGACTTTTAAAGTGATTTCCAGGCTTTCAATCCTCCTGTATCAGCTGCTTAGTGCCTCAAGCTAATCTAACTATGATATATGGTAAATATTTTCCCTTGCAGGAAAAGTGCTTAAAGTTATTTCTATGCATTGATTGAGCACATTAGGCTAATATTTATTCATTTGAAACCTGGAGGTTTAGCAGTACATCACTTAATAGCTATGCACCGATTAGAAGAAGTAATTATATGTAAGGATATCAAAGAATATTAAGTCCCTTGAGGAGGAACCATCATAGATGTTTTAATGGTGATTAAATCTGGGGAAGCTGGAGTAGTTTGAAACACTGCTTATTAATTTCAGAAGGTGCATGGTTCTCTGAGCATCACATATAAATAGGAGCACTAACATTTATGGGTTTGATGACATTTTTGAGCCACAAGAATGCAGCCTTCAGGTTTCTTGATGTAATTAGGTTCATTTGTTGCAGAGGCTGTATCAGTATGGCCTAAGTTCTTAGCCATAATGTTTCTCTCTTTTGTGTGTGCTTGAAGGAGTTCTTCATCCAGTGTGATCTCTGATTTCTTGAGGTCCCTTCTTAATGTCCATTTCCTTGCTCTCTTCCTTTCAAACAATTGCCACTACCTTTTGTCTTCACTTTTGCTGCAAACTGTGTTCTCTTGCTTGTTCAAGCCAAGGACCTAGTACAGGACTAGTTTGAGAGATGTACCATTCCAGTTTCCTCTCACCAAAAAAAAAAAAAAAGAAGCCCCGAAATCAAAACAGGCCTGAAAAAGTGAAAGAAAGGAGAAATGCAGACCACCCAGGAATCTCTGGGAATAGGGTGTTTTTTTCTGGTGGGCATTTATTTAGATGAGCATTTTTCTCAAATGGGCATGCATTTATGACACATTCTGTATTTGAAACTTCTTTTAAGATCAAAGGGTTAAATTCTGTTGTTATCCACGGAACAAAAATTTGGGTTTGGTATTCTGAGCTTGCTTCAATCAGACAGGCAGTGTCTTCAAGTTCAACATCAAATATTAAAAAGACCTTGCTAATTTTCAAATTAGCTTTGGTTACTGCCATGACATTACATTGTGAAAGAACATGACAAAAATATACAATATTTGTTTGCTGAAATATTGTTAAGTTTGTGTAGTAGCATGGAGTTTATGTGATTTCAGTGGTGCTGCTATAAAAACTATAAATGCTGTTTGGAAAATGAAGGCATAGAGTAATCCCACTGACTTTTCAGATCTACTTGCACACTATCCTTAAAATCTGACCTATTTTCTTTTTATGTGCTATTTGGCCAAATGACCCTTTGTCTAATTCCATAGAGTTACACCAGAGATTGTCATAGTACAATAAATGTATGCCCTTTTAATTCCTTATGGAATGGAGGACATAATTATTTTTTATGTACAGTGATGTCAGACAATAACTTAATTTTTTTTTTTTTTTGCAATTTTATCTTGTTAGCCTTAGATGTAGATGGAATGCTAACTTGCAATTACCATCCTTAGAGAGTGTATCATATCATATCATATCGTCATTTGGAGAGTGTATCTATCATAATAGAGTGATCTACATTCCCACAATTAATTTTAATACTTTTTAGAGTCTAGACATTCTTCACGTTATTGTTTAAAGTGCAGCTCAGCTTTCCAAAGTTATTCTGAAAATGCCATAGAATGATTCTGTGCTTCTTCTCTGCCTGTAGCTACAAAATTCTATGATTCTATGATTCTTTGCAACCCTGGTATAAGGATTCATGGGAACTGGGAAGGGAACATAGGGAAGAATCTGCTGTGGAGATTCTGGAAAACTCTGTAATTTGTAGGTTCCAGTAATTTAAAACATAAATCCTAATTGATTATTTACATATATTTACCTCAGCGTTGTACAAATTATTGTGTAAAATAATAAGCCATACCTTCCAGCTCAGAGAGTAGGCAAGAGTCAAGATATTATGAAAGATTTTATCAAACTTTCCCTCCGTTTTACCTGACCTTCTCTCCTGAATACCTTCACATTCTCACTTCCCTGTAATAAAACAGGGAATGTCACAAAAACTACATCTCCTTGGACAAGGAGAATGCAAAATAATCTTGTCTTGGTATATGAGACTTTTCGTCTGTTACTACTTCCTGATTTAGAGCAATAACATTTGTGGAAGAAAAGGAAAATGAATATGCAGATGTCTGTTTTATTTCATGGATTAAAAGATGCAACAGAATACGTTGATGGACTATAAGAGAAACTGGAAGTATATCCTGTGATATATTTGCAGTATACTTTATAATTTTCCTCGAAATAATTAATGTTAGGTTTAGAAGTCATCTATAAAGCCTGACAACTCTATGACTACGTCACAGAACACAAGGCCATTATAGTGACGCAGTTGTGAAGTCCATCAGCTGTGAATGCCAGGCTCTCCAAGAGCCAGCATCAATGCTTCAGGAAAGAATTAAGAAATATATAGCTATTTGCATTTCGTGAAAGATAAAGTGTTGGACCTTCTTGAACTCCAGCTTCCTTTGGACAAGTATTCTAACCTCTCCTAGTCCAGTTTGTCCATGTCTTCCTCTAATAACCTGTGGCACTGAGTTCTAAGTTGCATGTATTGTAAGAAAAAGGGGTAGAAACAGTCCTAAGTGCTGATTCTCAGTAGGTTAGGAATTCACAAAACCAATGCCCTAAAATTAAAACTTCCTAATTAACTTTTGCAACTCAATAACATAGAAATTTATAAAAGTAATAATAAAAAAATCTGTGGTTAGAATCATTAGATGAGCAATTTTATGTTTATGATTTATATGAATAGATATAATCAAAACTGGTCAGTGTTTAAATTATAAATATCACATAAAATCCTATAATACTGCAAAATCCTGAGCACAGGAATGTAATGCATTGCTGGATATGAAAATGTGAACAATCATTTATGTTGATGGAGCAATATCTGTTTCTCTGGCAGAAATACTGGAAATATCTTCCCTCATATTTGTAACTGAGAGAAGAATGAAAGATCTGTCATTTTTCCCTAGAAATATAATGTGGTTTAGTGTTTGGCTAAAGTAATTTGCTAGTGAAAAGCTGTGATAGTTTTTGATTAGAATTAGTTGGGGAGTTTAGATAGAGGTCCACTTTTTTCAGCCCTTTAGCGTACTACTTCCACTACTTCCACTGTCAACTACTATCAGCTGAAAATATCTTCACTGTGGTGAGGGCAGTCACGACACCTTCAAATCTACCTTTTTCAAGTGATAACTTATGTATCTCTCTGCTATACCTCAATGTTCCTCAGCAACTAACTTCTGTCTTACTTGCCTGGTAATAGCAACTCTCAAGCGTCAAGTTTTCTAAACCACCGTGCATTACAATAAGCTGAGCTGAGTATTTCTGATAGAGAACAGAATGCCTACCTCTTTTGTAAATGTGTACATCTGTAGCTTTTGGCAGCAGAGCTTAGATGCAGATATGAAAATTCTTAATGATTTGTTTATTTAGCACTAGAGGTGTGGTTCAGGTTACTTCTCCAGAATCTCCAGGGATTTTCTACCATATCTTTAGAAGTATGCAATTTACTGCAATCTGGTAGTAAGAATGTTTTTTTCATTGCCCTGACTAATGGTCATGCTTAATTACTTCAGTTTACCTTTTTTTTCTCACATCTTCATGTTTGCCAGTATTTAACAAATGTTATTTTGAAGAATTTCTTCAGAGTTTCCCAATACTTGTGAAAAATACTGACCACAGTTAGAGGAAAAGAACTTTTTGTCATCCTTGTTTTACCTTGGCATAAGTTCACTGCCTTTTCTGTCTTGTCACTGAATAATTATTCTGAGGGTCTTTCAACTATTGTTTATTTCAGCCTGAAAATCCTAAGCCAAAGTTATAGGAAGAGTTAGTATTTTTGCCAGTCAGTCTGAAGATTCATAAAACACTTTTCATCAGAAATAAAATGCAAATGTATCTGAAAACAGAGTTTTAATTACACTTGTCATGTCACCAGCCAGAGGCTTGAAAACAATGTCATCTGACAGTGACAGGTAGTGCTCCTATTGTAAGAGACTGTAAACAAATTTCCAACCTGTATAATACTGATGTGGCAATCAAGAAGAAAATTTTAATCTTTGATATTTAAACAATAAATAAACAATAAATATTTAAATAATAGAATATTTTCTTTTTCTGTGATTCGTCAACTAGTATTACATTAGGATGGACATTTCCTAAAGTAACTTCTCTCTTGCAATTTTTGTAGCTGGTGTCTTATATATAACTTCTATTACTTTTCGGGTAGGTGGATGCCACCCATCATAGGATGACTCAGAAATCCCTACAGTAGTTACCTTCATTTTACAATACCTTTCTCAGTTTATTCATGTTATAAGTGATAGTTTAGATTTTGCAACTTTCATTTTATAAAAATTAGAGGCTGTTTTTCTCTTGATGAGTAAAGCGAGTGCTTGCAGATGTTAGTTATAGAACATACGGGAACACATGAATATTTGTCATGATAAAGTTTAATCACCTCCCTGCAGTATTATGGATTCATTAGTCATAACTCTACAGTGAAAACTAGGGCTAAACAGGGAGCTTAGTCCTTTATGAAAATACATGTCCATCCATACCGTTTTGGGTTTTCTCTCAGGCTGAACTGAAGCTGTGGTGTCTCCTATGCACCCTTCACGTTGCATGCTGTCCTGTTTGTAATCTGACGTGATTGTACAGCTGCAACAAATGGGATACCTAGGGAAAATGCCCTGCTTTGTGAGAGACTGTTTCTGTATCCATCACAGTTTTAGTGAAAATATAATTTTCCTTTTCGTCCAACCCCCAGATGTGCTCTCTTTCCTTCCCCGTTGAAGCGCAAGCAGAGAAGACAACCACTGTTCTTGAAAACTAGGCACCAGAAGCAAACTACTGTTTCTAAGCAGAAAATAATTAGAGAAAAGAGCAATTCATCGAGGGATGCCTACAAAACTAAGTTTCAGGCAAAGAGGCCTAGGCTTTTTTTTTTTCCTCGTTCCTAGTGACAGGAAGGTGGGAACACCTTAGTTCCATTGCTTTTTCCCTCACACATGCCCTGTGACACTTTTGAGGCATCTAATGTAGGCAGTTCTTGAAGATATCAAGGTCCTTTCATGCATTCCCACTTCTACATTCTTATTTCATAAAATCTCTTCCAATTAGTCCATTCTTTTTCTGCCTAGCATAGAAACTCTAGTTGGTTTTCTGCCCTATCGTCTAAAGACAATTTTGCTCTGTATTTTTGGGGCCTTGGAGTCTGCTCATGACCAAAACAGAAACACTCATTAGGTACTGCATTCAGAGCAATTCTGAGAAAAATCAGCCTGGAGAGCAGCAAATATGAGATAAAAAGCCTAAAATTGCCTTTGTACAAAAATTTACCTTAATGAATGGTTTTGAAAACAGAAAAACTCAGCAAGTCATTTGACAAGTCTGTGTTATTACAAATTTAGGGAACAGTGAATGATTCTCATTCCCAGAGTGCTCTGATTTCTAGTGAAGATCTTTGTGTTGTATGGTTGCTTCTAACACACTTGTTAACCAGCTGAATGCAGCTACTTACATCTGTCATGTATGGCCCTCTGCTCAGGGAAAGGGTATGTTTTTCACTATTAGTTATAAAAGACAGGCGTGTTTCAGGGCTATGAAGTTTGTCTTATTCTATACCAATGCTGCTTAGTTTGCTAAAAAAAAGGAGTTATGTGACCAAAAAACCATTTTTACATAGTGATTGAATGTTTTTTCAGTTTTTCGGGTGGTTTAGTCAGCAGCTTAGAGAAATTAAATGCCAAGTGGGAAAAAAAAGGTGTAGAAGAATTTTAGTACCTTATCTTCTTGTAGGTTTCCAATGATGGTGATTTCTGGAACGCTGTGGCTGTAAATTATTGGAAATGATGAAATATTTTTGCTGTACTACAAAATTTTAAAGGGAATTCCTGGAATAATACATTGCAAAGAAAGGAAATCAAATTGTTTGCATACAACAAGTTGTAGCTTTAACTCCATGTTATAGCAGTCTTTCAAATCTTTTGAAAGCTCAAAGATAGGTAGCTGATCTCTGCTTTTTTTCTTGCTTCTTCCTCATCACATGTTTCCTGGGCCATCACATCTTGGAAGTCCCTTTGTTCACCTGCCTCCTTCTCTGTTAGAATCGCATATTGGCTTGAGTGTATTGCATTAAGTTTTTCAAGTTTATGAAGCAGGTTCACAAACTCACCACTTTTCTAGTAGATCTTGTGTTCAGCATATTTAGATGTAATTTTCATCAAAAATGGGAAAAGTTTCATGTATCACATTTTTATCATTTTATAATGATAAGTAGAAGTTTTACCATTAACTTATGTGGGAAGGGAGCTGGGGCAAAATTTGTGAAACAAATTACTTTCTATGAGCAGAAAGAACTATTTACCACTTTTTACTTTTTCTCAGTTGATAATGGTGTGTGATGCAGCATAAAACATATTTGTTGTGTTTTCAGCATATGAAATTTGCTGAATAACTGAGATTTGTTGTCCATTTTTCTGTAGGTATATTTCTAATACCTGGTTGACCTGCGTTTGCCTTCTAATGTTGGTATTATCCTAAGGGTATCTTTGCTTGAGTTGATTCTTGAAAATGAGTCTTTCAGCTGTAGGCCTGATCCTGTTTGCAGTGTATTGCTGAAGTTTTAAGGTTCATCCAAGCAGCCTGCAAAGCCCTGAATTAAATAGTCAAAAGTTTTAAACAGTAAAACCACCAGAAAGAATGTCCGTAGGTGATGCTATCCACTGCTGCAATGTAAATTCCCATCCTATTTTTCTACTTAGTAGCTGTGTCAGTAAGTCTGTAGGTAGTATCTTGACTCTTGTTTCATTGCAAATCAGCACCCAAATATATATCTATTATAGATGATTGATTAAAAGTAAGAAAATAAGGCATAAGAATTTCTTTCAGTAGTGCACAAAGGCATAAGAAAGAAACATCCTAGTATATTCCAAATCTGTGGATGAAAAAGAGGCTGAATCATAACTGAGTAAAAACAATATGTAACTTATAAAGGCATATCACTGGGGACAGACTTAAGCTGTTTGTATTCTGAACCCATATTTGTCATTTTACTTGTTAAATTATTAACAGAGTGTTACGATATTTTCAGTAAGTTCTATATGACAGAGTAGGAATATAAATTTTGAATGCACATGGCCAGAATGTGGCTTAAACCTGCATCCAAATGTGGTGACAAATAAAAATATTGCTGTGTCTATTTACAAAATTCAGCAGGTGTGGTATTTTTCAACAATAAAATAAAAAAATAAAATAAAATAAAATAAAATTTTGAAAATAAGTTGTATGTATTTAGTGATCTGAATTACAAAGAATAGCATTAATTGTGAGTTGCTAAAGTCTGAGTGTTGTTTGTATTTTAAATCCAGCATTCCTATCACTTAACACAGCTGAAAATTTATCGTCTGTCTGGCAAATCGCAAAGCCTAAGTATTAGGAAACTGATATTTAAGTTAATTTTAGGTTTTTATGTTTTCAATTATCCACTGATTTAATTTGTAGCTGAGGAAGCCAAGGACAACTAATAAACCATAGCAAAGAACTTGAATGTTTCTCTGCTTTGATACCTGAATTAGTGAATATCCATCTTTAAACTGATTTCCATATGCTAATTTCTGAAGTGTGCATTGATTCTCCAGGTTTACTAGGAACTGTGAGTTGTTTAAGGGCTCCTGGTGTTTAGTCCCTTCTCCTGCCATGCAGCTTATTTCAACATGAGTTACAGTTGTAGCAGGTATTTCTCTGGACCTCTAGAGAATGAGGTTTTTGTTTTCCTTAATACTTGAAACCTCCTAGTGACTTTTGGTCAGCTCCTTCTCTCTAATGGCTCTTCATTATTTCTAGTAAGTCCTACGTTTTAGTGGTGTTTATGGAATTCTTTGATAAATAAGCAAGCACAAATTAATTTTGGCATTTTCTCCAGCAAAGCAGTAGATACATATAGCTAACTATACCATTTCCTAATCAAGAGAGGAAAGAGAAGTAAAACCAGCTTCCTGGTGCTTTCCTTAGCCCATGAGAAATTGTCCCTGCAGGTTTGTTGCACAACGTTTTATATGGAAAAGTGACTGTGTTGTATGCACAAGGAGTATTTACAGCATAGCACCTCGCTATGTGTACCAATCCTTTGGTTTTTGCAGCAAATAACAAGAGTTAAATACAGCTCTTTACTCCTACTAGCTTCTCAGCACTGAGGTCATTGCTTTTTCCATTGTCTTTTTAGTTGTGTACTTTGTGCACTGATTTTGCAGTACATTTACCCTGACTCTGTGCATGTAAACTTGCGTGGCACAGGAAATGAACTGTTCTGACCTCCACTAAAATCAGTAGAAATATTCTGACTGACTTCCATGGAGCTTAGGTGACAATAATATTCATTGCCTTTCATAACGGATTAAGAAAAGGGAGAAAAAAAGCACATTATAAGCCAAATGTTACATTTTTGCTGTTTAATCTTCCCAACTTATTTCCAGTTTTATTCTTTAGTTTCAAGGGCATCGAGATTTTTCCCCCACACTTTTTGATGTTTCTCTGTTTTCCAAAGCTGCTAAGATTTCCTGTCTATGGATAATGCATGGCAATACAAAAATTTTTTTGCAGTTGTTCGTTTGTTGTTTTGTTTTTTGTTTGTTTGTTTTTTCCCAGCAGGAAAGCAAGTATTGTCTTTTAAATATGCCTTGTAATACTTGCCCCTCATATATAGATATATTCTGCAAATAGCGGTAACCCAGTTTATTGTAAACCTAAACCTGTATATAAAGCTATGATTTCTCTTTGTTTCTCTAAGATGAGAGTTGTCTCAAAGGAACAACACAGCTTACCTTTGCATTCAAATCTGGTGGCATCAGAGATATTAAATTTGTAACACTCACTGGTGCGTTCTGTAGCACGTTCACAGTACTGATCACCATATCCCCTTATCGTTGATCAGAGAGGGGCATCTCTTCCTTTGACAGGTATTAGAACAGCTAGTTGTTGGCTGACTCCTGCAACCATTCAATTTATCCAGCACTTGGTGAAACTGGAGTAGTTTCATGGTAGGTCTATAGAGATCTACCTCTTTATTAAAGCATTTTCGGTATCTTGAAAATGGAAGAGGAAATGAAATATTATTCTGTTGTTTCCTGACCCACTCTAAGATATCACAAGTTTTAATAGTTAGAATTTAATAGAAAATAGAGGACTGCATTCCACTTCCCTTGGACAGGAATGCTGTTGGTTCCTTGCTTAGGAAGATGGAAGATGGCTTGCATTATCTTCCCAGCACATGAACATAAGAGTATATGTGTGTTCCTGTGATATCGTTCCTTCCATTTCTAACCCTCATGAGATAGCCTGTGTCTTTCAGGACAAAAGGGAAGAGAGTAAAAAAGGAGACAAAATGAGGCAGAGGAAACTTAGGAAGGAATGTGATGTCCACAAGCATAGATAGCATGGGTGAAAAGAATAAAACCAGTTAAAATAATTCATCATATGTATTAATTCTGTTCCTCTTGGAAGTTCCCCTGAAATTGTTTTACCTTAATTTCACTGATGACATCCTACTTGTACTTATAACTATTCTTTGGTGATACAGTTAATGTGACTATGGCATTTTCTTACATAGGACCACCTACGCAGAATTTTGTTCTGCACTGACTCTGTATTTAAGTCTATCTTTAACAGCATAAAAACCAAACCAAAACTAGTATATAAATCTTTCTACTTGCATTTAGCGTGTATAAAAGGAGTTTGATTTTTTTGTTTGTTTGTTTGTTTTAGAATAACAATTAAAAATTTCACTGTATATATACAGATTTAATTTCAGGACATAATGAATGTTGCTTTTCACAGTGAGACATAAGTAAATCCCTATAATAATACTCCCTTAGACTTATTAATAGAATATTCAACATTTTTTATGAATAACTATGCGTTAATTAATGAGAAGATTTGGTCTGAATTGTATAGCTTTTCAGGAATAGTTGCATAATGTTTTTCTTGTCCCTCTTTCTGCTGATTTCATTACAGTCTCTCCCCCTTGTATAAGAATGTCTTCTATGGACTCTCTCATTAACTAGTGATACCATCATTATCAAGAAAACATGGTTTATATTCCAAGGTTCTGACAAATAATGTTGTCAACAATAACACCCAGAAGTTGAAATTTATTTTGTTATCTTGAACCTATGTTCTTTGTCTGCATATGCTGCATTAGACAAAAGGGAAAGAGCAGAGGAGGTTTGAGATCAAATTCATGCTGAGTTTGCTTACTTCCTACAGAGAGATGTTAAACTGCTTGGTGTCATATGACTATATGCTCATTATCAGGAGACAAATTAACCATGTTCAAAACAGGTCTTCTGTGAAACAAATTGAGCAGGAAATACATGGCCATTCACTGGAAATGGCAAATCAGATCTGGAGAGGCAGTCTGTGGAAGCCAGTTAAGCAGTTTAGCTCTGAGATTTCTCTTTAATAGGCTTCCATCATACAAAAAGATCTATGACAAATCTGTATCAGAACACTTCCAGGTCACCAGTGAGTGTCTCAATGTATCATAATATTTAATACCCCTCACATTTTTATGATATTACAAATCTATATTTCCAGGATTTTTTTCAAGTTCCACTTGTTCCTCTCTTCTCCTTCCCCAAAAGGGGAGGAATTCATCATCCTAGGGTATAGGTGGTGAGAGGTAAAGTTTAGAGAGAAATGTTAGTCTGTCAGAGAAAAGGAAAAATTGGTGGAAATTAGGGGGGGAAAAAAGGCACAAAAATAGAATTATTTCAGCAAGTAACTAAACTGCCAGATACACAGTTGATACTTGTTAATTGGTAGTGCTGACATATGCTATTCCTTTGCATGTATCCACCCACTCGTTGTGTCCTTGAATTCTTCACTCATTTGTGCTCAGTTGTGGTCTTGTTTTCAAATACAGATTTATTTTGGTATGCCATTTTATGAAGCATCTGAAAAGCTCACAGATATCATTGAATCCTTACTGGAATAATGTGGAAAACACACACTGTAGATAAATGTTTGGAATTTATTGTTAGTGATACATATATCATTCATTCTGATATTCTTACTTTGAAATATGCTATTCTGTTTCTTTACTCTTGCCTTATATTTATCTTCCCCCTACCCATTTCTGAAGGGATGGCAAAACCAGAGGAGATGGCCAAGAACAGAGCAGCTGCCATCCTGAGAACTCAAGGAGATCTAGAACCCTATAGCAGTGCTCCTCATTAGAAAGACCCACTGTCTCCATTCACTGAGTAGAGAAGGAACATCAGAAAACTGCCTTTGGTGCCTAAACTTATGCTTATGAACACTTTTCTTATTTGTATTTCACAGTAAGACCCAGGTCAGCTAATCCACTAAGGTTATTTATTGCTGCCTAGTCCCTGTGGCATCAATATACATTCAGTAAACTTTAAAAGCTGCTTAGCTAGTTGGAAACAAAGATCTAGATGTTTATTCAGATCTCTTGAGTTTACTAAATGGCATTGGAAATCTCTCTACAAGAGGCTTTTGAGAGAAAGCCATTAATTCTCCACTTGTAGGAGTAAAGCATCATGAAAATAGCCTTTCACACAAGAAAAATGTTTCAGAACATGCTCAAACTCACTAAGGCTTCAGTTCCAAATGGAAAGAAGTTGGATCGTAAAATTTTGTAAAGGTCTTTTGTAAAAGCAGAGGATACAAGAGAAGGTTCTTATAAGTTGTTTTTTTTCCCCCACGGTCCTAGTATTTTCTGCATCTAAAGATTTTTCTTTAGTGAGCTGATATTTATAAGATCTAAGAGTAAGCTGGGGAAAAAATATGTCTTTATCTTTTTTTTTTGAAGGTTTTTAATGTAATTTCACAAAACAGACTAGTTTCAGAAACTAATATTCTCGCTTTTTAGTGTATTCTGTCTTAATTAAAAAAAAAAACAAACAACTTTTTCCATCTTTAACTTTGTTTTTTTCCTAGTCTTTCTTTGTGAAAGTATTCTCCCACTGCAATATGCCTACATAGTCCTGGTCTTTTGGATCTGGGTGCCTTTGTTTTCCCATGTCATCAAGGATAGCAAGCCCTCTAGCAAATGACACTGAGTACCAAAATTGTGCTTATGCTTTGAACTGGCCTCTGGAAAAATGAAACTCTCGCCATCAAACTTTCTCACCACAGAGAAAGACTCAAAAGACTAATCTTCCGTTATGAGCATAATAAATCAAAACATATTTGATAACACCGTCTTTCACATTCAATTAGATAGTAAGAAGAGCAAATTGTAAGGTTGTGATTGTAAGGACACCTCTAGGTCTTGCTCAGTAGAGAGGATCAATTGGAGAAATCACCATGTTTCTGTCCACCCAACTGCAAGGGATATTTTCAGTTATGGAAGTGATTAAAGGATTCGTCTTACCAGCATCTTGTACATTATCATCAAGTCAGCAAACAACTATTTTTATGGCATAATGACAAAAAAGGATTTTTTTTTGTAGCAGTAACAACTCTACTTGGAACTGAACCTCATTTCTACTTGCCACCTCTCCTTAAATCTCCACTTCCCTGTGGAGGAGATTTTCCTTTAGAACTGGATTGATTTCTGTTAGGCTACCTGCCAGATAGTAATGCTTCCGATTTGGCATCTTTGTTCTTCAGCTGTTCCATGAAGTACAATGCTTATAATTTAGTAACTCTAAATTTCCTCTTAGCATTTTAATAAATGGTAGCATAAATGTTCTGGTGGTATTTCGGACGATGTTCCCAAGGTTTCTGACGTGTTCCCAAGCAGTGTTGTCATGTTGTTGTCAGTGGTCAGTGTAGATTTTTTTCTGATCATCAACTGAAACAGAAAAAATTTTATGTCTTTTAATGTCTGTTGAGCAATTACAGGTGCTTTCAAATGGGAAATAGTCTCTTTCTTAGTCCACATTCCTCTTAATGATTACAATTGCTTTGGAGATTGAATCACGAGCTTGATTTTACATTGTGTAACTCAATGAGAAATTTATCTATATCAGTCCCTAAATTTTACAAAATACACCTACAAAATAGGTGTAATTATCCCTCTTTTGTAATGTCAGGAGAAAAAGTAATTCTTCTATTCACCAGGGCTGTAAAAAGTGATGCAGAAAAGTTATTTGCAATAAAAACACTTGACATTCCACTTTGCCTTTGTATTTCAAGGTATATATATATATTTCTTCATCTGCTATGGTTTGGATCTTTTTGCAGAAACATATTCCTCTGATTGTTAAAAACCAGCATCCAATTTCCAAGTTCAGTTTATTCATAGCCAGCTTATACCCACCGTTTTTATAAGAAAATGATCACTGACCTAATTTTTTTTTTCCTTCCACGTATTTGTCTCTATCATGTCATATATCTGCACAAATTGCCAATCTTTTTATCTACTTGCCTGGACTCTGTGTTGATATTCATAGAATCATTGGATCATTTAGGTTGGAAAAGACCTCTAAGATCACTGAGTCCAACCCTTAACCCAGCACTGCCAAGCCCACCACTTAACCGTGTCCCCAAGTGCCACATCTGCACGTCTTTTAAATACCTCCAGGGATGGGGATTCTACCACTTCCCTGTTGCAATGCTTGACAACCCTTTTGGTGAAGACATTTTTCCTAATATGCAATCAAGACATCCTCTGGCACAACTTGAGGCCGTTTCCTCTTGTCCTGTAGCTTGTTACCTGGCAGAAGAGCCCAATCCTCACTTCACTATGACATCCTTTCAGGTCACTGTAGAGAGTGATATACAAGCACTTAGGTCATTTCTCCCTGACCCCACTCAAATTACTAGTCTTACTCAGTGCAGTCCTAATGTACCACTTGTTATAGAGTTTTCTTTCCAAATTCAAATGTAGGACAACTTTTAGGATAGTATTTTTTTCAGGAATTGTAGAAGACTTTCCCTTTAGAAGATGCTCTAGTTCTGTTGAGCCATTTCACTGAGACAGAGAAGTAGTCACGGCAGATAAAAAAAACCAAACAAACAAAAAAACCAACCAAAACCAACCAAACAAAACCCAGAATGGGATCCATGTTAGCTGTAGTGCAATAGGGAGAAAGACAGAACAGAAGAGTACACAGCAAGAGCGCATATAACCAAGTGACTAGTAGGTGGGGAAGATTCATGCTTGCTGCTCTGCACCATTACCTGTAAACCTTTCTCACCAGCACAGTGCAGTAAATTAGATAGCACCCTTGTCTGGTTTTTTTGCCAACTACAGTTATTCAATTATAAATTTTATGACATTAAATATTATCCTTTTTGCAAATATTATACCTTCTTATTGTCTTATAAGACATCTGTTGTTCTAGTGTGAAGGTTGATGGTGAAGCAGCTTTTCTTTGTTTCCTTGGTGACTGTGCCTGCTGTGATCATATCACAAAATGCAGACTGGCAGTCAGAATGAGCAGTTTATGCTTAATATTTCAACCTCTTTGTTAACAACAGTGAACTGCTGCTAAAGAGGAGAAAGAGATTCTGATCAATCTGCATTATAGGGACGAAATTTCTAATTAACTGTGTGTCAGTTTGGAAACTTGTTAAGGATACACATTAGCTATTTGCATTCTAAACATAACAAATAGGACAATCTGTTTGATAAGAATGTCAATAATAAGAGTGTTCTTTGAGTGTTTTCAAGGAAAGAATTGCAAATCAAATCATATTAATGCTCTTCATCTTGTTTACATCTGTTTCATTAGCAAGTAGATAAAGAAATATGCATTGTGATAACAGGGTAATACATTATAGTTCCATAACCCAATTAAGCTGAAATGATTACATGACAATGAATCTATATAGTATTCAGATTATATCATCTTAATGTTGCTTACATTTGATTTTTAATCTCTTGTGTTTATTGTAAACTGTTAACATCTTTGACATAGTAAGATGCCTTGGTTTTGTTTGTTTGTAGTAGAAATGCTGGATTGGCAAAGTGATGGATTTTTGTGTGCGTGTGTGTGTGTGTATGTTACCTGCTACTGTTTGCTGAATAGTGGAGTGCAAATCAGTCATGTAAACAAAAATAATATAAAATATCCAATATTTTACTAGACTCTCCCAGTGTCTATGAGCCACACACACACATACAAAAAAAAAAGAAAAAAAAATTAATTCCAGATAGTGCTAAGTCAGAAATGTGGATTGTTGTTTAGTAGTATACATTCAGCAGGGTCAGAAGCATCTAAAGCTGCCGTTTTCAAAACTGGAACACGTACTTGAAAGTCGTGAGTTTGTATTAAAATTGTTGAACTATAGTTGAATTTGGTTTAAATTCAGTGCTAGGAAAGAGCTCATTATTTGAAAAAATGTGTAAAAATCTAAACCAAGAACATATGAGAAGTATAAATGGTGTTATTTGGTTTAGTGATACCACCTTTGCTGCACTAGTGCTCCACTTTTATAGTATCTAGAGTTTCAGGGGAAAATGTTATCTTTTTATAGTGTGATATGAACATTTTAATGTCTAATATATTCTGTGAAAGACTGTAGTATGTTTTACTACTTTGATCTTTTCAGTGTTCAGTATTTTGATTGGCTGGACATTTTGCTTCTTCCCCACAGGTTTCTGAGACTGTAAACAGGGGAAAAATTAGAGTAGCCAGTCAGTCAAATTATGGAATATTGAAAAGGTCAAAGCCATACAGGACTGTACTTAACTTACAGAATATATGAAGCAATAAAATTCTGATAGCTTGTTCTTGTGCCGTGGGTTGCAACAAGAGAGAATAATGCTGTAGTTTGAATCTATACCTATGATGGTAATTATGAGAATGGAAAATGGTGCAACCGTAACCTACTGTTATCCTGACAGTCTTTTAATTTTTAATATAAAGGCTTTTTAAAAAGTGTTCGGCATGTAGAGCTAAAAATATATACTTGTAAGTTTATTGAAACTGGGGTCTTTTATAAGTTCAAGCTATAACTTTCTTTATAATCAAAGCAAGACTCACTAAAAACAAAGGGACAGAACAAAAGCAGAAATGTGCTGTCTTTCATTTATAATTAATTACAAAATTCCAAACATTTGGATTTTACCGCCACATTCTGTCTTAAAATTGTAAGACAGGTGGGAAAAGTAGAGAGGGATGGGAAGTGTAAGAGATAAGGGAAAGTAGAAGAGTTAAGCCTAGCCGTATCAGGTAGTCTGCCTTCTCAAGAGATTTACTTTTTTCAAGGTAGAAAAAGTTGATGTTTGTACCTTTGTAGTCATTTATTACAGTGCAAATGGCTCCGGACTAAACAGAATAATAATATATTTGAATATATGTGTTATGCTGTAGTATTATTTGGTAGTATTTAATGATTGAAAAGAAGTAACTGACATCTCCTGGCTCAGATCTTATTAATTAAGGTACAGATAGATTTTCCACAGTATTTGTATCGCTACCAATTTCGACTACATCAGTACCCCAAACTGAGGTGAGTTGTGTAAGTGTTAGGGACAAATCCTTTTGTTCATTACGAGTTTATACACCCAGGAGAAGGATATCTGTTTAGGCACTGTATTTGTGATGTCCTTTTGTGTGGCCTGGCTGTTTATTAGACATATATAGCGGCGTTATCTTAGACTAGGAAATAGGAACATAAAAGAATGTTTGCCTAGTGTCTGCCCAGCTAAACTGATAACTAGCGTCTCTAAATTAAGATGTACATGACTTTGTATTTCCTCTTAAAATATGTCCTGATACTCTGAGAATAAAAACTTGGTACAACAGGAGCATTTTCTCCATATGGGAGTTTGTGAAAACCTACTGCCTCCTACTTACTGACTGTTCAAATATGCTCTTATATATTTTCATTTTGATAAATGCTTTTTAGCATTGCCTTATTAAAGGAATTTTTATAACAGCAATTCATGGCCATTCCCTGCCTTCTTTCTCCCTTGGAGATTTAACATGGCTGTTGCAACTGCACTGCTGATGCACCTCTAACAGAATGGAGTCTCTTGTCAGGTGCCTGAGGGGCACTACCATAAAAACTGATGCATATGAGTATGAAACCTTTCAAGAATTCACAGCCTTACATTCAGAATTGAAATCTATAATCTGAAAGAACTTTAAGAGGTCTCTGTCCACCCACCTTCTCAAAGGCAAGTCGGTCATGCCATGCCACACCTAAAAGGTAGTGATTAGGTTTGTTCTCAGAAAAATTCCAACAACATAGGCTTCACCTTTTCTCCAGTGTTCACCTGTCCTTTACAGGCTTCTTGGGACAGATGAACTGAATCTGTTTGGCTATAATTTGTTCACATTGTTCCTCGGTTGGCTGTGCTGATGGAGAACACTATTTTCTTGCTTCTCTATGGTTCCTTTATCCATATTTGTAAACTCTACCTTCCTTTTCTTCTTTTTTTTTTTCTAGACAAAAATAAGAACAAGCAGAAAACAAATGAACAAATAAACACTTGTTGCTTCCTACAAAACTTCAGTCTGCTGTCTTGGACTGCATTATGCAAAATATAGCATAGTCCATCTGAGTCAGTCACGTCTAGGCTAAGTAGACTGGAAGAACTACTTTGAATTCTCTGTGCATGACATTTCTCTTCACATGAACTTACTCCATAATAAGTTTTTCTGACTGCAGCATGATATCAGGTATTGTAGAATTGGTCTTCACAAGTACAGAACATCTCCTACTCCACGACTGAAATCATGAGGCACTGTGGATGTTCAAACACTCTGAATATTGGTTATTTAAATTTTCAAATGAAGTTAAAAAATTCAGGCCAGAGAAAACCTCAAGAAACTCTGCTGACTGTTAATGCAGGTGGAGCATTAGCAGCATGAGGGCAAATCAAATTCAGCATGCCACATACAACGTTGTACATACTGCAAGTAGGCTGAATCATATAAGCAGCAGGCTTATGAATAGTGTCTTTATGTTTAATGTTGCTCTTAATGTGCAGCAAGTATAGATATTTTAAGTGTAGATATAGCTGTGTTAGAAAAAACTATGTAGATAAACTAGCTTGCCATTTGGTGGTTGTTCTAACTTCATTAGTTTCTTCCCCTTTCATTCTCTTAAATCTTCATATGCGTATGTTTTTTAACTCAAATTTTAAATATAGAAATATACTGACCAGTCT
This sequence comes from Pseudotriccus pelzelni, assembly GCA_035584735.1. Lineage (NCBI taxonomy): Eukaryota > Metazoa > Chordata > Aves > Passeriformes > Tyrannidae > Pseudotriccus > Pseudotriccus pelzelni. The sequence continues at coordinate 33,056,302 of JAWMRA010000113.1, forward strand.
TTTAGAAATCACAGACAGGAACATAATTTAACATCTTCCCTTCACAATAATATAAAGGTATGACAAATGCCAGTTTACTGTATTTAAATATTATTCTACTCTGAAAGAACAAGTTTTGCAGTAGAGATGTGACTGAATGTGTTGGGTGGATGAGTTAGCTACACTGAAATTAGAAAAATATAATACATGCAAAAGACCTCTACTGGTTGGTCGCCTTGTTATGTAAATATAATGAGATATTTTTCTGTAAAATTAGTCAGAATTATTTATGTAATCTGTTTACTGCATACTATTTTAAAGAACATAGTAGCTGACTTCATTTTTTATGATGCTGAAAGTATTAGATAGAGCATAGGAATACCAAAATTCCCTGAAGAAAAAATTAGAAAAAAAAATTCTTTGAATGTTAGTGGACTACCTCTTAATATGTTTGTAATTTCTACTAATCAGTCTTTTTTTCCCCTTTTATTTTCGTATTAAGTATAAAGTGGTTTGTCACTTTACATTCAAATTTTGCTCCTATGATTCAAAGGGCTTGTTTAAAATAACAATGATTTGAAGAGACCTTCACTATGAAACATCAAAGTACAATATGGTATATTAATCCTGCCTGCAGATGCAAAACCACAAAGGAGAGACTCGTTTAAATCACATTTTCTAAGGTCTTCCTCAGTGTACTGAATGGTTACAGGTTGAATTGTTTAGCATTCCTTGTTAACTTGCTCAGATTAACCCCTTGGAAGAATGTTAGAATAGCTGCAGCTAACTAATTGTATAGTTGTTACTGATATATACCACAAAAATATTATGCAATAGATATAATTCACGTCAATGTTATTGCACATTTGGATGTAATTTTGCTTTAATGTTTCACTGAATTCTTTAACATATCTGTGCAATATATTTAATTAATTTAATATTCTGTTACACCACTGTCTTACTTAGCTAATTTTGATAGAGTTATGTAGAATGGAACAGACACTTCTGAGAGATTAAATGGTATGCCCACAGCCACTTTAAAACAAAGCAATTTTACTGCCTTCTAGTGATTTTAACACAGAAATTATTTTCCTTGTTCCTAGTATACAGGTAAAACTGATAAGCAATGTTCCATATCAAAAGTTAATTCCAATGATTAAAAAAAGTGATGCAGTCTTTCTTCTCCAGAAAGAAGCTGAGAGTTGGTATTCCCAGGAGCAGTGACGGAACTTCTCATGTGATAATAGATGTGAATGCTTCAGAGAAAATAACAAGTTAGCTATGATGATAAAGGAAATACTTGTGAACAGTACAGAATGATCCAGGGGAATTTAGATGAGTGAATTGTATGGGAAATGTAATTAAATTTAATGTGTGTAAGGCTGAAGCTTATAAACAAGAGGAGGGAAAAGGCCATGAAAACAAAATATTCTGAGCTGCTTCCTTCAGAAAGCATACTGTACCTCTTTAAAGAGGAGAGAGAATGCTCAGCCCTGCCACACTGACACAGCTGCAAATGCTTGACCTCCCTCTCTGGACATCTGTTCCAATATCCTCTCATGCTAACACATTGGATGCTGTCACTGGGTCTTATATAATTATTAAATTCAGCAAGTCTCTGCAATGCAAGTGAGAGTTCTGTGGCTACCATTGGAAAGCAAGCAGGCATGTGAAACAGCTTTCAGCTGATAGTCTCTGCCTCTGAATCTTGGGTTCCCCCTTACTAAAGGTAGTCCAGGCCATTCCAGTCTGTCTTTTTATAGAATCATAGAATCATAAAACAATTTGAGTTGGAAGGTACATTATAAACCAACTAGTTCCAACATCCCTTTCATTAGACCATATTGCTCAAAGCACCATCTTCCCAGCCTTAATCACTTCCTAGGATGGACCGTCCATAACTTCTCTGGGCAACTTGTTCCAGTGTCTCACCACCTTCATATAAACCTTTCACCATAAAACAGGTGGAAAGAGGCTTGCTGTCTGCTCTAAAATATGAGTTTGAGCTGCAAAAGTGATGCTGACTCATTAATTTCTATTTTGGTTAGAATTTTAAAGAATGCTTTTCAGTCAAGTAACATTAAAGCATTAAAATCCAGGGTGTTGCTTTGTCTCTTAGGCACCATGTCCTATGTGGCATACTAAAAATACTATAAACTGGAGTTCTCTGTTGCTATTGTTATACATACAGATTAGGTACAACATATTGTAGGATTTTTCCATGTTGTCCAAGACACCTCTGTTCTTATCTGGAGAAAGGGTCTGGCTGTCTCTCACTATCTTGTAATCCTTGGCCTTCCTCAACACTGATAGCGAGGGAACAAGTGTGAAGCACTTTGTGGGTAGCAGTTTGACTGGGCATGGTCTCATTTTTTGTGGACTGAGAGTTGATTCATGTCTTATAGCTTTTAGTGAGATTAAATTTGTTCCCAGCAAAGAGTGTATTCAGACAATCTCAGTGGAGGTGAAGAATACTGTGTCTCATTACTTGCTGCTTCGGCCAACAAGTCATTGTCAAAGAAGATATCATATTGAGGTGCAGATCCTGAAGTCTGTTATTCTATTTTATTTTTACAGATTTATTGGTTTGTTTGTTTAAAGATGTATATACAAGTAAGTTTGTATTTTTTGTTTGTTATTACTGTGTTCATAAAGGTAAACCATAGACTGCAAGCAGTAACCACTGGCTTTTTCGCTTGGCCCTAATAAGAGGAGAAATCTGATAAAATTCAAAGGATTTTTTGCCTTAAAAAACATTTCCTGAAAGTGACCTCAGTTTAAAAAATAACATTTTATTTGAAGCAAAATCAGTCCAGGAGAAATACATTTTATTATTTTTTTTATATTTTTGCTGAATCAAGACACAGAAAGAGACTGGTTGGAAAATTAACACCTGAGAATTCCAATTTGGGTAACTATATAATCAGCTTAGGTTGCCTTCCATGAGGACCCTCAGAACTGTGAACCTAGAGACAAGTATTATGAGCTATACTTTGTAAAACTAAAGTGATAAGAACAACAAGAAGTTCTTTTTTAACTAACGGCTGAACAAGTTACACCATGGAGGAAGAAGGTGGAGAGCAGGGAGAACATAATCACTTGAAAGTGGTATCATCCCTCCTTTCCTTGAAAACTCTTGTATTTCTTTTTGTCAGTGTATAGGCTTGACACTGCCTAGGAATTATTCCTTTCATTTCTCTTCCTCTATCTTCCATATGGCTTCCATTTTACCAGGTCACATATCATTTAAGAGATGGGCAGCAACATTTTATAAATTGTCAGTAAAGTAAACTGATGTCAAACGTTACACAAAAATCTCTTTTTTTTCTATGCATAATTTAGAGCTCCTGAAACATAAATATCTGGCAGATTTTAAACTGAAATACTGGTGCATATATGCAGTTAATTTTTGTATCTCAACATCTTCATTGCACCAATAGCAACAGCATTAAGAGCCTTGATACTGAAGCTGTTTAGAAAGTACTTTTATGTCAATATGCATAATAATATAGTAAAATTCACTGCATTTTGGTACAGTGAATTTCTTTTTTAAAATTTTAAGTAAAAAATCAGAGATGTGGTTATACCTTTCTCAAATTTGTTTGCTGTCTCAGTATAAGAAAGGGGGTTTTTTAGAGGGTTTTTTTTTACAGTACTTGGGCATGAATCAAAAAATACCGGGGATCCTAACACTGTTCAAGTCAATGGTTATTTAGGAGCCTAAATAAAAGATAGGCATCTTAAGGCTTCACTGATCTGTGTGATGCTTCTGCTTAGGTATCAATGGCTCTCTACCTTGTTTATTTCCAGTTAAGAATTCCAGACCTATTTAGTTAAAAAAGAAGTTTAGATTTAGTGACCATGCATTGGACAATGTTATAGTGTCGGTTGGTTGCAGTGGCTCGGTTTTGTGTCTTTTCCTTGATCTGGCCAAGGACATGCTGCTGCAGAGTTCATCCTTGGGAGACACACACATCATTTTTTCACCACAGAAAAATGCTAGCCTATTTATTACAGGGTGTTTTCTCAGGAAATTAATCAGTAATTGAGATGTAACTATGAGGGTTGAAACAAGTTTTTAAAATGTTTCTTAAAAATATTCTCATTACTTTATTCTACCTAGTTAACACATAGAGCTATGCGTCAGATCAGTTGAGAGACAGATGTTATCTTACAAAACCAAGAAGGTTTAGAAAAGGATTTGAACCTGGAAAATCAAACTAAGGTCTAATCCTACTACCGTGACTTATATAAATGATTGAAAGTGGTAATAGAAAATCCCTTCTATATTGTGGTAATGTCAGCTACAACGTATGTGCAGGCTAAGTTGCAAATACTGCCCGCCTGCCAACAGTAATGGTTAATAGCATAATAGATTTTCTCATGCTAAAACATTCTACTTGTTCTGTATGGATGCATGTATTCAATATACTTGATTTTTTAAACTAGAAGAGAATCAATGACTGAAAAATTTTATTTGACTGGTTTGCTTACCAGAGAGATCCGTGTTAATATAAGACATCCAGAGAATGACAACAAACACAGTTACAAAAATCTCAGCTTCAGTTTCATGCATGATGTATCCTGAATATACTAAGTGGCAGTATTTGATACTTTCTTTCATAATTTCAGTCTTGTTATCTTTGACAAAATTATGCATTTCTGAAATCTTGTAAGTGAAGCCTAATCAGTTATCTGAGTGTATGACAAAGAAGCTTTTGTAAGGCACGTTAGGGATGGTATTTTCACCCACCAAGATCCGTTCAATCTTTGAAATCCTTGAATGTGAACTGCATACTATTTTACACTATTGTAGAGGGCTTTGTAAATCCCAAAATTTGCGACAAAGAAACCTGGTATTTTTCTTCACAGTTTACCAGTGAGGGAAATTGATGTGTAGAGGAATCAAGAAATGTCTTTGTGGCCAGGGCAGCAGCAGTAGGGGCCAAGCTGAGAGGGAGCTCAGCAGTTTGCCTGTTAGTCCTCTCTGTGAGGTTTGAAGAGCACGTCTGACCTAGCGTTGGGCTGTTGCAAGTTTCCTTATGCCTGCAACTAGATCCCAGAAGTTTTTGTAAGCTTTGTTGCCCATTTTGCTAAATGCATTCTTTCGTCTTGCTGCCGTTTTCGCTATTTTCTGGAAAGGGGTTTTTTGTTCAGGCCTCATTCACCTGAACACATGAAACATAATATGTCTCCTCTACTTCTGAATAGTTTTCTTTCCCATGCCATTGTTGTAACAAAAGTAATTTCAGTCAAATTCCATCAACTACATAGAAAATTCCTTTCATTTGGTTATTCGGTACTTACCAGGTGTACAGGATTTGACTGGGATGGAGTGAATTTTCTCACCACACCCACGACACTAAGCTATTTTAAGATTTACCTTCATCCAGTAACTTCATTTTCCTTTCTTTGTCTTCAGCAAATGTCTGGGCTTAAAATACATATTACAGTTTTGCAAGGGTGTGATCTCTCATTGCTGATATTCCTTATGGAACGCGTTGTTCTAGTAGTCCACAATGCAATAATCTGATCTACAAATACACAGTACTGTGAGAACACAGCTGCCATCAGCTTCTTTGCATTCAGAAGGTGCTTCTGCAACATGCACAGGCAGTTGTTGATGCTGCTAGTCTTCATACCTAAGTCAGGAAGGATGAGCATTGGGCCACAAGCTTAACTAAAAGAGAAAAAAACCTTTCCACCAGAATATGATACCTATCAAAACAGAAACAAAAGCTTAATTCGATACTGTTCCTTTCCTTTCAGTGTAAATAGATTTTACTGAGTAGAGCTGATACAGGGACTATCCCAGCAAATAAAAGTCATTGGAGGATATTGATTTGAACTTATGTGTCTTGGGGAAATCGTGCCGGTAAATGTTCACCGTTAAAGTACAATAGATATTTAGGGAGCATTTTAATAATATTTGCCTATATCTACTGTAGACCTGCAACTGAAAAACCTAGTTGTGGACATCAGAAAGAGTCTGATAATACTTTGATGTGAACTAGAAGGATTTAGCATTTGTGTACTGAATTGCTCTTGAATGCACTTTCCCTGAATGAATGACCTGGAGTGAATTGGTGTTGAAAGAGAGCTGAGTGAACTGGAATTGGAAGAAAGTTCACAGAACTTAAGCAGTATTAAATATGGTTTTAGTTGTTGGGTATGGTTTTCAGACGTATATGCAAATGTTTGAAGTTGTCTCCTTTAGATCCTGCTGTGATGTATTCAAAGAAAGGTGGCCATGGAAAGTGTTTCTTTCTTGGATTCTACCCTCTGTTTTGCTTCCTGGCTTGTTACAGTTCAAACACAACAAACTTCATTTCTGTTGAGAAGAAAGTACCGTGTGCCACCGCTTTCCGGTTTACTCCGTTTCAAATTTTTTGGTCTTGTGTTGAGGAGAATGGGGTGATGAAAACAGAATGGAAAAGAAATTAAACTGACAGAATATGAATATTGCCTCCTATAAACACTAAGGCAGTTAGAACTGCAAATTTCTAGGACACCCAGAAAGCAGACTTTGTGAGTATCGAGGTAAAATACTTTATCAGATAAGCTGTTATGAAGCTATTATATTAGTAGGTGCCAGAATGCCATCTCTTATAACTCAGGAGAAACTTTTCTGGTGTTGTTTGTTCATTACCACAGTATTTTGTTTCCTTTTTCACTTCAAAAAGCATACCATTCACTTTTTATTTTGCTGATGTGTGCCCTTTATGTACTTAATCTTTTTATTATCACCGTGGTAGAGTCTGTCTGGAGCACATTGTAACATTCATTAGTGTCATGGGTTTGCTTAAGGGGACAATTTTTACCACACCCCCCAAAAATTGTTCTAAGGTGAGAGAAGGTTTATGCAGACAAAGAGATCTGATGGAGGAGAAAATAATATTAGGATTTATTACTAGTAAAAATAAAAACTTAACAGCTACATCTATAACAATTCTAATTAAGCAAAAGCACTATGTATTTACAGAAACATCCCTCCCCTCTTTGTATCAGTCCAGGAGGAGGAGGAGGTATTTTCCACTTTTAAAGCTTCAGGTCTTCTAAGCAGCTCTGCAGCACCTTGCAAGTTCTTCTCTGTTATC
>JAWMRA010000113.1:33063477-33120853 GCA_035584735.1 Pseudotriccus pelzelni
GGGTCACAAACTCAGCTGCACCAGCATCGATCCTTCTCTAGGATCACACAAATCTTACCCAGGCCGTCTCGCTCCAGTGTAAGATCTCTCTCCATGGCCACAGATCACTTTAAGTCTCTGTTTTATCCCGGCCTCTACCAAGGAATCTCAGTTTCCTCACGTACTTCTTTGCTCTAGCATGAGTTCCACAAGCTTCTCAGCATTGTCCCACAGGCAACAGGGATTTTTAGATCTTAGTCTTTTTCCCTGCTAAAGGGAGAGAAAGAGGGAAGGGGGAGAAGAAGCTGCCTCCCCCCCTTTTGCCGCTTCTTTCTCTCTCCAGCTGCCAGCTCTGACCTTGAAGACTCCGCTGTCTTTCTAGTTGGAATTCCTTCTGCAACAGCCCAAGCTCTCCTTTACAGTTTTTTTTTAATCTTCACTCTGTTACACGTCTGGTCAGGAGGGTTTCAGTTATACCCCTGCCCCCCGCCCAGGGCCGGGGGAGAAGAGAGGCCTGGCCCCCCTTGGGGCGTGACACGTTCCTTTACATGGCTGCTAATTTTCTTCCACCACCTTCTCTTCCATTTTTTCATGAAGATGTAATTAGCAAAGGCGTCACCTAAACTCCTGATTAGCCTTTGTCCGGAAATTCCTCTGGACGATTTCCAATCCCCAAGGAGGGAGACTTTTGCAAACCCATGACAATTAGGAACACTTGACTCCCAGAGGTAGTTGAGTACTGTAAGATACAGACTGCCTGCAAGCTGCTTCTTTCTGAGTTCTGACCATGTGATAGATGATATTAAAGCTTTAATTTCCATTCTCAGATTTGAGTAGTCTGGCTAAATTATTAGCCTTTGAGGTGATCATTGCTATGCATTGAACACCAATGGGGTCAATCAATAAAATTTTACTCTACTAATGAATTTCATAAACTTAATATCCTAAAGGTCCAGAACAACACAAAACCCACTGCCTTAGCTCATGCTTTATGTTAATTCTAACCTTAAAGGGAATTTTTGATTTGTACAAATGCATAACTACTATAATTAAAAATCTGACCTTTGTCTAAATTCTTCTGCATGCACACAGAGAATTTCTTCTGAAGAGCAAATTTTCAGTTGTTATTGTTATTAAGGACACCTTTACAAGCGTAGTTTCTGTTTTAAAGGTCTAACATGTTTATACTGCTATAAGCAAGTTGGTTGGGGTTAATAGTAGTTTTAATTGAAGCAAAAATGTAAAATGAAACAGCAACAAATAAAAAAACAAAAAAAAAAAAAAAAACCAAAAAAAAAAAAGGCAAAACCCCCCCAAAAAACCCAAAACCTGACAACAACCACATGGTGTACCTTTTATTGAGATATGAAGTTATAATGTACAGTGGCTGGCCTAAGTTTCTTATCATTCATTCTGTTTCTTTTTTTTTCATTTGCCATTACATCAGGGAGATGGATTTTTAAGGAATGTAATTTGTATCATCTGATATCTAAGCTCTGAATACCTTGTTTTCCTGGTGGACCAACTCAATCAAGTCAAAGGGAGGAAAGAATATTTTTCCTGTAAGCTAATATTTTAAATCAGACAGTTGACCAACCACAACTTCTTGTTTCAGCAGGAGGGTGTTCTGAGACATCTTTCACTTACAAGGTATTTCTCCTGGTTTAAACTTCTCATCTCAGCTTGAGATGCTGGAAGGTATAGCTCTATAAACTCTTTTGTTGCAATAACTGCTAAGACTTTCTATCTTTAACAAGATATTCAAAATGAAGCAAAAAAATTCTAATATGTTTAGATGAAATCCAGGACATTACAGCTATCTCTATATTTAACTCTTATTAAACTTTTGGCAAGTGAATTTAGTATTTATTAACAAGACTCAGCTAGTATACCTAGAGATAGGAGTCTTATTTGTCCGTGGTTAGATACATTGCTCCTCCCAATGTACTGCTATCAGGGACTAATGTTCCTTCAAAAAACTCAAATGCTCTTCAGAAATGTACACTGTGAGTCTGTATTGCTGCTCTCTCCTGGAGAGGCTGTTACTCATTTGTCATTTGCCATGACTTTGAGGAAGAACATGCACATCAATCCAATTTGACTGTTGTTTGCTCTTATGTACTCCACAGCTGCATCCAAATCAGTCTGGTATAGAAGAATTCTTTAGTATTGCAGTGCAAATGGTTAACCTGATTAGCTCTGAGCTCACACTAGCTGAATGAACTGAAAGAAGCCCTCTTTTCCAGGGCATTAAAATACTGTTTTGATTTATATTAAGGTACAGGTTGCCAGTATACTTAGGTCTAGAATTCTTTAATAGATGAATTTAATGTTGCTTTTGTTTTGAGCAATTTAAGAAGGACACCAAGAGAAGGAGAAGTTCTAGGACTCTTATCTAGTACTGTTTCTACAGAACAAAATTGACTAAGAGTATCAGCATGAACTGTAATAAAACTAAATATCAGTTACTGAATTTTAAGTTGCTTATGAAACCATCAAAAATTATATTCCTTGAAAAAGATCGTCTTACAGAAATGCTAACCAAACCCCCAAAATTCATGGAGAGGTAGATATATATTAACAGAGTGAAAACGTTATAATGTTGTGGCCTAGCTGTTCTCTAGCTCAGAACAGCACTGAATGGCCTCCTGTAAAGCCATCATTTTATGTTAATAAATTACCAGAAGGATCATTTAGCAGTAATTTATTAAATTGAGATTAAATAAAGGATGAACTTAATTTACCATTATGAATTAAAGCAGAGCTCAAGGCCACAGAGTCTTGACAAACAGGGGAAAGAATGATGGATGCAGGCAGATAGAATCTATTTTTAAATGGTTATTTCTCTGGTTTTGAGTTGTGAGCAGTTTTTTTCCTAAGGAGACTTTAGCAGAGCAGAATGATTTTTTTTCCATTTTTTTAATTATCCTTTTTTTTTTCAGTGCCATTTTCTTATTTTGCTACTTGAAATATTGCCTACTATATTTGTAAGTCAATTGTGCAGTAACAAAGAGCTTGAAAGAATAAAAGAAAAAGAAAAGTTTGTTCTACATAGTACCTTCTGTTGTTTGTTTTATCCTGATGAGTGAAAATATGAGACAGAAAGAGAATATGTAGGGTAGTAGATTCACTTGTGTTGTATGGCAAGCATCATCTTTCTTCTGTGCCAAAATTCCAATGCTGTGCACTACTGACTAGAGAGAAGTTGGAAGTATTTTCTGAAGAGGAGTCAACAATCAGAGTGCAATGAAAACATCATTCTGGCATGGGAGAAGCTCACCTTACATCAAGTTTTTCTGTGGGATTTCCTTTACATTTCCAGGCAGAATAAGAGGAGTCCTGTAGTCGTTTGACTCACATCCAGCAGAAGTGTCATGCCTCAGAAACCCCCTGGAGAGGCAAGACCGACAAAATCATATAGTGGGGAGCATATTTGGGGGACTTGGAAGGCGAAATGGGTTATTCTTGTTGATGTGTGTATCCTTATGGAACTCGCAAGTTTGCTGTGTGTGATAGTGACCAAATTTTTGTCCCTGGGCTGAGTTCCTTGTTTGTAAGGGCCAAAGACGCTGTTCAGATTTATTCACTGTGTTGGTTTTGATAGGTGTTGGAACTCAACTCTCTGTGGTAATTAGTCCTTACACAGTTCTTTCATGAACTTCCCTCTGTAACAAGTAAATGTAGCAGACTTTTCTCAACATGGCTGATAAAGAGGTCTCTTTTTACATGCAGAAAATAAAATCAATATGCTTTATATTACACTTGCTTTCATTTCAGTAGTTTTTCACATGGTGAATCCTTAACAAGCTGCAATAGGTTATGGCAAGTGGGTAATTTAATTTTCTGAGCGATCAGAAATGGAAAGGAGGAAGAAGCAGCTGTAGCTTCAATGCCAAAACAAATGGCACTGAAGGTGGCACTGGCACTTGAAGTGAATATACCTTGTAGCACTGTTCAACTAGTCCATACAAGTGTTCTGCAAGATTACTGGCTATCATGCTAGTAAATTTGTCTTTCTGATACTGTTTATTCCCTTGTTCTTATTCTTTTATTGTGTTTTGGGTTTTGTTTATTTGGAGTTTTTTCTTTAAATTAGACTGCATACCCCACAGAATATAGACTATATTTTTTTTTTGTGTTTGTACAGCATGAATCACTTGATCTGTAGCTAGATGTTATGCTGATGGTAGTAGTAATAATATCAATAACAATAATACCATTATTAATCATTAGCAGTGATCATGGATAATCTGCAGAAGAGCCATATATTGCATGATAGCTTTGATTTTTACTTCAGGACATAATGTTGCACTACAAACTGTGCTGAAAGAGTCCATGGAAGGGATTTGAAATTAAATATAAAGGATTATGCCTTATAACTAACGTAGACATCTGAATCAAAGCTTGAAATGTAAATTATACCTTACCAGATGCTTATTTAAATGTCAGACCAGTGTTTGTTCATTTGTGTCAGTCTTTATTATCTCTTCATGAGCATTTTCTCATCCACTGTTTTCCCTGAGGAGGTATTGGAAATATTGATTCCCAGTAGCTGATATGCAGGTTCTTCCTACGTTGTTCAAATCCTACTGAGGTGTTGGTTTTTGGTATGTTGACAAAGCGTTACAGAACTATCACATGCAGTTTGGCACAGTTGGAAGTCCACAGGAGGGTAAATAAACTGAGTGAATGTGAAACCTGACTGGCCATTTTGCTTTAGAAGATATGGCACTATTAGGTCAAATGTGACACGGATTTGCACTGGTGGAATAACTTTGCATTGCTTCCACTTGAACTGTTCTTCACTGCTATGTAGGTAGAGGACTTGAAGCTTCTGTGCTGTCGTTTCTTCACCCATCATGAGAACTACACATGTAATAAAAGCTTAACTAAACAATGAGTGGAGAAAAGGAAAACCTTATTGAATTTATTTTATCTCAGTGTGCTGCAGAGCATATTATATTTCTTAGATGATGAAAATATTAGGATCTTTATTGCTCAATTAAATTATGGTTTTTACATGCTATCTTTGCTTTTTAAAAAAAATAATGCCAAAAGGCTAAGAGAACAAGACAGAAAATTGGTTAAAAATATACAAAATTTGCAAGAGATGTTTCCATTTTAAAATGTGTTTAATACTTGAGTAAATAAAACCAATTTGTTTGCTGTGGTTGAAAGACTAAAAGCATTAAGCAAGCCCCTCATCTAGAAGTTAATATCTGTTCCCGGAAATTATAAAAAAGATGCTTGCGTCAGTATTTCAAGCATTTTAAAACCTTCAGTATTTATACTAATTTAAGGAAAAACCTATTTACTGCTGTCACTTCTTTTATCATCCTACTCCCTACTCCTCTCACACCCATGTTCAGTGTTATAAACTGAAGTGATTAATTCTCAAGAGAGGGGTGGATTTAATTGCCTGGATTGTCTTTTTGGCTTTCATTGTCGTCTGTATTCACTTTCTTTTCTTTCCAAATATTCATTGATTTTGTCCACTGCTACAGGTGATTGGTAAAACTATTCAGAACTAATTGATAAAACAGTGTTTGCGATAACAAATAGAAAACAACAGCAGCTATTTGTTACCTCACTAATACTCTGCAGTATTCACATTGGCATATGCAGGTGCTGTTAGCCAGTGTTATTAGGGTCATGTGCTAAACCCCTTGTCTCTGCATGTCCTTCTGTAGTTTTGGAAAGCGTTAGGCGTACTGTTTCCTCTCCCTTTTTTCCAGCGTTCTGCTAAGTGGAAATAATCCTTCTGTGCCTGCCTAAAGCAGAGTGCCCTCAACTTTTCATTACTGTAGAAACCCTCTTTTTGCTTCCTTGAGGTATCTGTGCTCCTTATAGACCAGCGCAACCATTAAAGGGGCCTATCTTTGACAGTACTACAGATAAAGCTCCAATTACGCCTTTTTACTGTGCACCATGACCCCATTTTATTCAGATTGTCCTCTGAGTTTTTATCCTGATGAAAAGTCCTTTTCTGTCACACTATGGCTCCCATGCTCCATTCCACTTCCTCTGAGTGTAGCAATACTAGAAAGGGAGTTCTCAACTATATTGTCACTAGCCTCAAAGCCCTCAAATTCTTTTTTCCGGGAAAGCCTACTTTAATTACCATTAGGAAGGGCAGTAATTCATATAGTGGCATATAACACCTATTAGTCATTCCTGTAGCTTTTAAATAGATTAGCTTCCCCTTCAACTATTGCCCTTGAATAAGCTTCTGCACAACGCATGGTCTTGAACCTCCACCATTATTCAGCTTCTAATTTTTTCTTGGCTGTTAGTGCAGGGTTTGGCATAGTGCAGTCTTGAGGAAGGATGGGCACAGCAGAATGCCTAGATGAGAGGGAAGAAGGTCCTGCATTCCAGGGCAAGAAGCCCTTCCTCTCTGGAAGCTGCTGCATCTGCAGAGAAGAACAAGGAAACTAAGACTTCACGTATTTGTTCCTTGGGGTGTGAGTGGTGGAGGACACAGGGTGTGGACAGGTTTCTGCAGCTGTGCTGCGATTTTGAGCTGCATATAATGATCTGACTGGTATTCCATAAAGCGTTGGCTCACTTATGGTCTTTTGTGGGGGTTTCTACTGCAGAAATTTAGAGAAGTACTCTGATACTCTTTTTACTGTCACAATTGCAGCTGTTTTCCAAGATCCATGAAGTGTGGTTGTTAGAAGACACTCCTAGTAACAAGTGCAAGGGATTCCAGAAGGAATACTCTTTGATTCCAGTTTTCAGTAGGAGAGCAAAGACTTTCTTATCTCTTGCATGTTAAGACACTCCATTCACATGAAGATTTTTGAGCACTCCAGGGACCTTGCCTAGTTAAAACCATGTAGAAAGAGGAGATTTAACTATCAATATTCCTTTGGTGTCAGATCCCAATATTCTGATGTATGATTTTTCTTGCAATTGATGCACCAACAGTCTGCAAAAGTCACAAACTGTTTTAGCTGTTGCTGCTCACTAGGAATGGATGCAGGAATAATTCAGCCCTTAATGAGGCACACCTTCTGAAGCCACATTGGAGTGGCAGAGAGTATGGTTCCCTTCTCCAGTAAAATCTCTGTGTACCTCAGGCCAGTAATCTCTGGTGAGCAGACTGCCGTATATTTTAACCAAATTAGGTTATATATAATGTGAAACAGATGGAAAGTTCTTTGGTTTTTTGGCACTGAACCTTCTTCCCTTCTTCAGTAGATGATCTCAGAAGTATCAGTCATGTTTGCATCTCCAATATAAAAGAACTGGTAAAAGTTCACTTCTCAGGGAAAACGGCTCTACAGCAAATATTTCTCTTTGCAGAAAAGAAAAGGGTGGAGAGCATAATTAGACACTTAAAATTTAACTCTTTTTATTAGAAAACCAGCATGTAGAAGAAGACCTCAATTTCATTGTTCCATTGCTCCAGAAGGGAGTGAGGATTGCATCTTTTGACCTGCAAGATGCTGTCAAGTTATTACATTGGATTATATCTAGTACTGGAAACAGAGTCAGATTGTTAACAAATTGGAGTCTTCCTTTAGGTCTTTTCATAACAACCAGTATCTTCACAAAGACTTTGGCTCTGATTGTTCAAAGAAAGCTGGGATTGTCCTTCATATTGACTTATATGGAATAGCTCTTTTCATGAACTTATGAACTCTGCCAACCTCATTCTAAATGTCTCAGATTTGTCAAGCTGTACTAGTTGATTCTCTGTCAGTGCTTGGCATTTACAACAGCAAAACTGGATTTGATTGTAGCCTTTCTTTAGTAACTAGAACTTCCTCAGTAGAAGGAGCTTTAATCCTGTGTTTTCAGTCTCTGTTGAATCTTTTAACTCTAGTTAACCTTAAAGTCTTATCGCACTTGGGTGGGTCATATGATTTACAAGTATAGCTATGCGTACTAGACTTTGAATGTAATGTTTGCAAGCATTGTATCTTTTCATCAGGCAGCACGTAAGGAAAAAAGGCTGGATCAATCAGACCATGATTTGCTTGATACAAACCACAGTAATTATGGAAATTAATATTCATATTTCCACATGCTAATCAGAGATACTAAATCACATCTGCAGAATAATATAATTTTGTTTTCTTATTTTGTGTATATGATAACCAAAGATGTTTTCTTTGATACTGAAGAGACTATTTGATGGGACCAAGAGCTCAAGGATTATATGCTCTGAGCAAGTTCAGTGTGCCTGAAGATATTTTAGTCAAGCTGCATACTGTGTTTTGGAATAGGAAATATGTAAGGTGATAGGCAGTATTACTATCATTCTGCTACATCAAACAGTGGTGTACTGTTAGATCCCTTTCACTGTACCTTAGTTATGCATTTTGTCTCTGGACTTGGTGCACAGGCCATCAGATCAATCTCTCAGCCTGTCACCATTCAAGGATGAAAACTGTGAAAGTAAATTTCAGTTATTTTATGACGCTAGATCGTGTGTAAAATGTTAAAATGATGGGTTAAATCATTTTTACAAGACGCTTTTAGAACTGGGTCTACTGTAAAACTACTTTCTTCTTGATTCAAGAATCTTTAAAAAGACACCAAAATTCTGTTCCAGAACCAAATTTCCCTTTGAGTGCTGTAGTTGGTTGACCCTGTTTGCGTGCCAGGTACCCACTAAAGCCACTCTCTCACTCCCCTCTGCAACTGGACAGAGGAGAGAAATAAAAACAGTGAAGGATTCATGAGTGATATAAAAGCTGGAAGAGGTCACTTACTGTTTACCTTCACGGGCAAAACAGACTCAAGTGGGGATTTTAATTAAATTTATTACTGAGAGGATCAGAGCAAAAGAGTGAGAAGTAAAATAACCCTGGAAACACCTTCCCCCCACCCCTCCTTTCTTCCATGTTCTCCCTCCTCCTGCCCAGCAATGCAGGGGAACAGGGAATAGGGGTTACGGTCAGTTGTTGTTTCTGCTGCTGCTCAGGCAGAGGAGTCCTTCCCTGCTCCCGCGAGGTCCCTCTCATGGGACACAGTCCTTCACAGACCTCTCATGAGTCCATCCCTCAGGCAACAGTGTTTCGTGAAACTGTTATACTGTGGGTCACTCCTCCATGGGGTGCAGTCCTTCATGAATGAGCTGCTCCACCGTGGATTCTCCACAGGGCCACAAGTCCTACCAGGGAAAGCCTGCTCCGGCATGGGCTCTTCTCCCCATGGGTCAGCAGGTCCCCAGCAGGACTGTGTTACATCATGGGCCTCTCATGGGGTCACAGCCTTCTTCAGATATCCACCTGCTCTTGCATGGGCTCAACCACAGGCTACAGATGTATCTCTGTACCCCGATGGTCCCCCATGGGCTGCAGGGGCACAGCTGCCCCACCATGGTCTGCACCACAGGCTGCAGGGCATCAGCTCCACTGCCTGGAGCACCTCCTGCCCCTCCT
Organism: Pseudotriccus pelzelni; assembly: GCA_035584735.1. Classification (NCBI taxonomy): domain Eukaryota; kingdom Metazoa; phylum Chordata; class Aves; order Passeriformes; family Tyrannidae; genus Pseudotriccus; species Pseudotriccus pelzelni. The sequence goes on from JAWMRA010000113.1 coordinate 33,072,855, forward strand.
TCTGCATGGACCTTGGTGTCTACGTTGTTGTTCAGATGTTCTTATTCTTCCCTTCCCTTGCTGGAATTTTTATCTGTGCAATAACTTTCTGTTCTTAAATATGGTATCACTGAGGCTATCATTCCTAATTGGCTCAACCTTGGCCAGTGGCAGGAAGCCTGTATTGGAGTTGGCTGGCATTGGCTCCACTAGACAAAGGAGGCTTCTAGCGGCTTCTAACAGAAGCCATCCCTGTAGCCCCCATCCCCACTACCAAAACCCAGCCACAGAATCCCACTACAGGTGTCTAGAATGCGTTCCTGATTTTGTTGTTGGAAGAGGGATGTAGATGTTTTCTTCACTTCCCCTCCTTTCTGAATTAGTGCACATGGCAGTGCAGAACAGAATATCCAAACTATTGATGACTCCAACTACAAGCCCATGAAGAAACATTTTCAGACAAATTGACACTAAATCCCTAGAAATTGTTTTCTAGAAATTCTTTATTGTTCACTGGAGCTAAAAAACTTTGATCTTTTACTGGTTCCCTCAAATTTTATTAAAGTGCTGTTTGACTTTTGCATCCTGAAATTAATCTCTTACCCATTTATTAGTTTTTCTGCTGATGGTTTTTGAGGTCTTTAATTAGTCTTATTTTACCTGTCAGGAACTCTGTCATTCAGTGAGTTCTTGATATTGTACTGTTTTCTACAATTAAACAGCCATTTGATCTAACTATGAATGTTCCTTTTTGAGTGGGAGAGTTTTCTTCAAGAAACACATTGGTTGCCAGAAATTCTGCCCAATGTGTGGACATACATCCCCCATCTGTCTTCTTATATGGTGTTCATTAAGAATAAAGGTTTTCCTTCAAGTGTCCCCAGAGGGTTGTGTGGTAGTTTTTTTAAGGAGGAAACGACTTTGTCATTGTTTTTCTCAAAATCATATGCCTCCACTGCTGAGACAGCATTGTTTACTGTGGTTGTTAGACATGTCTTTTCTTCTTCTATCTGGTAGAAGGTTCCTTTCTGCCAAAGGTATCTGTGGTTAAATATTATCAATTGTGCATTGTCAGTTTTCTCACGTCAATTGGATTACCCATTTTGTCACAGATACTTGTGGATAAATGATTGTGTAAAGATGCAACACAAAATACAACTTGAATTCTGATAAAATTATCTACAGAAATGGTTGTTAATTTCCTCCGTTGCATCTCCTAGGAGATGCAGACTCTCTTGAAATTGCTGAGGTTATATCTTTCTCTTCAACTGCTGCTCTGATAAAGTGCAGGTTTCCATGATCCCTCTCCTCATGCCTGTATCCTAGAGAGTACTAACAAGGAGCATTATCAGGGGAGTCTATTAAATACATTGGGTGAGCAGTGAGATCTGTTGCAAACATATGGCTTGGCTAATCGTAGTAGCTATTCAGCACACAGGATTTTCCTGTAAGTCCAATAATTCTGTTTATATTCAAAGGCTGTCCACAGCTTCTTTCTTTTTGCTGCTGGACTGAATCTTGTCATTGCCCTCTTTCAATTAGTACAAAAACCCTGCTAGGTTTGAGTTTTGCAGCACAATTAAAAAGCTCTTACAGCAGCATTGATGTAAGTGCCACATTACACTGAATATGGAATATGGTTTTGTCATCTGGAATTGCTTGCTAAATGTGCTGAATTCTAAGGTTCTGCATGAAAGCATAACATTTTGCACTGGGCAACAGCACTGCAGGGAATGTCTCCGGACAGAAAGATGCTGTCCTCCATGAAATGATACTAGGTATTCATTAGCCTCTATATCCTCTGCCTGAGCTACAGAGAAGGTTGCAGTCAGATGTTGTAGCCTAAGTTTCATGTTGAACTGAGTTTGCCATGGTTGGAAGAGGCTTGTCCAAAATAGTTTATAGGAACTTCATGACTGTATGCCTCTTAGTAGCTGACATTTACTTATAGGTGTGTTCATCTAAAATAAATTTCCCCTGATCTCCTAAAATATTCATGGTATTTAAACAGAATATAAGAATTTGCCATAAGAGGGTCCAGATTATTCTCTGTGTAAAAATACAGATATATATTTAAACAAATGTACAACTATGGACTTACACAAGAAATTGTTGTCTCAGACACACATAATAGGTCTTGTGTAATTGCCACACACACCAATATCACATTCCAGTAGGAGAGCTTCACTAAAAGAAGAATTATTAAACAGAAAGTGCAGTTGTCACTTAATACTGAATATTTGGCTCCTCCTTTTGAAATTGGGGATGAGAAATCTGGATAATTGTGACAGTTGTTTAATCACATTGTTGCTAAAAGCTCAGGAAATTCTGTAAGATTAAAAAAAAAGATCCTTAGAAGTGTGGAAATCATTCAGTATTAATTCATGTAGATGTTAAAATGTGTATTCTTTTCAACAACTGAAAAGCGATATAATTAGACAGGCCAACACATGGTCTTTCCTTTCAAAATGATATTGTGAATTTGGCAGTAATAATCACATCTGGTTTTTCAGCATTGCTGAGTATAAAATTAAAATTACTTTCTGCATCACCTGCATATGTCTTTATGGCCATTCGAAAACATTCCTCTATAATCATATGCAGTTAAAATGTTCCATGAAAGCCTTCAGACTTTTATGTCAAAGTTGTGTTTTTTCTTGAATGTTTTTGAGAAGCAGAAAAGGGGCTAAAGCTGTTAAAATGCTTTATCTTTCTTTGCTAACCTTCCATTGCAGAAACCATAAAAAGCTGATTTAGTAGATTTTTTTTTTTAATCAATATTTTCAGGAACACTGTAATTTGTAATCAGTTGGACTTTTTTAACCTACTTTCATTTCCTCCCCCGTTCTCTGATGTGTGGCTTATGCAGATAACTATGGCATAAGCCATATTAGCTTTCAGAAACTAAATAGGTTCCACCGTTTTGAGCTGTATTGCCAAACTTCTATATTAATTTCTTGTCAATAACAAAAAAGTTGTGAAGTCTGATGTTGGCAGCATCTACTCTTGCTACTCATGTTTTGTTCACATCTATAGAGAGTGTGTAATAACTTTCCATGAGGATATTTAAACTAATCTTCATGAGACACACATGTTCTCAGCACATGGCACAGTGGCATGTAAAGTTCATCCCAGCCCTTGGCGTTAGTTCTTTTTTTTTTGGTCAATGGCAATAACAGTGACTGTAAAATTAGTTAGTTACTTAAGGGAAGGGATGGCTAACTTTTTTATTTCTCTAATCAGCATTTTTGGAAAAGGCTTAGTTATTCCCTTGGTTATTTCTTCAAGAAATTCCTTAGTGCTTTTGAAAATTCAACTTTTTTTTTTTTATATTTGTAAGATGAGTGCAGCAATCTTTCTAATAATATACTCCATTTTGTAATAGTTTTGAAAATGTGGATGATAGCCTGTAAGAATTCACAAACTATTGTCTTTTCAGGATATACTACTAGGATGGGAATATATTTATATATATATACTTATGGGATTGCATGTAGATTTCCCTTTTCTTTTTCAAATCTTCATTGCACAGTTAGCCTCCTAGTCACTGAGGCACGAGACAATGACAGCATCCCAAATGCTGGTAAGATAAACTTCAGACTGCAGGGGAGATATCTGCCTTTCTCTTCTTGGAGTCACAGAATATCCAGTAGGACTTACAAGTTCAGATTCGATGTCACATCTGACCAGGCTATGAACTGTTGTGGTGAGTTAGATTTGATTAACAGCCAAATCCTCACCTCGCACCGTACAGATCAGCCCCTGTTGAAAAGGAGCAGAAAATGGGATGAGAAAGCTCCAGGGCTGATACAGAGAGATTGCTCACCAAGTACTACTGGGGGCAAAACAGACTCAGTTTTGGGAAAAACAATTTAATTTATTGCCAAATAAAATAGGTTAGGGTAGTGAAAACCAAACATTAAAATACTTTTGCTTCCCTTTTTCTCATGCTTAACTTCATTCGTTCACTTTGGACTCCTCTACCCCACATACACATCTGCAAACAGCAGTAAGAAGTGGGGGAGGCGGTTAAGGTTATAGGGATAGTCACTCACTGAGATTGGTAAAGACTGAGTCAGCGGGGTCAGCTAAGAGATGCTGAACAAATGAAAAAGCTGCAGTTTTCTCTGAACAGACAAGAGATGAGACACTTCTTTTATGTTACTTTTGACATTTTCCTGTTCACATGTACTTCTTTTAAAATGCCTCTATCAGTTTCCTCTTTGTTTTTCTTTTCTTTTTATTTTTTTTCTTTAAAGTGTGACAACTGCGCTGTATCAACGATAGAGATTGCAGCAATCTTAAATAGAAATGGAAGCTTTCTTTTGCCTCTCCTGCTCACTGCTATAGGGCAGGCCCAATACAGAGAGGATTTTGTTTTGCTCTTCACTATTGTTTGCTGTGTTGTGCATGGAGCAACTGCTGGAGGCAGGTGGTGGATTGGCTAGGTGAGTCATCAGTCTCCACGGGGCCAGTTTTTCATGCCGCAGTTTAAATCTCATTGTGCCTTGTATTATACACAGTTGTTAACGGAGAGACAAGTGAACAGCAGGGACCAAGCACAAGATGAATAATAAAACAGGAAGCAAAATAACAATTGCAAACCCAAACTGGGAAATGATCTACAAGACACATCGGTAAAATCAATACAGCCATATCAAATGATACTAACTCAAAAGTAAATCAGTGTCTGCGTTAGTCTAACAGCTAAACCCACTTCACATTCAGTTATGTTGAACACAGTTTAAACTCAGCCCAAAGTAAAGTTTATGCAAGAATGATGCAAGTTAGCTAACTCTAACCTCTTGAAAATTAGACGATTCGGGGAGTTGCGTAGCTGGGACAGGAAAGGTGCCTGGCCATGGGTGACACAACTGTAAAAGCAGATTTTGAGGGTGTTCTTCCTTGATCATTTCCTCACCGTCTTCAGTGGGCTGCCTTGGGACCAAGATCACAGGTGAGAGCTACCATGCCCTCCATTCCGAAACCACATTTTAGCCCCCTCCTGTGGTGTCCTGTTGCTGATTGCTGCTTTGCTGGTTGCTGATTCTCTCCTTGTTGATAGAGTGTAATACAATAGTCTGGCCACTGTTCTTCCAAATCTGCACATTTTTAGCCCTTTCCTGGTTCAATCTCCATAACATACAGGGTTGAGTTTGTTCCAAGACTGTTTTTTCAAAACAACCTTATCTAAGGTTTAGCTCAGAGATGGTAGGTTGGAAATAACCGAATTAACCATATTTGTTTGCTTAATATAACTGTACTTTGCCTTAGGCAATTCTGATTAAGAGAACATATAAAGTAGTGATACTTCTAGTTTGAGGGGTTGTTTCTCCTTTAGGTAACACTTAATTGTTATTTTCAATTTATTTACTTCTGACATTCTCTCAGTCCACCCTTTCTTATACATAATGCATGAGAAGAATACTTAAAGTATACGTGTGTTTTTACACTAATGAACAATGCTCACAGAATTTGTATTTTCTAGGAGCTAAAGCCACAGGAATGAATAACAGTAGGGAAGATACACATGTACCAGATATGAATGTCTAAGTCACAAGTGCTGTATTCCTACTAGAAATCACGTCTCTGAATTTCTGTAAGAAATTTCAAAATAAATATTTCCACTTAATCACATTCATCTACAGTTCTTTATTTTAATAATATATGTAAAGGTTAGTACCTTGAATGTCACTGTTTTGAAATCCAAGTTTTTTAAAAGGTTCTACTTTGTGCTAAACATGTGGCTCTATACATCTGTTACTGGAGGAAGGATTGTCTTTTGGTCAAGACTTCAGTGAAGAAAAGCAATCACTGAGAGTGAGCATTTTACTTCAAAATCCCTTGCCCTCAAAGGTGAAAAATAGATGTTTCCAGAGGTCTTCAAGGTATAAACCAGTAGGAAACAGTTCTCAAAAATGCCTTATCCACTTTTAGAGAGTAAAGTCTTTGAGCAAACATGGTATGAAGGTGTTGGAGTTCTTCATGTTCTATTTTGGATGGCTAGGAAAATGGAAATGTGTGTGTTTTCTTCATAAGCTGAGGGCAGAAAAACTTAAGACAGGATTTGGAGGTACAGCAATATGATTCGAGCATTCAGGTTTCTTTTTCCACAAAGAGAATTATTTAGTTGCTAATGAAGTGGATTTTAGGTCATTTATTTGTCTTTGGAAAGTATTGCCTCACTTTTTTTATTATGTGAAGGTCACTCATAAGATACTAATTTTTTTCCTTTACTCTTTTCCCCCCTTTTTTTTTACCGTAAGAGGTGTAAGACAAAGACACGCTCTTCCTGCATGTTCTTGCCCTTGACAGTTTAATCAGAGAAAATGTATTTCAGCCATTTGACATTTATTTATGGTAATGAAATTGATTCAGATTATGTAACCTCCCAAAGCTCTTGGACGTAATGTGCTTTCAGCTTTTATAAGTAGTAAATTTAAGTGGACAACTGGGGGGAGTAATAGCAGCAAGATAAAAAGAATGTCATGGATTTAGCTTGCAAAAGTATAACTACGAAATAGAAATGATCAACTACCAAAACATGCCACAAAGTTGCAAGTTTGTTAAACTCATTCGTACTGTTATTCAGTAGTCTCATTTATTCTAGAATCCCATTTCAAACCCTGTTCTTGGTCATGCTCTATTAACTCTTATGAGAGGTTTCATACTCCACCTGTTTATTTGAGAGGCTTGTGTGATGACACAGGATATTCAGTAAAGGCTGTTAATTCTGTGGGCAATCTAATCTAAAATCACACAGAAAGATGATAAATCAACATTCATATTTAAAGAGTTCAGTTCATTGATTAAGTACCCCTATGCTTTGCAATTTTGGTTGGTTGGTTGTTTAATTTTTTTTGTGTACGTTGAATATTACTTCAAGTTTTCTGATACAAATCAGTCCAGTCAAAAATACTGAGGTGCATTCCAGGTTTTCAGAATCTGCAGCAGTTGTAGGTACCTCTGTGAGTTTTAGCATTACTAGTAACAACATGACAGGCCAGCATCAGGATTGGTGTCTGAAATTCAAATGCATAAATACTTGATGCACAGTTGCATAGTTGTGCTCTGTTTTGAACTTTGTCCTCCTGACCTGATACCTTTGGCTCTTTTGCTTTATATTCTTTCTTGCTCTGTAACTGGGGACATTTTGAACAAAACCTGTGTGTGAAATACCTGCCAAAAGGAGTGATATCTCTAACTTTCTTGAAATTCTTTCAACAGCCCTTCAGCAAAGTAACCCCTTTTGTCTTTTACCTTCCTTATATGGGCTTGATTGTTCCTACAGTGCTTAGCCATGACTAACCACCACACTCAGGGAGAGGTTTGACATTCAGCTGTGTGGTGCATTGTAGCCTCTAACATCTTCTAATAAAAAGAAAACAAAACTCAGCTTCCTTCCAATACTGTCATTAGTCATGTTTATTGCAGTCGTATGTATTAGCCAATGAAAACTGGAACCTGCTGTTCCAGCCCCTGCAGAGGAGAGTGGCAAACACGCCCTCCACATTCTGAACTAACCAGATCCAAACTGAGGCAGGAAAGAAAGGTTGTGGAACACTTAAGCAGAACAGTGGATGGAAGAAAATAGCATATCTGATCTAGCATTTTACAACTGGTTTTGAATGCAGATGGATGTAAAGGGAATGAAAAGCTAAATGAGAAGTGTGAAAGAGAAGTGGATGATGGGCAAAGAGGACTCTAACATTTTAAGACCAGCAGTCAAAAGAGCATTTGAGGGGACAAGGGATATAGCAGCATATACCTGCCAGTACATGGGAAATAATACATGCCTTAGATTTATGGTAGGTGAATAGAACTGAAGATCAGAAGTATACCATCATAAGCATCTGATCTCTTGCATAACACATTTGAAACTGCTTCCTTAATGTCAGCCTCAAAAGAGAAATAGCAAGATGAATAGAAATAAAAACTCGAGAGGAGAGCATTGAATCTATAAAGTTGAATTTTCATTCAGTTTGATTTCTTTCTCTTATTTCTACGTTTTATTTACATAAAAAACAATTTTAAAAGAAACTCATTAACTCTGCTTCCCCTAAGTTTTTACCTTTATTTTTTTTATTATGTGAAGATAATAAAGATTATTTAAGATAAAGACCAAGAATGAAAGGAATTGCACTCTTGAGGTAGATAGAGCCCTTTCCTCTCAGTACTTCTACCTATTATTAACCTGGACGAACTGGAAATATCACAAGAGATTTTGCTTCTACATTTCACATTTGGCAGATTTTTGCAGGCAGACCTGAATTTTGATTGCTGATACATATTGAATCTGATGACATTTTAAAATTTCTCATCACTGTTTGTCTTATCAGTATTACATACAACATCTGAAACTGTGGTTTGAGAATTAGCATTATGAAGCAGTCATTGGGTATAACTGCAGTATATTTATGTTTTTTATTTTAAATCAAGGATGAATGTGTCAGGTAGCTATTCTCTACAACTGGATTGAAATAACATCGCCCTGCTGTTTTGTTCCATTGGCTGAATCATATAGCAGCACATCACAGTATTATGTGAGCCATTATGAATGTCTGGGAACAGTGTGTCTCAGTCATTTATCATTATGCAATTATTTGACTTCCTCATTGACAGAGGAAGGTGCAGGAAGGACGGAAATGCTTTTATTTTGCCCATTATTTCTTTGAAGCATATCTCAGTTGATGACATAGGACCTTCTTTTATCACTTTATGAACACACATCAACTATAAGACGCTAAATGTGCTTTGCACCATGGAAACCTATCTATCTGCTGCAAATTCTTTGCCCTGGTACAGATCTGCTTGTTACTTCAGTGCATGGTATTCTAATCAGCTCTTTTTAGTCTCTGTTAAAAGTCCATAATACTAATTTGTTTGATTAATTTCAAAAAAGCCCTTCTAGATTATCCCATTAAGCTAATGCTACTGATTTTTAACAGATGGTTAAAATAGAAAATGCTACAAAGGGAAATATTGCAAGAATTGCAGCAGTCTTTTAGAAGCTGAATTTTAGTTACTATGGTCTAAACGATTTTAAAGTTTTGTTCTATAGGTACTCTAATAAAAAGCTATGAGCTGTGGATTTAGCTAAGATGATAATAGTTTGTCTTTAAATAATGTCTAGAGGGTCTCGTTTGTTTTGCAATGTGAGCTATTTAAGTCTCTCAGCACCTTCAAAGGAAGGTCTGGGACACCTAGATCACTTGCTGCAAATGTCACTCTGATAATGGCTGAGGAGAGCTCTTTAAAGAGCTCCAAGTGAAAACCTTTCAAGGGCTGCCATGTGGGAAATTGTTGATACCTCCTGGAGGGAAAATATGGGAATGGTATCAGAAACAGCAGATCAGTTCAAAAGCACTTCATGTTCAGTAGCATTGCAATTCTTTCTAATTGCAATGTAGTGTAAAAATTAAATCCATCCAGAATTTATATCCATACAGGATAAGAGTATGGTTCTTTAAAAGAGCGGGATTTGAGAAGAGTTGGGCCATAGTAACATTAATCAAAGAGAAAGTAATTCACACCACACTGGTTAGGGTGATCAAACAGAGACCTAATAAAAAGAACATTTCAATAAAACATGGGTGCACAAGCTATTTTTCATTATATGAAAAGCGAAGAAGTGTGAAATAAATATTGTCCACTTATTTCCTATTTTAATCCTACTTCACTTTTCTGTTTGAAACATGAAAATAGTGCAGAGTTTGGAGTCTTCTTTCCCATTAAGCTGAAAAGGTACAGTGCAACAATAATAGTGGAGAATGGGGTTGAAATGGAAGGAGCTTTTCTCCCAGATTATGTACTAATTTATAACACAGAAAGTTCTTAAGGTACTGGCATTACATCTTAATGTCTCTTCTTAATGTACTGGCATTTCATGGCAGACACAGGAAAACATTCTGTATATTTACTGGCTCTTCTGATTGTACAAACACAGGCTTTCTTGTAGCTTTATTTCTCCTAGTTCTAAGGACAAGATTACTTACATGAAAGCAAGTTTGAATTTTCAGCGTCCATCTTATTATTTCACTAAATGCAATTGACACAAATAATATGTTGCTGCAGAAATACTTATGATGTCATAAGAAATTATTGTGATTTTATGTATTAATAATAGGCAGGAGCAGACGAACTCTTTAAAAGAGTATCCTGTTTTCATGTGACTTCAAAAAATTATTGCATATAATAAAAGAGAAAAAGTATACATTGTGTGTATCTTGCATCAAAATACTTGTTTTTAAAACAAATTTTATTTAAAATATTTTAATTTTCACTGCTTTATTGAACTGGTAGACCTCTTAATGAAAGATTAAAAACTCAGGTCTATTAATGGATAATGTTGCTCATCTGTAAGCTTCTGACTTTAAAAACATTGGCTTTAGCCTCGTGCAAAAGGATTGCTTTACTCCTTTAAAATAATAATCTGTTTGGCCAATTAAAGTTTAGCACTTGACTACAAGGGATATCCTTAGAGAAAATTGTATAGGGCTTTCTGTGTTACATGTGGCCCACTTGGCCATACAAAAAACCTGAAGTCTGGTACAGCTTCTGGACTAACCAGCTAACAAATTGATCCAATAGTTAGAAGCATGTTAGAAGTTAGAAGCATGTTAGAAGTTAGAAGCATAGTTAAAGTTAGAAGCATTCTACATAACAACTCGCTACAGAATTTTTCAGGTCAGGTAGGAAGTTAAAGTGCTGTTTGTATTTCTTTTTATATTGCCTTTTCCAGCACCTATTGCCCAGGCACAATCAAGTTTTTCTTCTTCCACAGCTTTCATAACTTTAGGCCTCATTCATATTAATGACAAGGTTGTGTAAAGATAGAAAAGCGTTGTTAAACTGAATCTTGGGTTTTTGTGGTTTTGGTTTTCTCTTCCAATGGTCTTCTCACTGTCAGCTTGTAAGTTTTGGTACCGTGAAGGTGCATATATTACTCTGAATTGGTAAACCAGTTCTCATGCTTCTGGATACACTTGCAGACTGCTTTATTTTAACAGTCACATTCATGCCAACAGCCTGTTGAGCATATTCTGTGTTTCTGAAGGAAAATATAATAATAGTTACCAGATTAGCCCTTGCTTACAACAGTTGTCAGAATCTTACCTGAGAACAGGAGGTCTGGATTTTGCTGAGATAAGCTGCTCAAAGTGGAGGTCACCACTGCTACCTTGACTTCTGCCAAAAGTGTAATCTATACTCAAAACTCCATAGAACAGAAATGAGAAGCTTATAGCACAGAGAAAAAAAAATAGAGTTTAATGATGCAAACTTAAACTTGTGAAGACCAGGAAACATTGTGTATGCCTTCTTCACTGTGTCATCCTAATTCTATCTCGGTATCTCTGTGCTTCTCAATGATGAGGAAGGAGATTAGCTGGAGCAGAATGGTGTAAAGTTTTTGTTATGATACAATAAACCATGTGTGTACCTCTTGAAGGACAAAATATATCTAATTTCAGTCCTAAATTCTAGACAGTGTTTCAGGACTGGTGCACAGATGGAATTTATCAAAAGTCTAATGGCAACATGACTATCGTTTATGGGCCCTTGTGAGGGGTGAGTGAAGATTATGTCTCAAAAGCAATTCTAAGGGCAAAGGTAAGTCAAGTGCTGGCTGTTACAGTGACTTTCCCTATTTGGTGGAAAGGAAAATTTGTCTCATGACAAGGAGAAAGGGAAAGTAATTCAAATTGTTTACTGCAGTAAGCATTCAAATACTTATTTATTGATATTTATCGATAATAATGTGGAAAAATATATCATTTTGCCATTTTCAATAATCCAAATGCTACTGTAGACCCCAGGAGTTCCTGGCTCTCCCTTTTTTCTAGTATCTTGTTTAGCAAAAGAATGTGAAGTTACTGCTTTGCTGTCTTGGAGGTGCTTACTAATCTTCTGTTTGTATTAGATTATTGCAGCATGTTTACTCAACAATTCTCTTCCTTTTCAAGAAATTCAGATGCATTAAACAGTCCATTTAAGCAACAAAGAGCATTGGATCTCATGAAAAGTTTGGCAGAGTGACATAACAATATATAATGTCATATGTAGTATATAATTGTACATAAAAAATTTTAAAACTACCTAATATGTTAAATACTATTGTCTTAATATGATTAAGATAAAATTCTAACATATGCAGTCCAAATTATCTATAAATTGGTAATCTACATCAAATATTGGATTTAAACCATAGCCTTCCCTTAAGCTTGTTGCTGTTTTGTTAATTACTTCTGAGTATCAGTATGTAAACAAATTAATTTAACAGTTATACTTCAGCTTCTATGTAACAGCACAACAGTTGTCTTAATATATGAGTAAGCAGTGCAATTTCACAGTAACAGAAGTATTCCACATGAGAAGACCAAAAAATGCTTGGGCTTTTTTAACCCTGGAATGGTAAAAGAGCAAGACAGACAAACAAAAATAACCTTTCTGTTCTTCTCTAGTCTTTTTCTTGATTTTTTGCTCTGCTACTTTTACTTGCTTGTACTTCTGCCCTTATGCTACTGCCTGCTTCCAAATTTTTTAACCATTTATCTGATGCCCTGATTATCTAAAATCCTTTTGGAAAGGCTAGTAAGACCAGGCTTTTTTTTTTTTTTTTTTCTATACCAGAGGAATAACACTGGGATAGGATCCTTTATCTCTGTTCTTTTTCTGACAGTCTGCTGACAGACCGGAACTTGGTTTCTTCTAAATGAGTCTTCATTTGTCATTTCTCTGAACAAACAGATCTGAAAGGCTGTATTGCAGGTATTGGTCTTTAATTCTTCACGTCTGGATTTACTGACACAGTTGATTTGCTTAGAAAAGGGTGGAGATTTTACCAGGTGCACTTCCCGCTGACGTTCACATTCTCATTTCTAATTGTCTGGCTTCTTCACATTTACTACAGCCCATTTTTTTTCCCCCATTTCCTCCAGGAGCTCTTTTGAATTGAGCAGTGGAGGAGCTATGTAGGTTAATTCATTATTACTTGCAAGATGGTTTTGTTTTCCTGCCAAAGGGTAAGTTATAAGTCTAAGCTCCACTGACTATCTTCAAACAGGATGAAGAGGGAAAGGTTTTAATGGAGTAAAGGGAATGATGGTTGTCCCTGTATGCTGGTTGGAAGTCTGAGAAGGACCCTACTCCACACTTCTTCTCTCTCTGGTTTCAAGCTGTTTTAAGACAGAAAAAAAGGCTGCCCAGTTTCTTGCTATCCCATGCCTGTAGTAAGCTTGCAAAGCATGCAGAACAGTGGTAAGTGCACACATCAGCTGTGGACAAGGAGTAGAACATTCTAAGTCTAGTGTCCTGCCCCAAAATTGGACCCGGTGTCTGCAGCATAGAATGTGTCAGAAGACATGAAATGGCCTCTTAATCATACCTTGATGCTCCTAGCTGAAAACATCTAGTGGATATAAATATGGTTTGAAACAAGACTCCAGTAGCTGTGAATTGCTCAATTCATCTCAGTGTTCTCGTTCTCTCTTTGAGTTCTTCTGACCCTACAATACTGGCAAGTGTGTCTGTTATTCAGTGTGAAATCTTTTACCTTACTTGAACAGTACCAAAGCAAAAATATGTGTTATCCCTTGAGCTGAAGAGCTCGTTCATTCAAATGAGCCAGATCTTGAAATTAACTTGACCCTTTACACCTTGAGAGACAGAAAATATAACGGTATGAGTTAGGATTTTCCAAATAATTCAGATCTGAAGAGTGTATTTTGTACAATTAGCAAATTCCCTTAACTGAAGCAGAATCAGTAATTCTTCATAGTAGCTTCACTTCTACAAAACTATAGTATAGTTTTTTAATATAGGGCTTCTAGGCTCACTTAATGTACCAATCTTTCTAGTGATAGAAAGCACAAGCGAAAATTTTCTGTGTTCTCTCAACCTGTACAGTGGAAACTATCAAGTTACTGGGCTCTCTCTCTTTTTATTTTTTTCTTTTTGCCTTTTTGTAACATACTCAGTCAAACCAAAATTCTTGTCTCTGATGATGCTCTCCTATACAACTGGGCACACATTTCCCTTAAGGGACAGTAATAGAAAGAGTATGACAAAATCGTATCAGGATGTAAGAGCAAGCCTATAGCAGCACCTCCTCCTGTACAGCTTCCCAGCTGCGTCTGGGAGATGGCTCTCCAGCCATCTGCATCTTAGGACACTCTAATTAGGGGACCAACTTTCACTTCACTGTGTCTCCACCATTGTTATGTCTGATAAAATGAAATTAGAATTGCACTGAATATGGAAGCTGGGGTTTTGTGGTTTGCTTGGTGGGTTGTTTTTTTTAGCCTTCCAACCTCTTCTAAAGTAAGGTACTCCAGAAGTGTTAGCTGCTCTAGAAGCTAGTAACTGAAAAACTGAGTGTGAGCATAGATATCTAAGTGTTAGATCTCTCAACAAAAATATGGTATCATCATTTAGTAATAGGTTAAAATTGTAGACTGATACTTCTTTTGGCAGATTTCTCTGTGGCAGCTGCTTAGATCTGTGGCAACTGCTTAGTTGTGTGGGTTTTTTAGTAGTGTCAAACTTAAATATGTTACTTTAAAAGTTAGCGATTTCCCCCTTGCTCTTTGTCTGTGTCTTGCTATGGTAAAGGACAAATATCTCTCAATAAAGGGCAGAGTTGTAAATGATGAGATAGTGTCTGAAGCTGACAGCCTTCAGTCATCGTAATACGTGTAAAGGAATACTGTTATTGTCTTAAGTGCTGCTGTCGTTTTCAGCTCCTGCTCTTGGAGAAATTTCTGTTCCTTTCAGAGCAGCAGACTGACTCAAAAGAGTCAGTTTTGTACTGTGAAAATAATGGGGAAGATGAGTTTGAACTGTGACATTCTGTGTTTCTCTTGAGTTTCTTCTTGGGTCATTAAAAGTTGAAAAGCTTGTTATTTGAGTCCTCCTCAAGTGTGCTTTCAATATCCCACTCACTGGGTAGATGAAGGGCTGCCGGTTTCCTGAACCCTGTTGAAAATTAGAAAATCTGCTTTTTTAACTGTATGGCATCGGGAACATTCTGGGCTTGTAGTGATGAAATGTTACGAATATTCATGAAATATGGATAAGCTACCTTTACCCTAAAGTAAGAGCAGACGGAGTAGGCAATTACCTGCCTGACAGCTATCAGTCTGTGTGTTCCTTGTCAGCTTTTCCTGTGAAGAATTGTTGGCCCATACATTAGAACTACATTTGCATGAGGCACATTACTGCAGTTTTCAAAAGGAGTAAGGTACTCGTTGGCCAAAATGAACTGTGTGTTTATAGATCTGCTGCAGCTTTACCCTGTGGTTTACTGGGCTTTGTCCTTGTTGTGTAGATAAGCCCACGGAGACATTTTTAACATTCTGACAATTAGGAGGAGAGAACCAAATTTATCTGTCATTTAATGGAGAAGAATCCCTGTGCTGGAGCCTGCTTCTAGTTATAACTGGTTTTGATTTTTATACTGCAGGTTTCATTCCCCTGGAGCAATAAATTGTTACTCTTCTTTATTTCCCTTAGGAAATAAAGTATCCCACCCACAGCCAAGAAGCAGTAGCCTAAGGGGCACATAAATTCGTGTGATGGCTGGTTTTGCTAATGGCCTTGGTTCTACTGACTGCACACATCATATCATTAGAGTGCTTTCTGTAACCCGTCTTGAATCAGTCCCAGATAATGTGTGGAATGCAAAGCTGCATGTCTTAGATCACTAATGATATGTACCCAGTGATGTCCCTGAGTCCATTTCCGAGTCACCTGTCACACTATTTTTGCACTAGATCTAGAGAAAACAGTATAGTATTCTGCTTTCCTGATTCTAAGAAAAAAAAAAAAGATTTCTTTTTCTGCTTTAAGGTGCTACTGATTATTGGTTAGTCCTCCCCACCCCTTCTGGGGCCCCTCTTTTTCTTCATGAAGATCTGCAGACCCGTTTTTTCACAGTGGTGTCCTGAGCATTGTTCCTTGGGGTCTGTGAAGTAGTGATGTCACTCCAAGTATCTAATTTCAGAAAAATTTGAATAGACTGTTGAGTCAGATTCTTGATGTCTCAGGGTATAGCTCTGTCTGGAGATGATTGAAAGAGAAAAAGAAAATGGTGTAGAAAATTGTGCATGTCAACAACATAGAATTGTTTTTTTGAAAATAATACATCTATGGTTATTCTACCATTAAAAAGAAAAGAGAACTTGGAGCTGAATATAGACTCAGAACTATAAGGGAGGGTCTCAATTTTTCTGGAGTGGTTGTCATGCTTGATGCCTTAAAATGTCTTTAAACCATTTTAAGTAAATAAATGTATGGAACCAAGGAAAACTAATGGAATTTCTGCATTACCCTAGAAGTATATATTGCTAAGTGTTTTAAAATTAAAAACATTGGAAAACATTGGAACATTGGGAAACAATATTGTTTCAGTTATTCCTAAGGTCACTTTAAATTTTCTTTCTTTTGTAGACATTTAAAACTCTTTTTTATAAATTGCCTTTTGCCCTTTTTATTAGCTTTGGTTGTAGCTCTTTACTCTGTTAATGGATTTTATTTGTTTCTGCTGCTGTCCCAAAACCAAATTACTGTGACTAATGTACCACTGTAACTTTTCATAACTGTTTCTGAAAGCAAAAAGCAAGTTCATCCAGTCAAAATATTAACACTTTTATGTCCTATTAAATAACAACTCAAAGAAAATTGTGCTAGTATCTACAGGACTCAGCACTAAACCTACAAAATTTAATGTACTGTATCAGATTGAGATCTGACACGATTTCTCTCCGTGGAAATTGTCCTCACTATTATAATACCCATACTAAGCAGCAGAACTGGGATAAAGCACAACAGAAATGAGTCCCATTTGGAACATATGTTACTATTCCAGCAAGTCAAGAAGTTTAGTAGCAAGTGTTTAAAATAGTCTGGGTTGTGCCTAGAAAACTTTAGGGCTGTCTGTGTGGGCATGGAAATTATGCCTTTTCCTCATGTCTAACAAGCTGTCTTGTGTATTTTTCATTTGTGAAGCTCTTTGGCTTTCTGCACAAATAGACTTACTGAAGTATTAGGGAAATAATGAATGGATGTTCCATCAGCTTTGAGTGAATATGCAGGTGTTACAGTAATTGATGAAGAAAGAAAATGGCTTTCCAGCTCATGCAGCAGTGAAATAATGTGGCATTGTACACAAGAGCATTGTAGAAATTAGAGTAAACACAGCAAATGTTCGATTTAAATTTCTTTTTCTTCAACCAAATCAACTAAATCAATATGTTCCACGCCTTTTTTTTTTTTTCTTTTTCTCAGTGAGTGTATTTCTCTAGCTCTGATTATGCTGGGCAATAGCACTGAGAAGAATTAACCCAAAGTTGTCTACAACGAGCTAATAATCTAAATCACTGACAGAGGTTATATTAGAGATTCTACAGTATAAAGCCTTGGTTCCCACTACTTTCCTATTAATTTTTAAGAAATGTTTTTAGATATGCATTCTTACATATCACTGCAGTACAGACTGCAACACAGGAGAAGCCAGAAGGCTGGCACTCACCATAACATGCAAACAAGGGAGAAAGTGCTGCAGATTTGAAGACAGTAAAAAATAAACATAGTTCATGAATAGTGAAGGATGATATTGCTTATGCATGAAGGCTACAGTGAATACTTCAAGTAAACTTGCCGGGCTATTTTTGAATAGAAACAATTGGGGTTTGCCTTTTGTTTGCATTCAGGCCTTTCAAAACATGGCAAATAAGTTTGGAGACAGTGGCTCCTTATGGGGCCCATTTTCTTTATTGGAAGCCTGTTAAAGAGAACAAAATCCTAAACTTGACTAAAAACAGGAAAAGGGAAATAAATTATCATTTAAAGGTTGAATTGAATTTGTTAAAAGAAAAAAATCTCACAGTGGTTTTCAGAATAATTTATATGAATAGTTTTGCACCATATTTTGCAATTTAAGATCTCATTTTAAGTTTATGCAGGTGTCTTTGTTTTTTAGTTATTTCCTCTGTTTTAAAGTGTTCAGAGGTGCCTGATGACAGATGATCTATTAGCAATTAGTAATGACATATTATTCCATATAGGTTGTCTGGCAGAATTAGGGGTCAGGAGCATCACTGGCCTAAAGCTGGTATTTTATCAGTTTGGGTGTTAGCAAAATAGACTGCTTACCATCAGATTATACTGAGATTGGTAAAATTTAGTTGGCACTTGCTAATTTTGTAAGACTCAATTCCTGTTAAGCACACTAACATTAATGCAGAGAGCCACAATCAAACTCAGAAAAAAAGTAACCAATAGCTGTTAAAATTACAGGGTTTTTTAAGAGTTATTTTTTAAACATGTCCTTCCACAAACAGAACTGTCTAAATGCAAGATGTGTCAAAATACATTCTGTGTGCTTTATTGCTTTGGTTAAAGAGTAACATATTCACATTTTCTTTCCTTCTGTTTCTGTAGCATCATTTAGTTCACACTTATCTATTTAATTCAATATTTTATTGAAATCCTCTGTGGTTACAGTGACTGTATTTATATCTTATCAAAATCTTTGTGTAAGAACATCCTAGCCTCCAAATACCTTGTTAAAATATCTTCCCTACAATTTCACAGTAATTTGAAGACTTTTCAGTCTGACAGATTAGCACATAACAAGGCAGTGTGTTTTATCACCTTTTAGCCAATTAAAAATGCTTTCTATTCTTTGAAGCACAAAAACATGCATACCATGCCATACCAGCCAACTAGATTTCCAATCAGCAGGGTATGACAAGTACTGTTTTTATCTGCTTCATCCCTGTCATGATAGGTCATGCCTTACTTATAGAAATGCCAGGTGAATGCTCCTCAGAACCATCTTTCATGGACTTCTTGTATCTTTTTGCCCTTTTACATTGCTGAGTCACAGTAGTTCGACTGCTAGGGAATCCTCTGTGCCCATCAGTTTCGGAATCACAGTGTTGTTTGAACTGTAGCCCACAGATCAGTGTTCTGATTTAACATATTTGTAGATTTTAAGTTTAGGATGCA
This sequence comes from Pseudotriccus pelzelni, assembly GCA_035584735.1. Taxonomy (NCBI): domain Eukaryota; kingdom Metazoa; phylum Chordata; class Aves; order Passeriformes; family Tyrannidae; genus Pseudotriccus; species Pseudotriccus pelzelni. Next base: position 33,091,842 of record JAWMRA010000113.1, read on the forward strand.
TAAATAAATAATTTAGTCTGATATCCTGTGCCATTGGCCATCATATTTTGCACTTTTGAATGTGCATTGCTCCTGAAATCCCATAGTCTGGCAAAGCATAACTATTTGGCAAAATCACACCTTTCAGAAAGACACTGGGTTTGTATTGGGAAGTCACAAAGGAACTTCCAGTTTTCCTGCTATTTAGTTCCAGGGGGTCAATTAGCCACCTTCTTACAGAAGAAATTGTGCTTCATTGCTTCATCCTCATTTGGATTTGACTGGCCTCAGCTTCCAGTAATAGTTCTCATTAAGTATTTGTCCACTAAATTATAGTATCACGTGCAATCCAGGGTTTTGTTTGTTTTGGTTTGTAGGTTTTTTTAATGATGATGGTACTTATCCTTTGTAATCAAGTCAGTTCTCAATCTTCTTTTTCATTAAGTGTAACAGATTAGGCTCTTCAATTCATCACTAAGACATTTTCTTCAGGCCTTAATCATTGTTGTAGATTTTCTTCCCCCTATTTGGCTTCTTCACATGCCTTTAAGTGTAGGCACACTACACAGATGAGGATTTTCAGTATTAATTTTGTATCTGTTATATACAAAGCTAAAATCACTGCTTTTTTTTTTTTTTTTTTTTTTCCCCAGGATCACTGCCCTCATCCCTGTGAATTTAAATACCTGTAATAGTGCATTTTTTGCAGCTAAGATCTCATGTTTACCTTTTCTACACATAGGGCTTTGGAGCCAGATGCCCTGTCACTGCTGGAAAAGCACTTCACAGAGGACCCATACAGCTCTAGTTTTTATTTTTAGCACAACCAGTTTTTTAACACCGATATTCATACCAGTGGCATAACAGAATAATAAGCTCTTGCATACAAAAGAAAGGATCTTTAGGAGTTTAATGATAGTGCCAAGAGAATGTCAGGGTGGATCTGCATAATTTTTTATTATTGGAAAAGAAAGGATTCTCATAGTTCTAGATCCAAGCCAGCTATCAATCTCTGAATTGTATTAACTAGTAAAAGCACCAGAATTAGGTCACTATTAATATTTAGTAACAACTGAGACCGTTTTCTCAAAATGTAATTGTTTACTATTGAACTGGCAATGCAAACAAATTTTCTCATTTTCTTACTCTGATTGCTTCAGCAAGCATGCTTCTCCTAATGCTCCAAGGTGACCTTAAAAGTCCTAAAAAGTCCTTGTTTCTTTCACTTCATGGTATCCTTTCCTGTCTAAAGCTGTATCTAAGATGCATTTCCGTAAAACCCTTCCTAGAAGTGTCTTTTCTTTACCAGAAATCTCATAGTTAAGACACTGGGATGATGTATCTAGAGCTGACTTGATTAAACGTTTATAGGATTAGGCCAGAGATTAGATATACGATGACCTAGCAAAAGGTAGATTACATTGGATTCACTTTACAAGCATTTATGGCACAGGATGAGTTTTCTCCGATTTACAGTTACCCTATTCCAACTAAAAATTATAAAATAATAAGGATTATATAAAATAATATCAAAAAAGGGTGGGGAAGTAGAGAAGCACAGCAGTCCCTGCAGTGGGGAAGATTTTCAAAACCAAGTGAAAGGGAAGGGAGTGACAACACTGCAGAAGCCTACAGGGGAAATGGGTGAAAGGATAAAAATCCTAATTCTAATGACTTTCCTAGCTCCATGAGCATATTGGGAAAGATTCTTTCCTACATGAGATTCTGGGAAGTCAGAGAAAACAATAAGCCTAAATATGTATATTTCCTTTTGAAATTAATGGAAACAAAAAGGGATATTATGGGCTAGGAAATATACTAAAACTTTAATAATTTGCAATGAAGACTATAAGAAAAGTATGGAATTAAAGAATTCTGTGTAATTCTTTTTTTTTTTTTGCAATGTTAATAGAAAAATCATCACAAAACATTAAGCGATATGTTTCACTCTTTGATTTTTGGGTAGTTTTTTCATTCAAGAACTATTTAATGTGAAATATATCCACATTTTGAACTAGTAAGTGACAGTGTATTTTGTGTAAGTATTCATATTTAGGTTTTTAAACGTTAAACTATCTTTTACATTTACTGAGATTTGAGAGGAGAGCCCTGTTGATTTGCACCAAGTTATCACTTGGTAGATTAATAAAGTGGGAATTTGAGATATTAGCATTAGTATGATAAACAAGGTTGGAGAATAAATAAAATAAGGAAAAGACTTTTTAAATCTGCCAACCTAATCCAGACAAAAGCTAACTATGTCAATAGCATTTCAAGATCACATTAAACAAAGTACCTAACTAAGTGCTTTTTCCAGTTCTTGTGTGTGTATGTGTTTCAGTCCTTGTGATCCTTTCAGCTTCAGAAGGATTTGGATACCTCTTTAAAATTCAGAAAATATTCATAACAAATTCTTTGCAGAAAAAAAAAAAAAAAAAAGTTGATTTCTTGGATAAGGGCCACAGCATTTTGTGTGTTGGCTTTCTTACTGGAATTATCACAGCCTTTCCTGGATATTTGTTATTTATTTTTTATTAGTATTTTTTAATGAGAAATGGTTTCCTCATCATTTCAGCTGAAACAGTAGGAATGAAGTTTCCATCCTTTCACTTTTCTGTGTTCCTGAGATTTTTATCATGAAAGTTCTTCTCATACAGATATGTAACAGTTCATATATAACCAGAGAACCAAAATAACAGCCAGGAGATCAGAGTGCATTTTGTATGGGTTCATTAAAAACTGTTGACATTCAGTAGGGATTATTAAGATAGCAGTTGTTCTCTGTGATGTCTTTTCACCAGTCAAGAGCGTAGGCTTGACAGAGGAGGCTCTAAACTCCCTTGTTACTGCTGAAGGAGCAGGTCCATTTGGCACTGGAATAAACCCTCTCCCCAGCCAGGTCATAAAAAACCACGGGATCATGCAGAAGGGTGCCAGATCAAAGCGGTAGTCTCTTCAGTTCCACATCCCACTTGATTGTGAGTGGCACTTTCCCTTTTGTCCTTTCATCCTAGCACTTTCCTGCCCCAGCTTTTACTCTGGTTTCTTGCTGACACAGCCGGTCTGGCTCACTCATTGTTTCAGCACTTTCCCTCGTCAGTCACAGTTGTGCAGGGTGAGTATAAATGCCACCTAATCAGAATGCAACTACAGCAGTCATCAAAATCAATGCACAGGTTGCTGGGCAATGAATATTCAGCACTTCTACCTCCTTTATTGAAACAGGGACTTCTTCTCATCCATAGTCCCACTTCCACATTGCCTTCATCTGGACAGTAAACACCTCTTGCTCAAGGAGGAAAGGCGAAATAAAAAGAGAGCAAGTGAGCATATTGAATCAAAGCAATTTTTGTCTTTCTTTTAATATCTACTTTATAATTTAGATTGAGGGCAGTATCGACTTCTTTCTTGCATCAGAATCATTCTTCCAAGCTAAATTTTTAAATATCTTTAATTACACTTGGTGAAGGTAAGACAGGAGTGCTGCTTTAATCTTCTAGATGGTCTTGCAGGTTAAAATTAGATTTATACATTTGCATAATAAAAGTAATGTTGTGAAAGAAAGCATTTTGAATATGTAAGAGGTAATTGTATTGTGTGACTTGCCTTGGGCAACCCTTATTGGATCGAGCTCAGTACCAGCCATTATACCATTGGAGCATTTTGTATTTTTATGTAGCGCTGCAATAGAATTTAAATTTTATGCACAATTAGTTCCATATTGATGTCTAGTTTGTAGGTAGGGTTAAGCTGTAAAACTGAGTTTTCATCTCTAATGCAGACTTTTTCTTTGGTGGAAGGAAAGGAAACATAAAAAAAAAAAAAAAAAAAACAAACCTCAAGTTTGTGGAGACAGTGAAATTTCTAGGAGTCCAGCAACATTAATACAATTCTGCTGTTTTCTGTCTGGTGGCCTGAATCACCAATCTTCTACAGTGCCTCCCCAGTACACTATTTCATGCACAAGAAATTCAACATGAGTATTGACAAAACCTGTGACAGCTTTAATGACATCTCTTAAATCTGAATTTCTCCCCTACCATTTGCCTTTACACACTGCAATATTTTTAAAAAGAGCTGAAGTATTTACAAGTGCATAAAATAGAATGCTATTGCTGCACACTGTGTTCTAATAAGCAAACAGTATTTATTAATTTGCTCAAATATGGACAGCAATATTAGCAGCATTAATTTAGGAAACGGCTGGTAACAGTTTTCCACTCAACAAAGCAGAACACACAAACACAATGGCAGAAACTAAACCTCTTTTTCAAACTAAAATAGATTTAATCTACATATAAGAAAGATTTTTTTTTTTGTAATGAGGATCATAAAACAGGTTGCCTGGAGAAGTGGTAAATGCCTCATTCCTGAAATGTTCAAGATCAGGCTATACAGGGCTCTGAACAACCTCATGTAGTTGAAGATGTCCCTGCTCATTGCAGGGGGGTTGGACTAGATAATCTTCAAACATCCCTCCCAACCCAAACTATTCTATGGTTCTTTGGTAAATGGAAGGCTCTCTTTGCAGCAGTGACATCTCAGAATATTTTGAAATAGTCTTTCACACCTGACATGACAATAGAATGACCCAATCAAGTGTGACACAACATTTTACACGGTATTCAGATTTAAGGGTGAATATTCAGTTTCTTTGTTCATTCTGATGAGTTTTAAGTAAATCAAATACCAGCTAGGAAAGCAGATATCCTTAAAAAAGCCAAAGAATTTATAACACTCTCAGTCTCTCAAATAAATCTTTCATTCTCTGCAGGAGTGGGGCAGAGTCAGAATGCTAATGTATCTCTTAAATCTCATGATTCATTCTTTTAAAGTTATCCTCATGACTCCAATGAGCCGTCTCTTTGTCTGCTGCCCTCCTGACATGACACCCACCACATCACTGGAGGTTTCTAATGATGAGCCAAAAAATGACAGGCAGGCAGAAGTTGCCTGCACATGACTCATTTTGCACCTTTTATGCTTTCTAAACACTATTATTGAAATGGGTCTATTTAATGTTCTGGATTTATGGTCTTCATCTGCGCACCCTACCTCTGATACTCCTTATTGTCTTGAGGTAATAAGTCTTTTCACTGCATCTTGCTGATCACCCTTTCCTTAAACATTCTTTCAGTGTATTGTTTGGGTTTTTGTGGTTCGATTGTTTTGGGGTTTTTTAAAATACACTGAATCTGGAGTGAAGAATACTCTGCAGTTAGATTTTAAATGCATATGAAAATTCCTTTTGAAATTCAGGATGGAAAACAATGTGGAAGGAGAATTTGGTTCCCCTAGTAGGGAAGAGTTATATTTTTATTCTAGATTTGGTTTACTGCATTGCTTGAATTATACCAGATCTCTGTTGCTCTCTTGATGCCTTCCTGCATGATGACTTTTACAGTGACTCTTCACTTAAATCCTTAACTTCTACCTTTGCTGTGACCCCCTAGTTTAAGGGTATACTTAGCTGGAGTGATATGGTCAGTAGCAAAAACAGCACCCTCTCCCCCTTCTTATCCTTGCACTTTTTTTTACTACCACCTCAGTTGTGTTGGTACAGTTCTTTCTGAGTTCATGAACTATTTTCTTTAAAAAGCAAAGCAAGAAAGCATATAGGAGACCTGAATCTCTCAATAATCAGGTTTACAAGTGGTTGGATTGACATGGCTGAGAGGATAATGGACTGGAGAGACCTATTCATTTAGTCTTGCAACTGCAGTTACTCTGTGTAGTCAATCCCTTGAGAAGTCTAGAACTACATTGTACACACCAATTTTAGTTGTCCTCATCAAGATCAACTATTTAATGAATTTCTTTTCTGAGATAAATTTGTACAAGATAGAGATTCTATTCAGGATTGGAATATTTGATAGCACTTCACTGAAAAGCCAATTGGGGAGCACTTGCCTTGCCAGCTCCTGTGAGTTTTCTGGATAGAAGAATGCTTTAAAGTTTGAGTGGCTGTCTTGGGAGAGCTTGTCAGTTTAGGGTGGTTTTGTTTGTTTTGTTTTCATAGTGCCTAGCGCCTTTTGAGGAGTACTCATCCCAAAATATTCCTTTCTAGGAATATTCCTTTTCTCAAAGCTGTACTTTCTGTAGAGTTACCTTAGTGCCTCTCTCTTACAGCAGGCTGCCATGTAACAATTTTTTGACAGCAGTGCCAGTTTCAGGTATAGCTAGACTATTTGCCTCTGGATCCCTGGTCTGAACTCCTAGACATCGCCATAAGTGGAGCAACACAATTTTTGGGGCCACATTGAGATGTAAAGCAGAAGACTTAGCTGGGTTGACCATAGCCGGGTTGGCCACAACAGGGTTGTGATGAGAGGTTTGCAGTGTTCTTTTTAATAGGGACAGTTCCCTTATGTAATTCACAATGTAGACTCACAACAATGAAAAGACGTTGTGTGGGATAGTATTTCCACTTTTCCTAGCTGTCTGTTCTACACCCAGCCCTTCACAGAACACTAAATGGGAAAGCTCCTCCGCTGACACGTACTGCTGTAGTTGCCTTTGCTTTGGACAGCTGTTTGTGCCTCTCTTTGGGTGGGAGACCAGTACTGCTGCTCCTTCAGAAATGGGCAATTTTTTGTCTTGCATGTCTCTTAAAAAAAAAAGGTGGGTATTTCTACAGTCTATTAAATTCATTATGAGGATAACATAAGGGGAAGGAAGGGAGGGAAAATTTTTCTCATATCTCTTTTAGACCATTATGGATATGATGGAACCTAATTGTCCTTCAAATTTTGAATGATCTTTAAAAACCTGTCCTTTAGAAAAAAGGCCAGGAGGAAGAGAATTTAATTTCATTTTATTGTGTATTTTGACAAGATAATGATTAACTTAATGGCACCCAATTTTAATTAGGTCCTCCAAACCCTAACTGTATTATAAATTCATTATTAATTATTACCTCCATTAAATGGAAATTTTCCAGTGGCTGATTTGAGGAATACAGGTTTTGGAGTGCTATTAACATTTAAAATGATAAAAGAAAACATAGATTATTTGAAATGGCTATTGGAATATTTAATATTTTGTGCTGGTAGCATTGTTGGGAGTGAAAACTATGCAGGTGTGGCATGCTATGGCAAGCAAACTGTCATTAGATTTACAGTGTATTCACTTTGATAACAGGTAATTATATTTGGGAAATATTAGCAAAATGGCTTTAATTTTCTATTGAGAGCTTTCTGAGGTTTTTGTGTTGGATTGCAATATTATCCAGTATTGTAAAAAAGGGAAATTTAATGTATATAATACAATGACTGCATAAGCTATCTACAGGGTGGAGTAGGAGAAAAGGCAGAGGGACTAGTGAGTAAAGAGACAACTTCTTCAAAGACTCATTTCTGGGTTTTAATCTCACGGGATAACCTAGGGGGGTTAAAGCAGAGAATTATTGATTTTCTATGGGTAGCTGAAAGAGAATTGAAGGTACATGATGAGAACTTTCCCTCTAAAGATAGCTTAAAAATGAGTCAAGTACCATTTTGAAATAATTGTCAAAATTTGGGAAATATACTGACATTTGGAATTATTTTGCTAGCATTCCAACATTTGATTAGGGAGCTTTGGGATGTCAAATGAATGTTCTATAAAAACATCAGCTGAAGTATGTGGGTAGTCTTACTGAAGTGAAGGGCTTTTTCACATGTGGGCATCTTGATTAATACTTGAAATGAAAAATAAGGTAGTACAGATTTTTAGCTAATTGGTAAACATAGCTTTCTCTGTATGATTCTAAGGGCAATATTTCTACTTTTAATATCCTCAGTTTTCAGATTTTTAAAGTTTTAGTGTTATAATAATGGTAATGTATTTAGCTTTTAATGCTAATTACACAGTTATGCATCCAATGACATTTCTAAGCTATCACAACTATATAGTTATTGTAGAACCAGTTAGGGTATGAATTAATGAAACTTGCTCCTAAGACAGAGTCAAATCTGTGGCTTTTCTATTGTAGGTTAGTTCAATCATTTGAAATTATGGTTTGGTTTTTTTTCTGAAGTTCACTCATTTCATATTTGTTAATTATCTGAAAACTACTAAGACCCTTTGTTTTTTTAGTTTTTGGACAACTACTTTTAAAAACTTGATTCTTTCTATGGCTTAGATGTCGTGTCATGGAAGTATTTATTACTTCAAGTTTGAAGTTTTGATTCCTTGCATGGTATGCATTTTATCAAATTATATAACAATAATTTTACAATGGAACTTTGAATGCAAATGCTTACACTTAGCATTTAAAAATATTTTCCACTGCATATCTAAAATATTAATTTTAAAAGGAGTGGTTTCGCAAGGCTCTTTACTAGTAAGTGCACTCTTCTGAATTATGAAGATGATGTGTTTTCTTCCAAAATGAAGCACTGCAAACCAGATAAATTCAGCAGTAAATGTGTGTTCAAACCAAATCATGAGAAACACAGCTAAGGCATCTAGAAGCAACCTTTATGCCATTACTTGATTTCATAGTGCAGTGGCCATTCTAATCAAAGTTTTCAAATAAACCCTGAAAACATGCAGCTCTGGCTATGTCTTAAATAATTGCATTACAAATTCCGTTGCCTCATTTCATGTCCCCCCCTCCAAAAAAAAGCACAATCCCAAGCCAAAGCAACAGGCTTGAATAAGAGTACAAATTTTTATAGACAGTATAGGTCATGTAAAGGTTGTGCCATTGTGAAAGCATGAGTGTAGAACAGAAGTTAACATTATTTTTAAAATATACATGTTGAACAGGTTTATATGCAGCCTTTTGACCTCTTGCTTTTCAGAAAAGGTGTATAAGTTCACCTGCTGAGAAAATAAATATTTCTGATATGGTGTTGCTTGTTCTGCTTGGAAAGTGGCCAGATCTGCTGCTTTGCTTACAAAGCGAAGCATCCACATGCTTACTTAACATCAAATATTTCTGCAGTACTCCTGGCTAGCAGTACCTCACTGCTTTCCAGTTATGTGTTATGATCATTTCCTTCACTGTAATTCCTTGTCTGGTCATTTATCCTTTTGAATCTCTTCTTCTTTTTAGAAAGGGAATAATAGCCAAACTCCTTAGAGCATCTAATGACGGTCTTCCGTGTCCACAAGCAAGAGTTAAGGAGCTTTGTGTTGGAGCTTCCACAGCCCTCCACTGCACAAGTACTGAAATACTAGATGAAGTATACAAACTTACTCTGATAATTAAGTGTAGTTTAAATATTTAAACATTCTGCAACAGAAGAGAAAGCTCGAAAGTAAAAAATAGGAGTTTAACTTCTGGCTCTTTTAGGAAATAAGCAGTCATTTGAACTCCCTCTAAGACTTGATACTGCTGCATATTTGCTGTCCAGTGGAAATGAAACTCTTATTAAATCTAAACTTATAAATTTTTCCCTATAATAAAAACCTTTCACTATAGGCAACTTAATGTTAGCAATTTGTAAGGGAAGATAATAAGTCCTAACTGAATTTAAGTAATGATTTCCAAAGTAGAGCTATAAATCTACTGCAGTTGAAGTTCATAAGGTCTCAAAGGAAAAGGAACCTATGGCCACTGAAATGAATAATCTGTAAACTGCCAGTAATTCACACTGTTATTAAGACTGGTAATTTCTTCTATAGAAGCCTTTGAGTTAGAATGTTAAAACAATTGAATGGTAAGCTAATACAGCAGCTTGTACACAAGAAGTTCTAGTGAATCAAATGATTTGTGATATTTCTCTTTCCTCCAGCTCTTGCAATTATTATAAATCTTAAGTAGCATTTTAATCCTCAGGACATACTATAAATAAAAACCTAGATTTCAGAAACTGTCACCCCAGAAAGTAAGGCTGTACAGCATTTATAGGAATTGACAGATAGCAAATTATGTTTCCACTCTTAGCGTGGACTGAAATTTTCTTTGAAAGGAATTTACCTTTTGCCATACCACTTTTCAGGACAAAGAGAGCTTTAACTTTGCTTTCACTAAATAAAATAGTGAGTGAACACTAATTCCAACTGAGGGAGTAATTGGTCTTTTTGTTGTCCAAGTCTGTTCTTGTGTTATAACACTACAGATCAATAAAGAAACATTCAGGACCTTTTCATATGTGGTGTTGAGGAGAATTAGGAAGTTTGTTTCCACATTCATGGTACCTAGATCCATGAATTACAAGTGAGAAGATGTATACCCAGGCATTAGAAGGCTGCTTGGCACAAAAGCAGCCTATGACTATGCTAGGTAGTTCTTCTAGCCTCCAAACCAGGGCATCTGCATGCGGAAAGGCTTTGGGAAATGATTCCTGGCATGTCAGTGCTCTGAAGCCATTCTCAGGTACTTTTTTGGGACAATACAAGGGTCAGAAGTACACCAGGGCTCATCCTAATAATATATATAAATTACCACTGTGTTTATCTAACAGTACAGAAGTAGCCAATGTGTTACCTAGTTTTCACAGAGGAAAAGCTGTTTCTCTTTCTTCATCTCCTAGAATTTGTCCTAAATTTCCAGGGGGTTTTTCTGACTTTTTTTTTTTTTTAGCCCAGCAAAACTGTCTGTATCAGTAGTCCTGATAATATTGATTTGGCATCAACATATTGTTAGGCCTGCTAAAGCTCCCTTGGGTTGACAGATTAGTCCTTTGCTGAGGCATAATTTCTGATGAAAGCAAGGAAATCCAGATTTGCATCCTCCCTATAGTTAGGGTGGGGTTTTGGCTGGTTTGACAGTGTTTAGCAAAAACATTGCAAAGACCATTCAGGCAGTTTCAAGCCCAAATTGCTCACGATACTGTCTCTTTTCCACAGAGACTGATTCTTCTGTTTTAGAAGACCTGATGTCTTTGAAGGGCTGAATGAACCCAGCTGATTTTCAGGTGTGCACCTTCCAGCTGTATCAGCTCAGTGCAGGCCTGCTCTGCACTCAAATGAATTGTCATAACCAGCAGGAGGCAATCCTCATAGCATTACAACTCCTGTTTCCTCCACTTCTAATCTTTTGGAATCTCATAGGTTGTTGGATATTATTTTATGCATTTGGCATCATGTTATTTATTCCATCCTAATGGTTATGCCGTTATCGCTTAGGTCGAGGACAGTATAAGTTTCATGGTGAGTCCAGCAGCCATTTGCTTCTGAAACCATAAAATCACTTCTAAGTCCTAGGCAGAATTTGTCTTTAAAATTATTTCCAACCTCCATTTAATTCTTCTATTAGACCTGGCCTTTTCTGTAGAGTTCCTCCAATCTGGAATAGGCTGAAAAAATTATCACATCTGATCAGCGGAAATTTGCTTTCAATATTAAAATGTCCTCTATTTCCTTAAAAATTCAGAATGCAGAAGAGGAGAAACTTAAAATTACTAAGCCAGTCTCTAGCTGAAAAGACAATTCCAATAACAGCTTTGTAGTCTCTTAAAATGTTTCAAATCTTTCATACGGGGCTATATCCTGAACTTTTCCACATAAGAGTTTGAAGGGGCTTGGGGAGCATTTTCAGCCATGTGTTAAAATATTGAAAATAGTTTAGGTTCAGGGGAGAGGTTTTCAGTCCCATGTCTTTTTTGCTTATGTAGGTATTGATGCACATAAAATTGTTCCAGTGTTTTTCATAGATATGGTCTTGACTGAGATGATAAAACAGTATTGAAATAAGTTATGGTTTGCTTTATACATTTCTTGCTTAAGAACTAATCTTTTAGGTATTGTTGACAAGGGAAAAAAAAAGAAAGGCAAACTTTTAAAATTATTTTAGTTGCCTTGCTCATAACTTTGCAAAAACACAGCATCCCTGTAGAAATTTCTTCCTCTGAGGACTGTGAAAGGATTCTGCCATATACGGTCAATAGTTCGCCTCATCACTTCCAAGGCCTTCATGCCCAGCTCAGCAAGGCCTTGATGTTACAAAGTCCTTTGAATTTTACCTAAAGGGAACTAAAGCCCTTTCACACTCCAGTCTTGCTTTTTGTTTCATTTGACATTACTCAATAGGTTTTGCTATGTCTAAATTAGAACAGTGTCTAATAGCTGTCTTATTGCATTCATCATTGCTACAGCTTGACAGGTCTGCAGCATGAAGGTCACATCAAATCCCAGTTCACATAAGGCAAACTCCTGATTTATTTCCGTCCAGAACTCTTGCAAGGCAACCACAGCCCCCTGGACTTCTTTACACATAAATGCTGTGGATTATTGATTAGAATCAGACTTCTGGATGTAAGAGCTAGGATTTACTTAGCTGAAGTCTTGGGGTACTCACTTTGCTGTATATTGATAGGGTGGTTTTATTACTTCTTTGGGGGATTGTATTTTCAATTTTCTTTTTGTTGTATGTGTTTTCAAACCCCACATTTATTTTAAATCCATTATAAGTTTATTATTACTGATTGACCTTTAGGTCAGTGATATGCCTTTTAAATCTTTATTAATGTATTACCCTATAAAGATACAAATGTGATTTTATTTAAAAATCATATATGATACACATGAAAGGGAATTTAGAAATACAAAGAAACATTTATACATCCTTTTCTGCAGAGACTGAAGACTGTATGCTTTGTATAGATATGAGATCCATAAATACTATTTGGCTCACATTTGTAGCTGGTAATCTCCATTTACCTTTTTCTACAACAACAATGTTTTTATCTTTTTAAATGTTGACATGCTGTCATGGAGCACATCCAGGCCCTCATCAAACAGCAAAATTGAGGTGACATCATGGAGTCAGCTGACATTTTCCTTCCTAACTGGTGGCACAGAGCTATGGAACTGTCATTAGAGACTCAAGAGAGGGATGCATAGTAAAGAGGTGTCTGTTTAAGGCACACTTAGCAGTCTCTCAATGCCAAAACGTCTTTAAAACACTGCAGTTGGCAAAAGTTAAAATACTGCATAGGCTGCTATGAATCACACCATAAGCTGAATTAGCCTCTGTTTAGCTCTAGAGGTTAGGGATGGCACATGCAAGGACTGTACCTCTTATATACCTCTTCCATGTTGGGTGTTTCTTCATTCAGATTCCTCCTGAGTTCTTACACGTTGTGTGATGCACAAATGTTAATACATGTCACTGTCAGAAAAATTGCATGTGAAATATGGAGAAATGAAAAACACTGAACACAGACCCTGCAGCTATCAACGTCAGTTGGATTTCACGGAGGATCTTGAGTGATAGGTCAGCCCAAAATTCTTCTTAGGGGCAAGGATCTTGTCAACATCAAGTGTACTGTCAGTCCAGCTATTCAAGTTTGTTATTGTTTCTTGTAAGTCAAGGACTTGAAGACATTTTTCTCTGGTTTTACTTAGGCAAACCTGTTCTCCCTGAGTTCTAAAGGACACTGCAGCAAGTTGTGACTTTGCTTCATCCACTTCTTTAACTATCCTGTGATGTTTGGGAAGCTGTGTTCATGGAAAACCATTCCATGCGTGAGAGGAGGAATTAGGTTCCTGTCAAAACTACCTATACGTACCTCTAGATCTTATCTGTCATTATCTGATCTTTGACACTTCTCCAAAAGGATTAATGGGAATAGCCCTAGAACTGCCATCTCTTCATGTCTGCTCACAGAGCCTCCAACCCCTTTTGATCTTCCCAAGATTGTTATATATACTGTACAGCTCATGTCTGTGCAGGTTAACACGGGCAAGGACAGAGCTCATTTCTATGTGCTCTAGCAATTTTTCAGTGGTCTCATGCTTCTTAGAAGCAACAGATCATCAGCTGTGTGTCTAGCATATGGGGCAGGGGGCTGTTTTTGCCACCTTCATGCTCATCACCAATTATTGGTTAGATTTTTGTTTGTTACTAGTTCCTTCCACATATCTGTATACTACTAGGGAGTATAACACTCCACTAGCAAAGTGACCATATTTTTTCCTGCAAAGGGGCTGTTTACTCCTGGGTTATGTGCACTCATCTCTTCTGGTTCTGGTTGTCACCCCACGTGCTGTATGAATGTTACTGTCTCGTGAGGGCTCTCTTATTACAGCTGTCTCTCAGCACAGCCCTCTTGCTCTGCATCATTCCTTGTGTCAGTGCGATGCTGGTAACCGCAACTCCCCCAGAACAACCCAGCCACTTTCTGGCCTTGTCAGTCAGGAAAATATAGGCCATAGTCCTGCAAATGTAGTCCAGTGCCTGGGTTGAGGCACCACAATCAATGTGTTAGTAGTCTGGCCCTGGGAGTTTGCAGGTTGAAGAAAACCTGACAAGAAAAATAGCTCTGCTAGTAAAGTGTGTTTTCAACGTTCTCTGTATTCTTCTATATGCTGCAATCCCTGTCTGCTCATCCTGTACACCCACTTTCAAATTTCCTAGTGAGAAAACTATCCCCATCTAGTCTTCTCTGTTCACTAGATACAAGATTATTTAGGCTGCTGATTTTTTGATCTACTGTCCAGCTAAGCCCTCCTTCCTTTTTAGTTGAGAGTGTTAATTTCTGAGCACTGAACTCAGACTTATAACTATCACAGGAGAATATTACGGAATGCCTAACCTAAAGATTGCATCCTGACAATAAAATAACTTATTAACAAAATTTACTTTTAAAATAGAGCTACTCCAGGCTCTAAAGTTTGTTTTTAAAGTAGTTGCATTGCTAAAGCAGAAGAATGACGTGAGAGTTATTACTTAAATGGCATCCTCTGGCTTTTTGTGCAGCCTTGAGGGCTAGTAAGGAGTGGGCTCGAATAACTCTTTTCCAACAAGCCAGGTAAAAAAGCCAGGTTAATTAAAGAAAAAGACTTTGAGAGAAAAGTCAGAAAATATGGAACTGATATTTTGTCATGCAGTTTGACTGTTCTTTCTCCACGAAGTCATAAAGTGAGAATTCAGAGCTAGATGGTATAACTTTCAATTGTCATTGCCTTCCATGGAGGTTCCCAAGGTAATTGCATGGCAGCATTGCCTTATCATTGTCTAACACAGCTTTGAATCAGCTACAGATTGTCATTGTATATATTCCTTAAGTTCAAGACATGGGATTTATGATTTTCTGTTTCTAGAGGGTAATTGGAGAATTATTTTTGGCAGTGTAATAATTTTTTATGTAAGATCACCAAGTTAGGCCAAACTCACAGCTCATGATGCTGAAAGAGAAAATTAAAATCCCGGTTTTGCATTGGTCGTTATATCCATAGTGTGGAAGAATGTGTAGTTTTCTTGTTCTGCTTCAGCCTGCTCCCTTAGGGAATCTGCCACACATTCTGCATCACTCTGACACATGGCATCCTCTGGTAGATTTACTAACGACTATATCATCTGTTTAATTTGACATGTACACCCACTATTTAACACAGTGGGGTTATTAGTACAAGGAAGGCTTTCAGCTCAACTGTAATATAAATAAAAATAAATGTATCACCTTTGTGCAGCTAAGTGCAGCATACTTTATATAACCAGGATTTGCAATCAAAAAAGAGCTTGTTCTCAAAACACAAGAGATGAAAAATACCCCATCAAACCAAACCTGTAGAGAGATCTGAGATGAAAGACTAAGCTAGAAATTGAGATTTCATTTCCCATTTATTATGGGTCAGATGCTGTCTAGGTTTGAGGTCCTTGTTTCTCCTAGCAAAAACAAGACTGAGGGCAGCACACAGATTGTCGCATCCTCAGGAATTTTCTATGAGTTCAATGCAGGCAAGTTCTGTGTGTACAGGTTAGCTCACAAGGAACTTTTCCTCTTTATGAAGCTCCAGGGTTTCACATTTAGAATATAGAGAGATCATTCTTCATAGTTTTGAAATTCAAGTCTATAAGGCACATATGCGAAACTGCTTTCTGACTCAGTTTCTCTTTGCATTGATGAAAAGACAAGAAGCTGACAGTACCAAATACAGCATACAGCAGAACGCAGTGCCTTTGCAAATATTGTGTAGTTAAGGGTCACTTACCCTACACTTTTCTTACATTGCTTAATGACATGCTTTGGAGACAGTGGACAAATTCCACTGAACATCGCTTATTGTCTAGTTGTTGAATTTCCAGTCCTGTGCCATTTCATCTGTCAAAAAATAAAATGATCCTTGTAATTTTCTTGTTATTACATGATCTGTATAAGGAAATGACAAGTCTACTTAATACAGGGTAAATATAGTGCTCTTTGAGAAAGATTTGTCCTTCAGAAGATGAAAAGGAGGAGGTTGATCGTAGTTTTCTTTGTTCTTTCTATTTGTTTGCTATCCTGATCTTTTGTATCTTGGTTCCGACTTTTAGATGAAAGCTTTTTTCCTGTGTTAGTTTTGGGTTATCAGATTTATGTCCATTTTGTTCTCTGCCCTCATACCTCACAGCACAGCTTAGCTCCCACATGCTTAAATTCTTAGATACTAGGAAAGGCATTTTTTGGTTTTGTATGGTGACTGCTTGCTGTCAGAACGTATCAAAGCAGAGCTATTCTGGGTAGTAGTGAGGCCAGCTGTACCGTGCCGTGCTGTGCCATGCCAATGGGGCACACCATGCAGGATTAGCCAAAGCCCTGTGGTCACTGGGCAAGTCCCAGTGCTGAGGCAAGCTGAGGTGGAGCCAGAAAGGCAAGTTAGGCTAATGGAGTACATGGCCATGTCCCATGGTGGCAGCAGTGCTGCCGCATCCTCATTCAGATGCAGCTGTCAGTGTGACACTGCTAGTGTTTTTGAGCACACTTTCCAGTAAGGCTTGTTAAGAAGCAGAGGTGGCATCATTTGGAGTGTTCAAGGGCAAAAGCAGACAGGGTAGTACTGGTCTCTCATCCGTTGCCTCATTTGTTTGGCCTTCTGTTAGAGTGGTTCATTAAAAGTATCATCTGAGCACTAAATAAAAATCAAAAAGACAATTAAGATTTTAGGACCTATGAGAAATGACAAAATGTTATTTCTCTGTGGCAAATCCAGAGTGCACCCTGCTCTGCACATACCAAATGCAGTTTTGGTTATTGCCTCTGAAAAAGAAAGCACTAACTATTGTTTAAACATAGAGCAGTTAGGATGGCCAGAGGTAAGGAATAGTTTGTGTGTGATGAAACGCTTATTTTTCGGTTCTGACAAGAGACATCTGGATCGAGATGTGATGAAGTTTTCTAAAATCATAAGGGGAATGGAAAAGAGTAATAGGAACTTAGCTGTTCTTATTACATGAGAACTGGAGATACCCATACAACTACAAGGCAGCACATATAAAGCAAACCAAGAAAGCTGACCCACTGCAAATTAAAATTGTGGAAACTCAATGCTTAAGGATATTGTAGAGACCGAAAGTATTCAGGGTTCTCAAAGTGTCTAGATACATAATTGGTGAATTCCCAAGAGGGAGGACGGGGATCTGGTTGCATCCTCTATCACAGAATGTCCCTAAATGGCAATGCACAGTTAAGGATGGTATACAGAGAAATTTAACTCTTTTCTTGTTTCTTATGCTTTTCTCATGGCATCTATTACTGGCCTGTGCTACAGACAGGGTACTGAGATGGATTTTTTTGTTAGATTCAGTGCATTTTTTTATTAACAGTGCTTACAGCCAGCTCCAGCTTCTCCCAAAGAAAAGACACCTTTCCTTTCCCAGAAGATGGATGAGGAGAAAGAGGACAGAGGAAGAAGCTGAATGATTTCGACCTTTTGTGCATTGTGGAGCTCAGTGTTGCTTCTGTGTCATAAGTGTGTGTTATGTCAAGGCAGTATTGTGGAGGTCCAATTCAACCCAGTCCTTTTTTGCTCTTGCTGACCTTTCAGAGATTATTTTCCCAGCTTTTTCTAGCAGACAGTAATGCTAAGAACAACGGTTCTACAATATTGTCAAGCCTATTATTTTGTGGCCAATACAGATGGATTACCAAGACCTAACTTGGAAGGTAGCTTTTCAACTATTTGGATGGAGGATTGGCTCAGCTGAGGGAAAAAATGCAGGCAATTACTTCTAACACTGGGTTTCTTCTTTATCTAATCTGCAATTTTCTGAAATACTGCTGTGTCTTTTATCAAGAAATAGAGGCTAGCTGGCTTGGAAAATCTAAGATAAGAAGTTTCTGAGGCAGGAGTAATTGGTTGTGGTAGATTGGAACAAATTAGAATGGTGCTCAGCAGAATTGTTTACTGTACTGTGTACATACCACTTATTTCAGCCACTTCCATCGTGTTTCCCTTTGTCTCTATTTATTTATTTATCTATTTAATATTGAGATAGTCAGTGACATTAGCTTACTTTCCTAAATGAGACTGTCTTGAAGAACAAAGACACAAAGCATTAGCCTGAAACATAAAAATGTTGCATGTCCTCTTAGATTATGCCCAGTCTGTCTTTAAATGTTAGCATTAACCTTCAGTTCAGTAGGATCTCTAGATACAAGACTGAAAAAATGCAAACTGACAGTGTGGTGTATTTTTTTATTGCAAATATTTTTGTTTGTCTTCAGATCATGTTTTCCAGGTGCAGAAAGAAGTTAGGAAACTATTATTAGAGTTGTTGGAGTTTCATTTGATTAAGCACCTGTCACCTGAATCAGTTTTATATCACAGCTTCTTTAATTCAGTGACCATTGCACAAAAAATATTTTACCTTTCAGATGTTTGCTACCTTGATTTGTTATTGTCCCAGTGAAGGAAGATATGGTCCTAATGATATCAGTTGTGCTCTGTTCCCAAAACCCACTCTCCATCAAATTCCAAAAGTAACAAAAACCAAAAATAAAGCTGGATAATGCTCCACAACCTTCAAAGGAGAGCTATAAATAAACGGTGAGAAAGGGAGAGAGAGAGAAAGATGTGCATGCATGTTGCAAAAAATTTGTTGCAGCAAAGTTTCCTTTTGCAGTCAATGCAAGAGACTGCTTGACAGCAGCCACGTTGTTGACTCTTGTAATGACTGGAAGAGGTGTGAGCAGAATTAGTGGAGAAATGGGTGAGAAAAACATGCCTGTAGCACCCATTGAAGCTACACTCATGCAACCCCCGCAGTGGGTAGTTGCATGAATGTAGCATCAACGTGTCACAAGTTAGGCAAGGCATACTTTGTGGCATAACGAGTAAAGCGGGGAAAAGCTCTCTAAATGGAAGGTCACAAGTAGCGGTGAAAGCAGAGATAGGAAAATGATCAGTGACAGCAATCTGTAGCCAAACATCAAAAATCCTGCTTTGCTCTTTTTCCCACCTCCCCTGTTTCCCTCAATAGACATCCATCAAACTGCAATACGATTTCTGCTGGCCAGTTTGTGTCTTGGAAATTGACAAGAGAGGGGAGAATCACTTTGCCCAGAATCCTTGCTAAATTACATGAAAACAGGATTTGTGCTGCATGTAAACTGTGTAAATCCAGTCAGCTTTTAAGTGGAAACCAATTTCATAGTGTGTAAGTATCATCGATTTGTTAATCTGACAGTTTTTTTAAACAAGCTGATGTGGATTAGCTGGTTCTGATTGTATGTCTCTTACAAGTCATTTAAGTGCTGGATAGCTTGGTGAGTAAAGCACTAGAAATTAACCTTTGAGGCCCCTGCCTATAAATAAATTATTGATCCTTAAAAAAGAATCAGATAATGTCATTAGATGTAGTTTTCTGTAGTGTGAGTCTAAATCCTGCCATACAGAATCGTTTATCATAATTGATAATCTTTTTCCTGAAGCAGATAGGAGCTAAGCTGCAATAGAAATCAAATCCTGCAGGAATTGGTATAGAAGAGCAGTATGAAGAATTTTCAAACAATTTGATGCTTAAGGGATGTTTTGTTTCGCCTCCAAGTATTTCTAAGGGCTTTTAGCTTTTATGTATGCTTTTATAGCTGTGTATCCAATAATTCTCAGTCGGGAAAAAAGTGTCTCTGAAATTTCATGCATGATGGTATTCTGGAGCCAGGCAGAAGTATAAGGAATGAATTTCTGATCCATGACACAGCAGACACAAGTGGAAAATACATAGCAAGCAGTGTAATATTGAAAGGCAGAAGTGATACAGAGTTCAGTACTTAACATATAAATGACTGCTTAGAAGTACTTTACAGAAAAAATAGTTAATGTGGTGTCAAAAGGTAAATGTGCAGGCAATGAGACCTACTGTTGTTATTTTTTACAACTGCAACACAGTGATCTCCTGAAATGAAACAAAGTCAAGTGAGCATTTTAATGACACGAGAAAAAAAAAAAAAAAAAAAAAAAGCTGAACCTTATCATTAGTTTCAATAACTTGACTTTCCATTTTGTAAAAGGAAAATAAAAGTAAAGGACACTCATGTCTGAGCTCTGTTTCTCTGTCTCTGGGCAAAGAGGAGACTGTACATGTGGGAAGGAGAGTGGGCTGTGAGGGGACACCAGTTCTTACTTGGCTTATTAAACTGCTTAAGTGTTAGCATCAAGGTCAGAGGCATTCCAGTCTCAACTTCCAGTGTCTGGAATATATTAGAAGAAATAGTGTCATATAGAGTATCTGATTTAATAATGATATATTGAACTTGTGCTAATGGAATTATTGTTAGTTTAAAAAAAAACATTAGACAAGACCAACTAATTACTAGGCATAGTATATCTCTGTGTAAGGTGGTAAAGATCAAGGATAGATTCTGTTATTCTGGATTAACTCAGAAGTTATTCATGGCCTTGTAAGTAAAGACTAGAAGGAGAATCCTGTAGTGTGGTGTGGCAGCTGTTCTGTACCAAATTGCTAGCATAATCTCATGAAATTGCTTGCACTAATTCACTTCAGCGTACCGATGAGTCTGATGGCATAGCGCTGAGCTGTGGGGGTTCTCTGCTGCCCTGTACATGGTAAAGTGTATCCATTTTCACTGCGTTCCCAGTCCTGTGCAGCCACTGAGCTTCAGGTAAATTGTGACAGTCTTGGAAATTTATGATCACAGCACTAGCACAGCATCCTTCTCTGACCTATTGAAAAGGCCTGTCCACCTAGGAAGAACTGTTTTCTCTTTTGTGTACAAGGGGAAAAATTGAATCAGGTCTTGTACCAGCACGATGACTAACCAAAGCAGAATTTTTTTTAATATTTTTCAGAAATCTATGGGTTTTTCAAAATAGATATTTCTCCACCAAGTAGAAATCATTCAGTATTTCTTCACTGGCACTAGTGTACCAGTTTTATCCCTTGTGATTAAAGTGTTTATCCCTCTTGATTATAAAAACCCACTCTGGACTGGACTTCAGCTGTAGAGCAAAAATGATCAGGATTTTTTTTTTTTTTTTTTGTTATTCTATATATTTTTTTCTCAAGTGTTGCAGAAAGAGAGATGGATGTTAAAGTGTTTTCTTTATTTCATAGGCAAATACTGTCATGCTCCATAAAATGGATAGACCATCTCATTGACAGATCCAAAACAAAGCCTTCTTTATGAGAAAACACTGTATTGCTAATAAAGTGATCCCAACAGCCGAGCTTGTGCCGCTTAATTTGTTTCCTCGGAGTGATATTATAATTCTGACACACTGAAAAATCGCCTCGCAGAGACTCATATTGCATTTGTTGCTGAGTGCATCTTTGATATAACATTTGTTATTGTAGTGCTTGGGGTGTCTTCAGAGGAGTAATATTCTAAATGAACCTGGCTGTATTATCCCTTTAATGTAGAGTAGAATTTTGCATTAAATTTTCAGCTTATTTCAAAGGTGTTTTGCCAGCTATTCATCATGAGTGGTCTGTTCAAGAGTAGGGCCAGTATATCAGTATAAAATCAGAAAAATCCTTAACACTTTCTCTTTGGGGAATCTCTCAGGTCATTCCAATTCTTTTCTGTTAGATGAACAGACAGCATGATCTCTTGTATTTATGCCTGCCTGTCAGGTGTTTTTATAGTAGAAACATGAATCACTGTTTGTAATGCAGGATTAGCCTGTCTCACACAATGTTATTAGAATTAGACCTGACTAGAGCAACTTAATTTCTTTTTCTTCTGTATTTGACTTTAGTTTTCATCCCACACCGGCTTTTCTACTCCCAGGAACACTCTGAATCTTATGTTAGAGCAAATATGGAAGAGCATATGTGTTATTTGTCTGGATTTTCACAGATAGGAAATGAGAGCAGTATGTAGTCCCCCCTCAGTGGAAATCTGCTTTCTGAGCTGCCAGTAAAATGTAAAAAGATTGTACTGTGATGTCCTATTAGACCTCAAGACTGGATGGACAGTTTGTATTGAGCACAGACATTTTTCATAATTATGTTGCCTGCAGGGTTGCCACCTGCCCTAATTTGATCTGATTAAGGTGAAAACCATCCTCATTTCATAAGTGGAACTTTGCCATGTTTCCTCACAGAGAACAGCAAGATATGCACACGTGTTGATGCTGCAAAGTAGGAAGAAAAATATTACAATTAGGTATCAATTAAGATTTGGACTCCATTATGAGAGTGCAGGTCACTTTTACACAAATACTTCATTCTTTATGGTGCTGGAAATGGTTCTCTGTTATAAAATCCCTATGAAAAAGAGAAAATCATAACCATTCATCCAGATATGTCTGTACTATTCTGAGAGACATAATATATTCTATGGCTTTTTAAAATTCTCTTTTGGTTGGATGGGCTTATTGTCCATGAACATTTATTTTTAGAGTAGCCTGGGCTTGCCTTGTAGTCTGAGTCATTTGTGTAGCAATTTAAATATTTGTCTAAGCTCTCAGTGAAAGGCTCATGTTGAATTCTTGTAAATGCTGCACAGATTAAAGGAGTAGCATTTTTTATATACTGTGTATACAGAATGACGTCATATCCCAGGCGAAAAAAAAAAGAAATTAAAAAGTAGAAAGAAAAGCATTGCTGTTTCTGGGTCACTGAATATTGTTTGCCATTGTCCTTTCTGCAATAGTAATTTTGGGCATGCTTATGCATGTGTGAGTAAGAGAGCGAGACCGACGTGTGTGCATCTTGGGTTTTCTGACAGATTCTTTTTTAGCTTGGCATATTGATTTTAACGTACTGGGGACAGAAAATAACCTTTAAAATTTTCGTTTGAATATCCTTAAAACCTAGTTTTGGAATTAAAGAGGTGGAAAGCTGTGCTTGTTCTCTGGCACCTGTCCACAACTTTCTTGATGGTGCAATGGCTTATTCTACATTACGTAGTCAATGTAATAACTTCCCTTAGTAAAATACGAATGAGATGGATATTTATTGCAATATAGATTGATGAAACTGTTCTTTTCTATCTGTAATTTCTAAAATTATAGGAGGACAGTTTCCTTAATTCCACTTTTAAAAAGAAAAAGAAGAAATATTTACTCTCCAAGTCTGATTCTCAGCATTTGGACCTTTCAGTATACTTCTCTTATTGAGCCATCAGCTGAAAAATGGTTGTGTGAACTTTAATTTCAGCTTAGAAACCTTTTAGCACTTTCTATATTGTACTTGCTTAGTTTTGATATTTAGAAATTGCAATCTTTTAAAGATTTGCCCTTCGGTAACTAGCAAATGAAATTCTTCTATAGTTATTTGTGCCTTGTGTTGACTTTTATTCAGGGGTGGTTGAATTTCCTCTGAGAAGACAATCTCCTCTCTTAGAGTCTCCACCACATGCTGAAAGCTACTGACCTCTCACTTGCCTTCTCAAAGGTACTGATCATCATCAAAGGCCAGTGCCAGCATGAAGGTGGGAATTTGAGAGAACAGAGTTTGCTTTAGAGATTTCAACTACTTTTTGAATAAAAGATAAGAAAACCTTTCATGAATTGAGCTGATTGAGCTAAAAACCTAGCAAACTGACAGTGAAGAGCTCCTTTCAGCCCAGATCTCTGCAATGAGATTTTTACTTCGAAGGTTTATATGGCAGAAGGTGTGAGTCTTCCAAAAGAAATTTAAAACAACTCTGTTGTGTCTCAACAGAAAAAAAAAAATCACCTGGTTATGGTAGGAGCCTTAGACTTGTTGATTTTCTCTCTGATGTTATAAAGACAGTGTAGGAATACTTCTGTTAACTGAGAAGCATTAAAAAATGTGTCAGTAAAATTTAATTTGACAATAGTACTTCCATGGAAAGAATGGAGTCTCCTTTATATTTTTGCTTCTGGAGCTACTGTATTTGAGCAGTAAAGGTCATAGCTCAATTTCTCATTACAGATAGACAGCACAGAATTAGTAGAGTTGCATGAGTTTGGTATTCACTGACTTTACTGAGAATTGCATGAGTGAATTTACACCTATAATTTAAACTGGAATATTAAGCAAGCAGATGGTACAGACTGTTCATCAAATATGTTTGCACTATTGCAGGGTTGCCCTGAAGTCTTAGTCCCTTGAGCAATACTGAATTATTTTTTTTTCAGAAAATTTCCCTCTTCTGACAGACTGTTTCACCAGTTTGTCAAATAGCAGTGCAGAATATACAGAAAACTGCCAAAAATAACAAGCAGTGACTTGCTGGCATTGTGCAACTCAGTGCAATTCAGGGTTTGAATGCTGATGTGACTAAACAGTACTTGTTCAACTGTGGTTTAAATGTTGTTTTAAATATGCAAAAAGGAAGCAAGGAAGCAGGTTCTAAACTGAAATGGCAGGTCAGTATTCCTGCTGATATTTTCTGTGGTAAAGATTAAAAGAAAGATCTTAGTAGAAAATGGCTAATGTGGTTCATTACTTCTAGTCATTTGGCTTTAAAGCATCATTAAAACAAGCAGTGAGTAACAACACAGTGAAGGCCAGAGCTGTGTACAATCTGAGAAAGCCAGACCAGCAGAATTTGCTACAATCACTTTATGTGATCGTTGCAGTCCCTTTGCGGAATTCTTTCACAAGTACTTCATGAGAGCAAAAAATGCCATTTGTGTCTGTGGATGTTTTTGAATTTAAGAGCACACAGGGTTGTAACTTATTCGTCTGGGCAACTAACATCTCTGGTGGCTGGTCAGAACAGGACGAGCATTGTGTCCTGGCAATCAAGCTTTCATGAAATTTTCTTGACTATTAGCTTGAGCAGCCTTTTTTGATAGCAGAATAATGTATAGGTCCTTTTACTGCCTTCAGCTGTCAGAATTGAATCAAGAAAAAAAGAAAATTAACATCATGCTGTTTCACAGGCTGTTAATCGGGATAAAATGTTTTTGTTGGTTTGGTTTTTTGATTGGTTTGCAGTTTTTTGGGGTTTGTTTTGTTTTTGAAAGAGAATAGGTTTCTTACTGCAGATTGACCTTTGAAAAATTAGCAATTGAGTATGTCCTTTACTGACACAGGGTCTTTTTAACAAAGTATTGCATTTTGTGTACATACCAATTTGTTTGCTAGTATGGATACAGGTAAGCAACATTGACTTAATTGTTGCTATGGTAGTTTGCTTGAGCTGAAGAGCTGCCCCACCATTTGTAGTTCCAGACAGATTTTTAAAGACTTAGAGGAGAGACCTTCACCATGTTGACCTCTGGGTACAGAAATGACATGCAAGTATTGCTTGTCATCTCTGATTCAGTGCAGAGCTGAGCTTTGCAATCTAAATTCATGCCTGCTGACTTTGAAAGGACAGAATTCAAAACTTCTTACTTTTGAAAAAAATTTCTTTTTCATTTTTTTTCCAAAGAAAGCACTTTAATGTGCCTATTTTGGGGCATATTTTTTACCTTGCTTTCTACTTATCTAGATTACTGTACAGTAAAATATTATCTGCAAACTGATGTTCTCAAAATAGCAGGAGTACAAGTAAAGAATCCCATGTCATTTTTTACTTTTTTGGTTTGTTTTTACTAAATATGTAATTTTTTACGCCAATTGTAAGGTGGCCGATACAAGATATTTGGGTACTAAAGGGGTTTCCTCCATTTTGAGTACATACTGCAGTCAACAGGATATTTACAAAATATAAATCATCAGATGCTTTAGTCGTCCAATCTGCTGATGCTGCTTGTAGCATTTTGAAATAGACCTATACCTAAGACATACTATACTCGCTGAGAAAAGTTCTGATACCTGTAGGTAAGGCGAAGGAATAACCACTGTGCATCGGTTAAACAAAAAGTCAGTTGGTTTTCTTTCTAGGGAAAAAAAAATTTGATTACTGAACCTGCCCCAATCACAGTAGACTATCAAAATGGGTATTGGAAGCAGAAGTATGAGTTAATGGGTCAGAGAATTTCTGTTTGTAAATGCAGCTGGAATGCATGATCAACATTAAGAATTCAGAAGGAAAATAAAGAAGGCCTTTTTTAATGTAGTGATTACAAGCTGATTTTATGAGAGGGTTTTTGACTCTGATATGTGATTTTATGATTGATGGTGGTTAGCAATAATTGATTTTCCAGATAAAATAGTGTGCCCATGTGAGTCCTCTGCATTTTCAGACCTGCAGGTGTAAGGCATGGGACTTGAGATGAAAAATTATTCACAGGACCTTTTTAATCACCTTTCTTTCTTTAAAAATGAAATCTTTTTATACAGAGGAAGATATCTGTAAATACAAATCTACAAATTAATGTATTAATGTACAAATTAATTATTTACTGTTTACATAAGTATTGCTCATGAATGTTGTAAAAAAAATTGTGAAAATGGCCGTAGTAAAACCTTTCTGTAGGATCTGTGAGAAAATACTTTTATGTCTTTTCACAATGCACAAGCAGTATTGCAGAGATAGGTCTATGTGCTTATATTCTGTAAATTACATACTTGATATTCATGATATCTTTTTCTCTTTTCAAGAAAATATTTATGCATTCCAGACATGCTCCTTAGTTTTGTTCATGTTCACATAACATCAAAAATGAGAAAAGGTCACCTGAAACATTCAAATATTTAATTAACACAAGCACTGTCAAGTCACTTCATACTTTGAAATCATTTCAGTTCCCGTAAGAATGACTGCACTGTCACCAATACAGGATTGATTTTCACTGGAAGAAACACAGCAGAAACATGTGGGTTTTTGCAATGGTATTCCAATTAGCTGAACAAATTGGAAGAGACTGGGAAAATGATGTAACAAATTAACTCACACTAATTATAACCTGTTAAGTTTTGTGTAAAAGTCTAGCCTGACTCCATCTTCTTACCGTCCTGTTATCATTCCCACTGTTTTATCCAGTGCAGGGCTGGGCTCTTCCTGCCATTCCCGCTCGCTCAACAGAGTTGTCTGGTTTGTGCTGTGTTGAGTAACTTGTACCTTGCATATGGGGTCCCAGACACTGTGCCCCACTGTAGCTAGAGGTTGGCTGTGCTCTGGATGGATACCTGCTATAATAAGCACCTCTGAACTGCAGGATTCCCTTGGATTTCCTTGCCACCATTCTTTGCTGTGCATGCATGGCAAGCCAGTGTGCACATATAGGTATGTGTACATACATATATATAATCATTGCTATTTTACAAGTCCTGCCTTTAAAGTGCTGCATTTCCAGATTTTTAGTCTTATGTTTTTTGAATATGGAACATTTTTCATATCTGTACTCAAGTCAGGGAAAAAAAGGGGAAAAAAAGACAACACATCCCTTAATTTTCTAAGCATGAAGTGGTTATTCTCAAGTATTTGAAGCATTTTCCAGTTGCAAGCTCAGTTTAGCAATTAGCACTATGAAAAGATGTCCTTTGAAGGACATTGATACATATTCATACGTGGTTGTGTTCAGAGCCCACAAAAGGATGTATTTTTCAGAATTAAGAAGTGTTGATACAGACATAAATTCTAAGTGAGAGAAATGGAAGCTGTGCTGTGTCCGTAATGTAAATGCTCAGTTTGCATGAAGCTAAATACACGGCAAAATTTACATGCTCAAAGTTAAACGTGTGGAAGTGATTGGGATTGCAGCTGTTGGGTGAAATTCAAATAATATAACTTTAAAAGTCTAGAAGTTACTTGTGTAAATCTTGCCAAATTACCTTAGACTACTCAGTTAATGGAGATAAGTGTATACTTTTTTTTTGTGCTGGTCCTAATCATGGGAATTACCCTGTGATGGTGTATATTCCCTCAATTGACTAAAAAGGAAGCATGCAAGGAATATATTAGATTCATACAGGCAACATTTTGATGCTTAAATGCATTGAATTGAATCTCACCCAACTATACCATTTAGGGAAAGATGAAATTTAGAATGCAAACCACAAAATAATGCTGCAGACGTATGGTAAAATATGTAGCACGCAGTCCTGCAGTGGGGATATATGTGTTTGTAACTGTGGTCAGTGAACACATTTTCACAGAATCACAGAATATGCTGAACTGGAAGGGACCCACAAGGATCGTCAAGTCCAATTTTATGATTTCCTGTGATTCTCCGAGGCTTAAATTGAGACACAGTGCCTCCATCCAGTGCAGGCAGACAGGAGTAATGGGACAGCCCCGGCCCCAGACATTCGGCACCTCCCTGGGGCCCATGACTGGGGAGGGCAGGGCTGTGGGGTGCTGCAGAGCAACCCTGGTGCAGGACGGTGAGTCAGGGGTTAACATGGGGTCCTAGGCTAGGAAAGTCATGGCTGGTGGTGCCACCAGGACCCTGACACTTGTGTTAGTTCTCAGTTGGCCGTATTTGTAGCAACAGTCATTTTTTTTACTTTCATTTTGCCAATTTATACGAGATTAAAGGGTTGATTTAATTTTTCAATTGCCTTCTCTCTGGAGAACATAAGTTCTCCGTACAAAGTGACGGTTTTAAGCAAAAACAAAACCAGAGGCTAATTCTGTCTGAAAAAAAAAAAATATGTGAAGATTTGGGTAATTAAATTGGTAGTAGCTAGAATTATAGTTTAATTACATATGAGCTGAAAATGTTTGTTCAGACCAGTTGAAATCAGGGAATTTATGATGTTAGGAGGCATTAAACTGTCCTTCCTAAATTTTTCTTCTTTATTCTTCTCTTGGAGATATATATACTCACATGGACAGATTAAAAGTATCTTTATGAAGAGAATACCAGAACATAAACTGTAAATTTACAGTTGCAAATTTCTGTAACCTTAAATGTACCTTTCATTCCTAAGTGCAGCATTTGGAGTTAAATAGTAAAGCAATATGGGAATCAAACAACAACAAAATTATTCAAACAATTAATCTGGGGTATGATTAAACATTTAGAAGAAAATAATATGCTTAAATTTATATAATGGCCAGTCTTCGCGAACGAAGATCCAGGGAAGGTCTTTACACCTTCCAGCCTGCGCATTGGATTTTTTAGGT